>CM070040.1:59292587-59324449 GCA_036250615.1 Ptychadena robeensis | reverse complement strand
GTCTATGGGGTTCGCCGGGTTCGCGAACTTTTGCGGAGGTTCGCGTTCGCCGTTCGCGAATTCCGGGTTCGCGCCATCACTAATGGCCGGGAATCAGCATGTCAAACACAAAGCTGGCACAAAATTAAAAACTTGGACAAAGTCACAGGCCAACCATGATATTTATTGAGAACATTTTTACAACTGGAGAAGTTTTTTCTTCTCATCAGATAAAATGATGATACTTTTCATATTGAAACAAACTTAAGTTTTACCCGAACATTGAATCTGAAACAACAAAGGGCAATACTATAATTCATGTGACATCAAAAGTCAAAAACACATCTTTGGCATTCATTTCCTAAATCAATTTATATTTTTTCTTTAAAAACCTTGTGGACCAAATATAACTACACTGCCGACCTGATTTGGCCTGAGAGCCCGAGTCAATGTTTGTAAATTTCACAGTAGATTCAAAAATAACTACACTCCCTCCAATGGTCAGGGACTACAAAGATGGCTCAGAATCCATCATTGATGATTGCTGCTCATCATACACTTATATTATTGGGTCTTACTCTTTGATAACTGTAGATGGGAAGATGCAGGATTATGTATTATAGGATTTACCATCTTACCCTTTCAACATCACAGGGTTTTCATCAATTAAGATAAAGGATCATCCCCTTATCAATGCAGAGCATTACAAATGTAGAGTAAATAGTTCACTGTGGACACATTATCAGCACAAGCATTGACTTTGTTACTGGTCGGTATATCTGAATGGTACAGCAGACATTGATACTCTGGAGGCCTTATCAGTTTTTACCAGCCCCCTATACACTTTTTGATCTACCAACAACTATGTAGCATAGAAGCCGCCCTAATAGAATACATATTGATTGGAAGGTTTAGACATATTACATGGTTTTGGTAGAACAAAAGTTGATTGTACAGAAATTGTATGATAAAATTGTAAGGTTTATGGGGGCCTATAGAGATGGAAATTTAGTTGATTTGTGAGTAATGCCTGCCATACACACCCCAACGGGTGCAGACAGACCAGCTCCGATATGCACCGGAATGCAAACGTGATGACGTCATCACGTTTGCACCCTGATGCATTATGGGGCCCCTTCAGTCGGTCTTCATTGAAGCTAATACCATCGGCTTCCATCGGCCAGAGATTATCGGACATGTCCATTCTCTGGCCGGCCGAGCTGTGGGGCGACAGCACATGCCGATAAGCGGCCGATTTTTCCGCTGACCGACGGCGCGAGCGCGCACGCCCGTCGGTCAGGTGAAAAATCAGCCGCTTATCGGCATGTGTATGCCAGGCATTAATTGAAAAAAAAACCCTGAACATGGCGTTATCACCAAAATTGATAGATGTTGAGAAAAGCAGTTGTAGCACATGAAGATTTTGCTTAAACTCCACTATCTTTTGCCAAAACATTGCAAAGCTGTTGTGGTCACATTATTTGGACACACACATTCATTTTGAATGGCCACGCACAAGACTCAAGAATGCGCCCATTCAAAGTGAATGGGATCATGCAAAAGACATTATATCCCATGTTTTGCTAAAACATAGTAGAATTTTAGCCTTAAGTTCGGAGTTTTGTCAACATTTTGTCTTATTTTGACATTTCAATGAAAAAAATCAACTAATAAAAATTTCTAAAACAAAAAAATTCAACCAGTGATATGAGAGGCCCAACAAGTTAAATGCTTCCCCATACCGGACATTGATTTGTTATCTGAAAGAGCTGCAAGGAATCACATGTACGGCAAGTTTATGTGCATACTTTATGCATCAACACTGTCACTTTTCCCTGAACAATGTGTGATAAAAAGTAATAGTATTAATATTATTAACCTCTCTTGCGTTCTGCCGGGTCGCTCCATTTGCTGGGCTGGGCTCATCATGAACACTAGGGAAGTTAATTACAATATTACAATATTGTTTGTGATTGGACTACACTTACTTACACAATTATTATTTAAAGTATGTTGTATTTTTAAAGCTCTAGATATCTCCCCCTTTAATTGGAGAAGATGCATAAGGGCAGCCTTAAGCTGGGCATACACGTCACGATTTTTAGTTCAATTTTAGTGCGATCATTTATCAAAATTGATAACGCGATCGGATTGAATAAAAATTTAAGCATGCCAAAAGTGTCCGAGCGATCAGTTTTGTCAAAAATCGGACAGAAAAACAATCAGTCACGGATCCGTTCTGATGGATTATTTGAAAAAAAGCACATGAATCGAGTGCTGTTAGTTGTGTCATGCAATCGTTTTAAGCGATCCATCTATGATTCTTGTGGAAATTACCTTTGTTTGTGTGCTGTTGGTCACTGGCCAGTTCTTCAGCTAACACCACTCCAAACCCATAAATGTGTGGGTGCAAGACATATTGAGACTTTCAGGATAGAATCGCCCAGAAATTGAATCCATGGTATGTTGCAGTTTGCGATTGTTTTCGCAAATTAAACTCGATTCCGGAATCGGATGGGCGATCAGATTAAAAAACGATCGCAGGAAAATTGTGATGTGTATGCCCAGCTTTAAACACTACACATGTTTCCTTGGACTGACAATAAATTATTTATCCCCTTTATCTTCTATGGCACAGTTATTTTATTATCAACCTTTTACCAACAAAATCGAAAATTTTTTAACACCTAGTTTCATTCATGTTGAATGAGCACAGGGTTAAAGACAGTGTGTCATTATTTTCTGCCATTTACTTTAAATAGTTCTGACACATCTTCATTAACTAATGTTAATGGAAATCCTGTAATGTTTAAGAAAATTTATATTTCAATACAACTGTTCCCTTTTTCCCATTTTACAATGAACAGAGGGAGCAGATTTAGCAGTTTTTGTGATTTTAAGCTTTGAGAGGAAATTGAAGGGGAAGGCTTGTCTCCCCTTATAAAGTAAGGAGAGGTCATGCTCATAAGTGGGGAGATTGGGAGTACTTAACTTTTAGCTACTCCAGAAGCTGGTTGAGGTCTTCTATAACAGCCTTTGAAGGTTTATATTACACAGAGAGGTTAATTTTAAGGCTGCAACATGTCTTCTCTTTCCTTCAAGGTTCATCCACAAAGAGAGTTTCAGCATCAATTGATCTTTTAGCCGTCCATTTCCTTCGATACTCTTACATTTTATGTTTTCGGTTTTTATTTTATTTTTTAAATGTGCAGAATTTTTTTTACATTTACATATAGTATTTTACAAACTTTTCAAAAACTAAAACCATATTCCTAAACTGAGAAAAAATTACTTCTGAAGGTTAACAGAAGACATTTTGTATAGTTTTCTAATAAGGTAAGGCACTGATATGCTGTAAATTTTCAGTGGTAAGTGCCTGGGTCTTGGCTATCCACACTTAATATGAACTAGAGTTTTGACCTAACAAAGGGACAAAAGATGACCTAGCTACCCATAGTTATATTAGTGATGTTTTCTATACTGCTCATTCATATAGAGCATAGCAGTTTTTGGAGATACCTGCCCTCTTAAAAAAATTGATTGTTGGCATTAGGACCTAATGTTTTTTTATACAGTGTTTTAAATACATTTGTTGGTTAACTATCATGTCTAATTAAAACAGAATACATCTTGTACAAGTATGATATTATATACAAGCATTAGATGCCAGTTACAAATATCATAAGTTAAACACAGCACGTAATTATTATGAGCCTCGGTTTCAGGGCGGCAGTCGGGCAGAACCACAACTGGGCCATTGTTTGCAGCAGTTGCACATTGTGAATAGTGAGAGCACCATTGGCAATATTCATATTCGCAAAATATTGTGAATGTTTCGCCTAATATTCTCAAGAAATTTGAGAATTTGTGACTTCCAGTCATTATAAACTTCATTGCGCATATCGGCACTTGTACATGCGCATATTGCACATGCAATGTACGGCAGTTTCAGGTACTGATGTAAAAAATCTTGAAGTGCAGATATTGGCGATAAAAATTCACAATTAGAATATTTGCGATCAACACTTCTCAATCTAAATTTTCAATCATTCCCAACTGCCCCCATGTTATGCATATGGTCAACCACCCAGCCAACACTCCATGTGTGGTAGTTCTCACCTGACTGGGTTAATACAGCTTGTTGTGCTCATAAAGAGCACCAGACCAAGGACAACGAAAGTAGCTTAATGTGTTTATCACATAGTTAAACAGAACTGCAAATGCATCTTGGGGATTTCTACACTCCCCTTTCACAAATAATGCCTAAATACAAGCATGAAAACTATATTTAAACATAGACCAGGATACTGGTATACATAAAAGACCTTTTAACAGAAAAGTAATCTGCATCTTTGTCTTGTGAAACAAAAGATTCGATTTTTAATGGATAGCAGTTGGTATAGAAGTTTAGTATAACAAAAGTCTGTGTATTTGTAAAAGTTACAAAATAGCGATAGATTGCCCATAGGTTTTATAATAATAATAATTAATAATAATAATAGATCTAATGTACTGCCTTGTCTCTATTAACAATATTCTCATGTGCTTTAGTTTAATTGCCAATAGTTATATATCTTCACCAAAATATTGAAAACCATTGACCACAGCTAGGTGACACAGAGATTTGACATTCCTAAAATATTAAAACACGCCAAATATCCTTGGTAAGTAGTTTTCTACCAAAGATAGAAATTATTTAAACTATTATGGTGAAGCCATTTTAAATTTGTTGTATTCTGCATTAATAAATGCTACATTATATGGGCAAATGTTTATTGGCACTCAACCACCCCTTCTATATACAAAAACGATATAAGCACAATTACAATTATATTTAGATTACAATATTAAATAAATAGGTTAAATATGTATTTAACTCTGCCAGTCCTAGAATTACATAAAATAAGATCTTCACATGCATAATAAGAGGGACATTACTGAACGTAATACACAGCAGACAAGACAGAGTTTTTTTTTTTTTTCTACAAATGCGCATCATGAGGCTGACTACAGTTTGTTTATACTGGGCTCATGGGAATGACAAGCCAGTAGTTTTGCATAATCTGTTTATTTTCCAGCTGCTCAGAGTAGCATTGCACAAAGATAAAGTGGCTCCCTTTACACTTCCCCTTTGCTCTTACACTTCACACCTAGGTGCTGATAGTTACATGGAATTCCAATATAAGGTCACCGAGTACACAATTACCAGCAAAACAGATTAGTACTCCCGTAATGAAACGTAAATGTTGGTATTCCCATGCTAACGTGATTTCTGCACCATGCAGTTTGAATTTAAGTTCTCGGTCATGCTCCTGTATGGTTGCGCTTGACTAAGAGAAACTTGTATGAAATACATTTTAGGTATCAAGGATTAGATATTGTTTGTTACAGCTTGGGTTACAATGAAAAGTTCCTAATTGTAAATTATAACAAAGGCAATTTTAAGGTATTCAATGTATTGTTATGGTTTGACATACACATCCAACACCCTAGTTTAAATTTCTTGTATATAAAAAGTGATTTCAAGTTCTTAATAAAAATAATTAAATTAATTATAAGAAACGAAAACATTACCAAATCAAATAGGCTATTTGGGATCCTCACATGATTTATATGGGGAAAGACAGAATATTATTCTCATCCAGTACCACATTGTTTTAACTCTTTGTACCCTGTTAGATTAAACACCAAATCTTAAAGGTGTGCCTGTTAAAAAGCTATGTCACTGGTATCAGTAATCATATTGGCTAGGAATGCCCATCTCTACCTTGGTTACGAAGCTCAGCACAATTATTCTATATAGAGGTAAAGTCTCTATTTTAATTACATTGAAAAGAAAACCTATTCTGTCACATTGGACAACTGGTATTTTTAAACATCTGATCCCAACTTTTGATCCAAGCTTTTTGGTTGCATACCCCGACACCTCAACAATTACCTTACAGCAATAGGAGAACAAAGATGTTGATTCATATGGTGTGATGGTGTTAGACAGTTCAAATTACATTATAAAACCTGTGTGATAACATTAACTTGGTGTTAAACACCAATATAAGATGTGAATTGGATCAAAATGGCCAGTAAAAGTGAATAATCTCTACAGCCAACAACATCACTTTCACATACAAAAGTATGGCTTCAATCATATGGTTGGTCGGGAGTCACCCATTTCTTACCTGCTGGGTAGTTTCCATAGGGATAATATGGGGGCGGTTGGCAGATGATTGACAGACGTCCACACAATATCTGCCACCACTGCACAGAACAGTGGGTGGTTGCAGTCATAACGGAGCTATCACACATGTGACCAATAAATAGATGAAGATGTAGAAAAGGGTTGTGGGAACATTACAAATAAATATTGCTCTAGCACATGTAGTTTTTGGTTTAAATGAAGTTCAAAGTCAAGTAACAAAACTTTCTTTTTTGTTTTGTTTCCACAACCCTTCTTCTCATTTCTAGCTATTTTAATTATGGTAGATCTCTAAAATATAAAGACACTACCTAGGGCAGATTTGCCAAGATGGCATACAGAAAAACAGAGGCTCAGACTTTGACTCCACTATACGATAAGGATGCGTTAACGGATCCAATTAAATGCAACCCATGCATTAGGGCATGTACATCAAACGCAGGGGTTTAACACATAGTGAAGTTAAAGCCTTAAGCTAGCCATACACGTGTCGGATTCCATGGCCGATTGATCACTGATCCGATCGATTCCGGCGATCTCAGCGGGAAT
The DNA here is from genome assembly GCA_036250615.1 of Ptychadena robeensis. NCBI lineage: Eukaryota > Metazoa > Chordata > Amphibia > Anura > Ptychadenidae > Ptychadena > Ptychadena robeensis. The sequence goes on along the minus strand of CM070040.1, from coordinate 59,317,728 downwards.
CAGAGCTCCGATCAATCGGCCAATTAAGAGTATCCGATCGCTGCATACCACCTTGTCCCACGGATTCCTGGACGATTCCGTGTCCGATCGCTTACTTCCCAAATGGCAACTCCCCCTGATGTGTGCAGAATCGGATCAGAAAGACCAACATGTTGGTTCTCTGTTGGATCTGATTCTGAGCCCCCGATCAATCGGACGCGAACGATCGGACAAGGTGGGCTGCACGCGATTCCGGCACGATCGTTTCGCGTGCACGCGCTCGGAATCGATCGTCCCGGAATCCGGTCGGAATCCGACCCGTGTATGGGGGCCTTATGTGTCATTGTCACTGTCTAACATAAGGAATGTGATGAAAATGGAAGTGTATTATATACAAAGGCCATAAGCATGTAGATGAGGATAAAAAAAGGAAGGCACAAAGTATGCAGAATAAACATCAGCTTTAATAATATATCAATTAAAATTTAACTCCATTATTTATTTATTTTGTAAACTCTTTGTAGACCTATGTTTATTTTAATAGCAGTTGAAATAGCCTATGAGCGTCATAGGCAATATTTGAATGTGAGTGCATTGCGAAAATATATTCAAAATGAATGGTCACATGTGCTATTTATGTTTGCATTGCCATAAGCAACCCAATGCAGAATATCGGGAACATCCAAAATTGGGAATATCCTCCGTCATATTCGCAAAATTTGCGAATTCTGCAATAACCAATGTTCGCCAAATATATTTGCAATTCGAATATTCAAGCTCAACACTAGCAGTTAACTGTTCTGTTGAGCAAAGGTTTGCAAACTCTATATAGTCACACTTATTTATCAACACATTTTTGCATATTTTATATAGACAAGTTGACTTCTAATATTGCTTCTGCTATATATGTATGTACCATGTAATTAAAGTAAAGAAAATACATATTTAATAATAATTTAAAAATATATGTATTACGTATATAATTCTTTATAATGGTATCAGCTGGCAGAATACATTATATTTGGGGCATTGTACATCCGGAATTATGAATAACTTAATAGTTTTGCAAGAATATAGGAAATATAATGTATTTTATATAATTCATTATAATTGACTTTACTTTGGCAAAGTTACATACACGTTAGGCAGCTTAAGTGAATCGAAAACTAGCCATACACATCTGATAGTGGGTGAGATTTGCTGATATAATGAAAATTATTTTCCTTAAGATAAAAATGTGTAAAAATAAAAATGAAATATATAAGAAAATTGTTTTGTTGTGTATTATGTAAAATGTTTTAAAAATCAATTCAAATCAGCATTTGTGTTCCTTTCCATCATTTCCTTTGTATTTTCTTTGTTGTTAAAGCTAAAGATGTAAACACACAAATGAATAATTCAGAGGATTGGTTTAACTCATCGGACAGTTTCAATTGAGGTTTGAGTAAAAAAAACAGCTATGTCTAAAAGGAGATAAGTAGTGGTAATGGATCACTTGTGTCTGAAGCGAAGCGTACTGCCCCTTCAGAGACACCACAAGACAATCATTGTGGATTTGGAGGCTAAATATCAGACCGCAGGGAGAACAGTAGCTGAAACTATAGGCTACTACTCAGCAACTTGATCTAGAGGTTGGGTAAAGGCTGGAGCTGTCAAGTAGGCTGTAGATGTACTTGCAGCTAGTGCAGGAGACCATGGTAGAGCTAAATATATCAATGTTAAAGGCTGATTTGTATATGTCTATTTAAATTAATTAAACAGGCAAATTGCAGTAAAAGCCTATTTGGAAGCCCCTGTCAGCTTTGAGTTGAGAAAACAAAGTCTGGATAAACCTGTTGAACGTATTTCCCTCAATCTCCTTATGAATGTGATGTTCAGGCCAGTACCTGGCAAGAATAAAGCAATCAATTGCCAATACATTGTTCAAATACAGTATATGTCAGGTTCAAAACTGATGTTTAATGGTGAAGTATACATATATCTTAACTAAATTCATGGACTTCCATACTTATGTAACTTCATCAACCAAAGAGCTTCACAAATTAAAAACTTAAACATAGTCATGGGCCAATACTTATTGAAAAAAAAATGTCTACAATAACACATGTGAAATCAAATGTCAAATAAGAGACACATCTTTGGTTTTCATTTCTTGGATTAAATATTAAAAACAATCTTGCGGTACAAATACACTTGTTGGACTGCCATTAGCTTTTACGGCATTCGTTGTGACTTTATTTCGATAAGCTTCTGCAATGTAACAAGATTTATCTTGCATTGATGGTGGTAGAGTGTGACCACTGCGCAAAGCCTTCTTCAGCACATCCCATAGATTCTCAATGGGTAAGGGTCCCCATACACCTTTAGATTTCTCTGTCAGATTTCCTTTAGATCTCCTTTTGTTTTACCAAAACCATGTAATATGAGGGACTTTCTTAACCATCAAGTCTACCTGTGTTCAATCACAGAGGACCCTATACTACATAGTTATTGGTAGATCTAAAGGCCCCCATACACTGGTCCGTTTCCCATCGGATTCCAGGGCGATCGATTCCGGGACGATCGATTCCGGGACGATCGATTCCGGGCGCGTGCACGCGAAACGATCGTCCCAGAATTGCGTGAAGCCCACCTTGTCCGTCCGATCACGTCCGATTGTTCGGGGGCCCAGAATCAGATCCGACAGAGAACCAACATGTTGGTCTTTCTGATCCGATTCAGCACACATCAGGGGGAGTTGCCATTTGTGGAGTAAGCGATCGGACACGGAATCGTCCAGGAATCCGTGGGACAAGGTGGTATGTAGCGATCGGACACACTTAATTGGCCATGGAATCCGACTGTGTATGGCTAGCTTAAAGGATATCTGACAGAGAGATCTAAAGGTGTATAGCCAGCTTTAAGGTCTTGACTCTGGGGTGGCCAATCCATGTGTGAAAATTATGTCTCATGGTCCCTAAACCACTCTTTCGCAATTTAAGCCCGATGAATCCTGGCATTGTTATCATACTGTTGCTGGACCTAGACCTGTCCTTTTTTGTTTAGTTAAATCCAGGCAACTTTTTTTTTGCATATGGCAGCTACATGTTTCGCCGTTCGAATTTGGCTTCCTCAGGCTGTGCACCCATCATAAGAATTACTGGACATGTAGAGAAAGTTTGGGGGTACAACATAAAAAAATAAAGTATTGCTTTTTCACATGTAGTTTTTACATGCCCATTTTTTGGAGGGACAGTGTTTCTACATAGGGTTTATGTAAATATTTCATTTAAATGTGCAGTTTCTACAAATACCAACCAACCATGGCCTCTCATATCACTTGGTAGAGATGGTTGTATTTTTTTTTTCAACTTTTACATTTCAACGTTGTTGACTTTGTCTTTAAAGTCGAAATTTTTACTTAACTTTGAACCTTATTTATGCAAAAATGACATGTTGCTAGAGCAATATTTTTTTTGTCATGTTCTCACAACCCTTCTCTATATTTTCAGCAATTTTGGTGGTGATATCATATATAGGAACTTTGGGATTCACTCACAAATTCTAAAAATGTATTCTTTTTTAATCAAGCATTGCATTGAGGAGATGTTGGCATCAGACAGCAAGTATTGACCATAGTGGCAATGGACCATAGAAGCACATAACCAGTTTCTGGCTCTCCAGTTGCTGACAAAGATTCAGGATCATAGGTGGGCTTATAAAGAATCAAAGAGGGCACCAAATGACATTACTTCAAAACTCCTTTTTTTCCCCACATTCAATAACTTGTTACTTTCCGACCTCAACATAGAATATTATCTAGCTCATCATCGCCTCACTTCCCGTAACCTCCCTTATTACAGTCTTTTCAAAATAATGACTATGATATTTGTCCGTTCTGTTAACTGTTATTTGGAAGAACACTTTATATCATTCGAAACAATTCTACGTTGGGGAGCTCTATAAATGAATCTAGAGGGGCAGAGAAACCAATTAATTATAACTGCTGGAGCAGAAAATCTATCAGCATGAGCATTTTAAATTACCTGGGCACACCTAGCGGATTTACATTCTCTTGGCATAAATTTACTTTTCCCACAAAGAAGAAAAAAAACATTTCATAATTCCATCTGAGTACATAACAAAGGCTCTTGACAGCTAAGTACCACCTTCCTCACTTGGGGGTTAAAGGCATCTCCAAAGACTTTTTAGCTTATGCAAAAATCTGGCTCTTGACGGGAGGATGGGCAACAGGAAATGAAAATCTCCTGTAAAGTACAGACTAAGAAAGAGCCTCCAAAAACAAAGGAGGCTTGGTCTCTCCTGGCAGGAGGCTAACTGCATTCTTTTGTTAAATATTAACATGACATAGAGCAGGAGAAATGGATGTCCATCACCGAAATAAGTAGGAACTAAGTGAATATTTTAGGAACAAAGAAGTGTCTAATTTAAATGACTTAAGAAACATAATCAGGAATGCCATTTATAACACAAAGGCACATGGGGATGCGATTGATTTTGGACCGGTAGTGATATCCTACTAGACTGACTACAGTATAGAAATATAAATCAAATTGACTTTCTTAACCGAAAAAATTTGTTTCAACATATCGCCTAAGTGCCATGAGGAGAGGACACATACAAAATTCTAACCATTAATGCTATTCTTGTAGTGCTTTGCGTACGTCAGAAGGCGGATACTTCCTTTCCTATTACCAATTATCTCATTTAGGTATGCGTTAGTAAACTTTGCAAATCATTTGAGCCCAACAAAAGAATCTGTGATAATGAATATTCAAGTTCAAGTGAAGCATATTGAATAACTTTCACAGTGAATGTTTTAATTCAATAATTATTGTACAGATAATTGTAGATCTCAAACTAATTTATAAAAATAGTGTTTTGCGCCTTAAAATTTTGACTTTTTATTAAATTCTTGGGCTTGTTGATGCCAAAGTACAGGGTAGTTTCCAGAAAAGGCCAAGTACATGTATTTGGTCCATTGCAGGGCATTGGAACTAAGATGTATCATATTAAATTCTGGTGAAATTTTTGGCATTCAAGTGAACTTAATGGTGTGTAACCCACATTGGGTAAAGCCCCCCATACACCTTTAGATCACTCCAAACAATTTCCTTTAGATCTACCAAAAACTCTGTACTATAGGGCCCTACCTAATAGAATACATAGGGTTTGGAAAGTTTAGAAATCTCCTCATATTACATGGTTTTGGTAGAAGAAAAGTTGAATGTACAGAAATTGTGTGGTTAGATTGTAAGGTGTATGAGGATCTTAAGAATGCATCTTCTGGTATATTTACTTCTAGTTGAAGTAAAACCTGCCAGGTTTCTGTGTTGCCTGAAATGTCAGCATAAGTCATTTATTACAGAGTTATTAGCAACAGGCGATCTTATTGGGGGATTTGTACCTCTTGCACTACAGTTCAAATTTTTTTAGATCTACCCTAAATTCCTGTCTCAGTGATAACCAGGTAAAAAACCAGATCTACTAAATTTCCCAAAAGGATCTTCAACTTTTACACGTTTCACCCCTGGAAGAAGCAATTCTCAAATAAAAAGTTTCTTTACATGCTGGTCTCCTGGGCTTACTGCAGTGGTGTTATTTTTCACAAAGTGAAATTCTATTACATTTACTATGGGAAACTTGTCTTTTAAAGTAATAAGTCATTAGTAAAGCCCCCCCATACACCTGCAGATTCCTCCATACAACTTTCATGAGACCTACCAACAACTATGTAGTATAGTGACCTCCCTGATAGAATACATTGTGATTGGAAGGTGTAGAAAGGTCCTCCTATTACATGGTTTTGGTAGAAGAAAAGTTGGTTGTGCAGAAGTTGCATGGTAATTGTATGTGATGTATGGGGGGGCTTAAGGTGATCATGCTCTACTTCTTAAGTAGTGTTAAGCACCAATATTCGAATTACAAATTTTTGGTGGAGATGGTTGAATTTTTTGACTGTAGATGGAGATGTAGAGAAGGGTCGTTGGAAAGTTCAAATTTTTTACTTGACTTTGAACTTCATTTATGCAAAAACTATTTGTGTTAGACCAATTTTATGTAGTATACCCGCAACCCTTTTCTACATCTCAAGCAAGTTTGGTGATGATACCATGTTCAGAGGATTTTCAACTAACTAATAATCGTGAAAAAAAAGTCACCATCTCTACTCATCACTATTCTTAAGTACATCATTCTCGTTGCACATTGTATGGCTGTGTCCAAACAGTAGAAATAAAATGACACATGTTTGATGTGAACATGTAAAGATTCTTACAGACAGGAAATTTTGTCAGTTATCACTTCAAGAGGCCATGTCTAATCATCTCATGTGATGAAATGTCTGAAAAGGCCTTAAATATTATTGGCTGATATGGTCTGACACACTTCATGCTTTCAAACCATTTTATTGACTTGCAGATGGTCGAGAAATTTTAAAATCCAATTTTTAAGTCGAAATTTTGACTTTTCAGTAAAAAATTTTAAAGTTCGAAATTCAGTGGTGTGCTACTGTGCATATCTAAAGGTCCCATGCACCTTACAATCTTACCATACAATTTCTGTACAATGAACTTTTGTTCTACCAAAACCATGTATTAACAAAGGTAACCATGTAAACCATGAAGACCTTTCTAAACTTTCCAATCACTATGCATTCTATCAGGGAGGACCCGGCACTACATAGTTGTTGGCAGATCTAGAGGGGATTGTACAGAGTGATTGTAGAATGTGGTATATTCGGATTCGTGTAATTTCGCAAATAAATAAAGGAATAATTGAAATCTATACAATTTGATTGGACTGTATTCTATTGCCTTACATTGCGTGTAGCTGTTCACGATTATTCGCAAAGATTCGTGAACCATCTTTACAGCATCTCTTTTTAATTTTTCCTCATTGTTCATAGCCAGTACGAGCGCTGTGCGTATTGCGCATATCCCTTCGCAATGCGCACAAACATGCGCTATGCATGCCGGTAAACAAAGTTGAAGCATAATATGTAGAATATTCACCATTGCCAATATCCGGCACAACATTTGCGAAATTCGAATTTCCAATATTCATGCTCAACACTAGATTACAGCAGGAGGTATTGTTACAACTGTGCAGGTAGGTCTGTGCACGGCCAGAATTCAAAGAAAATATTTTAAAAGAGTCTGTTTTTTTTATTTATATATATTATTTATTTAAACCTTTATGAATTGTTAAGAGGTCTGAGAGACTTTTTGCATACAAACATAGTTTTTAAAATTTTTATTACATATTTTGTTTTTGAAAATTGGCTTTTAAATAAATTTTTTACTGGAGGTTTGAATAAAATTAATCTTGACCATGGGGGACCAAGTTTTCCAAGAATAGAATTCGACAGAATATTGACCATCTTTACTGACCAAATGCTAATGTATCCCTTGCTATTACAGTACAGTACAGAACAGTACATTCTTTATACCAATCATGTTTTTGCTTGAACTGTGAATCATCATTATAAAATAAAAGCTCTAAATGTTCTTATATTTTAACCAACATTTACATTTAACTATAAATAATAATAAGTAGCTCATGTGAAATAGAACTTTCAGCCAACTATTACATGCTGGTTAGGAGTAAATTCCTTAAAAGTAAAGCCTTCACGGCAGGTTTATCAAATATGATTAAGTGATAGCTGCAAATTATACTGAGATCAATCTCTGACTATAAAAATTAAATGAAGAATTAAAGAGATCATAGGGATAGGAATTTTTCATGCACTCGCTACAATTTCAATTTGTATTTACTTATCTAACATATTACTGTAAATAAATTAATACAAACCCCATACTGCGTTTCCTCGATATTGCCCATTACATTATTCAATGTATATTAAATACAGTATGACATGTATGGATACATCCTACTAATGGCTAAACGATCAGGATATCTACCTTGTAACCCAAGTCAAGGAAAAAAATCAATTTGCCAGTAAACACTAGAGACGCAAATGCGATGTTCTTGTTAAATATTTCAAATATAAATGAGTGTTTGAATATTCAGTTTAAAGTGGGAAAGATAAAAGAAGCTACAAAAGCTTGTCATTGATCTAATATGTGTTTGCACATTTCTCCAGGCAGTGCATGATGTATAATGGGATTTCTATGGACCCACATTACAAAAGGTGCAAAGTGCCTTTTCACTTGCAAACTCATGTATTCACGTGGTAAGAGAATGCAAATGTTAAGTCATTTTTTTTTTCTTCTCCCATTGACAAAAGTGCCCTCTCCATCATTGTAGAACAGGGTAAAGTTCATAATGATGTCAAGCATTCTTCTCCTGGAAACCAAACAAGATGCACAATATTGTGCTACCAACTTCCAGTCTATTAAATCCTGTGAACAAAATTCTAGACTCCTCAAAGGAATGTCGCTTGGTTTCTATTGCAAAACAATGTTTGTTTTCCGAGCATGGCATCTCGAGTTGTAAAAAATGACAAATCTAATGAATATATATTATCCTGTTAAACAAATACAGTAGTAAGGATCACTTGTGATGTGCTAAGCTAAAGATCACACATCCCCCTGGTTTATAACCTGCTTAAATACCCTCATAATTTACAACCTCTGGCTCCACAGGGCTCCAGAGCTGTAACATTGTATTGACTGAGGTTAAGCTTTTTTGTATAAGCTAGATAACAATAAATTATTGCAAGATGCTTATGGTGGGGAAAGGACGGCTATATATTTTAACAAAACTGTAGGCTTATTTCTTGTGAATGGTAACATTACAGCTGATTTGCAGTGCATTAGCATTTTGAGGATGTCAACAAGGGAGTTCCATATGAATAGGCAAGTCTACCTAAATCTAGTATTTTCTAGTAGTATCTGGTAAGTTCTAAACAGTAAAACCACACAATGGAATAATTTTTCCCAGGAACTCAATTAAATAGGTTGTCATGTCTGTCTACTTATCATTATAATGAAGCATTAAGGTGGCTTTTGTAGGTAAATATCAGTTAATCATACAGGCTTTTTTGGTATTATTGGTATGTATTTGTATCCAATGGTAATATGTAAGCTACACACAATGATTAGGAAAGAGTCGATTGGGTTTGAATTGATCACACTGTGCGGTGGTATAATTGCCCCCCATATTATTACATACTATATACATACAAATACATAGTGACTGGAAGGTTTAGAAAGGTCCTCATATTACATGGTTTTGGTAGAAGAAAAGTTGCTTGTACAGATATTCTATGGTAAGATTGTAAAGTGTTTTGGGGCCTTAAGCTAGCCACACATGGTTCAATTTAGCGTTCAATCAAGGTTCGATTAGATTTTGTAGTTTGATCAAAAAAATCGAAAATTTATTTTAATTTAATCGATGTAAACCACATGGGGAGTACGATTATTGTTCAATTTCGACTCAAAATTAATCGAAGTAATCCAAAATCGTCGATTAAATTCCTCTTACGATTTTAGTTTCAATCGGAAGTTAAAGGGAAGTAGCCACACAAATCAAGCCAAAAAAATCAAGAAAAAAATCGAGCCAAAAAATCGCAAGGAATGTAGTTCGATGATTGTACAATCGAGCTAAATTTTCCAACCTGTCCGATCACTTTTCAATTGACAATTTGACAAAAATCGATCAATGGTCGTCGATTGTACTATATGGGCAGCACATCGATTTATTTACAATCGATTGCTTTTTTCATTGAAAAACTTTGATTGAACGCTAAAATCTAACCATGTATGCTAGCTTTAGGCTGACTTGATCAAATCAAACATCAATTGAGCTTTAGTCTCTACTATATTATTTTGTGGAAAAATTGGTACACCTCAAGGAATTCAAACATTGGTATATAATACTGCTTTACTATTTACAATTACACTGAGTATACAATAAAAGAGAATTGGAGACCATATATACACCATAAGAATGTAAAGGAGTTGCATCTTGACCAGATAGAACCAAACGTGGTAGTGTGCATAGTCTGCAAGAGAGTAAGAACAGATAATCAGAATTACACACAACAAGAATGGCCAGATATGGATATGGATACTGTTTAGTCTCTTTTGCACTGCATTTACACAATAAAAATAGATGTTGAGAATGCGCTATTGCATATAGAACATATTCACAAAGAAGTAATGAAAGTGTGAACGTGAAAATTCCAATTACTTGAATTTGCAAGTTATTTGCAAAGCCTTTAAACATGGTATCCTCACCAAAATTGTAGAATGTAGAAAAGGGTTTTGTCTATAGAATTGCTCTACCATATGTATTTTTGGCATAAATGAAGTACAAAATCATTCCGAAAGTTTCATCTCAACATTGAATTTAATAAAAAAAATATACATTTGATAGAGCAATACTTTTTTCCCACAACCCTCCTCTACATCTCCAACAATTGTGGTGACAATACCATGTCCAGGGGCTTTGCAATTAACTCCCAAATAAACTAGTTGAAATTTCACGACCATGTTTACAGCCTGTCTGCATTGCCATGGTGACCAAGGGGTTGTGCTGTCCCTCATGTTACAGCCCTTGATGTAAAATAATCCATTTGGTCTGTCTCCTGTCTCCTGGTCTCCTATTTTTATTGCTGTGGACTCTACACATTGCTCACTGATTCCCAAATCCTGCCAGGATAAAGAGAAAAATATATGACTACAATCCAGATTCCAGGCTGAGCTATTGGTTGATGGTAGATGCTCCAGTGAAGCAAAAAAAAAAAAAGAGCTGCCATGATTGGAGTAGAATAGCCTTTCTCAATAAAAATCCTGCAGAAAAGGATCCTTGCCTTCTTTCTGCAGAGGCCTGACATGACCCTACTGAGTCACTCTTCCAGTTCAGTAATAAGCAGAAGGAGTTTTTCTAGTGGTTGCAGAGCTCTAGTTCAGATTTATTAGACCTCAACAGAATGTTTTTTCCACTGAGTCATTCGTTTCCACTCTTCTACACTCGCTAAATCTAATATAATGGTAAAATTGTAAAACCTTTGACATTTACCTTTTTTGAGAGTTAAGTGCGAACGTAGCTTGTGGTGAGTTTGTTTGCCCTGCAAACTCACCTGGAGCTACGTTCAGGGATACTCACCTATCCCCGCGAGCCAGAGGTGGATCTGAGTATCGGTAGACCCACGATCTCTTCCGTGTCTGCCTCCTTGGTGATGCAGAAGAGGTTGTGGCATCAACACAACCCCAGCATCATCAATTATGCCAGGGGTGTATAGGGGGAGAGTGGAGTATTCTGGCGGAATACAACTGAAAAAAGCACGCCATGGACGAAACATTCAGAGGGTTAATGTACCTGTATTCTGTTGAGATTTAAACATAGAGTTCACCTGAGCTTTACGATTCAAAAAAGTCCAACATGGTACCCAGTGCAATAGAAATTTCATCTGTTATTTAACATCACAGAAATTACTAATTAAAAGCATTCAAAACCATTGGTTGGTTTATCTAACCCCCCTATTTTCTCCCTGTGTTCTAATTAATGTTGAGTGCAAATATTCTAAATTCGAATATATTCGGCGAATATCCGACATTTCGCAATAATTCACAAACATGCGCTCGGATATACGCAATGGTGGATGTTCGTCATATTATGCTTCAACATTGTTTACCAGCATGCATCGCGCATATTTGTGAATGGATATGCGCAATAGACACAGTGTCTGTGCTGGCTAAGATCACAGAATGAAGAAAAGCTGTAAAGCTGCATTGCAAATCATTGGGAACAGGGAAGGCAATAGAATATAGTTAATTTGAATTTAACGAATTTAGAGTGTTCCTTTGTTTATTCCCAAAATTATGTGAATTCGAATAAACCATATGCCGCTCAACACTAGTCCTAGTGCCATGAAGTACTTGGACTTCTTAAAGCTAGCCATACATTGTCGGATTCCATGGCCGATCGATCACCTATCCGATCGATTCCGGCGATCTCAGCGGGAATCGGAGGTCCGATCGATCGGCCAATTAAGTGTGTCCAATCGCTACATACCACCTTGTCCCACGGATTCCTGGACGATTCCGTGTCCGATCGCTAACTTCCCAAATGGCAACTGCCCCTGATGTGTGCTGAATCGGATCAGAAAGACCAACATGTTGGTTCTCTGTCCGATCCGATTCTGGGCCCCGGAACGATCGGACGTGATCGGACAGACAAGATGGGCTTCACGCAATTCCGGGACGATCGTTTCGCGTGCACGCGCCCGGAATCGATCGTCCCAAAATCCGATGGGAAACGGACCAGTGTATGGGGGCCTTAAGACAGCATCTAGTTACAACCAGAAGCAGAAATTGATTTTTTTGTTATCGAAAATCCAAGCTCTCGTGAAAGCCAAGCCTTCTGTTCTTCCTATGCCTAACAAAAAACAGCAACTAAAAAAAAGAAAGAAAAATAGGAAAAATAAAATAATAGCTGCTCCATTTAGATGCAGTCAGACACAATAAAGCCATTCCAGCTCTATACAACCTGAGTTAGTGCAGGGATCAATTTTGTGTAAATCATATGCACCATTCACTGTTACTGCAAAGCTTTGACATCGCTAACAATGATGATAACACAGATATGTTTTCTAGGTACATTATTCTGCAATAGACAGAGGATTGTGGGTAATTGTAAACGTTCAATGATTCTATAATGAGTTGTAGCACATAGTGTTTTAGAAATAAATATGATCACAAAGCTAAATACATATTACGATTTTTTATTTCGAACATTACCAACTATGGAAAATGTATGAATTTAAATACATGGAAAGCTTTGCCTGTTTAGGAAGATACCAGTTCTTTTTTGGTGGGTAGAAATAATAAATATAGAAACCTACTACACAGTACATCTCATCAGCCAGAGAGAGAGTAGTGCTATGGAGTTTGTAGACTTAAGCCGGGTACAGACGGCTCGATATTCGTCAGATATCGGAGAAGGCAGGGAGAGCAGAACTGCCTCTCCCCGGCTCCTCCTTCTCAGCCGAGCTTTGCCTGTAGATCCAGGCAAAGCATTGGACATCGCCGTATAGGCGGTCATGTTCGATAAGGCTGTTTTCAGGAGGGATTTATTTGTCCTGCTTAAAAACAGCTCAAGGGGCAGATTATATGGGTCAGATAGATGGCCGTGAGCGAGCTCGGTGCTCGAAACGGCCATGGATTTGACCCATATCTCCACGTCTGTACCCTGCTTAAGAGTTTGCCAGAGTTTTAAAAAAGTAAGAGTTGTACTTTGCTGCTGTCCCACATAGCATAATGTTACCCTAGTAAATACCTATCTACATTTATCAAGGCGCCACTTAGCAGTGTAACATGATTTGTTAACCGGTATCTATGTTCAGACATCTTCTGTGTACATCTGACATGAAATTGTCTAAACAATTTGAAGATCAGAAAACAAGGTCTGCTCAATAGGTCCTTAGATAATATGGAAAGTTTGGTCTTGCAGCAAAAATACTCTTCATGGACAACCCTTGCCATTTTAATATATGATCTTTCATAATACGGAGTTGGTCCCTTCTTTGCAGACATAACTGCTTTTGCTCTTCGGGAAAAAAGCTATCTGCAAGATAGAGAAAGTCTGTCTTACAATATCTTTTTAATTTGATGGGGTTGAGAACAGGTCTCTATGCGGGCCAGTAAAGTTCTTCCAAACCTACCGTATTTATTCGAGTATAACGCGCACTCGTGTATAACGCGCACCCCTAATTTTAGATTAAAAATCGGTATAAAATTTTGTTTGGCTGCTGCTGTCTCCATGACCCCCTGGTGTCCATGGAGCTGTGCTCCCCGGGTCCCTTCAACAGCAGTGGCCACAAAACTCACCCACGGTGGCTGCTAAGTCCATGTTCCCCCGGTCTTCTTGCCCTCCACTCCCCCTGTAGCATGCACATGACATGACAAATGCAGACAGAGGATTCGTCCGAGCAGATCTCGGCAAGGGAGCAGAATTCGGCGTTACACCGGCCGCCACCCCAGCCCTCATGTATAACACGCACTTGACTTCTTTTTTTGGTGTATAACGCGCAAACTTTGACTTTTTTTTTTTGGTATAACATTTTGCGTGTTATACTCGAATAAATACGGTAACCCAACTATGTCTTGATGGACCATGCTTTGTGCCCAAGTTGCAATAGAAAAGCTTCTTCTCCAAACTGTTTCCCCAATGCAGGAAACATTAAAAATGTCTTTATAATTCCTTTATAGGATCATGTCCTTTTATCCACTCAATTCATACCCATCTCTCGTAATGCCAGACAGAAAAACATGATAGGTTACGAAGCTGAAGATGTTTCCTCTCTCCCTGGTTCAATCTTCCTGGGCATGTCATAATTCCAGCTGATGGTTGGCAGTCTGTTGGTGTAATGTTTGCTATGAATTCCCATTCTGTGAAGTTCCCTTGAGGCTTATCCCAAAGAAAGTTTGAAACTCTTCAGTTCTTCAGAGTAGGCAACACTCTTTTTTTGTTGTACCTAAATCTTTCCATGCTTCCATAATTTAATTTGCAGTTTTCTTAGAAAAAAGTAAGCAGCAAGCAAGCAAAAAAAAAAAATTAAATGCACTGACTTACAGAAATACAAGGCATTCTACGTCATCCTACATAAAATAGCCAATATGGCCAAATGTGCAGGGCTAGGTGCTTGCAGAGACCTACGACAATGGATCTGAATGGAAAACTTCAACTAAAGGATTAAAAGGCAAGCACCAAGTATGATAGAGTGTAGCTTGAATAAAGGTTAGAGAATGTAGCTCTGTATTTATTTTGATAAATGTTGACAATTTATATTTAACGGAGACTTGGATGCTGTAATAATATGCTGTCATCTTTCTTCTAGGCTTGATCCAATCAGGTATGTTCTAAAGTCATTCTGCAATGTGGTTATGTCACCTTAACATGGAAGACATCGTACAGGTTGCTTGCAATGGCAATCCCTGTCCTGTGTTCATTACAGATTCTCTTTTGAGCTCATGTTAATGTAATGCGAAATATGAATTCTAAACATTTTCTTGAGCAGGGTTAATTAAGGCCAGATCTTGATAAATAGTGATTTTACATTGATTACATTGGATATCTATGTAATTATATATTCTTTAGACTAGTTGGTCACATATCTAGTACATTTTCTCCTCTCTTTAAACAAAGTGTATGTTTGTAATAATGAGCTTAAGAGGGGGGGCAGCAAGAAAATGGTGTCTTCCACCTTGATAAATACATATTTCCCAAAATGGTGTTGATCCCCCTTACAAAATTAGGTGTGCTGACATCCCCAAAACTTGGATTGCACAAGAAACTTTTTAAGCTCATTATTCGAAACATACACTTTGTTTAAAGAGAGGACAAAATGTACTAGATATGTGACTAACTAGTCTAGAGAATATACAATTACATTGATATCCAATGTAATCAGGTATAAAGTATATATTGACTTTTCTTTCTCAAATAATTGTGTACGCCTTTTTTTGGGGGGGGGGGGGGGGGGGGGGGGAGTTGAGTCTGCCAACTAAAAGTCCCATTTTGAGGGTACTTTGGTTCTTTTGATTCAGATTAATGGGCACTCTAACCCCATAGAGATATAGGTTGTCTATTGCCTCCCCTTCATGTAGTTATCATTCAGATTACAGATTTCTATTTTCCATTTATCATGACTGCCATTATAAATAATTAGAAAATGTTTTACATATATAATTAAACTTCAATATTATTTTCCAACCTTTTGCAGATTAAGTAACAAAGAAGCTAACATTGACAAACACCTGTCCTCGTTAAAGTAGTTCAGATATTGAAGAAACAGATCCATTTTATGGTATGCTTTAGAAGTTCAAGTTTTTTATCATAAGATCGCAAAGAAAACCAAACAGAGTTTGAACTGTCTTAAGTAACACGTGGAAGTGGAAATACTGTATGCGATAGCGATCTCCTAAATGCTAACCAGGCTTTTGTATCAAATAAAGAGCTTTAGAAAAAGTGTAAGACGGAAAGGGAAATTAAGTGTCTCTCTAGGGACCAATGTTAACAGAGCAATGAAAGAAGAAAAATAGATGTGCGTTATCCGAGAGGTCTATCCATCGCAATCGCATAACTCTACATTGCAACAAAATCTCATATTGACATTTGAGTTCAAATAATGAGAATACAGATGTTTATTTAGTGAACGAGACAAAGCTTTGCTTGCTTTAAATATAAAGCGTGCAAAATAACAAAACGTACAAATAAAATAATATGCTTGTAACTTGTGGAACCAAAGTATGGGTCATCAGTTATATTTAGATGGATCAAAGGTAACAAGCAAAACTTCTATTAAAATGGATCCAAGAAAAGGATCACAAAATTAGATCCAAGTCAAGGGACTAGAGATGGTCATATTTTTTAAAATTTTGACTAGTTGCCTTTGTGAGTTAATTGCCTAGCCCCTGAACATAGTATCTTCACTAGACTTGCTGGAGAAGAAGGATTGTAGAAAGATGTATGGTAATGCTGGAGCTAGATGTATTTTTTTTTTCAAATTGTGACTTAATTTTGAACATAATTTCTGCAAAATCCAAACATGCTTAAGCAATACTTGAGCCCTCTTGGGTTGGGTCAAACATATCAGAGGCATATACACTGCCTGGGCAAAAAAAAGTCACCACCACAATAAAGGTCATATGTTCTAATAATTCGTTGGACCTCCTTTAGCTTTCACTGTGGCATTGTTTCCATAAGCATCTGCAATGTTACAAGATTTATTTCCATCCAGTGTTGCATTCATTTTTCACCAAGATCTTGTATTGATGATGGTAGAGTCTGATTGTTGCGCAAAGCCTTCTCCAGCACATCCCAAAGATTCTCAATTGGGTTAAGGTCTGGTTTGAAGTCTGTATTGCAAATCTATGCTCATTACCTGTATTTAATAAAGATGTATTTTTTTTACGTACATTTTTATTGGGTTTTCATTTAACAGAGCGTAAAACAAACAAATAAATCATACATAAGTCATACATGACATTTGATAAGAAAACGACAGTGGTGGGAGGTGAAAATGAACAAACACTTCGGTATGACATTGCGGTATTTTGTGTTGTTTCATAGGGGCAGCCGCGGTCACAGATATGGCATAGTCTTTGTGTGGCCCCTGTGGTGTACCCCCATGGGTAGTTCCATTAGTTCTTTTTGAGTAGGGCTTACTCCCCCTCTGTCATTCCATTTTCTTTGACAGCATTAAACAAGATGTATTTTTTAACCAAGGATTACCTGGCATGGTGTGCATGGCCATCTAATGAATTTACAATTGTTTGAGTTACACAGTGCAAGTCTAAAGCTGGGCATACATGGGTAGATTCCCGTGCAATTGTCCGACGATCAATTATGTCGTGGTGACGCAATTATAGCGTGGATCCCTGTATGATGGGGATCCGGTTTCCTCTGTCACTCGGATCTCTGCTTCTCCCCAGCCGGAGAAGTAGTCAGCCAGCCGGACTACTTGCACGCCCCCCCCCCCCCCTCTCCTGGCACAGAGACGTGCTAGCCACGCTCAGCCTGTGTGTGCAGCTCAGCTGGCAGCCCGGCCATTACATTGGATGGAGACCTGCTGTCCCCATTCAATGTAATGGATTTTGACCAAGGCTTTCCAACATGTTTGGAGTTTGGAGCAATGGATCCTGCTTGAAGGAACCATGGATGGCTCAAATGAAGAAGCAGATTAGAGCAACATCGATGCACAATGTTGCTCTAATCTGTTTCTTCATCGAGCTGTGTATCGCCAGCTTAATGGGCCTGGACCTGCATAGCTGGGAGCTAACCTGGAGTGACGGATAAAGTTTGGACACCCTTGACCTTGAGAAATGTATCCCACAACCCTTCTCTACATCTCCAACTATTTTGGTGATAATACCATGTTCAGGAGCTTCGCAATTATCTCACAAAGTCAGCTAGTGATTTTTTATTACAAGTCTGAGCATCTCTAGTCATGGCAGACTTGAGTCAAATGTCCTTTTTGTTCCTTTTCAAGGTACTGTCTCCAGTACTTGCTCCAGTTTTCTAAACTCCTTATGTTCTTTAGAAGATGCCTTGGTGGCATGCTATTCTTGGGATTGAAATAATTGAATAGCTCTATAGCGTAACCCAGGCTGATTATCCAGTAAACCAAATCTAATCTGCCAATGATAGGCCAGTGCATGTGGTGCTTGCATCTTCACAACTGGATCAATATTCACTCAGATGGGAAGGGAAATCTGTTTATAATGATCCCATCTGCCCACATATTTGGTCATTGTACAGTCATTACTATTGTTTGTAGCACAATTCAGCCACATCTGTTACCAACTTGGCCTTTCAAGTACTAGTCAAGGCATACAGCAGATACCTACCCTGTTTGTCACGTTTTGTATGTTAAGTATGTTAACTGTATGATTAGTGATGTCGGTAAAATGTTCTACTCTCATATAGCATATTCAGATTTAATTAATGTCTTAAACGTATTTAGTCTAAGACTGAGTTCAAACATCATCAAATGATATAGAACTGTCTGGCTCTGAAGAGGTTAAGCTTGAAACTTTGAAAGGGATCTACAGAGCAAATTTGTATAGTAAGAGTTATCTTCTCAGCACTTATACATGATATATGCAGATTCTCATTAAAGTGGTGCTTACATTTTTATTGCTCATGAAGAGGTTCATGAAAGCATTGCTGTAACATGACATTCCTTTATGCCTCTTTTAACCAAAGCCATGTGTTGCTGTTGTCATGTGTGTTTTACATTTCTTTGTTTTTTCCTATTTTTAATGTTACCTGACAAGATTACTGGCTGTACAGCACATGTTAATCATCATACTTTCTCCTCTGTACCACTAGATATCAAGATATCTACTGCCTATTTAAAGTGGAACTATCACCCGATCTGACACTTTCTATTATTGGCACCAGAAGTACCAATAATTGGGCAGCTGGAGTTAAAAAAAACTTACCGTAAAGGTAAATAGGCTCTAAATCTAGGGACGCTTCACCCTCCAGTGGTGTCTGCACTTTGGGCGCAAGGTAGACACCTACCTTCACAATTCCCCTTGAATCAAGCAATCAACCATGGCATGGGACCTGGAGGGACAGAGCGGAGACTGGATCAAGAGCCTTTCCTCTTGTCTCTTTTCTGCCCTTTTTGCCTGTGATGATATCTGAATCAATGGAGCTAGATCAAGATCCCTTCACCTAGTCTGCCCCTCTAGTGTTTGACAGCCACTGAAGGGGCAGAGGAGATACCAGATAAAGAAACGACCACGGAAATTTTTTAGGATGGCAAATTGGACATGTATGGGGGAGCTGGGACTGAGTATGGCCAATCTCAAAAGGTAAATATGTTTTTTTTTATAGTTTTAGAATCTAATTGCCCATATCAAAACAGCAGATAGGTAAGTACTGTGTTTGTGTTATTTTTACAGATTTTTTTCACTGACAAAACAGCTTTAATTTATCTATATCATCATCATTGATATTTTTGGTTTGTCCATTTACTTGTAAATGTATAAAAAAGGTAAACATTGGTACTTCAACTTTTACTTTGGCCGTCTAAAAAACACAAGAATTCAACAGCGTTTGTAGCCCATCTGGAAGCTGTAGATGGTACAATCTCTAAAACAGTTTCTAAATCAACATTAAACCCTCAGGTGACTTGGAAGTACTTGGAGAACCTCCAGCAGTGTGGTTCAAGGTCAATAAGACCTGGACAAGCTTCTCTTGATTTATTAGAGCAAGTCCTCCGTTTGTGTTGACAGGGAACACTAACCCACCACGTTGAAAACAGTGTACCTTGGAAAAGTTTACATCTTGAGGATGCAAATAACTTCCATGTAATTTATCGACAAATGATTTGCATAAATCTGCTTATATTACCTTTTCTTTGGCAAATAAATGTATAATTCTTACAAAAACTACTTAGAAGCATACAAAAAAAGAAATAAAAATAAGCGACACGGAAACTAAGAGTTGCATGTTGAATATGAGTAGAGGATAAATGTTGCCTATGCTGATACATTATATATATATATATATATATATATATATATATATATATATATATATAGGTGGTGGGGTCAAAACACCATCACAATAGCCACAAGAACTTCTCTGTGTGTGTGTGCTGCCTTTCCCTCAATTAATCTGGATTGGTGGAGGGAGCGAGACCGGAAGAGTCTTGCTCCTCCATCTTTGAAGCTTGTCTTTGAAGCTTGATTCATTTTGAACCACATATGTAGACATTGGGTCTAAGAAAAGAGGCAGCCTAAGTTATCACATCTGGATTTATAGAGGTAATTGTTTTGATATAGACAGGGCTTTGCTTCCATATGTTTGACCCCTGCCAGAAACTGCTAATTATTCGCAATATGCTTGTTTCTATGATGCCTGAAAATCAATGTCAAGGTGCCTATAACAGATAAGTATGAATGAGGCCTGAGAGGGAGCTGGTTAGTAGTGACCTCACTAAATCGTACTTCAAACATCATGAGTAGTGATGGCCCAACTTTGGCCAGGTTTAAAAAAGTCCGACGTCCATCTGTTTGTGGGAAGATTCAAATTTCCTGCCTGTTAGCAGGGAATTTGAATAGAGAGAACTGAAATGTTAAAACTTGTGGTTTAAGCCCCTTTTCTTTCACGAGAGACCAGGTTCTTCCACTGGCTGGATCTGTCTGCTCCTGATCCGGCCAGCGAACAAATAGTAACCTTCTTCCTGCTGCTGAACAGGGCGGGTTGAACACCCATACTGTTCGCCGGGGGAAGAAAAGCGAACATGTTATGTCTTGTGGACAGTTTGGCCATCACTAATCATGAGTTTAGCATTTAAAGGTAGCAATGCTTAAAATTTTAGCTTAGAGATATACACCTATGTGGCTATGAGCTTATAAATGACTTGGGATACTCTCACACCAGGAAGTGTGTATAATTGTTACCTAAAAGAACATGCTAATGTTCTGCCTGGCCCAGGTTAAAGGGTCATGGAGGCAGTTAGAAGACTTTAAACACTAAGAATTTATAAGTAATCAAGAGAAATATTTATTATAAAAATAGTTTGTGCAACATAATGCAAAGGATCACGTCTTATAGTATGATATAATACATTTATGGATGACAAGAGGTTTTAAACAGGAGTCAAACCGTGATTAAAGATACAGCGGTTCAGATCACATAGTCATGTATAGAGTTCACAACTCGTTTTGCTGGTATATATTGCATAATTGTAACTTATACTCTCTGTGTTTTACACATCATGCAAGAACTGTAGTCTTAGCAGAAAATAACTCAACAAAAAGTCAGATCAAACCCCGCTGGAATCCAGCTTACCACAGCCATGATAATGTTTAGCTTCTGAACTGCCCTAGGCACATATGTTGAATGGTTTCTTTCATAATATGCTCCATCTTCATCAGCAACAGGACAAACGTACATATCTGAAATATCTATCTATATCTATAGTAAGCTATATATACTTAGTTGTCATAGTCATCCATTTTGCATGCAGAGGTTTCATTTAAAAAGTGAAATCTTACAATTCCAGAGAAATAGCAGGGGTGAATGGTGAAGTAAATACCTACCTCTAACTAGATGCATATTTAGTTATAACCCCATTTTGAGAGATGTACTCCAGACAGCACTTGCCTCATGTGCCTGTAGTAACAAAAAAGTGAAGTAACAAAAAATTGTAGACTAGACTTTTTGTAACAGTTTGCACCATAGGAAATTTAATCAGCTCATATTAATCTGCTCATATTTTGCTGTGTCTCTATGTTTCTCTGGGCAATTAAGAATTCCTGAAAACACTCTGCCTCCCAAAGGTAATGCACACATGTGACACTGAGCCTCAAAACTTCGATTTTTGATAGAATTTCAATGAATGAAATAGAAGAAAGAGACATATGCTTAGAACCAATAGAACTTATTTTGTAAGTAAATTGCAAAGCCCCTGAACATATTAATGAGCAGCACAGGCAATATTCATATTTACAACATTTTTGCCTAATTTTCTCCAAAAATTTGTGATTGCCAGTCATTATTACTAGTGTTGAGCGGCATATGGTATATTCGAATTCGCATAATTTTGCAAATATATTAAGGAACATTCTAAATAACAAAAATTCGATTCAACTGTATTTGATTGCCTTACATCGTGCATAGCTGTTCCCAATAAGTCGCAAAGATTTGCAAACCAGCATTACAGCTTCTCTTCTTCATTCTGTGATCTTAACCAGTACGAGCACTGTGCCTTTTGGGCCAGTGTAAATTTAGCCTAACTACTTTTTTCACAACCCTTTTCTACAGCATGTTCAGGAGCTTTGAATTAACTCACAAATAAATGTTGTGACCATCTCTATCTTCCAGGTAAGGAATGAGACAAACTGAAATTCAAATGCACATTGTGAGCAGCTCACAGTGTGTAGTACAATCATAGTAAGAGGAGGTCGTGTTGAAGTTCTGTTCTTTACCAAATCCCAGCTGGTACAACACCAACAAGTTGGGACTATAACTGCATCTATATCTGCAAATAATTTCATAAGCCTTCAAATATTAATATGATCACAGCTCCATAGGATCAGTAAACAGTAAAGATTTTAATGTACTCAAGTAATAAACTCTGTGACAGCCACAGTATGACTTATGGCATCATGTCTGTTTTAGACCTGGACTTGTAAGGAGAAACATATGTCTTATCAAACACATTTTGAAGTACAGAATTTTAACCGTCTGCATATGTCGATATATATTGGAAAATGTGCTAACAGTACTACTCAGAGAAGCCTGTTACGTAAAGTCTAATAAGTGTCCTTTAGGACAGAGATCAATTGGCTATTGTAAAGGAGGGGGAAGAAAATCTTCTAAGACCTAACCACAGTCGTGTCTTGTATCATCAAACCAAAAAGTCTCCCGTGGGATTGTATTGGTAGAGAACGGGAAGAAGGTAACACGGAGGATAGATTAAACTGATTTGAAAAAATAATATGTCACACATGGACTGTTAAATATTAATGTATACATAGCCCTATGTTTATGCCAAGCAGGTTTAAATTACATTATAGGGTTTTTTCTATCACCACAGCTCTGGCTAAGTAAAAGCTATTGTGAAAAAAATACCAAACGTATCTGAACTGAATTGATATTCTCTTCTATTGAAAAAAAAATCTTTCTCATCAATTACTCCTAAACTTCAAGGAGGGGAACATTTATTGTGTCTGTCTAAGGCAGTGGTTCCCAAACTGGGGGGAGCCCCCCTGGAGGGGGGGCGCGGAGGTATTCCAAAGGGGGGGCTGACCCTCATTCTGAACCTGTATTTAAATGAGGAGGGGGGGGGGCTTGATAATGTTGCTTAATAGTAGAGAGGGGCCCTGCAAGGAAAGTTTGGGAACCACTTGTCTAAGGGATCATCAATGCATTCCAATGTTTGGGGTAGGGATGGTCGAAAAATTTGTAAAGCGAAATTTTAAGTAAAAATTTGCTAATTAAAAATCAATGCAAAATTTCAACTAAAATTTAACTTTCAACCTAAAAATATGTTAAAGTGTTGATTGCAAATTTAGAAAATTTTGTGATCAACACTATCACATGAAAATTTAAGGCCAATTCAGAAACTGATGAAAGCATTGCGAATTGTTCAACATTTGCATGAAAAATTCGCGATAGAATCCAAATTCGATCAAATTTACTTAATTTTGACCATCTGTAGTTTGTGGTATAGGTTTATAAATTAATTTTTTTTATTGTTACCATCTATGTAACTTTTTTACTTTATCAAATCAGCAAATGTAGGACCGCTGGTACCATTTGATTTATAAATATTTTTAAACATTTAAACCAGTAAATGCATTCATATTGTCCCCGCTAACCATTGAAATAGGTTCTCGGCATCCTGCAACTGCCAGACGGTAGATGTAAAGTCAATGGGAACACCCACATACAAAGATATTTCATTGTAAACTGGAAAGGATGATGGAAGAGGTTACTGGCTGGTGTTTATGTATTAAAGTCAAGGGGAAAGAAGGGAAGACTACTTCTACACTAGGTTTTAAAGCTAAAACTATAAGTGGTGTGTTGTTAGCCTACATGCTGTATTATTGGAAAGGCATACATTAAAAAAACATGCAGCAGTATGTTAATATGGTATTATATAATGCAATACAAGTGTGAATGGTAGAACAGGTTTCCTATGTCTACCATGCACTAACTCATAGCTTAATATAGTCTCTTAGCATCATCAATGCTCTCCATTAATAAAATAAATTTTCTAAAATTCTGGCTACATTCTAAATCAGCAAGTGAGGCAAACACTTATCACTAGAGTGTTTGCAACTTTAAAACATTGGGGCCCATTAGGACCCACTTTCGATTAATACCTGACCATGTATTGACTTTGCAAAAAAAAGACCAGCAATCAACACTATAATGTGATATATATAGCGAATTTAGGCATATAAATGTCATGTCACCCAATGAGCCTCACAACATTCCCAGAAGGGATTCCAGTGTCCAGGGCCTTGGTAGATCCCCTGGGACGGGGGGTCCCTTCCTATGTCCCTAGGACTCCGGTAGCCTATTGAGACATTATGTTTGGCGCTATATCGCATTATATTGTTGATTGCTGCTCTGTAAAGTTTAACCATTGTTTTTGTGTTTGTACACTTTTGACAGTAGTTCAAGTTTAAAGGACAAACAGGTCCCAGAGATCAGCTGTGAATTAAGGTGATGAGTAGTGATGGATGAACATCGTTGGAGGTTGTTCGAGGACTGTCTATAGATTTTTCCATAAATACTTATGGTTCGCATGTTCGCTGTGAACCGCATTGACTTTGATAACAGGTGAAATTCCCAAACATTTTGTATTTTGTACACAGTATTATGCCAGAGGGGGATCAATAGTTATACTTCACAAACCAGCAATCAACACTATACTACACAATTGTATTCAATTGTATATATTAGGATTTCACTACCTCAATCTTCACTGCACATTTACTCCTTTCATGCACATCTTACACACACTGGTTGATACACTGACCTATATACACTGAGGGCTCACTCACACTCACACTAGTTTTGTTACACTGCCCAGGGAGTACTATGCAGGGTGTGAGTCCAGGGCGCCAACCTAGCGCGTGAGTGTATGCCACCCACCCAGCACCGGTTCGGTGCCGGGTGGGTTCCAGTCTGGCCTCTTTGGCTGCGCACATGCGCGTGA
>CM070040.1:59272946-59287725 GCA_036250615.1 Ptychadena robeensis | reverse complement strand
TTTAGATTGAATGACCCAACATCATCCAAGTGTTTTCTGGGGCACTGTGTAGGCCCAATTCTATGGCTAGCAACACAACCCCAACATAGATATGCACTTTAGAACCTCCTCAGAATGATTTCCCTGGCTCAAAAAAAAATATTGAAAAAAGAAACATTGCCCAACAAGTGAGAAAGGTCCTTAATGTTTTTACTCATACAACCTGCAAATAAATATAATAAATCCAAACTTTAAAAATGCACACCTGTTAAATGATATGTTTAAGGCCATGAAATGTGGAGTAAAAACAAAATTCACAATCCAGCTTTGAGGGTGATTGCAAATAGTTAACTCCAGTTTACTTGCATAGGCAGACTTATATACAAACATATCCTATTTAGAAAAGCTTGGGAAGAACCGGGGTCACAGGTCTCACAGTGGGTAACCAAACAGACAAGTGAGCTTTCTATTTGCTACTTGTAGACATAGATAAGTAGACAAATCAACCAACTGGAAGGATATGGTATCTTTCTCGTAATACTTTACAAAGGCTCTATTGAATGCTTTGGGTATACAACAAGTATTCATAAATGTGCATGAACTATTTTTTGTGCAACTGGCTGCAATTTCGTCTAATATTTTTATGTAAGCTTCAAATACATTCTTCAAGTAAACTTTGAGACTGCAAATTATGCTTCTCAGCTCTGGGAAACTAACTCCATAAAAGGAGATCGCAACAATGGGTAAGGAAAAGAGATTTATCATAGGCTTTATGAACAAATAGAATAATGCTAATACGTTTGATTGTTTGCCTGCATATAGTATTATCAGTAGTGTGATAGAAATACTCAAATGTGTCTACGCAATTATTTATAACTAGTAAATCAGATGAGTAGGCACAAATATGATATTCTGTTTATTATAATATGACATTAAAAGGACTTAAAAGATGACATGCAAAGACATCTGGGATGATTTACCAAAAACGCGCAGAATGTTCGCTTAGTGAAACTTTTTGTTTTGTCAATATTTGAATATTGAATATTTGAATATTGAATATTTGTAATCACTAACATTTTATATTGCCATAGACATAAATGTGATGACTTTAATAAGCACAGCTTAACAGAGTCATCTACCGTCTATTAGTAACCATGTATAACCATGAACTATGACAGTCCAGATGGTGTCCTAGGTTCAAATCCCGGCCTGGGCACTATCTGCAAGGAGTTTGTATGTTCTCCCCGCGTCTGCCTGGGTTTCCTCTGGGTGCTCCGGTTTCCTCCCACACTCAAAAGACATGCAGTAGGTTAATTGGCTTCCCCAAATAAAGATTCTCCTATGTTAGTTACACCTATGTGTTAGTTACATATACATGACTATAGTAGGGACATTAGATTGTGAGCTCCTCTGAGAGACAGTTTAGTGATATGACTATATATGCTCTGTAAAGCGATGTGTAATATGTCGGTGCTATATAAGTACAAGATAATAATAATAACCCAGATGCAAAATATTAGGGTGGTTTGTCAGTGACCCCAAATGCACAATGTGTGTAACTGCTGCACACAGCGGCACGGCTTGGTTTCACGGAAGCTACTGACTTTACCCTTATCACTTTAAGGTTCAGTGAACATTCACTTGCATTATTCTCAGCTACTTTAGTACATACTTTATATGATAGCTCATACTAAAGGTGGTAAAAGGGGGTATTGGTGTTGGTATGATTTCCTAAAGCCTTTTATATTTGTCCCAGAGAGGTCTTACAGTTTATGGAATGAGCAGGGGGCAGTACAAGCAAGTTTGCTGTCACCTAATGTGATCCACACTCCCTGCACTAGACAAATCACTGCAAGATCAATGTCTACAGCTGTGCAGGTATTACATACCAGACCACATACCTGGACCACAATTATCTAGCATCTACACAGAGCCTGGCCTCCCTAGCCGTCAGCTACACTGCTCTGCTTTGATTTTCCACACTCCCTCCTCCCTCTTTCGCATCACGTGTGGAGGAAAAGTGACTTTGCTCAACACACAGGTCAATGGTGCTGCCCCCCACCACTTCGGTGTCACCGCTGATACTGAAGATGTAGACCCAAAACAATCGTAAATTTTGCTAATGTTGCCAATGGGACAGATAAGTATGCTTGAGTGTAGCTTGGGGTAAGTTTATAAAACAATCTTACCCTGAGCTACACAATCAAGGAGCAAGTGTTTATCGGTCCTGATCACATGTATAGCTAAAACAAAAAACATAATTGTTCTTCTTAGTTATTATCAAGTACTCAACTAAATAATTCACTTTAGCAAAATCCTATTTTGTCTTTGTACAGTAATCCTGAACATATAACTTGTGGAGGTTTGCTTGTAATGGAGCCCATGCTGCAGAGCCTTGATCCTTCTTCAATCTGGATGCAGGAAAAAATATTAAAAAAAAAATCAAATTAATATCAATAGTTTGATCCATGTCTCAGTGCCATCTTTTTGCTAGCATTATATTATTATGGGGTAGCAGACTGTTCTTTCTTTTCCAGGTTCTCTCCGCTGAAGTCTTTCAGCACTCATTTGACCAATTTAAGTGCTTGTTTTACTGACCACATCAAGCTTCTATTAACCTTTGAGTTTGTCCAAGAAAGTAAATGGATAACTGAAAAAGAGGAAAGAACGTTAATGCATCTGGTACAACAGCAGCTAATCAGCGAAGCATTTCAGAGACATGGGAACCACCAGGCCAGCCGTTTGCTCATTTTACAAGCTGATGGAATTCTCACCTTGAACATGAACTGTCCCTTTAAAAAGTCTCAATGTTACTTTGGCTGAGTTGTGTAAACAAACAAAGCTACAGACTAAAGCAGCAAGTTAGGGCTTTAATTGCCAGTTAAAACCTCTTTGCTCTTCGGTGAGAGTTTTTGGTTACATAGACCTCTGTCTTTCTGTTAACGTAGATCTCTGTAAAACAGAATGAGATTTAAAAAAAAAATCCTTTTATGCAGCAGACAAATCGACACACAAGTAGCAAAAATAGACATTTCATGTAAATATTAATTATGCACAGTAAGAGCCTCAATTGCATTTAAAGCCCCATGAGCTTCTTAGCCATGCTAGTCAAGGTGGAAAGTCTATGGGGGAAAAAGCAATAGAGAAACCTTGCCATTTCAAGGGTGAGCAGGGCTTATTATAAGTGATCATAAATAAATAAATTGGTGTCACTCATAAATGATGAGGTATTTAGGTAGCTGTTGGCACAGGTATCCTACTAGTTAACCACAAAAAGCTGCAAGTACCTTTCAGAGTCTGTTATAGATTGCACCAGCTTGCCCGGTGATGCTCCAATATGGATACTCGTTCAGGCACTTATGGAAGGAAATGGAATATATACTGTCTCTTGGTTTTGCTCCTACATTCCCATCCTGTGTTATCCTATTGTCCAGAAATCATAGCAATAATGCTTGCCAGGAATGCAGTATCCAGTGAGTACTGCAAAATTGTCAAAACCTAATTTGCTAAAAGATTGAAATACAAAGAGTATAGAGGTCTCCTGGACTAAAAAAATCAAAGAGATCATTTTTAAAAAAAACTTGTAATAATTCTGCCTCTACAGAGCTACCTGCACAGTTGCAATAATGTGCAATAATGTAATCTAATCAAAGGTTAATGTCCCTCAAAATCTCCAGCGCTATTGTACTACAGGTCCCTGCCAGGGCTGAGCAAAAGCATTTGCTCAGCTCTGGCTGGGTTCTCTTATGTAAGCAACAACATGCCCTGGTTCAGCCTGTGGAGCAGTATTCTTTTTAATAAGTATAGCCATAGCACATAGTTGGTTAGTATATCATTCATTTAATTTAATTAACATATTTGGTGCTTCATCTTAATAGTGGTTGTGGAAGACTAAAAAAGGTGCATTCAGGAAAACAAGACATTCCTGAGTTGAGAACTGTGTCTTTCAACAAGAGCACCCACCACAGTTCTCGATATAAAGTGTATCACTTCCTGCTGAGTGGAGAAGACAAATGTTTTCAATGCAATGCTTAAGTTTTAATCATGGATCATCGATACCCCTCACCAGCAGTCAACATTCCTTAGAAATATTCAAGTTGGATGCCTCCATGATTCTGGTTCATGGTTTTTGGTTTTATCTTCATTCTCTATGTTCCGTAGCATTGTGGGATATGTAGTTCCGAGCCAGACAGAGTGTTGAACATTGCCAATATTTCCTCTAATACTGCATGACAGATAATAGAACCAACAAAAGGAAGAACATATTAAAAACTAATTCCTTAAAAAAACATCAAAAGTCACAATACATTTTACACTTTTATTTAAATCCGATCTTTTTTCTTCTTCTTTTTTTCAAACCAGACCGCTGTTTTGAAGCCATGAATTCATGCAAATAATAAACTTATCTAATGAAAAGCAGACATTTAATAAACTTTTTCATTTTATTTACTTGCAAAACTAAAAGCACATTCATGACATCACAAAAGACATCTTGGAATGGAGACACTTTTTTAACCAAAAAAAAACATGAAAGATGCGATGTGTTATGTATAGTTTATGATGTCATAGGTATTGATATTATATTTATTTTTTATTAATTTTTTTGTGCCTGCAGTGTAGTAGAACACATATCCTTAATATACTGTATATTCACTATATAAAAATCCATCAAAGAAATATTAGCTCTTCTTTGTTGCTGTACTGGATTCCAGGACTTCATGAGGGGACTGTATTTATGTACGATGGCCATACATGGTTTGTTTTTCAGATTGATCAACCTTGATTCCGAAGATGATACAGAAGATGATACAAGTATCTGGCGGGTTTTCTATAACCAATCGTATTATGGAGCATGTGCAAAAGCCTTTGAGAAGGAATGGATTGGTTTTGCATTGATTACACTGTAGTATGACTAATTGAAACTCAACTGACATTTATTATTTAAAATGAAGAAGCCAATTGAATCGAAGATCAATCAAAAAAAGTTGATGTGTGCATGTATATATCTATAGATCTATGTACAGTACATTTTAGCCCTACTTACAACATGTTCAACAGTAAAATGCTAGCCACTTAAATGTCTGCATTTGGAAATAGAAAAAAGTTCAATTCACCTCTTTCTCATTATTTCTTGTCCTTGTGACCACCTGATCCATCCAGACGCAAATTCAAAAGAACCTTAAAGCATTCTGATACTTTACAGCATAGGTGTTAACCAAAAAAAATCAGAAAGAAGGGCATGAAAACCAAAAAAACTTCTTTCTGAGTTTTTTTGGTTTTCAATGTATTTAAAGGGGTGTTGGCATACATATTCAGATATATGGAGATACGTGTAGCTCAGGGAGTCCCGTTTCTTTATGTTCTGTTTTTTTGATAGTATAGGTGTTAACTTCTGTCATGCAAGCAAATATTATTGGCCTATGGCAGATCTCCTAAATCTTTTCAGCTCCTGCTGCCCAAAGTATGCTGCTATTTGTAGTTCTCTACTCCGAGAGTGGGAGGACAGTGGGAGGAAAGAGGCATGATGAGTGCAGCTGGAAGGGGGCTGTAAGGTTGGCAGAGCTAGGGTGAGGGGTACCAGGATGGATCTGGAGGAAAGCAAAATTGCCCAGGCTATGGTCATAAGCCCATGTACCACATTTAGATAATGTATGCCTCTATTCTGGTGTGCGTGATCAAGGAGTGGCAAACTCTGTCTGTAGTGTAATTATATTGTCCAAATAACATCAAGGTTGGTATGTGACTTTGTCCAAGTTTTTAAACTTGACCCACTGTGTATTTGAGTTTGACACCTCTGCTTTTCAGCATATCTACTGAATCTTCTTCTGCTTTGGTGTTGGTGAGGTCAAAAAGCTATTTCCTTGTCACAGAGATGATCCCAATTTAGATTCATTGTACGACTGATAAACATCCTGAGCACTCACCAAATAATGTTCTTCAGTTCCACATTTAATTTCAATTTCCTATGGTGAGTTCAATAATAGGAGTAAAAGGCTGCTTGATCAAACGGGAAATTCCACCAGTATATGGCCAGCTTAGGGTTAGTGTACAATAGAATTAGACTCACAATAAGTCAAATGTAGCAAACTTTTAGGGCAAAACAGCTTGTGTTCGAGATGTGTTTACTACCAATTTACAATGCATTACAAGTGACAGAGCAATAAAAGTAATGTGCAGTCTACTAAAAGATGGCCCCATTCACAAAAGCAGCATGTAGCTGTGTTAATGTATAATGTATAAGAATGGGGCTGTTGACATGATGAACAACGTCATACTTCATACCCACAGTATACAAAGAGGTATGTATGTGCACTTTAGGTAAATTTACTTCCAGGCAAGGCATGTTAAATAATAGAAGTTGTACAGAAATAAAAAAAGAAACTGAACTTACTGATGTAAAATAATATTTTGTATCTAAAAAACATAAAAAATATAAGGTAAAAATGCATTAAAACGAAAGAAAACCTTTTCATAATAACACAATTTCATATTTAATGTAGTAGATTGTTGTACGGTGTTAGCCATTGATGAAAACAACAAGTTTGGAGTTCAAATGATACCAATAAACGGTATCATTTGAACTTCATAATTTAATGTAACATTCAAACATTGCGTTACACATCCATTGCAGAAGGAAAACAAGACCCCATTCACACTCATACATATTTACATGTGTTGGGTAATGGCCCCCAAACATGCACAGATATTAGCGTCCGACTGACTAAAAACAATCAATTAATAGATCGAAAAACTGAAAATTGGTGCATGCCCACATGGTCCGATCAACTAAAATTGATCGTAATTGTGAAAAAAATCGATCAAAACATGATCGGACATGTCGGAAAATTTTGATCGGTTGAGTACAAATTGAGTACAAATTATATTGTAACCAACAGATTTTGATCGTTCTTGATCATTTGCATACTAATACTTCATTGTCATCAAATGACCATGCCCTCTGTGCACAGCACTTCCGATTGAAAAAATAATCGCCTTATTAAACTATCAATTTCATGGACGATCAAAAATTAGAAAATTTATCAAAAATTGGTTATTCAATGCGGAGTATATTTTATTTGTACGAATGAAATACATTTTAGTCTATCAGACACTAAAATCTGCATTGGGATGTGGTGCGATGTGATGCGCTGTTTATTGCATTTTACAGCTAACACTGATGTCAATGGCAGCTCTTGACATACTGTATGTATGTAACAATGTGTTGTAGTACACGACAACTTGTCCTTCTGCTCAGACCTCTTATTTCATTGGGTGGGAAATATGAGTCAAATCAACACACAATACCTGCACCATAATGCTGTTAAAATAAGTACAACCAACACAAAATGTTTTGAAAATGTCACATACATCCTTTAATTATAAAATACCAAGAGATGGCTTTAACATTTTTTTTTATTTAAACCATAAAGGGGAGCTGGTTGCAATTATCTTGTTTTTAGGGTTTTATGAATGAAAACATTGAGGCCTAGTTCACACCTAATGCACTTTCCTTAACCTACGGACAAGGATTTGCTAATGCACTTTAGGTTTGTTGCCATGCATGTAAACATTGCCATTGGATATACTGTGAACATTGGGGATATGTTTAAATTCCATTACCCAAAGCCTTAGGCCTGGTTTCTGTATGTTATCAACAAATGTTAAAAACTTATATAAAACAAGTAAAAATGAGGTGATAACATGACAAGATCTTTCCTTTCACATGATTGGATAATTGACAAAAATAGTAACATAACTTTGACTCCATTAGAAAATGTATTTCCATCAGTGCTCCTTATCACCACCTAGGGGACCCCTTAGTGGTCTAAACCTAAACCTTCAAGATATATGAATGTTTATGGCAAGCTTTTTCCTATATGAGTATTGGCCAGGGTGAAGGTGAGGAATGGCAAAGTATATTAGTAGGAACACATTTTGTGTTACTACTGTAATATTTACAGTTATGAAAAATGTTTCCCATTATATCCTTTTCTGTTCTCTATAGCGTATATAATGTGTGTTTCAGGCAATGTGAATACCTACCTATATGACTATTATGCTTGCATTCACACAGTTGGTTTCAGGGTAGGTTTAAATTGCAACAGTAATGTTAATGCTATGTGAAAAGATTGCAGACATTGTAAAGCCAGTTTGGATATAGTTGTCAATTACAGACAATTGCCGCAATGGATGCGATTCCTAGGCAGTGGAAATGCTGTATTCCAAACCATCCATGTGATATGGTTCTTACTGAGATGAGAGCCTGGCCTATTTGAACAGCGAAGTACATCTTAGCCAGTATATATAATTAGTATGCACCCCCCATATACTATACCTCTTTGTATTTCGTATGCACCATTGTGACTTTGCCGTATATTGAGCTCATTTCATGCCACTTGTAGTGTTCATGGTGACTTTGGCTGAACAAGGCTGTAAAGCATATTAGTACATTGGTTTAAGTGCCAGATGCAAATCATTAGGGTCCATATGAGGCTGATGGACCGTGCAAAAAGCACCAGTTCAGCTCTGTTCATAGCGTACTGAACTCATCTAAAATCAAAATGACATGAGCACATGGCAGAACTAATGTGTATACTTACCGTTCATTTGTTATTATTAATTTGATCCTTTAAGCAGCATTACCTAATACAATCACTCTTTCCTACTAATTAAAATCAGGAATTAGTTGTAGAACTGGCTTCAGTTAATGTTTTAAACAGTTGTTCTAATTCATTAAACTAGAGAAAAGGAAGAAAAAGGTTCCCAGCAAAGGAGATTGGTAAGTTCCCAGGTAGCTAAGTCCCACAATAGTTCCATCATTAGCGATGACTCAAAGAAAGCAAATGTGCCTGGAGGGCATACAAGGCAGTTTCTCATGTTTTGTGTATAAGAACAATCATGATTTAGCATTTGTAACCAGCCGACAAAGTGCCATTTAAATTGCTAACATCATTGTTACTGAACTTTTCACTGACATGTTCTTTCGATAAGTTTAAGGCAATTTATATTTTATCTAAAATGAGATTCTTGTTTTTAAGATTTATTACTTGAACCAAAGTTGGTCCTGTAGGCATTTGTAGTCAGCTAGAGTCTGCAACAGCCTAAATTTGGCACAGCTCTTCAATTTAGTGGAAATAAAGGAACAATCCAGATGTTTTGTTGCTCTTTCTACAAATATTCAGCTATTTAATGTAGAGGATTGTGGAAAACTCACAAACTGCACTAGCAATAGTACCTTGTAAAACATAACAGTGTTTACAATGATGTACAAAAAGTAAGTACACCCCTGACATTGTGGTAAATAGTTTATCATATCTTTTCATAAGACAACACTGAAGACATGACACTATGATCCAATGTAAAGTAGTCAGTGTACAGCTTGTATAACAGTGTTAATTGGCTGCCCCCTCAAAACAACTAACAATGTCTAAACCTTTGGCAACAAAAGTGAATAGACCCCTGAAAAATTTCCACATTGTGACCAAAGGGTCAAGTGTCAGTGTGGCCACCATTATCCACCATTCAGTTCTCCCTTGACTCTTTTGGGCACAGAGATCACTAGAGCTTTACATGTTGCCAATGGAGTCCTCTTCTACTCCTCCATGGGTGAAAAGGGTATAGCCGATGTATGCCTTACAATGTACCTAAACCCCATATTTAGGTTTTGGAAAGAATGGTGATCATTAATTGCCCTTGGGTCATTTCTATTTACTTGGTTATGAAATTTAGGAAAACAAAATGTTGAGTTGCCACAAGAAAAGAGGGGAGATGATGTGTTAGCGGTCTAAAAGAGGATTACTGGACTGGTGGCCATGCAATGGATAATGGGCAACAAGGACATGAGATGCACAGCCTAGTGCAACAAAATAAAGTGCAGTAAATGATAAAATAAAACAAAAGACAAAATACTCACATTAAAGGAGGTTTGCAGGCTTAACAAGGATTGATCTCTCAAGGCCGTGTGCTTACCTGGATGATGTCACTTTCTGGTTACAGATGCTCAGCAGAAGCAATGGGACACGTTCCGAGTAGCAGCTCTTTGTCAACCATGATAATGGTTGATGGGCGCATGACAATGTAAACAACTAATATCAGTCATTTACCCAAATCTTACTTCACACCCCCATTACCAGTGTTATTGATAAAACAGGGGCTTTTCTTAGCTCCTTGTTGGTGTAATAAATGGCAGGAATCCCTCCTAATGGACTGGTGGTTGAGCAGAATCCTGTTTTTTATTTATTTTTTTAAATGGCAATGTTCAATCAATATGGCAACTGAACATTATTAGAGAATGGCTTAACGTTTTTTTAAACCCTTAGTAAACAAAAAAACATGTTTACATACTGCATACAATACTCTCCAAAATCCCCCCAAATACTCACCTGCCTAGTTTCCCCTGTACAGACCTTCAAAGTCAAGGTTGAGTCTTCTGCCCCTGTGTTGGAAGCCAGTTACATCTCCCAAGGTTGACACCACAGTGTGTATGGTCACTAACTGATCATCACACTGTGTAGGCACCCAGGAAAATGGCAGTCTGCATATGTTGCATGCCTGGTGGCCTACAGCAGTCCCATGAACTCTTGCCCATTGACATGTGCAGACAGCCATTTTCCTTGATATCTAGACAGTACAAACATGGTGGAGGGGTGCTTGTCAAGAGACCATGCTCGCTTCCTACTCTGAAGCTCTGTATTGGGTAAGCCACATAGATGAGTATAATTTATTTGGGATTGTTGGAAGGAAAAAGTTAGAGTAAAATTTTACTTAAAGTTTTTTTTGCTTAAAGTTTAATAAATCTTTAATCCTTAAAGATGAATTCAATTTAGCTTTGAGGTTTTTAACACCTTTTCTTTTATTATCTCTGTATTTCTTGTGTTTTTGACACAGGAAGTGAGGAAAATTCTTCCCAATGTTATTCACACATAGAAAAATGTCAACAAATGTTTTACTTTGAACCTTTGCAATGCTAATAATGAATGTTAAGCAATTTGTTAAAATTTTGGATGTAGGAAAAAAGTGACCATACACGTTTAGATTAGCGGCCGAATTCGCCACAGATCGTTTGCATTACCATTGACCAGCATCCCCATCCAATGTAAGTGCCGGCCCATTTTCGTCATGACGTCATCACACACTTTTCTAAGTGTCTGTGGGCAGCTTTAATAGGTAAAATAGTGTATTTAGTAAATAGTCAGCTCCAAAGAAAGGGGAAGCTCTCGGGAAAACAATTATTTGGGGAGAGGGAAGAATAAAAAATGAATTTGGAAAGTGGATAAGGAGCGAAGTTACTGATGGTGTATTCAGTTTTTGATAAAAATGATGGATAAATATGTATATGAACTTGGTGTTGTGTATTATCTGAACCAGCAACCTGTTGGAGCCGTTGGCTTGTAGACAACATTTGTGCTTCACTGTCTCCATGCAGTGGTGTGTAGAAGTATTCCTGGTCACTCTCTGATGGCTTATGGAAAACTGGGAGTTTTTGGTCGCTGGAAACCACCCTTACAGTGTTGAAAGTAACCTAGTGATGAGCACCGACATAAAAAAGGCTGGGGTGGAGGCGCTCGTAATTAGGACTAAAAGATTTTTTATTTTGTCAGTCGAAGTATAAAATTAGATGTATTGCCTATATATTTTTATACTTTGACTGCCAAAATAAAAAAAAATTGTAATTGCGGGGGCCTCTACCCCAGCCTTTTTTATGTTGGTCCTCATCACCAGTTCACAAATAGTTAAAATAAACTTGAAGTTACAACAGAAATGTACAGAGCTATCTTATAAAAAACTCACAGTTCTAGTTTAATCTGTATGAATCATTAAAGACTTGAAGGGGGCGAGACATTTGCTGCCTTTTCTTTTTCATAGCTCAGAAGTAAGTATACAATGTTCATTACACAGCAAATCATCTGCCTGTTATTCCTAATGAAATCTGCCGGCATGATATAAACTGTCAGCTCAGTGATATCCCAAAAGCTGCAGTTCACAAATCTTGTGTAAGATGTAAGGACGCATTGTTGTATTACGTGTATTAGAAGTGAATGATCTTTGTGCTGTGACATTCTTTTCTAATGTCTACTGACCTTCTAATGCATGTGGACAGATTTATGACGGCAAGGCCATCACTTAGGTTAAGCAATTTAAACTCACTCAAGGGACGCAGCTCTACATACTAGTTGTACTTATTGGTACTCATTACTTATACCCCAGAATAAATAAATAGGATCCTTGTTTCCTTGTTATTATTTCAAAATTAAACTGTAGATATTAAGTCTGATTGGACGCCAGGGGTAATTGAAAAGTTTCCTTGCAGCCTCATACCCAACCCAATAGTCAATAGTTTGCAAAGTTTATCCTTTACCTAGCTGCCTATCTAATTTTTTATTTCTCAGTTGCTTTAAATTTAGCCCACAAAAAGGCAAGTCAGGTGTACTTTCATTCCATATAATGCTCTGTAAATTTCTTAAAGGGGTAAGCATACCATTTGAATTGTTAAAAAAACCATGGGTGAATTTCCACCCCAAGGCACTGTGCTGGACCAACTGTTGGAACAGAAAACCAGGACAAGTCTAATGCTTCTTATTTTCCTATTCCCAAATATTTTTTGTATGGCAGTCTCTTTACCATTTTTCCTTCAGAAACCTTTAAATTAAAGCATTTTTTACCTTAAAAAAACACAAAAAAACATATGCACATTACTTACCTACATCTTCATCATCTTCATTCAGACAAACTGATTCCTAAACATTAAAAACACATACTTACCTCTTCCTCGCTCCCATACTGCACCCCCAGTCCTTAAGCATGTAAGACCAAGACTCTTTCGATCTCTCTCCCTCCACCAATCCGAATCTGAAGCTGGTGATGCCAGTGGGCGGAGCTTTAGCCCATCATGGCGTGACATTACTGGAGGGGCAAGGCATTGCCTGATTTTGACAGTTTTCCCCCAGGTAAGGACTTTTATTATTTTTCCTCTGATCTGCCCTATTATCGTTGCTGATAATAGAAAGTAGATATGGAGGTGATCGCTTTAAATACAATTAACATAAAGGCTACCTTTACCAAAACATTTTTTGACAAATAAATATTTATTAAGAAAATGGAAAACCTTTGTCATCAAATGTACATTAAAAGGAATGGGTTTATCTGCTTTGCCTTAACCAAGTAGATCCCTAGAGGATCTTGTTGTGCTGAAAAAAAATCTACGTTGGCAGATTTCAACCTGTGGGTCGGGACCCCCTTGTGGGTTGAATGACTATTTCACAGGGATCGCCGCATTCACTAAAATCTACTACTAACAAGCGGCAGCTCTGATGCCCACAAATGGAGTGGGAAGTTGGGAGGGGGAGTAACACCCCCTTCCGCCTAATGAGGGATGGGGCATTATTATCTTTCCTAACATCCTACCAGCACAACATTTGCGCAAGTGGGATGGGAAAATAGGAGGGATGGGGATATTTGACTTACCTGATCGTGCCAGAAGTTATGTCGTGATGTGTTACTTCACTATTTGGAGTCCAGGAGTAAAACCTTACACTGACACTTCCACATTCCAAATACATGAAGTGACACTTCAACATCACTTCCACGTGGATCTAAAAATTTTGAGAACCACTGCTCTAACTGTCATATGGCTGTGATGTATTCTGTCATTTCATATATTGTATTCCAAAATTTCTAGCACTAGCTCCATGTTCATTACTGGTGTCAGAAATTGGGATACTGATAGTCAGGGTCGGTGCCAGAGCACCAGGAGCGTACAGCTTGGGCAAAACCACCCTAATCAAGTATAGGGGAGCCCAAATTGAGGGGGCACACCAGCATGATTGGGCGGGTTTTGCAGGAAAACCTAAAACTGTGACCTTGGGAAACACTTTTTATCTTTCAGTGTGTAAGATTAAATTGCAACTCAGAGTTCAGCTTTAATAATTCACTGACTTATTTTACTTGTTTTACTGGAGTTGATCTTTTAAAGAATAAGGAATAAACTACTAAACAAAGACTGAAGTGCCCAGGAATTCTACAACAGTACTCTAGACATTTAACATACAGATAAACAGATTAAAACTCTGCTGCTGTATATAACTTATATAAAATTCACGAACGGGTTCTATTCTTATTTAGAAGAGAAAAATATAAAAACATGTTTTATTTAACACATCCATTTTTTTAGGGTCGTTAACCTTGACAGTTTTCAGACAGATTTCCGACTGGCCTCTTACTGAGCCTGCTGCTGCCTTACTATATTAATCTGCCGAAGAGGAACCGGAATGCTTGATAAATATGTATTTCTTGCTGAGCACTGTTTATGGCCTCGTTCGGCACAATAGTGTAGATCGGAGTAAAGGGGTTTTGTGTCGGCTTCAGCCTCAAGGTTGGGTGCACTACCTTTCTGACAAGCCAGTGTTTTTAAAGTGCCTAATGCTACTTCAGGGAGGAAGTTCTTCAGTCTTTCTACAAACAAAGGTGACATAATAAGGCTTTGTAATGAAAGGATCCTTAAACGAGAAGGCTGTAATAGGAATATTGCTTTTACATGACTGAACATTTATCTTTAGCTGGTGAAGTCTCGATTTTTAAATTTGACTGGTTAACTGGAAACAGCTACGCAGCCGCACATGTGGTCTACGATAAACTTTATTGTCCACAATGTTTAAGAGCACCTTGGAAAGGTTCTGGAGTGTACCCACTGGGAAAGCACATTGAACCATTGCATGCAATGAAGTTTGTGTCTGCTTAACCACCCTAGCGTTATGGACGGCAACACCTCGTCCAGCGCTCCAACTGCTTCTATCGCACTGGA
>CM070040.1:59203915-59260765 GCA_036250615.1 Ptychadena robeensis | reverse complement strand
AATACATATATATTTACATACATACTTAGTAAAGGCAATTTGCTTTAATACAAACAGTCACCATGTATGAAAAGCTAAATTATTTAACACCATGTAAATAAGCAGTTATTTTTAACCTTTTATGGACTGTGTGTGCATGTGTGTGTATATATATATATATATATATATATAGTTCTGTTTTTTTTACTCGGTTACTATGTCTTGTACATCAACCTGTACTCCTTCATAATTTGTACCAAAGCTGGTTCACATTAAAAATGTCTTGCTTTTTAATTATTGTAATTTTTGGGGGATATATGACTTGTTCGTCTGTAAATATGTCGTGATTGTGAAATAATTAAAGGTAAACTAGGAGCAAATGAGACATTTTCATTGTTAGTGTCAATCAGTTCAGTCTAATCACATGTACACTTGAACTTCGAAGGGGACATATTGAAGTAAACAGGGCCTTGGGTGACAAGAGAAAGCGAGAGGAATGACTTTGTCTTACAAAGAAATCAGGACTTGCTAAGAGAATGTAGACACTTACTCTTGATGCTTAACATTCACTCACTGTCTATGGGTCAATCTATAAAGGGTGAAGAGAAAGAGGACAGAGAGTATTAGTCAACCACGAGATGAGCTCCCAAAAGGAAATCCTAAGAAACGTCCTAGTAAACCACAGTTTCTTTCAAGTAAAGTGACTAACGCTGATAAATATGTCAGTTGGAATAGTTGATCATTAGGCCTTGGAGGTTGGATCAGCATTGAGGTACAAAAATCGAGACAACCTTTCAGGCCTACCGTAATGTACATCTATCAAACACCTAGCATTGTTTCTGAAAACAGCATTACGACGTTACCCTGATTTGCAATATGTCTTCTGATTGAGGATGAACAAATAAAAAAAGAGCTCTGCTTTGGTGAGAAAATACGTAGGTAACAGCATGGAAGCCTCCCTTGAACGGATCTGATGGATTACGTAGAATCTTCAATCACAGTGTCGTCCATTGACGCTAAAAGGCTCACGTCCACTCCATGACTAACATCTGGTGTGTGTTATGGAGTTATCTTGAAATATTATATCCATATTCAAGGTTCAGAGAAATTGCATATTGGCTGATAAATACAACATAAAAAAACAGAGGTGCTTTTAAGTGTTTCATATTATTGATCTCTCTCAAAGTCTTTTCCACATGGTATTGGTAACAGATACGGAAATAGTATCTGAGTCATTGGAATATTAGCTGGAATGTCAAAGGCTTACGCTAATGTGCTAAACATTTTAAATACATCTAATGTGCTTTGTCGTTTAGGCACAGCCTCCTTGTCTCAAAGGACGTTAGGTCCATATCAGTAGATTTTCAATATATGAGGGTGCCATGGTCAAAAAACATTAAACGCATAGGGTATGGCCTTTAAAGTGTGTTAAGTATTGCTTGCTGATGTTTGTGGTGCAGCTCTGGAATTGACATGGCTTCCTCTTACAAGCTCTGAAGACTGGTCCGCTCTTGTTTAGGTGTTTCTTGTGTGTGTGGTACGTTTAGCTGAGAATGAAAGAAAGTTGAGAATATCTCAATCAGTGATGAGGTGACCTGTGACCTAGAGGGTGCTTTTTATTGTGCTTGTTCTTTTGAGGGGGACACACAGTTTATTGACCCTTTCAGTGGATGTTTGCCCTGAGGGAAATCCACAAGCACTAAGTGACTTCTACATAGGTCAGCTAAGCTCACCGCATTATATACATAACAAACACCCTTTACCTTGTCAGATACATTATATTATAACTCTATAAGTTCAAGTAACTTATAGATCAACCAGTCAATCAAATTCAGAGCATCGCTTTTTTTGGATCTCTTTGCTTACCACTTTAATGCTTCATCTACATCTTTTAACTGTCTTTTTGCACTTTTCATTTGTATACGCTTCATAGTTTTTTTTTCGTATTGAGCAGAATTTTATTTTCTAAAGCAAACAGAAAGGAATATGATGTATATATGTTTACATAATATAATAATGTATTATGTGATCATCAGCTTTATCATGGGTGGGTATTCCTATTTTATAGCAGGACATATTTATGTGTGCTGCATTATATCGAGCTCTGTGTTGCTATGTCCATATTTTTATAATACATGTCTAATATTAGATTTATTTATTTGAAATATTTTATTTGGAAATTGGGGTTTAAGAAGAAACAAAGCAGGAGATGGAAATATAATACAAGGAAATAATATATGTTGGACCTGTGGCTTGCAGTTTATAGGGGGTACATCCTGATACGTGAAATGATAGGACAAATCTGACAGATTTATAGAGTTTTGAGACCATTGGCCATGGAAAATGGGTTAACTGAAGGAAACAGTCACCATCACACACAACATGTTGGGGCAGTACTGTGTTTGTGGGTTTTATCTTAAAAAC
The DNA here is from genome assembly GCA_036250615.1 of Ptychadena robeensis. Lineage (NCBI taxonomy): Eukaryota > Metazoa > Chordata > Amphibia > Anura > Ptychadenidae > Ptychadena > Ptychadena robeensis. The sequence goes on along the minus strand of CM070040.1, from coordinate 59,258,362 downwards.
ATTCAAACAGACAAAACTAGATGGAGAATTCATAATGATAAGTTCCTTACACAGTGATGTGAGTGACTCTATGTAGACTAAGTGTTATGCAATATGTGAATGCAATATTTATAGAAAGTACTTAATGTTAGATAATCTCTGTGTAGCTGGATGGCAATCAGCTCTACAAAGAAAAGAGATTTATATATTTTCACAATGTAGATGCTGCATCTACTCATTGAGTCGGGGACAAGATCACTGTGAGTGAAATTTCTCACCTCACATCCCTTCACCTAAGTGATTTTGTATATTGGCATCTCATTTGGGGGAATTTGGACATGTTGGACATACAAAACATTGCTTTCAAGCTGAATACCATAACAAAAGATTTCCAGTGTGCTGGAAAATCTTTGACTCCCTTGTAGAAAGGGCAGCACGGATTGTGCTGTGCTGGAGCCAGATGAAGTGAACAGTCTAAGCAATGCATGAAAATGCACTTATTGCCTATTATACTTGAGCTTAGACTTAAATATTAATGGCCAACCCAGTATATAGAAGATTGACATATTACATTTGTATTATTTTTATGACTGTTATTACTATAAATATTCCATTAGGGAAACCTGCGGACTACTGTTGTCTATTTCTCCTTTCTTCTTTAAAACTAGAGGGAAGGCCAACCAAAGGTTTAAGGGATGTCCAGCTATCACACCAAGAACTTAATAAAACAACAGATGAATCAAAGGGGATTTAACTTTTACACAAATACAGAACAAAACTGGTTCTGAGGTTGGGCAGGAACATTAACCAACTATTAACAATATTGCTTCAACACAATATGTGACCTCTTAAGGGCTTATAAGGATAAAGTTCATAGTTCATAAAGCCTGAGTGGACATCAAACAGCTAATCAAGATTTTTTTAATTGCGCCCAATCAACCAAAGGCTTTTTATATCCATAACATCACATATACACTCATAAGAACAAGTAAGGGGCACTTTAAATGTTGTAGCCATTGCAAAAGCACATATAACAGCAGTGTGCAGAACCTAAATATAGGCAGTTTATAACAAGGTACATCAACCTGAGAGTTAACCCTATAGACAGCACATGGGGAATCATATATCGACAGGTTATATTAAATCCATTGAAAAGCTGTAAGCTTTATCTTCTGATGGCTATCATTGAAGTTTCAACCTCTCTGTCTAGTTCTACTATAAGCATGAGGTATACCTACATGCATATGTATGTATGAATTATATACAGTGCCGCCCTACAAACCCTACTACCTATAGTCTAAGCTCCCTAAAATAGTAATAGTCAATACAAATTAACATTGGACTGTATGGATATGACCATTGTATCCACACATCTATGTAAACATAGGAGTATGTAAAGGCTGCATACATTGCTGCCGTTTACACATTTGTTTTTCTATAAACGTATATTCTACAAAAGTTTACAGCACATTTGATAGTTTCAATTAATTTGTCTTTTAATCAAAGTGACAGATAAGTCCTTGAACACACACAAGTAATAATTATAAATACATTTGTGCAGGAGCTGTCATGTTAACTGTCACCATAACAAACGTTATTTTACATTGCCTTACGTAGGATGAGAATGGTAAATATCAATAGCTTGTATTTGTTTCTGTCATCAGAAGTGTTGCATCTTGCAATATAAATACATTTTAAAAATCCATGATATAAGGGAATTAGGCAACCAATCATAGCACCACCCACCTTAACAGTCTTAGGCTACAGATGGGAGTATACAGTATGTACCTTGTGGATAACAGTCATGCCTACGGTTCTGATATTTACAACTAGTATTATGTCATATGAAACACTAATGGATGTTTTAAAACCTATTAATCTCTCTCATTAGCATAAAAAGATCCCTGTTCTAGGAATGAGTCATCTCCTCGCGTAGTAATGATCGAGCAATATTGTGTTTTCTTAAAGTCAAAAGATCCTTGTGGACATTACATTTGTTTAAATGACTGAAGAATTATAAGTGATAAATGAGAAAGGAGATAGAGAAGCAGGAGGACAGAAAACCAGAGCGGAACTGGATCAGACTGATCACCAATCAGGTTCCTTGCTGTGTTACCAAGATGAAAATACCTTGGCTGACTGGGATAACCGCAGCAGTTTTACTCCAGATTTTGTAAATAAGTCATAGAGGGTGAGAAAGAGAAATAACAAGAGAGAGAAAGACAAAGTGAGAACTAGAAAAAGATAGAACGAAGAAGAGGACAAAAAACAAAAACTGAATGAAGGAAAGAAAGAAAGAAAGTAGGAATGAAAGAGGGATGGGTGGAAGTAGGCTGACCATTGTATGTGTCCATTGTATATACTTATGGCTTCTTGTATTGTATTTTTAATTGCTAATATTCAGTCACCTAGATTTCTTTTTTTATTGAATCAGATCAAACGATAAAAAAAATCTGGTATGTTTGCTAAACAAAGTAATGCTTTCTAGCCAAAATATGTCAACTTAGATAGTAATTTTCCAGTGTTGTAGCTCACTTCCACTTCATATGACCTGGGTTCTGGTAGAAAATTACACAGTCTCGTACATAAGCAATCAAAAGGGTCCCTTGAGCAATTGAGGTCTTCTTTGGACCATGTGGTAAGCCGCCTGATTGTGCGCATGAAAGGTTGAAATCCCCCAGGAAAACAGGCTAAGTCTCTCCATCAAGAGAAGTACAAGACTTGTGCCAGAGTCTTGGCTTTTGTGCTAGTGAAATCGGCGCTGTTCTTTCATGGGTGTGGAGATCCCCTAGGTCCATTGTCAGTTAAAAAACTTGTTTGTGTTAAAAAAAATTTTTTTTAAGGAAGCCAGTAGGCAAGATTAATCTAGTGTGCTATTCATTACTTGCCAACATTCTTACGGAATACAACAACGTTACACATTTTAGTGGAAACATTTCTACATTCTCCAGTCTTTAAATTCTTTAGATTGTTAGTTGAAATTCATTCTATTCATTATATCGTTTTGGCAAACCTAAAATTTTTGGATTAGAAAAAAATGGGTATTGTCCTAGTCAGAATATTTTGTGCAGTAGTGTTGATCGTTGATATTCCATACATCGCGAATATCGTCACTTCGAGAATTCGTGAAGATCTTGAATATAGTGCTATCTCTTCATAGTTGTGAATATTCAAGATTTTTTTACATCAGTACCAGTAACTACCTGCATTGCTTTTGCAATATGCCCATGTACAAGTGCTGGTTTGCGCAATGAAGTAAATTATTAGATGTGAACGAAAATATTTTTAGCAATGAAGGTAATAATACCTGGAGATCACAAATTGTCAAATTTACAAATTTATTGAGAATATTAGAGGAAAAATTCAAAAATTTGCAAATTTACGAATATTGCCTGTGCTGCTCATTACTATTGTGCAGGTGTGTGTCTGTGCCATTGTACATATGAAGTTAAAAGCTGTAGCAATGAATAGAGATCTCTTAGAGTTTCTAAAGAGTCCGCAATAATTTTACTATAATTTACTTTTAATGTCATGGAACGTCTACAAAGGAATATTTGCAGCCAACATCTAATTAAAGCAAATTATAGCAAAATCATTTGAGAAAAAAACGTTTATGGTCCATTTAAATTCTCTTAAACTTTTGCTCTCCTTAAGCTGTACGTAAGATAAAACAAAGCAAGTATACCGTTCTCCTATGCAAATTTGTACCCGAAATTTTGCAAAAAATTCCACTGCAGTTCCATGGTTTCCATCATGTGCATCTTCCATAGAATTGAATGGTACATATGTACTAAAAAAAAAAAAGAGCGTTCTCTTTCAATTGGATCTTATATTCAAAAACAAAGATGCAGAAATATACATCTGAAAACAGAAAAGAAACAACTTATTATTATTAGAACATAATGAAAAGTAAACTTTGAGTATTGGAGCACCCAGAACTTACTAAAACCAGTACAATTCAGCAGATCAGATAGTTCCCTTATGGATATATATATATATATATATATATATATATATATATATATATATCTATGTGTGTTTATTTTTAATAATCAGTATTGTAAAAGTACTTCTTCCTCTAGAACTTAATGTAGTATTTTCACTTATTTAAAAACTATGAAGATCTTTTTGAATATCCATTTATATTATATTATATTATATATATATATATATATAAAAATATATATATGTATATATATATATATATATATATATATATATATATATATATATATATATATTGGTAATACACATAAAATTTTATATATATATATATATATATATATATATATATAAAAAGTTGGGTAAAATCATGACTTTTAAGGGTGATCCTGTTGCTTCCTATTTCCTCTCATTATCCAGGCAAATTTCTATATATTATTTTCTTCCTCAGGTATTTAAAGTGAACACTTATGTTCTAGACAAGTGTTGATTCCAAATCACATAAATCACCTCTGTAATAGAATGCTAAATAATGCAAATCTGGCAAGAAATACAATAAATTAATTAGTGGGAAAAGCCTACTATCCAAGGTTACTTCTTTAATGAAAATAAGTGCAAAACTTTGGTTGACTGACACCTTTGCCCTCTTGTAAATCAGAACAAAAGAAAAAAACCAGCAAAGTGGGTAACAGCAGGTAGCTTCAGGAAACCACTGCATATAAATGAACCTACCTTGCTATTAGATTGTGTACCTATTTAACCATTCGAAAGCTAACAATTCACCTTTTGATTGTGAATGTCTTGATGAGAACAAATGTAGTTAAGTCATTAGCATATGTTTATCTACCACGAAAGACACCTTTTCACATTTAAAGTTGTCTTAAGTTTTAATTAAAGTCCTAGCTGCCCATGATGGGACCTGTAATACACAAAGAGTTTTATGGAAGGAAATGTAAACCATTTGGCTACAAAACACTGAGTATTTGTGTGCTTTCCATATCATAATTTAAAGGATTTTTTCTTTTACTTTTTTAGTGGCAGTCATTAAACATCCCTACAAAAAAAAGCTGAAGTTGAAGGGCTTTAATTAGTCGCAACTCACAATGACAACACTGGTCAATTAGTATTTGTCTGACTTTAATCCTGTTAGTCCCGTTATTCTGTTGTTTAAATTTAGCCCAGATCATAAAACCTATTTCCTTTCAACACCTAAGACACTCTGACCTTCGCCTTGACCCAGCGACCCCTTTAAAGAGATAGGGCGACGTGTTGGAAACTATCTTAGTACATCTGACGTTTCTTTGTCTTGTTGTCATAACTTTTTTTTTTGTTTTGCATTCAGTCTGCTAATTTCCATCTCTTGTAAAAATTAACCTGACCTCACTTTAACACATTTTACCTTTATTGCCTTAATTGAAAACGAAATCTGAAAATAACCGCCGTATGTTTAAAAATTGGATAATTTAATTGCATTGGGTGTTGTTTTTATTAATTAGGCAAAAGGGGTTTACGAGTCACATGACCAGCAACCGAATGGGATGCAGAATGAAATATAAAAATTGTAATATATTTATATATATATATACCCCGACGTGGCTGTTTATGTGCTATATGCATGAAAACTGGCAAGGCACACATGTTTTTTGACAGAAAAATAAAATATTGTACTGATAAAAAAACTTAATAATTGAAGACACACTTCTCTCCTCCATTCTCAAAGCAAACATAACACATTTCTTTACAATATTTGACTCCAAGGATTATCTAACAAGAAGAATCATTACTCTGAATTGGCTTCAAAGTTTCCCCAGAGATGAATTTTTGCAATGTGTGCCTTATGCATCAAATACATTTTTTTTAAAGCATGACACTTTTATAAAAAATAATAATTGTGCTAAAAAATATATTAATTACTTTTTTCTGACAATAACATTTTTTTCTTCATTTATTTTTTTTTCCTTTCCTGCATTTCAAGGAATCTTTCGAATTGATAATGCCGGGCTGTTGAATGTTATTTTCTTCTATCGTGCAGCACTTTTCAAAGGATAGTGTGATATATTTTAGAAAAGAGATCAAGCTGTGAAGGTTTGCGTGTCTTCCCTCAACTAAACTAAGCTCTTGTCAATCAAGCCGGCCCCAGTCCAATCACGGCACCCCTTTCCTGAAAGCATATCATCCTGCTGTGCTTTTATACATCACATTGAAGCATGTTTTGATGCATTTTTGCTATCACTTTTAGGGCTGTGAACTAGGAGAACATAATGCAGCAAACCTCTCTCTCTCTAACAGTTTTTCTTGCGGAAACCTTGCCTCTGATTTTTGCATGCATTGCTTCTAATATGTCCACTTGACGACAATAAAAAAATACATAAACATGTCAAAAATAAGTGAATTAGCTTTGTGTAGTGTTACCTGGGATTTGCCTTCTCCTGTTTTAGTGTGCACCCTGGTGGTGGCAGGTATGAGTGCTCAGTTATCTTTTACTTACGTTGTGTTCTTTTGTTAACCCCCTCATTTCTGCAGCACAGCTTAGGGAATTTCATTTCTGATTTAAAATATTGCATAGAGCGTAGACTTGTAAGACACCCTAAACAGCAAATCGCAGGTAGGTTAACGGAGAAAAAAAAGACAGTTGTTTTCAGCTCACACAGTGATATATGAAATGGATTGAGTCACGAGAAAAGAGCGAAGATTCACTTCAAATATCCAATCATGAGAAATTCATACCATTGTTTTTCAATTTCATTTGCACACGATTGGATAAGTGAAATGGATCTTCCCCTTTTTTTTGTATTATTCTCAGCTCCTTGAGTGAATCAGCGTCACTGTTCTATTCCTGCTTCTTACTGCTCAAGGCAAGGTATTGAGATTTGATGCTGTACGTTGAGTTGATCATGTACAAATACTTTGCATATTATAATCAAATATCAAATATTTGTTTCTCCTCCAAGCAATTACTGCATAACACATAGAGAACGGAATGTATTTTTCTTACAGCATGTATTTTTTTGTTTGCTACCATTTTTATAAGGTTCAGAAAGAACCAATCACTGTGTTTGTTTCCATTGGTTGTTGCCTATTGTTTGTCGTAAATATGCTTTGCTCTGATTATGAAAAGGTTTTAAACGTTAACCGTCCATTGACTAAATCGTTGCATGATATGAACAATTATGTTCCCTGTTCATGGCAGAGATGGGAGAAGATCACATCAGCACACCAGTGTCTGTGTTACAAGAGAACCAATGGGTTGGAAAATGTTGTCCAATTTTCCTTTTATCTTTGCTGATAAAGCAGAAATGAGCAGAGGAGATTTGGTGTCCAGTGGTATTGCTGCATGAGCAATAACGGGGAAGATACCAGCAAAGTGGGCATAAAAATAGGTAAAAATAGGTTAATAAAAATAAGTAAAGAGTTGGTGCGGCTCTCTGACCATTTTGTTGTGATCAACCCCCCACATGTATTCATAAAGTCTTTTTTTATGTATAGTCATTTTGCTATCCAAACAATTGCTGTATAAATGTTTGCTGCCAAACTAAAGGCCCTATATAAAATATTAATACTATTGGAAAATTTAAAATTCTAAAGAACCAACAGGTAGTCCATGTTTATTAGAATGAACCTAATTGTCTAATAGAGAGCAGAACTATTTGTTGTACATAAATCAACATTTGGCCAATGATGCTGGCTATATAACCTGCAGCATTACTAGGAAGAAATTATTGCATATATGAACAGATACAATTCCAACAACTTGCCTTTGTCTTGGCCATGAAAAAATTGCTCTTGACCACATTATAGACACTACAGCTATGTCTTCACTAAGTTACTTTTTTTTAGGATTCAGTGCGCATCTTTAGAACACGTCTAAAATGCACCCTAATATATTCTATGGAACCATCCACACTTGTGCTGTTTTTTAAAACCCTACTTTTTTAAAGAAGTGACGTAATGCAGTATAAGTCCAGGTACATTCATTAACCAATTACTTGCATAACGGTTGCACTGGAAATACATCCCTAGCATTTTTAATGCAGCTTTCTTGTATTCTTTAGATGCATGGGTGCTGTAAATTTGAATGGAATGTATTTTTCGAACCAATAAAATGGGCTAAAGATAGGCATACATGGGCCAATGGGCAATCTTCAGGCAATCAACTGCCGTGTGCGTTCCCGCCGGGTCCCGCTCAGCCGCAAATCAGGTGCGCACATCTGGTCAGATCGACCAGGACCCACACGCATGTTGGATCGCACGGTGATCTGACATTTCGGTAAATTCCTGGCCAATCCCATTACTTAAGTATTGTCCGGCACAGAAAGGCTGCCCGCCGATCCTCTGAGGGGCTGGCTGCAGCATGATGACATCATCATGCTGCAGTCGTTCCCTCAGAATATACTCATGTATGGGCACCTTAAGAGCACATCAAAAATGTGTGTGTTGCATTATTGAAGAAACAAACTCAGTGTTCTAAGCCTTACCTGATTGCCACAGTATACACTACTATTGATAGTTATCCTGAGATGCGGCAAATGGGTTTATATTTAGGGTAGCACGGAACAGTTTAAACCCTTATTGAAAGCCTATACCTAAATTCACATTTATGCCCCTAAAGTCTTCAGTAAATAGAATAAATCAATCTACAATGCAAAACAAATTCACCTATTCAGTTGATCAGTGCTTCAAACTCTAGCATTAAACAGAAAAGTCAAGAGCAGTGAGAAATAATAGAAATAATAGTCCACTAAAGAAGGTTAAAACAACCATAACCATACCAACCATAAACAACACTCACATTCTTTGCTTTTTTTTATTTTATTCCATTCACTAAGTCAAGTCAAGGATGTTGTTACATTATCTTTGCTACTGAGAACCTTATTTACTTTGATGGTAACGTCAGTATGTGTGACTATGACTATGAATGTTTTCATGTTGAACCATAGCTCTTATAGTATATTGTTTCCCCACAGAATGCAACAGTAATATTCAGCTACTCAAACTCCTTATAGATATTGCAATTATATACAATGAGGCTTTATTTTGTATACGTAATCTTAGGCAAGCTTAAGCTTCTGTTGAAGAAAACAAATTTTAAGAATCCAAACAGAGTAAAACATCCATAGCAGGAACCTTGCTGCAGAGCAGTTATACAAATAGCAAGTCTATATTTTACATTGGTTTGGGGCCAAATTATTTTGATGTTCTTCTCTGCCCCAGTGCTTCTGAAGACACATTTCTGGAAAGAAGGAAAGTTTAATAGTACTTGCATGAAATATAATCCCTAAAATAATAGGTTCTATTGATCTTGGAAATTGCCTGCTGCCTCCTGCTAACACGTTGTTATCATTCTTCTTAAATATTCGATCGCATCGCTTGCTGTTTTGTGGGCAATTCGGTTCCTATACCAGGAGGGGAGGGAAGAAAAACAATTGAAGTTTGACTTCACTTGCTGAAATAGGAGATTTGCCAACAGTGATTACAGGGAAGAAAGCTGCAGCTCACATGCTCTGAATGCTCAAACCATGCATTTGCAAATGGAAAGGACCTGAGTGGTGGCATTTGCGGCCTGTAGTTGACAAACAGTGTGCCAATGTACATGCGTCTACTAATATACAGTCCTTTATCCTTTCTGGCTCCTGTTCCATCTTTCTTGTAAATTACCAAACGGAAAAATAAAAACAGTGTTTAATGTGTTACTGTCACTTTATCACACACTGCAGAAGGAATTAATGAATACTGTAGTAAAGAAATATCAAGGTTGTTGACCTCCAATCGTTTAATGCAGTTTAGTATTTCACTGTACAAAAAATAAATAAAGAATCATATGAAAAATTGCTAAACTCTTTCTTAGGTTATGTCTCCACTATACGTCGGGCCCCCTCTATACGTCAGGATCCAGACTGAGCACATAGACTTACCTGCTTGGCGGATGCTGTGTCTTCACTGTGCCGAGCTGTTCCGTCGATGCAAGGCTGAACGTAGTTGAGTACGTTGAGCCTCTGCATCGGCGGATGTCTAAACACAGCATCCGCCGAGCAGATAAAGTCTATGTGCTCCGTCGGGACCCCCGCCAAGCAATACGCTTAGTGGAGGGGGTCCCGACGTATAGGGGAAACATAGCCCTACAGTTAAAAAAAAAATAAGCTACAAATGCTACAATGTGTGTCAATGAGTCTGCTTTCTTGAAAATGCATAACAAACCTGATATCCTTGGAAAATATGCTTATCCAGGACAAAAGTGCCATTTTTAACTTGTAAAGAGAGACATTAGTGTGCTGGTTTTCCATGTCCCTGCTTTGGTAGAGGGCTGGTTTTCCATGTCTCTGCTATGGTAGAGTGTTGGTTTTCCATGTCCTTACTTTGAAATAGTAATGAGCAGCATAGGCAATATTTGAATTTGCAATATCTCGCAAATAATTCTACTAATATTCGTCAATTTGAATTTTCGTGGTATGACCATATTCAAAATCTTCTAAATGAATGGTCATATGCTATGTTTATTTTTGCAATACGAATATGATTTTCACAATACATGGCCACACCGCGAATATTCAAAATTGTAAATATCCACCGACATATTAGAGATATTCGCGAATTCTTGAATTGCCGATGTTCAACATTTGAATATTCGAGCTCAACACTACTATGGTACAGTGTTTGTTCTCCATGTCCTTGCTTTGATATGATGCTGGTTTTCCATGTTTCTACTAATGTAGAGTTCTGGTTTTCCATGTCTCTGCTTTGGTAAAGTGCTGGTTTTCTATTTCCCTGCTATGGTAGAGTGTTGGCTTCCCATGTCTCTGCTTTGGTAGAGTGCTGGTTTTCTATTTCCCTGCTATGGTAGAGTGTTGGCTTCCCATGTCTCTGCTTTGGTAAAGTGCTGGTTTTCTATTTCCCTGCTATGGTAGAGGGTTGGCTTCCCATGTCTCTGCTTTGGTAGAGTGCTGGTTTCCCATGTCCCTGCTATGGTAGAGTGTTGGTTTCCCATGTAACTGCTATGATAGAGTGTTGGTTTTCCATGTCCCTGCTTTGGTAGAGTGCTGGTTTTCCATGTCTCCACTTTAGTAGAGTGCTGGTTTTCCATGTCTCTGCTTTGGTACAATGCTGATTTTCCATGTGTCTACTAGTAGAGTTCTGTTTTTTCAATGTCTCTGCTATGGTAGAGTGTTGGTTTTCCATGTTTATGCTATAGTAGAATGTTGGTTTTTCATATCCCTGCTTTAGTAGAGTGTTGGTTTTCCATATCTCTACTATGGTACAGTGTTGGTTCTCCATGTCACTGCTTTGATATAGTTCTAGTTTTCCACGTTTCTACTATTGGAGAGTTCTGGTTTTCCATGTCCTTGCTATGGGATAGTATTGGTTTTCCATGTTAATGCTTTTTAACCATATTTCCCTTATTGCAAAAAGCTCAGAGTTACCTCTTTGCCGTTTGGGAGCTAGGGAACAATCAAGATATGATGGCAACCATATGGTCATTGGTCAGCAGGAAGAACCAGTGAGAGTTGCATTGGTCCCATGAGTATGACTGCACTGGAAGTGTTGGTGTTTAAGCAAACATTGTAGGGCTATTTCTCATTTAAGCATGTGTAACGAATATGCCTTTACTGAGAACATTTTGTATAGCACCAGAGAGTTCCTAAAACCCATTGGCACTGATTTGCACAAGTTGCAGAATTGTCAGAACTTAAAACAAAAGACAACAGATATACTTATGGGTTTAAATGAGCAATTGTATGTACAGGCAACCAGTAATCCTGATTTCTGTTCTGAGCCACAACAGGGTATACTCAGAGCATACATTTTGATTCCAGTTTGCAGCATAAATCACATATATTGGCTTTTTCTTACATTTTTCAAAAGTATAGTAAATCAGAAAGCAAAACTAGGCACTGACCAGGTTATGTTAAATTTAATACAAAGCAGTAAGAATGTGACCTTTTAAACCTTTAGACCACATTCCCATTTTTGCACGTCATACAGCACGTTGTACCATGCTACACAGAATCTTCGCAACTTAAGTCTGTGCATTGCAGAGCCATTTATTGTTAGTGGTATCCCAAATGCATTATGTCAGTGCGTTCAATGACATTCAAAGCACAAAGGGCGTGTTCTACTGTATTAGGTAGGCCACAGTGAAATAGCTGCCATACTACAGGGAGGCTAGAATTATTAGGCATTAAGTGGTATTTTGAAGAATAATTTTATATGAACAACAACCATGTTCTCAATGAACAAAACACCATTAATATGAAAGCTGAATATTTTTGGAATGCAGTAGTTCTTTAGTTTAGCTATTGAGGGGATATCTGTGTGTGCAGGTGACTTATTACTGTGCATAAATATTAGGCAACTTAACAAAAAAAAATGTTTACCATCATTTCAAATTATTAGTGTTTACCAGTGAAACCATTTTGTAAACATCTCAAACATTCACAAAATATACATTTCTGACATTTCAAAAACAAAACAAAAACAAATCAGTGCACAATATAGGACCCACCTTGGCCACGCTCGGTAGACCCTCAGCCTACATCGACTTCTCCTGCTGCCCCCTTCCCTTCGTTCAAGGCGGGAACCGCCATCCGTTGCCACGGGGCCGGCAGCGGCATACCTCTGGTATCCCACGTCCGTCCTGGGAATTGGCGGCCGGCGCACGCCCCTCACTGATCGGCTGCCCCAGGTGAGCGGAAACAAGCGCTTCGTCCTTGATGCGTTTGGCCTTGTGCGCAATGCCCGGGGAACGCCGCATCTCGCATGATTGCGCCAGCGCCAGAGAGAGCCATTCACCTGAGTTCGTGAATACACTGGCAGGGGGTGTGTCTCCAGGGTGCCGCCCCTCCCGGAGGGGCTGGTCCTGGAGGACTCACTTCCTAATATTAACCCAGGCATGTCCCAACAAACAACGCTGGATGATTACAGCTTGCTGTGGGCCCCATCTTTATCTGGATATCCTTGGACCTGACTACCCGTTACCGACAAATGCTTTGTCTTTGACAACATGGCTATCTGGAACCCCGACCTCTGCGGTTGTGTGACCGACTCTATTGTTGACGCCGTTTGACCTTGCTGGATATCGACAACGATTGAACTCTGCCGCCTCGAACATTGCCTGTGACGAACCTTCTTAGTCTTCCCCCTTAAAGGGATCAGCAAAGACCTGTTGCCACATTCTACATGGAGGGGTAAGTTGGCCCGAAACGCAGGACCTGGCCCACCCCCCTTTCGGGAGCACGGAAAAAGTCCACAGGGTCCTTTCAAGGATCCTGCCTACTCTCCCGTACGGGGGGCTACTGGGAGAAGACCACGGTGGGCTTAGATTTAGACTCCCTTGCTCCTGACGCCCACTTAGTCATCCAGGTCGGTTGTGCAGAAGGATCTTAACAGAATCATTTCCAGCCAATTGACGACCCCTGGGGTAAGAGTCTTGGAGCGATCCGTCTTTGCCGACATGGGGTTTCCTGTTCTGATCTCTCCATTCGGTTCGCCAGCTGCAGGCAGCCCACAGTTCATCCCAGAGCCACCAGGTTAGTGCTATCCCGCTGTCGCACCAGAAACCCAAGCTACCTCTGCCTACCAGCTTCTCGGCGATTAGGGCCGACCGAAATTCGATCAACCTTTCAGGGCCATGCCTACTGCACTTCTCGTTATTACCAACGCACCTCAACGGACGAACAAATCAATGGTCGGAACCATAATTTGTCCTCTTCAGGTGAGCCACAGAGGTGGGCCTTTTTAAACTGGCCAAACAGAATGCCGGCTATGGCCACTTGTAGAGACTTTTGTTCCATAAGCTGGGACAATTTACAGTGACCCGCGTAAGGTGAGACCGCTGATGCTGCACATGCCGTGTCTACGCCAGGCGTCGCAGACCTGCGGAGGTGAGTATATGGCGATTTTCATCGATTATAGTCGAGAATTGGTAGTGGAAACGATCTCTTCATCTGATAGTCAGTTCCGGGTTGGAATATCGGAGCATCGAAAGAAGAGCACCCCCGCCTGTGGCGCCTTCGTTTATCCCCCATCAAATCCCTGCAGGCTCTCACCGATCTAACGATTGACATGACCGTCGCCATCAGGGAAGGAGGGCAGAGGCGGGCGGGCTCTACGTCTCCACAATCAACTCCATGCTCGTTCCGTGATCAGTGTAGCCGGTCCGGACCCCGTTTTCCCCTCGTGTTTTTCCACGGAGCCATGCAGATCGGGTGACCACTCGGCTTCCCCGACTGTACCACCCCGCACACGGAGATTTGTGTCGAGAGAAGGTTCCAGGGCAACCTCGCCTACTACTGCGGTAACATGGCACCAGTCTGCGCTCCCGCTGTTCCTCGTTTGCAGGCCTTAACTGTAAGATGTGCTGCCAACCGGGGCTGCCCCAGGGCCCGGTGACCCCTCGGATTCTCCTCGCACTCTCTTACCTATCCTCCTACAGGGTCGATCCGCAGGAGACCAGCAGATTGAGGCTATCCTGACCCTTCCCGCCCGGCGATTGCGAGTCTTTATCTGATGTGCCGCTTGCGCTCCAACGCACCACGACCCTCCCTACAAACCTCATACAAAGACTACGCATTATTCCCCTCACGCATCGCAAATGGTCCTGCTTCCACAGGTCCGGTTACGTTCGAAACGACGTTGCCTCCACGCCAGCACCCTCTCCGGACACAAAGAGAAGAGCAGGTTTCGGGTCATCCTCGTACCTCTTTTATTCCATTACCTGTGGTTATGAGGATACCGTTTTTGGTGTATAAGCCCCAACATCTCCATGTTTCTCATCGGACCTGGACCTAGGGTAACATCATCGTTCCTTTCTGAGTACGCGGAGCTGGCATGCCACGCAACACCCAGAATCGCTCACTATCTCGCATGAGGGTCATCCAGAGGACTGTTCTTCGTTCCCTCCCCAGTATCACTCTTTCCTGGACGTGTTCCGCAACGAAGGGTGCACGACTGGTTACCGTCCCCATCTAGCCATACGATTGTCCAATTGAAACTACTAAGGGGGACAAGATACCTTACGGGCACATATACCCTATGGCAGAGAGAAGGTTAATCCTTGGCATAAAGGTTTAGTAATCGATCGGCCCGCTTACTGATCACACAACCAGCGGGCTTCCCACAAGCGACCCGTCACCACCTATCCGCCGGGGACACGGGATGTTCTTTCAGCTCACAGACCCCAAAGGCCCAGTACGCTTGCGCCCCCATAATAGCATCTACGCAGGCCAATACAATGCACCATAACCGCATAATAGGTCACCGGTACCATGACCCCGCTACCCTCCCTTGCGGCCACCATTACCACAGCGCCTCCACTAAGCAGGTGATTCTCTAAAACTCGACCTGCAGCGCCCCCTCCTCCCCGGCCTGACCTACAACACTGGTAAGTGTACCGAACCACGCGGCGCACCCCCGCGGCGCCACTGACGCTGGCAAGACGCGGCCCCTTCTCCCAGACCAACCACGCCCAGGTCATTCGAGTATCCTGGTCATGAACCTGCGGGGTGCTGCAACGCACCAGCCACACAGTTCCACAGCAAGCGCTCCTTCAACCCACGATGTACGCTCCGCGGACCTTTTCGGACCCCGAGATTCGTTATTGTATATATCTTGACGCACATGCCTGCTCAGTTAGTCCCAGAACTCCCTCGAAACGCCCCACCGCCCCATGCACACCCTGCGCAAGGTCCCTCAGCGAACCGCCCCACGACTCACACCCTACTATCTTATACCGCCACAAGCGAGAAGTGTCTGTTCGACCCAGAAACAAGAACGATAACGGCTGTAAGAAGGGTAAGAAAGCGGGTGTCAACACACAAATGGAACAAGAGAACAAGGGAGACCCAATACACGTCAGGACGGCAAAAACCCAGGCCGACGCCAAAAACGAGAGAGGGAACAAGACAGAAAAAACACCCAATCCGCGACCATATGTAGGGCTAAGCCCGGAAGCGGCGGCTACCCTCAAAACCAGAAAGACTAGCCCCCCCCCGATTTACACATGAAGGCCAGCACAATGGATCCGAGTAATTTTTGGTGTCTCAGACATTGTCCATGTGATGCGCCCAACCCCAAGACAGATATAAGCCTTGTGTCATGATTCTGTGTAGTCTTGCGGGTGTGGCCATTTCTTCAAGGCGATTTCAATCAAGTGTTGGTTCCCAGTACAAAACACTTGTGTCCCTGCTTCCCTTTAACCCGATCCTCCCTACAAGCACCAAGTCACGATTTGCTGGTCACCAGACGCAACAAACCGGCTTTCGATTCAACTCAACTGACCACTTATAATTCACGACTAGCACTTTTCTGTCCTCACGGCTTATTCCCGGATCCCCCTCCTGATTCGGCGTATGGTTTCGGGAAGTGGGACGCATCGAATCGGCCCACCTTTGGTGGCTGGTGCTATGCGCAGAGGTTATGGTTGAGAAGAGAAATCCTCCATCCAGTCTCCTCTTTTACTCCGGCGCAAGTTTATCACCACAGCAGAGACACATACAGTGCCTCGGCGGATATGTGGAATTCGTTATAGCCATGAAGGCTGCCCTATACCAAGAATCCGCCCGGCACCTTGGTATTTATCGGGAGGGGGCCATACACGCAGCGTTAATGATCTGTACAGACATTAAACTTCCAATAATGGCGCAAGCTAAACGCTGAACCCACCCGCCAGGGCCGCGTGGGCTCTGTTTCTTTGCTCGCTTCGATTTTTGCATCGGTATTGACACACCGGGGGGAGTCAAGAACCGGAAGGCTGACGCGCTTGTAGCGCATGTTTCCACCCCGGTACCCCTATCTACGTCCATGCCTTGGCCCAATTATGCACGATCGCATTTTTCTGCCTGCTACTCGTGATCAGATTGGTTCGAATATTCGGTGATGGAAACGGTTAAGCAGATCCGAGTCCTTTTATACACCCGAATTGCTTAGGTCGTGGATGGGTTGCTCTGGAAGGACTCTTTGTGTACGTACATGCTCAGCTCGTCTAGGACGTCGTTCTGGCCTCCCTGCAATGATGGACCCCCTCGCAGTGGCCATTCGGGCGTTCAAACCCGGCACTTGGACCTTTCCGGATCGAGCGTATTTTTGGGTGGCAACAACCTGCGGACCAAGCTGACTGTAGGAGACTATGTTATCAGCTTGTCCCGTTTGTCGACCATGGGCTCCAAGTATGTGTCCCCACGGACACGGACACCCTAGTGTCTCTTGCTCAATTTTCCGTCGCTTCCTCTTATCCTCTCGCCGATACGTCCTGGTAGAACTTATCGCTTGGATATTCGTAACCGACTTGCCTCTCATCCACCGCCTCCACGGTTATCCTCACGGTTGCTTCATTTCGACTCCGTTTCTCTCTAAATCTCGGATTTCATTTAGCCCTGCGCGTTACCCACTGCTCTTTGCACGCGGGTGAATAGCCGACCGAACCTGCGCTCCGGACCGTGGTTCATCAAAGATAGTCGTACGGTATGGCAGAATACCACAGACGTCGTCTCCGGAAGGGGTTCACAATTCACCTCTGGATTTGGAACCTTGGAGGATCAGCGCGTTACTCGGTTTGTCTTTCACTCACCCTCTCTCACCTCGAGGTATACCATCTCCCCATCCAACGGGCAGTGTACTGAGATCAGGTACCAATTGATAAGTGAGCCCCCTACCTAGATAGCCTTTAATACCTCTTCGGCGTGTGCTTTGGGCGCTTCTCGTGGTGGGGCTTCCGCTGTCTTCGTTGCACTCCGGCTTACCTTACACAGTGCCACCCAGGCTTATGGCTCACTCTATACTACCCTGTGGCTGAGTCTGTCGCCGTTGTATAACAATTCGAGTACATTCGGACATGCTCAGACTCCATTCTTTCCTGAAATCGGCTTCCCATCCAAGCTTTCCTACGGGTGTCTCTGTTTACCGGAATTGTGTAACAGTTCCGGACCGTGTGGTCTACTCGTCTAACGGTCCCTGCACCGGGTTGGGGTGAACTCGCCAGGGACAGCTTACTGCTAAGCCAGGGCGTCGATTGAGGGCCAGTCCGATTGACCCCGCCGGCCGTGCTCCGTTTCCGGTCCTAACGTCTGGGGATAAGTGTATGGCTTTTCCTCCTCTGTCATATCGTCTACGGTGACAATCGAGACGGTTGGTCTCCTCGGGTTTTGGATTTGGCCCTATGTTGTGTGGACAGCCTGGTGAACCTAGGGAGGTTGGATCCGTTCTCTCCTGCCTCTATGCGGGGTGCCCCGGTCTTCCAAGTCTCCTTTCTCAAACCTGTTCGAGTTCTTGACTCGGTTCCTGGTCGCTCTTCCGCCGCCCGCCTCCTCGGTTACTTTTGACGGGGTCGTAGTGAATACGAGGTGGGAGAGTATCCTCCTGGTCCCGGTTCAGGCGGGCGTGGGCACTCCAGTATCTCGTTTCGTTGGGAGGGTGTGTTTATTTGGGTTGGAGGAGTGCCTCTTGGGTGCCGGCGAGTGGGGTTCACGCGGCCAGCTCTGGTCGGGGTCCCGATTTCATGTGCTAGATGCACTCAGATTCCCGGTCCATTGCGTTCCGGAGTCACGGCTTTTGGATGGGGGGGTTAGTGTAGAGGGCCCTATTTTAGCCTCTGCTCTGTCGACCCTCTCAGCCTACCTCGACTGTCGTCCTGCTGACCCTTCCCCGTCAAGCGGGACACCGCCATCGTTGCCAGTGGGGGGGAGGGGGGCATCTGTGCATCATTGGTTCTCCAAGTCCGTATGCAGATATATGCGCTGGGCGCACGTTTCCTGATTGTGCGGTGGCGCGGAAACCGAGCGCGTGCGTGGCATTGTGCGCAATGGGCTTAGGGGGCACGCGGCTAGGCTGAGTAGCGCCACGCGCCAGAGACGGAGCCATAACCTGAGTCTGTGAATCAACTGGTAGGGGGTGTTGCCTCCAGGGTTGCGAGCCCTACACTGAGGGGTGGTCCTGGAGATCTCACGTTCCATACTAAACCCCGTGCAGTCAAAACAAACACACCGCTTTTGTGGCATGATTTAAAAACAGGCTGCTGTGTGACCATGCTTTATCTTGATATCTTGGACCGGACTCACCGTTACCGAACCTGTGTATTGTCTCTTTTGACACCTCTGCTTATCTGGAACCCCGACCTTGCCTGTTGTTGTGTGACGTTTTTTTTTTACTCTATTTGTTTTGGCCCTTTGCCCGTTGTATTGACCCTGTTGCTTGGTATATCGACAACGATTGTATGATACTTCTGCTGCTCGACATTGCTGTGACCACGCCGACCATTTCTTCTGTCTTCCCACCTTCTAGGGATCAAGCCAAGACCGTGTTGACCACTCTTACCGCTGGAGGGGTAAGTTGGGAAGGAAAGCAGGACCTGGCCCAACGGCGGCTCGGGAAAAGTCCACAGGGTCCCTCAAGGGATGCCCTGCCTATCTCCCGCTAGAGGGGGCTCTGGGAGAAGGACCCCCGGTTGCGCTTAGATCCCTGCTCTGAAGCCATGAGCTAATCCAGGTTGTGTGCCGAAGGATCTTAAACACACCTTTCTTGCCAAGGACATCAAAAGCCTGCCATCCATGGATTCTGTCAAGTGTGATTCTGTCAGTGTTTTGATCTGTTCACCATCAAATTGCGTGCAGGAGCAACCACAGCCACACCAGACACTGTTCAGAGAGGTGTACGTCCCTCCTTGTAAATCACACATTGATGATGGACCACAGGTTCTCAATGGGGGGTTCAGATCAAGGTGAACAGAGGATGCCATGTCATTAGTTTTTCTTCGTTTATACCCTTTTTGCCAGCCACGAGGTGGAGTACTTGGACGCGGTGATGGAGCATTGTCCTGCATGAAAATCATGTTTTTCTTGAAGGATGCAGACTTCTTCCTGTACCACTGCTTGAAGAAGGGTCTTCCAGAAAACTGGCAGTAGACTGGGAGTTGAGCTTGACTCCATCCTTAACTCTGAAAAGGCCCCAAAGCTCATCTTTGATGATACCAGCCCAAAACCAGTTATATACCTCCACCTTGCTGGCGTCTGAGTCGGGACTGGAGCTCTCTGCCCTTTACCAATCCAGCCACGTGCCCAATCATCTGGCCCATCAAGACTCACTCATTTAATCAGTCCATAAAACCCTTAGAAAAATCAGTCTTGAGATATTTCGGCCCAGTCTTGACGTTTCAGCTTGTGTGTCTTGTTCAGTGGTGTGTCGTCTTTCAGCCTTTCTTACCTGGCCATGTCTCTGAGTATTGCACACATTGTGCTTTTGGGCACTCCAGTGAGTTGCAGCTCTAGAAATATGGCCAAACTGGTGGCAAGTGCATTCTTGCGCAGTGCACGCTGAACTTTTCTCAGGTCATGGGCAGGTATTTTGCGCCTTTGTTGTTCCACACGCTTCTTGCGACCCGGGACTATTTTGAATGAAACGCTGTGATTGTTCGATGATCACGCTTGGAAGATTTGCAACTTAAGAGTGCTGCATCCTCTGCAAGATATCTCACTATTTTTTACTTTTCTAAGCCTGTGTCAAGTCCTTATTTGAACCCATTTTGCCAAGGAAAGGAAGTGTGCCTATAATTATGCACACCTAATATAGGGTGTTGATGTCATTAGAACCACACCCCTCTCATTTACAGAAGATGCACATCACCTATAGGCTTAATTGTAGTAGGGCTTTCAAGCCTTATACAGCTTGGAGTAAGACAACATGCAATAAAGAGGATTACAAAATACTCATTTGCCTAATAATTCTGCACTCCCTGTATATAGCATGGAATCCCACTGCCCATGAACATCCAAGCATGTGACCTGGGCCTTGAGCAGATGCTAGATATTAATAACTTGCCTGCCAAAAGCTGACAATGGAGAATTGCATTTGCATTTTTAACTCTCAATTGCATTTTTAACTCTCAAAATCATCAAAAACCATGTTGGTTAAAAACGGTCTTTATTAAAGGTGACCATACAATAAATATCTTTTAAATCTTTTAAAACAAATGAACTTAGTAACAAATACATTACAGTAGCACGTATATTGCAGTACTAATTTTAAAGTCACCAGACCTGCCCCTACATTACATAAGGGCAGGGCTGATGGCCCAAGAAAGAGAGACCTCACTGGTCCAAAAATTAGTCCATGGGAAGGGCCAGTCCTGAAAGTATCTCAACGCGTTTCTCCCCTTTTCCAATGGGGCTTCCTCAGGAGATTCTGTTATCAGGACTTTATTTTCTGTGGAAAGACCACATCCATTAGATATTTAAACTCATTAGTGTCACCTGGGTGCAACCTAACATTGTGGTCCGGTCATGCTATGATCATGGCTTTGTCACATATGTGTGATACATAGCCTGGTTTCAATGATTACATTACTTTTTTAGAAAAATACAAATTGCACAAAAAGTATACCAAAAAGAAAATAAAATACAAAAAAATACACGAAAAAAGTTTATATTCTGATGGTGTATTAAAATCCATGATCCAAAACCTCCCCCACATTTTCGTTATACGTACAAACTTATCATGGGGCACTCTATCGAGGTGCTGAAACCTCCATAAGCCGTCCAATGTTCAGTCAGTTGTCTGGGGCAGCTTCCTCCTGTAGCATCAGCTCCCTGTCGGTGGGAAACGCTGGACATTGACTCCTGGTCGCCACCAAAGCACAGACAGAAACTGGAATCGGAGACAATGTATATGATTAAGAAACCTTGGAACTAACTGACTACGCCCAAAAAGTCCCTGAAGAAGTCCCCATGGGGGACGAAACGCGTTGGAAATACATTTTTGTGGCAAAAGAAAAGACGGACGCAACGGACATTATAACCCAGTGTGGAACAGCTCTCATCCAGGTTTACCTGACAAGACCTTTGGGTCAATATCAGGATATATTCTGGGTCTGATGTGTTTTCTTTTCCTCAACTTAATTTATGATGTTGTGACATATGATATTTTATATGAATTTGCAGAAAAAAGGATTTGAATAAATATTGTGAATCCCATTCCTTCGACTGGAACTCCATTTATGGTAACAATTCTTTCACCTTTAAAGTCCATGGTGGGCTGGCCACCCCCACTCTGGGTTTAGTTCGCACATTATCCCCCCTTTTTTGATTTCTTAACCGGATGTGGTGAAAGTAGCTTCCGAGGTCCCCTCCCCCTTTCTTTTCACTTCATTGAGTGGAGATCGTGAAGTTTTCAGTTTACAAATTGATTGCGAATATTAGCTGAAAAATCTGCAATATTTTGCAGATACAAGTATTGCCTATGCTGCTCATCACTACTCCTACATACATTAATTATAGTGTTAAAAAAATAAAGGGAACACTTGGAGTTACATTGTGTTGTTTAAGTGTTCCCTTTATTTTTTGAGCAATATACATGTAAGATACATATCATACATATCATAACATTGTATACAGGAGATACAAGCTATCCATCAGTATTCCAAACTCAATGCATACCACAGTCTACAGTCTTCTTCATTCATCATTACACAGAAATCAATTAGACATTATATACAGTTTATTGTCAACATGGAATATAACATCATGCCATGATTTTTTAATTTAGAGATGATCCAATAAGCCAGTGGTTCCCAAACTGGGGGGCACAAAGGTATTCCAGGGGGGCACAGGCCCTCACTCTTAACCTGTGTTTGAATAGGGAGGGGGGCTCGATAATGTTCCTTAATAAAAAAAGGGGGGGGGGGGGCTGCAGGAAAAGTTTGGAAACCACTGCAAAAGGCAAACATTAGCCTCCATAAGACACTCTGAAAGACACTTATACTTTAATATATATAGAGAGGCTTGTAAAAGTATTCAGCCCCCTTGAACTTTTCCACATTTTGTCACATTACAGACACAAACATGAATCAATTTTATTGGAATTCCACGTGAAAGACCAATACAAAGTGGTGTACACGTGAGAAGTGGAACGAAAATCATACATGATTCCAAATTTTTTTTACAAATAAATAACTGCAATATTCCATATACATCCAATATAAAGCAAGCAACCCCCCTGGTTGAACATAAGTAACGCTAGGATATCCATGCTCAACCTTGAATGGATAAATTAAATCAGCCTCACCTAAGTCAGTGGTTAACAAACTAGGGGGGGCGGGGAGGTATTCCAGGGGGGGTGCAGCTAGGGGGCTGAGGGAATGACTAGCAGGAAGCCAACTATGGAGTAACTAGCTGCAGACAGTAAGTAGAGTGAATGTAATGTTTGGGTCTGTTTCTCTCTTTGTGAATGATTAATCTCTCTGCATCAGTGTAGTGTGTGTCACTATGTAAATGATGAATGTTCCTATATGATTGGTGTGAAAACCCAAAAAAGTTGTATGGGTTGTATTTCAAATAAAGTTTGAGTTTTTCACACTAGTACTAGTATACAATACTGCAACACAAACATGGATATTGTGAAATGTCCCTCAGTCTTAAATTATGTAGTGTAAATGGGGGGGGGGGGGCATTATGTTCCTATCTAGAAAAGGGGGGTCCTGCAGAAACATTTGGAAAGTTATGATCAGGTACATAAACTCCTGGACACCTGCAGCCACATAGTAGCCACCATTGCAATTCTCTTCCGACATGAATAAGAGTTAAAAAATTTGGGTAGTCAATAACCGTCACCTAGTGTCTGTATTCATTACGCAAAGACAACCGCGATTGATATAGTTGGGAAGAAGTAATTAAACCATTCCTAATCATCCGTGTTAGTCTTCCCTAACTCAAAAATTTATTTAAAAATGACAATTCTCTTGCAATGTGAACATTTGGAAAATATTCCATACATAATACTTTACAGAGCATATAGGCAAGAAAGGAGAATAAAGGAGAACTTTTAAATAAAGCAAATATATTAAGATACAACAGTATAGGTAAATATACTCACAAAGCACAGAAAAATCACAAAATGAAGTCACAAGGGGAGCTGACATACAGCAAACTTACGCGTTTTGAGGGTTTAGGCCTTGAAATGTGTCAGTTGCGATTTGCCTGTATTTGAATTGAATTGCTTACTAACATCTTTTGCTTTCATGGTCATATGTGTTGTCCATTTTAGCTTAATTAATATTCCTTTTTGAGGCAACATTTTTTAACCCTTAAGCTAGACATACACAGTTCAATTTTAGCACGATTGATTTTGAATTCGATTTTAGATCTTGATCTTTTCATTAGACACTGAACGTAAGCGAATCCAAAGTAGTACCACATGGAAGATTACGATCGTAATACGATAAAAAATCTTAGTTTCGATCACAAAATTCAGGAAAGAGCCATATAGAAATATGTCATCAAATACAATCGACCCAACCAACAAAGAAAATGCTAGGATTTTTGTTACATCGTTGTACAATCGCCGAACATTTTCCAACATGTGTGATCGGTATTGAACAATTTTTGCCGATGGAACCATGTGTGCAGCATACGATTCAAGTTCGATCAATGTAAACTTTGATCGTTTTAGGTCAATCGAACGCTAAGACTGAATCGTGTATGCAAAGCTCTAGTTTTTCATAGAGTTGTTGGTACAGAACAAAACATGCAAACTTGCCATTCCAGCATGTTGTCTAAGGTTAAATCCTGCGCGGCCTACCCCTCCATCCCCCACTGGAATCTGCATCATTGTTATTAACATAATAATCAACATAGTCACTGGTGGCACATTTGTAAGCCAGTGATTTAGCCTCATCCACAAGCTGTGATGACATCCCCCCTGCCTTGATATAACATTGAAACTTCTTGTACTTCATTACTGTGCAGTCTTCTGTATTAAGTGAAATAATGAGTGAACACAAATATAAGACATAAAGCTCGCTTTCCCTAACTTGCACCGTTAATCTCATTGCAGAATGTTATCAAGATGAGGGAGATACATTGTTTATAACACAGTTCTACCTACTGACAATTCTTCAAATACATTCAGAAGACTATGAAGCTTACCATCTACTACCACTGCTGATGCTCAACGTTACATTCATGCATTTTATGGAACACTGTACCACTGTGCTTACTGTCTACATAACTACATTACATATGTAATGTCTATAACTAGACAACTGCTTGATGAAATGCCATTAATGTAATGTAATTGCCAGAAAACTGAGGTTGAAAAAAACTGCTTAACAATTATAACCGTAAAATAACATCGAACAAACCAGATATAGGATCTTCCAGCAATACAGATCCAAATTTTTAAATTTTTCAAGTAAAAGTGTTTGAATAGTTGGATGGAGCGGACTACCTGTAAATATATAATTTTTTTGTCTGTCCTTTAAACAGGAATAAAAGTGACATTTTCCAATGGAATGGAAAAAGATTGCATCTAAAAATATGTATATGACTAATGCATAGCAAGCATGCTCATTATGTTTTAACAAAAACGACTTATACAACATTACAATCACAAACAATCCAGAAAGAAAATAATGCAACATTTGTATCATTCAATTACAGTGATGGCGCAAGGCACAAACATGGAATGTTCACTTTTCTTCTCCCGTTGAACAGCACAGGTGTTCGACCCGCCCCGTTCACTGGCGAGAAGAATTTATTCACTAGAGACTCCAGTCTCTAGCGAAGAATAGGTTTTAAAACCGGAAGTGGTGTCACCTCATGTCCGGTAAGATTAATAAGGAACTGAGCGTTCCATGTACCGTTTTTTTCTGATTCAAATTCCCCACGAACAGGCAGACATTGGACTTTTCTAGTCTGATCCACCTGTTGTTCAACGATGTTCGGCCATCACTATTCAACTATAACAAGCAATATACATGTATATGAGAGACGTGCCCAAGAGGATCAAATATGTATGAAAAGTGCAACAGTCATTGGACGTGTTTTAAGGTTATTAGGCTCAACACTAGAGCATCCAAAGATTATCCAAAAAACTAAAATAAAACAACAATAAAACTGGGGAAGGAGAGAACCAAAGAGAGAAGGACATGTGAGCAAAATATATATATATAGAGCAGCAAGAGTCAAGGGCATGCTGCTTTAGATCTTAAAAACGGAACTGTGGGGTCACATGGAATGGCCAGATTTTATCCAGTGGGTGTTTAGTGGGTATCCCTCAAGATACTGGAAAGCTTCACATTATTCAAGAAACCATTGAGCCTGTTGATCACTTGGGAGAAAGGGGTAGAATTTTTTTTACAGGAGCGGGTAAAGATTTGCTTGACCGCTAGGAATACAAATACAGCCAACTTTTGTTGTGCTTTGGCTGATGCAGGAGAGTATACCAGGGGTCTTTGGTAAGTGGAAGAGAATACAATGAGTTCAGTAGTCTGAATACACTGGACCAAAATCTGGCAAGTTCACCATAAGTGTAGAAATCATGACAGATTGATTTAAGCGAACTTTTCAATGAGTATTTCATGTAATGAGAATGAATAGTGACAAATGAATAGTTATAAACACCGGCAATGTATTACGGCGATCACCCAGAAATGGTTCATTCTCTGAAGGAAGATCATAGTTAAGATGAACAGAGGTCACATATCCATCTGTAATAATACTGCAACCAGGAAGATCGTTTTTGAACTCTAATAGTATTATGTACTTTGTAAGTTACATATAAAGTGAAAATACCACTCCATCAACCTATTAAAAGGTTTGATAGGATTCTTGTAACCCTGTTTTTCAATCCAATGCACAAAACAGTATTTTTTATTTGGAAAATGTTCCTAACATAAGACTTTATAGAGCAAATAGGAAAAAAAGAAGAGTTCCACCTGTGTAGGTGCAGGGAGGCTGCCATGCATTTTCCCAGGATATTTAAATCGGGGTAACTTAAAAGGGAAGGGGCTTTACTCTCCCTCCTCCAGCAGATGATATGCTGGGTGGGAAGTTAGTAGGAAAGGTAAAGCCCTCTCCCTCTTATATTATGCAGGTAGTAAGTAGAATGGAGGGGAGGTAAATCTCCAGATACAGGAAGTGACATCAGCGACATCACTTAAACACATGTCATGAAAGCATTGAAGTATGAAGTAATGTACAGCTTAGTTAATGGTAACGGTGGATCTACTTGTTGTCTTTCAATTTCTGTGGTCAAACTATAGATAAAATAAGCCTGTACTGTGAAAGTTCTGGACAGAACTTTGTTCTCAACCTTTGGGTTGGGACCCACCTGGGGGTCAAACTTCCATTTCACATGGGTCGCCAAGTTTGCTGAAATCATAAGAGCTACTATTAACAACCAGCAGCGCTGATGCTCACAAGCAGGGTGGGAAGATAAGAGGGAGGATAATAGGAGGAAAGCAGCAGTACTCTCCCTCCT
The DNA here is from genome assembly GCA_036250615.1 of Ptychadena robeensis. Taxonomy (NCBI): domain Eukaryota; kingdom Metazoa; phylum Chordata; class Amphibia; order Anura; family Ptychadenidae; genus Ptychadena; species Ptychadena robeensis. The sequence goes on along the minus strand of CM070040.1, from coordinate 59,231,206 downwards.
GACTTATAAGGGAGGTGACATAACACTTACCTAATCTTGCCAGAAGTGATGCCACGGAGCATCCAGAACCTTCCACATTCTTAATGCAAGAAATGACCCTTTGCATCATCACTTTCAGGGTTGCGGATCTAAAAAGGTTGAAAACTTACTTTTAGAATGACTATTGGGAGAACCGATATCTGTGGTAAGTGTAGACCAATGACCGGTTGCATCTAGAAAATGGAAGCCAAGTAACAACAACTCATGCATGAGGTTGTGACTAATGTAAGAAGAAAGGCATTCCCATAAAGAAAATTTAACCTCAAACCTCAAACTCAGACGTGTAAAATAAATAAGACAGAGAAGAATATAGACACAAGAAGAGAAGACTAATGTGTGACTATTAGAGATGGTCGAATTTTTTGACTTCCTAACTTGGTGAGCTTATTGGAAAGCCCCTGAAAATGGTATCATCACCAAAATTGCAGGAGATGTAGAGAAGGGTTAGAGGAACATTTGAAAAAAAAGTTTTGCTCTAGCACATGTAGTTTTGCATAAATTATGTTCAAAGTCGAAATTCCGATTTTTGAAATTTGTATTTGACTTTGAACTTAATTTATGCAAAAACTATTTGTGTTAGAGACATATTTTTTTTGGAGTATACCCCGAACCCTTCTGTACATCTCCAGCACGTTTGATGATGATACCATGCTCAGGGGCATTGCAATTAACTCGAAATGGTCAAATTTTTTAAAAATAATTCGACCATCTCTAGTGGCTATAGATGTTAGCTTATATGGAAATAGTAATACAGGATATCTGTGAAATAAATGTATTCAGTGTAAACCTCCTTAGTGGTCACCAGGGTAGATTTGTTTACCAATATTGGTAACCCCTATCTACACAAAGGACAGCTCACCTGTTCCAGATGAGCCCACACTATCACTCTATGTCACCATCCTTGGCTCTTCTCACTTCCACCTCCTCAATGACAGTGATAACATCAAGGAGCTGGGGGATGCCTTCAATATTCACCAGTATGTAAATACAGGCATAGGCGTCCCATGTCCTCACATCTCCAATGATATTGATGACGCCAGAAATGTGTAGGGGAGTAGATAGTGGGTTGTAAATATGAACATTAGTGTCTTTTTATATATCACGTACCTTGTAGGGAGGTTAAAATTTACTTAAGTTACTGGAGTTACCAAAAATATATTTTTTAAATCAGTTTTATTCTGGTAATTTGATTCATATTTCACTTATTTAATTAGGACTTGGTCTGCTAGAGAACCAAAACATAAGTAGGTAAGGCGACCTGTGATGTCACCACCACAGTGGTCAGAAATTAAGCCTGTGCAATCATACAACCTCAGTAAGCTAGAACAAAACATGAAACAAAATAATAATATTCAGATTTATGATCTTCAGAGAGTGGACATGAGTAATGAGAATGACAAAGCTTCTCATCTGTTCTTTTTTTCCACAGAAAAAACTTTATATGAAAGGAGTTGTACAGAAGCCTGTGATGGCAAAAAAACAATATGGGTTTTCTATAATGGGCATATAGCATTGATACAAAACACAATACCTTTAGATATATGAGACGACCAAAGGCTTCCCGTTCATATGGCGCTGGCCAACATCCTAAATATGATAAAGTAAGTGGGGAAAAAGATTATGGGTAGAGGATTTATGACAAAATCCTGCTCCTCGTTCCCCACACCAGAGGGGAGGTTTTTTTTCCCTACACACAGTAGGGGCCAGGGGACTTTAATGGCCAGCTAAGAATATGTTCCTATGTCAATCCAGTATATGGTATTCAAGTAAGATTCATCACATGAAAAAGAAAATAAAAAGTGTCCCTGTGGTTTTAATGTCCATAGAAGGTTACAAAAACCATACAGCTACAAGTTAAATATTGAACTGTCCTTATCTGCTTGCAGTAGAGCTAGGGGTGGAGAGTCAGCAGGTCCATATAGCAAATGATTGGAATAGACCCCTAGGGTCCAAAAAACATGTGAATCGTTGTATATTCACTGTATTATTGTTGTACCACAATGGTACATATCTAAGCACTTACATAACTGACAATACATGTTTGGAAATGCCAAGGTTCACAGTCAGCAAAATCCAGCCATATACAAAACTAGGCAAATAGTTCACTTCCCTGCAACAGATCATACCTAAAAGTGAAAACATGCAAAGCAATTTTAGGCTAGAGTGACATAGAATTTCAGAAGCTGCAAAACGTGTTGCAGTGCTAAACATTGTCGTCATAAATTGTAACTACTAATTATTGTAGACAATTGCTGTACAATAAATTAGAGTTGAGACACAACACTAGATAACACACACAGGTACAGGTTATGGCACAGGCAGAGTAGAGGACCCTGACAGGCTTACAATGAGAGAATAGGTAGGCGAAACTGAAGAGGTGGGTTTTCAGGGCTTCAAGTGCTGAAGGTAGGAGCAAGTCTAATGGGGTGAGTGAGAAAGTTGCAAAGTAGGAGCGGCCCTTGAGAAGTCTTGAAGCCACGTGTGTGATGATGTTATGAGTAGGTCCCTGGAGGAGCAGAGGGGGTGGTTTGGTATGTATTTATGTACCAGGTTGGAGATATAAATATAAATTCTATGGACAATTGGAAACCAGTGTAGAGATTTGCAGAGAGGAGCAGCAGATGAGGAGCGGTTAGAGGAGTCTAGCAGCATAATTCATGATGGACTGAAGATCTGACAGTCTCTTATAGAGGGAGACCAGAGAGGATGATGTTACAGTAGTCCAGACGAGAAATGATGAGAGTACCAGGACTTGTAGGGGATAGGAAGGGACGTATCTTGGAGATGTTGTGGAGATGGAAGTGCGGAGTGGCAGGATCTAGCAATGTTCTGTATGTGGGAAGTAAAAAAGAGTGCAGAGTCAAAGGTGATACCAAGGCAGCGTGCTTGAGGAATGGGGGTGATGACAGTGTTTTTTTACTGTAAGTGAGATGTTAGGGGGAGGATTGGAAGATGATGGGGGAAAGATGATGAGTTCTGTTCAGGTTAAGTTTAAGTAATCTGTCAGCCATCCATGAAGAGAGATGTTGTCCAGGACGGAGGGAGTAAAATACCTTCCATATACATACTGTATATGAACACCTGTCACATTTGTTATATTTCTGTTATATTTTTTTAATCAACTAAAATGTGAATACCTAAACTTCCAGGATAGCAGCCATTCATAGAGTAATGCTCAGGGTGCAACTCAATTTTGTTTGCCTTAAATGGGACACTACCAAAGCATTACTAGTGATGCTTAAATCTCTCTCTAGTGTGCCATAAGTATCCAAGGCCAACATTAGAAACCACCAGGTTCACTATCTTGATCTTTTAGTCAGCCAAATTTTTTCTTCCAATACTTTCAGCATTTTTAGCAGGTGGGTTAAGCGCAGGTCTAAAAACTCCCTGCTATGTTTTCTAGAACACAAACCATAGAAATGTACTTTTCGAAGAGGGAAATGTACCTTGGTGGCCTTTGATGAGTTGTGTATTATTCATTTACATGAACTCTTAGGGAAAAAAATGTTTGAAGCTTCCAAATCACAGCAAGGACTCTAGGTGCATAAAACATTACATAGCAAAGAAGTGATGCATAGATCATTCCATTCCAACTTGTGATATAGACAACTTTATACATCTAGAAACTTGAAAATTATTAGTATTCCGTAGATTCTTTAAGGGGACTTACTACCCTCAATCCACCTTTCATGCAGAAGAATCATATTTATCAATCAAACAATTCCACATGAATCAGTTTTTACTTTTGCTGCACCTACCTCCCTGATGACTTGGTGGCAGATCATTGTACATGCATGTGCAAGATGCTGGCACAGGTCATTTTGACTACAGTGTTTTTTATATCTCAGAAGGCAGTAGAATTACCTTATACAAGTCATCCTCGCCTATAAGGAGAGCAACTGATATATTAATATATATATATAAATATTATGCCCTGCAAGGTAAAATATAGAAGGCATGTTGTAGTGCACAACTAAACTTTACAGTGTGCAAATCTATAAATCAATCTGTTCTTAACAGTATAAAATAAAATGATCTAGTGAAATCTTTCCAGTTACAAAAAGTTGATAAAATACTTCTTGAATACAAATGTCTTTCCTTGATAAAATTTTAATACCTGAGAGACATGTCCATCACATAGCATCATGCTATATGTAAAGGTTCTGTATTTTAGCAGGGAGAAGTAGAACCTCCTACATGTGATTATTGTAGGTGGGAGCAGCTCAAGGTCTGAATATTTTTGAAAACCTGTATTTCTAACAGGAGAGGGATAGGAAAGTCATGTTATAAATGTAAGTTTCTGTAAGTTGTTGTAAAGCTTGTATTGTTTCACCGGCACATTAGGGGAACCCATTCATTTGTATTGAGGTCCTATTGGGCAAAGCTATACCCATAATTGTCCATGTACCTTTGGGCAAGTGCACCACATAGCAATGTTCTGCTTTTGCAAACCATTTTGGGTAACCACAGCCCTGATTTACCTGTTCTAAACAATATTACTATATACACTCAAATAATGGTACTTTAGAATGATCTAGTCAAATCTTCTCATTGGCCATTCCGCGAATGATCACAAATGAACTCATGAATGCAACAGTCTTTCTTTAAAGAAAGACAAAGAATTAACCGTAGTATTTAATAATGAAAGTATGGTTAATAAAGGAATATTTGTCACCTGTAAATATATGTTTATTGTAACTATTCAGCCATGTGAAAGTTTATTCACGTGTCTACTCTCCCTGTACTTGCAGGTGCCTTAGGCTAAGTGACAAATATTATACATAAGTAAACATACAACAAATATAACCTAGAAAAAAGGGAATCTTCGCATAATATGTATTTTGTTTGTTAATTTATCACTGTTACATGGTCACACACAAAAAGATCTTTCCAATTGGTCATATGATCACATAGCTACTACAAGTTCTAGTCTTGATTTAACGTGATATACAGAGTAATTTTTGTGAAGAGCTAAAAATAAAGATATTTTCCAGCATGCTGATAAATTTTGGTGCTGGTATGAGCTTTTTTTTCACAAATCTTCTTATATTAGTCTCATATATCCAATAGATAGGCTGTGATTTATAAATGGTTAAATCCACTATAACCATTTTTATTTATCAAAAAAAAATTATTGAAATGTCTAAATGTCTAGATTATAAATAGATTTAGTTGGTAATACTCGCTGTCAATAAATGCTTAAATAAATAAACAAATTGCTCACATTTTATTATCGTTTGCCAAAAATTACAATAAGCATGATTAATGTGATATAACAGGTTCTAAATCGTCCATATGTTCACCTAAATAGCTGATTTATCTCTTGTTTTTATTAATACATTCTACAAATGTTAATCATTTTCCTCCACTTTATAATGCATTAATATTATTTGAACCTTTTCTTATGCTTTTTCTCAAAGGGGATTATTTTTTCTATAAGTAAAGATTAGTCTGTAAAAACCTTTTGCAACAAAGGAAGATTATTACATATTGCGAATACAAAATAATTAGACAAAAAAAATCAGGTAATGAACTCCCACCATTTAGATTATAATTAGTTCTTAATTTTTTTCCTTGCATACATGTAACTTTAAATTCATATGAAATTAAAAAAGTTACACATTTCTAATTTCGTTTAATTAGGAATTTTTTTTCTAGAGAAGATTAATATATTTATTATATTTCCAAATATAGAATAGTAATAATAAATGTGAATAGTGAAAATTATAGTTAAACTTATGAGATATATATATATAAAAGATAAAAACGCAGCATTTATTTTACATATGTAGTACAGAATTACCTAACATTCACATTATAAGATATATCAAATGTTAAATCTGATTTTTTTTTGCATTTGACATCTATTGTTTTAGCATGTGAAGCAGTAACAGAACTTTCATTAAAAAGTGTTTTTTTTTGTTATATTTTTTTTAAGTTATATTTAAATTATTAGTAAAATGTTTATTGTAAATTTTAAAGTATTTTATCGAATTAAGAGCATATTTTTTTTATGTTGTCTCTTTTGAATTTTTCAAAATAAAAATGGATTTAAAATTTGTAATATTTATTTCTCATGTCTAAATATTGTTTGTGGTAAATTATCACATGGAATTATTTCTTACTTTCTGTTTTTTAAATGTAACAAATAAATGTTTCTTATATTTTAAGGTAAAATGAATTTAAAAAATATTTGCAAAGCATTGTCCTATACAAATAGCTTTTTTTTCTAATAACATTCATCTAAGTGATTGCTACAAATAAATTCATAACTGGTATATGTTGATTGAAAATAAATACTTAATGTGAACTGTATAATATTAAGAAACATGCATTAAACCTGAAATAAAATGTTTTCCCTGTTTGTAAGAGGCAATGCTGATGATCTATAATGTTGGTTTTGTATATGTGTATAAGCTTCCTCTCAAGGCTCTAAACAATACAAGAGGGATTTACTAAGAATAGAACTATGTACACACACGTCCTCTCCTTCGCATTGAGCAGGGATTTTAGAGCTAAATATCTCTACTTTATACAGTTTGCTATGATCATTCAGAAAATATACATTAAAAATCCTTATTTTAATTATTGGTGGAATAAACAGCATAAGTAAAAACGTTTAATTTACTTAATGTATTGCTTATTCCATATTAACAATAAAAATGTTATAAAGGGGCACATTTACCACATTTCATTTTGACAGAATTTACTTTACTGGAATGGACTTGAAAATATTAGTTTTACCTTTAGGTGCTGCAAATTATAAAATTGCTTAGAACTGAAGGCATAAGCATTGTCATATGAGCAAGATAAGAAGGATTTTGCTGGCAAAGAAAAAATATATACGATAAAAATAAATGTATAATACCATTGGGAATGTGCCATTTCATTACAAACTTTAAAATAATGTTTGTGGGTCATGAAGAACTAACCCTACATAAAAAAATATATGTATATATATATATATATATATATATATATATAAAAGAAATCATTGGGTATGTGGCTATAAGTGATTTTGCTGGTGATGAAAAAGTTACAATATAGATATATATTTACTGTATATATATATATATATATATATATAAATAAACCATTGACCATGTGCCCTTTTATTACAAGAAGAGTATGTGTAATGCATAAATATATATAAGTAATAGATTGAACACATAGTTTAAACAAGTCGTAATCCATATAAAAAATAGACATTAAGCTACACCAGCATTTGAATATTAGGTGCGAGGCTGCCTTGCACTATATTTCCTTGTGTATATAGAAGGTGCCCAATACCCAGATAAGCCGTTTGCCCTTTCACCTTTTCAGCCAAAGCCAAAAGAATAGTCTGGTCTATCTACATGCGTTTACTGTCTGCTAAAACATTGTGTATTCTTAACAGACTCCTTCCTTCGCAATGCAGCAGACACTCTGCCGTGAGTCAAATGAATAAAAATATATTTGAGAAGATTAAAAAGACATACGCAAGTTAAGAGATCAAACATGTTTTATTCCAGGAATCAAAACCTGAAAAGGTGTTTCTATTTCACAGGTCCTTGTGAAACAAACATTCATTTAACTGGATTCTATTAAAATAAAATAAAAAAAACTAAGCTTAGCTTTGATGTGTAAAACGTGGTACCGGGTGACACATCGTTGATTCTACTCTGTAGCTAAATTCTTCCTCTCTACTTAAATGTGATTTCAGTGTCAGAGGAGTTGTTGCTTAATATTTGTACCAGCATCGCACAAAACTGACAAATGATCCAACTTGTTGAAAGTGGCAACACATGATTTAGTTACTTGCTTTGTAACGTGTCCCTTTCTTTTTTTAAACTAAATAAGATGCATTTAAACACTCTAGGGTCATATTCTTACAATGGTTTACTTAACTTTTGCTGCAAACAGCTAATCAAGTTAATAAAATTTTATTTTTTTTAAGACTTCCTCTTGAACTTTCTGGCTATTCAAAGTAACCATGAGTTCACTGGGATGCTGACAGTTTAGAAAACAAGGCACTTAACACCTCATTTTAGAAGGTTCTACACGAATGAGTGGTACTTAACCACGTGTGCAAATGTTCACTTGTGAAGTAAATGAGGTGCTTAAAATCTTGTTTTAAAGGTTCTGTAAAGTAAATGGTAGATTTGCGAAGTATATAGAAAATGAGAGAAAGAAAGTTAATAAAAGAAAAATTAAAACATTTGTGTAAATGGTAAACAGGTGGCCCGGAAAGGGAGCAAAAATATGAGAAATATCATATTAAATCGATGTATGTGTAAATATATATGTAAATGGAGAGAAGGGAAAAAAGATATGTATATATATATAATAGAGAGAGAGAGAGAAAAGAAAAAGGGGTAGATATAGATAGATAGATAGACAGACAGACAGACAGACAGACAGACAGACAGACAGACAGACAGATCTCTTTAATAGCTAGATAGATATCTTTAAGTTGACTTGGTTCTGCATTGCTTAGGTGGGGACATCCCCTGATATAGTGAATGTGCTGGTGATAATGATAATTAGTAAGCTACTCTACTCTGCAATATGATTTGAAATGTGCATTGTGATTATTTTCATCATGCACTCTAAATACATTTATATCAAAATATCTTAATATCTTCCTCATAACTATACATCTGATATCAGTAATTACCATCTCTTCCCTTGCACTGCTACAGGGTTTCTGCGGTTGTACCTGTACTTCTGTTTTATTTTGATTTGTTGGACTACAGTCCTCACTTGAAACCTGTGATTTCTTTTGCACTTTCCCTGTATCTTTGCCATTGTTGTAAAATTGTTGTGAAAATTTATAAAATACTATATAAAAAGATATATAATTTCCAGCAGGAGCCGCTTCAAATATGTTAAAGATAGAAGTGATTAAAAAAGATATATATCTTAATATCACAAACCACACTATGGATGATATCTTATACATATAATTATTTACATACCCCAGCATATATGACTAGCAATGTGTAATTATATTGGTTCTCTGTATAAGTGACCAGTGCTTACATTGACTAAAAATTAAATATATACTATTAAATGTTGTATGTTTGTTAACATGAGTAGTCATACATATTTGTTGAAAGATATAAACATACAAAATGTTTTTATGATCAATCTTTGTATAATTGGTTTGGTTTTAGCTTCCATATTCAGGTCCAATTTAAAATTATGCAAATCACAGATTCTTTGATCACTACTCATTCAAACATTAAAAAACTAGCTTGGTAGGATTACAGCATCTCTGAATTTGTAAAAATTCTTTATGTGTGTTTTCTACAACATGGAGATTCCGACTAAGGGTATTAGCACAGTATAAGTTTTAAAAATATTATAGATATTGTTTAAGTGTCTTACGTTAGTGTTGTGATTGTTTCTTGGGTTTAACATTTGGGACTTTATAATTTTTATAAACATGAGCTAAAGTCATTCTTTTTTCCTTTGATTGCAGCACAGGATTTGTGTTTATATCACATCACAAAGACTCTTCTTTGGGATAGAAGACTTGCCAAGGGACACTCCTACAGAAAATTTGACAGAGGTTCCAGTACCTTCATGCTATAGAATACTAATAGCTAAAAGGTTGTATTTTGAAAGAAAAATTAAGAGAAGACTCCCAAATAGACTAGAGAGAAGTAATACTCCATGGTTTCCCCATAGAGACCTTCAAGATCCGTCTTCTTCAGGGTACTGCAGCAGCCACCCAGTACGGCATCTATAACACATACTGTGGTGGCAACCTGTGGAGCTCCATAAATGCTAAACCAGGCAATCACCTCAGTGTGGCTTTTAAAAGTCTCTACAGGGGAAACCACGGAGAAGATTTCTTTGAAGGTATTTAGTGGCTTCTTGTTATCTATATAGAAAAACCGTTGTTTAGGGTTTTAATAACTCTTACAATAATAAGAAACAATTTTTCTTATACTTTTGGTTCAGATGGAGAGTAAAACCTTTATATCTTACATTAGAAGTCTGACATACTATAAAAACAGAAAGAAGACATATTTTAACCAGGCACAAGGGATCTGACTTAATACTTTTTTTCAGGGAATATCTATACACCTAAATAAATAAAATGGCATAAAAAAAGACAGGAGTTGATTTTCCACTAACATTTTACATTGATAGGACCTGCATACTCTGGCATCAGACGGTATCCCTTGCAATTTACAATGCAAGGCTATGGGGCTTCTAGTATGAAAGCAGTAAAGAATGTACCTTCGTGACACACAATTTTCAGTGTCTAGATCCTAATAAAGAAGGTTGATTCTCCCTCCAAGTGTTAAGGTCTAATGGCCAACATCCCAATTAAAATGTGGATGAAAGGGAAGGACATTTTCTCTGATTTATCCATGGGTCTTTTACGCCAATATTCAGAAAAACAAGTAATATTTATACAAGGTATTGTTAGTAAATCATTGTTGGTTTACATCAGAAGTTCAGAATAATTGGGTCCATTCTTCATTGTACTTATCTTTCCCTGACATGTTTTGTGGAATATTTCTGCTTCCTCAGGGGGTATGAATTGCTGTTCAATAAACAAAATGTATACATTTTTACATCTTTTTGAAATTTTGATGTCTTGTTTCTAAATGTGTTTAATAGAGTGAGTACTTACAGCACTGGTGAGTAGAAGGATGATTGTGTGTTGAACCCTTAGAGTGTCTTTAATCCCACTTTTGCTTGCAGACAGGGGCATCCGAGCATCCCCAACGAGTGACTTTTCATGGAGAACGGAGGACTTTATGCTTTGTGAGGTTATCAAGGGATAAAGCAAAGACTATTGATAAGTAACCCTGATGTTTATTACCTTACATTAGAAATGTTGAAGTACTTAAATTGGGTGTGGGTATTCTAATTGGTAGATGGTGGGTATATTAATGTGCTATGATAGGGAATATGCTTCACATGCATAGCACCCATAGCGCTTACTACAGTGAATGTACACTATAGTGGCCATGCAAGAATGGATCCAAGAGGGTGATCACCTCGCAATGATTAGTTATAGGAGGGCTGTTCTGTAAGCACAGAAACATTAAGGAACCTCAGGGACCCTCATGCTTGAATTATCAGGAAGCATGTGTAAGCTCCCCCTACTTCTCCCTTCTCCATAAGAAACGGCTTAGACACTTAAGGGGTGGAACATCCCTGGTATAACCACGTTCCCATACTATTCTTCTGGATCAACACCCTTTGACCCTCCTCTTCTTCTCTTCCTATCACAGAACTTTATACACAAAACACCTGGTGTTGTTGGACCCTTCTGAATGTATTTAAAAGAGCTCCTTTTCTTTCTCCTGATCCCAGCTCCCTGAGTCCTAATAGAGTCTGTTATATCATGCAGGCAATAGACATAGTGTCACCAATGGCTGCCAAATCACAACTTAGAATTTAAGTTGCTTCATCAAAGTGGTTTTATATGGCACACATATTCTGGATTTGTAACTAGTTCCATGGTAAGTATAGTTAGTATATAAACCATTTGTAACTCCTCATATGTAAAGTACACATGCTCTAAAGAGCATCTGATATATATATATATATATATATTTAATCTTGTAGTCCATGGCAGCTTTCTGTTGCTGGTGATGGCTTATAAAAGAGTTTCATTGCAATGTGTTGCTATGTTACAGATTAGCTTGTTTTTTGGAGGGTAATTTTCTGCACAAGCATCAAACATAAAAGCACAAATTTCTGGTCTTATACAGCAGCTGTTCTAAACCTTAGTAGTGGGTTAGAAAACATTGAACTACTAAACTTATTTTGGTAGGCTAGCCACTGTAATTTTTTGAAAATTAGCAGTGGCTGAGCATGTTTGTTGCATTATAGTACAAAATGCCAAAAAGTCACTCAAAAAAGTTGCATTCTACCAGTCAATGCCACAGTAATATTCAAACTGAGGTGCTTGACATGTGGACAGTTTGGGTTGTACTTTCTTTTCTTCAAAAGAGTTCTGATGGAAAATGTATGCTGCTATACGGAGTCCAGCAGAATTCAGAGTGGAAGTCATTGATGAATACATCTTTCAGCCCTGCAACCCATTGCTATAAAATATAGGTAAGGGAAATATTGCAGTTCATTTTCATATCTCTGGCCGATGCCATTAGTTTCAATGGGGACCAGCGTCCCTATTCAAACGGCCGGCACACAAAGGGTGCCCGCCAATGCTGTGAGTGATGGAGAGCAGTGAGATGACGTCATCATGCTGCTCTCCACAGCTCATCTGTCGGTCACCACTTGATACATGTGTGGGGACCTTAATATGCTCTGTACATTGATTTTTTGGGGTGGTAGCTAATTCTAGTCCATTCCAATCTTTTTGTTTTGTGCACTCAAGCAAGTTGTTATTTCTTACTCCACCCCCTGTCAATTATATTGTATGCCCTATTCCTTTAACCCATGTTGTAACTTCTTACTCCACCACCTGTCAACAAAAGTGTTGCCCTGTTCCTTCAACTCATGTGGGGACAACCAAATTATCATCTACCACCACCTTAGCAGCATTTTGCATTATGCACCAGAAGCATCTCCCTTTCTGTGATTTTAAGGAAAACCTATTCAGACATCGCCTGTGCATGACTGACTGCAAACATTGACACATGCTGCTCTTCCTTCCTTGGCTGCTCTTCTTCTCTTTCCTCCTCAGAGAAAAGTAATAGTTGGCCATTAGTGCATTGAATGCTCATAAATGAACCCCAACCCCTTATAATTTCAGTAAATAAAATTGAACGTTGATGGGGCAAACTTTTGGAATAAGAAGATGGAAATCATCTAGCTTCCCAAAGTACATTTTTGTCATGTCTCCTCTCTATAGACTTTACTTATCATGGAACTTAAAAATGGTAAAAAGTTGAAAAAAAATTTCATGTGGGAAAATTATGCTGATTTGAACTAGTGAGGGGGCTGTGAACTCTGTATCTTCCACTGGTTTTGGGTTGCCAAATTTTCCTTTTATCACTGACACATGCAAATTATAGGCACTGACTGAATCTAATAACCACTTGACCCAAATAACCGAGACATGTCAGTATTTGGTGACATCCCCCCCATTGGATGTATGTTGTGACAAATAAATATGTGAAGAGCTTTAACTGAAGTCACTGGACTGTGCCACTTCAAGCATGAGAGAATCATAAAATAAATACTTAATTTGTGTTTAAAACTGTAGCTCCAGCAGACCAACATGTGCTTTCAGAGAGAAGCAAACATAACACAGATAAAAAGTCCTTCAGATTTCTGCACAGTAAATCTTGTGTACAAAAAAAACTGGTTAAGAAATTCATCCATACTTTTTCATACTTAGATGGACAAAAATTTTCAGAAATGAGTAGAATTTGGTTACTTGAAATGAATGAACCAGCTTTATTTCATTTAACAGTTGGTGGTAAAATCAACTTACAGCTAAATGTTTGTAAAGACCCCCTTAAAACAAAATTCCTAGTTAAAGAAAGATATCAAGATGGTGGCTGATCATTAGCATTTTTGTCTAGCTTGGTATGAGAGGACTGGAAACAAAAATACATAATCAGATATAATTTAATAGACTGAGCTGCTCCAGATGCAGTTATCTACTGACTGTCTCATAGCCCTTAGGTATGGTCCAGTTTTGTCAGCAATACAATACATGGCACAGAGAAGAATGCATATAGAACATTTGGAGATGGATTGAAAGAATCACCTGAATTCAGGAGAAGCCATCTATTCCAATTATGACATATCTGCTCTTTAAAGCTATTAGTTTGTGTGGAAATTTATGACCTATTATATTTTTTTTTATTAAATGTCATTAACCCCCCTGGTGTCCCTGCCGAACCCAGGCCGTCCTGACCTGTTAGTATCGGAGCTGGGGCATCGCAAACTCACTTTAATCTACCGAGGAGGCTGTTAAAGAGCGGATCCACCGACCAGCCCCCCCACCCACTGTGACGCGATGACGTGAACGTCACATCAGGTGGTGGCAGATTTAAAAGTAAATTGCACTAAAACAGTTTTCTATGGAGAAAACTGTTTTCAGTGTGGTTCCCCAAAGTTAACCCTCTGTCCTCTGGTGTGATGTCACCAGGACCATCACACCAGGGGAAAGAGGGTGCCAAAAGGAATTGTACTGGATACAGTGATAACTGCATCCAATACAATTTAAAGTAAAAAAAAAAAATTTTCACTGAATAAAATGTTTTATTATAAACAAAAAACTACTGTATAACTACACACTGTTTTGAAATATTTCATACAAAATAAATATGTTAGAGATTTTATCATTAAAATAATACCTCTTATTATAATTTTTTTAAACGTATTTTTTACATTGTTTCAAACATTATTATATTCAGTATGTCTACTAGACCCTTGTTCAGACATATTAACAACATTAGAAAAATCCATTAAAGTCTATGGTGGAGTGTTGGTACAGAAATGGACCTCAGCAGAGCGCTAGGAAGGTTAATCACATCTTTGAAAAGCTCCCACTTTTGCTCAACCAATCCCACTCTACCCATTCTGCAGATTTTTTTTGTTTTGAAGCAATATATACTCAACAAAAACTTCTATCTCTTATCAGGTTAGGCTGTGGGAGTTTAGTAAATAAGTGCTACAGAATGTCCATGCCAGGCATTCCCTGACCGTCACCTTGCAATGACAGCAGTCTCTTCTTGATGTTTAAAAAATGTGTCTATGTCATGCATTCAACTGGTACCTAGTGATGGACGAACATTAAAATGACCACTGATATTACTATACCTTCTCAAAATATATGTCAAATATTAACAGATTTTTAACAGATTTTAATATACATTGTCCTGAAGAAGTGGCGTGAGTTGCCACGAAACGCGTCGACATCTAACCTGTAACTGTTCTAAACAAAAAAAATACAGAACATTCTGCATTAAATAAATGTAAGCACCCCTCGGGAAAACCTAGAATTTAGGACCCCTGTAGGAACCAAGGACGAGAGACCATCCCTCTTCATGTCAAATATTACTTATCTTCTCTCATTATCCATACCAGCCTCTACTAAAACTAACTCAGTGGGTAACTTTCCATTTTACCATTAATAACAAAGGGCCTTAACTCTTCATACATAACCATAACACTGAATACATTAGGACATTTAAAAATGTCAAAGACCAAAAACATCTTCCTTTGAAGTAGCTTTTGGCGAACCTGTTATATGCTGTGACAAATAAAAACATACAAATTATAACCAAAAATGCAAGAAATACGGAAACTGCATACAACATCAAAATGTATACAATCAAAAGACAAACAACAAAACTGGGACAGAGATAAGGTGATTTTTTTTTAAATAGTGCTTCTTCACCCGGACCCATCACCTTTAACTAACTTAACCACTACCACTCATCCGATCTTCATATCCCCTTTTAACCTGTCTCCTATGCCCTGCACGGCTCTGGGTGTTCAGATCAAACTTCAGCTTTAAGTCATCTTGTAATTCAACTGAAAAGAAAAAAGCCAGTGTGCGCCATGTTGAATAGTTTGTAAGAGAAATAAATTAAGTCAAGGTGTGCTGAATATTTTAAAAAAAAAGGTTTATATCTTTTATAGAAATGTGCTCCTTATCATCTACTATGAAAAGCAATATGTCTTTTTTACTTCCCTTGCTGAGCACTTCCTAGCCTAGAAATTTGTAAAGTAGCCATGGCAACCACGTTACTTTGATAGGTACTATAAACAGCACAGGGAACTAAATTTATGGCACATACTGAGTTCCCTATTTTCTACTTAGGGGCCACAGTCCAAAAACCATTCATGCTACATCAGAAATAAAACAGTTTTTGCATAAAGAGCATTGTAAGGTTTACATTAAAGGAAACAAGTAGAGAGAGAAATATATCGGCTTTCATTACTTTCCTCTTCTTCTGAAGGTGTCTATCATTCTGGTCAAATTGTTTTAATAAACAGTAAAAAAGTATATGTAAAGCTGGGCATACACATCACAATTTTCCTGCGATCGTTTTTTAATCCGATCGCCCATCCGATTCCGGAATCTATTTTAATTAGCGAAAACGATCGCAAACTGCAACACACCATGCATTCAATTTCTGGGCGATTCTATCCTGAAAGTGTTAGCTGAAGAACTGGCCAGTGACCAACAGCACACAAACAAAGGTCATTTCCACAAGAATCATAGATGAATCGCTTAAAACGATCGCATGACACAACTAACAGCACTCGATTCCTTTGCTTTTTATTAAAATTATCAATCAGAACGGATCCGGATCGTTTTTCTGTCCGATCGCTCGGACACTTTTGGCATGCTTTAATTTTTATTCAATCCGATCGTGCGATCGCTTTTGTTAAACGATTGCACAAAAATTGAACAACAAATTGAGACGTGTATGCCCAGCTTAAGAAATTTTGACTTTGCTCAATATTCACTTGTTTCAGGATTGTTCAAGGTCAAAGTCTTGATGCCTGGGACAGCCAGGTAAATTTTATTTCCAAAAGGAGTGATATGCAGTGTCAGCTGGCATGTATCTCTTCGATTAGATTTTCTGGAAATATCCCGGCAAAGCAACATTTTAGGGTTTGTTCACACTAGCCTCGCTGCAAATGAGGTGAGGCACAGTACCCCAACACAGCATGGCTAGGGTTAATGTAAGGTACATGGGTTTTCGTACTACTTTCGTACTTTCGTTTCCTTTCACACTAGAATTGTTTCCCTCTTGATGAGGCCTACCTTTCAAAAGTTTCCCTATTCGTGGGGATTTTGAATCAGGTAAAGACGTCCGTGAGGTCACTTCCTGTATATGGAACACACAGCGTTTCATATACCGGAAGTGACCTCACGATTTTACCACTAATATGTTGGGTAATTGAGGGCCCTTTCACATTAGCTGCACTGCGCTTACAGTTGCGTTTTTTGCTGATAACTGACATAACCATGTCCATTACCAAAAAAAAAAATCAGTTTGCAGTGTGCGGCAGCATACATTTTTTTGTAACGTACAGCATTGCGCTTTGCCAGAAACGTGAGCGCAGGTCAAGTGTGAAAGGTACACAGGTTTCCACAGCGGTGATCAAGCGCTTTAACTGTTGTACCACTATTTAGTATTATGAAGTGGTACCAATTTATGTTTGTCATTATTCTTATTGTGATCTATATGTGATGAAGTAAACAACTGAGTGGTGTCTAATTTATAAAACTGTATAACTGCACCTTAGTAAAATGCAATGAATTGATAGAAAATGAAACATTCACCCTTGTCTTCAGCTATCAGCAAATCATTCCTTACACCTTCTTATGCTGTTTCAATGTCTTGTCTTCTTTTGAACCTTGAACAGAATGTGTCATACTGCTGCTCTTTAGAACACTGGAAGGTTTCAGACAGGTCTGCAGTCTTCACTCATCCGAGGTCTTTCATGTGTTTTTGACACTGGAACTCGTATCCTACTGTTACAAACTCTCTAAGCTACAATGGTAAACCTTTCTACTGATTTTTATTGTTATGAATAGGTTCTATTCTTTTCAATGTACGTTCAGTGACTACTTTATTCCTACTTTGTTCTAGTCCCTGTGGATCGTTTCCCAATCATCACAATTACCCTTCATTTATTCTTGCAGGATGTTTGAGGTCATAGCGATGAATTAAGAAGAGTCAACACCATGCACTTCGCATGCGGATATTCCATTGCTCTGCAGTATGTAAAATTGTCTTTGAAAAGAATATTTCATTTTACAAAAAAAAGAATATATAATTTACATTCCGTTGTCATTGTGTTACATTATATCATTGGGTTGTTGGATTTAAAGGCCTACAGCAAGGTAAGAACTTCCTTGTTTTATATGGCTTCTGGTGTCTTACACTCAGTAGACCTTAGTGAGGGCTCATTTACACTGTTGCTTTCCTGGGTGGCTTACAAACTATAGCTAAGAAAGGTAATTAATATTTGTGCACAACCGTTAGTGGTAGTGATGCTAATGGCCAGAAGGGCCCTCAGCGGTGTACTGGGCCTAGGCAAAGATCACAGAGTAAAAAAGGGGTCAGTATGGCGGGTGGGTGTTTAAGTTGCATGTAGTTGTGCAGTTCTCAAAATGAGGGGGTAGTGTGGCCCCCCTGTAACAGACAAATAGGAACAAGGACACATGGTGAACAACATAGTACAACAAAGTAAAGTACTGTAAATTATAGAATAAAAGGTAAAATGCTCACATTAACCTCTTGGGCGATACTGGCTATACGATACACTGCACTCTGCCGGGAAAACCACACAGAGAATGCCTCATGTTATGTTCGGTTATGCTTATCAGGCGTTTACGGGCAGATGAAAAAACCTACTCTTCAAGATCAAGATTTAATGACCAGACGATCAAGTGCTGTAATAATTGACAGGTGTTCCAAAGATAGCAAACATAATCGTAAGAGTATGGGAGGAAACCAGAGTACCCAGAAGAAATGCACACAGTGAGGAGGAGAACATGCAAACTTTGCAGATAGTGCCCAGACCTAAGACACTAAAGGCTGCCATACACAGCCCGAGTAGGTCAGACAGACCTACTCCGATATGCACCGGAGTGCAAACGTGATGACGTCATCACCTTTTGCACCCCGGTGCATTATGGGGCCCCTTCAGTCGGCTGGCACCCTTTGTGTGCCGGCCATAATCTTCAATGGAGACGCCAGTCTTCATTGAAGCTTATGGCATCGGCTTGCATCGGCCAGAGTTCTCTGGCCGGCCGAGCAGTGGGGCGACAGGGATCTGTCGCCCCATGTGGGCACATGCCGATTAGCGGCCGATTTTTAACCTGACCGACGGCGCGAGCACGCACGCCCGTCGGTCAGGTGAAAATCGGCCGCTTATCGGCATGTGTATGGCTAGCTTTACTCTGCATGGCCAAAGAGCTAAACCTCCGAGCCACCATTCCACCATTTCTTTATGGCTGTGAAGATTCTCATTCATACATGTCATGCTATAGCTATTGGTAGTTGGGCATTTACTATTAAGATTTAGACATGGTGACTGCATGTTGAAGAGCCAACACCAAACTGTAGTAGAAGTTTGAAGACCCAAATGCTTAAGAAACAAAAAATGAAACTGCTTCAATTTAAACACCTAAGTTCTTTATTTAAGAACCTAAAAAATTGTTTACACCGGAATTCTTTTTCAAAGTGTGGCTCTGGACTTCATATCTTGCAGTTTGACCCAGCCACTCACACTGAAATTATTAAAGTGTTGTGTTATATCTAGAGTATGTAATAACCTCCTCTCTCATATACCTGGTGGCCAATATACTACTCAGGTTTCTAGTCTGGACCTCTGTAACCTTACCACTGTAAGACCATGATGGAAGAAACTGTACGTGGAAGTGGCAAAGACCAGGGGGGATGAAAAAATTAAATCTAGGAATAAACAGTCCGCTGAATCAGGAGTTGCAGTGCAACCTAGTCCTATGTATAAATATGTGATTGATGTACACAGCATCAATGTCAGGGTGGTGGTTTACTTACCTCTATGTGTATGGCTAAAGTGGGATGTCTTCTTATTGAACTCAACATCTATAATGATATCCAATCATTGTTGATGGGTTATCCGCTGGGAGTAGAAATATTCTGCCTGATTTAATCTGATCTAAAAATTATCTTCTCTCTTTGCGACACTTGTAAATAAATGTATATGCTTTGGCCTTGTGATTGATTGGTATCTTTGAACATGTCTGTGAACCATTTTAATGGATTGTAAGATCAATTCATATATTTCAAGCAATGCTAGCCTAAGGTTAATTCAAAAGACGCTGGAAACACATGTGTAACATTATACTAGAGCTGACAATGTGAGAAAAGTATGGCAGATCATTCCAACAACTTCCCAGTGATGGTCAAAGAATGAAAGCTGCCATTTCATAAGGTTATCTAGACAACAGCCATAACATTCTCTGCTCTGTGTTTCCATTTACATTTGAATAAAACTAAACTCTAGAAAGATATAAAAGATCAATGAAAATTTATTATCAACCTTCCTGGTTCAATTAAATAATGTTTTCTTGTTTGCATCATTATGCAAATTTTTACTGTAATAATAAAAAGCATTATAAAGATTAAAATTCTTTGTTTTTCAATGAAACTCATGAATGGTATGGTGTCTCAGGGCTCTTTTGATCAGTGAAATCAATTTTCAAACAATGAAATAATTGAATGACTTTTCACAATACCTTAAGCATGATCATCATAATGGTAAAGGATTAGAAGCTGAGGCTTTGTCTCCACATCTATTGGGACCCCCCACACTAAGAGCAGTGCTTGGCGGGGGATCCTGACGGATCACACACACTTTACCTGCTCTCAAGGCACTGAGCCGTTCTGCCGATGCAGGGGTTAACTTGTGCAGTACAGAGCATTCGCTGGGCAGTTAAAGTGTATGTGATCTGTCGGGATCCCCGCCAAGCACTGTGCTTAACGTAGGATTCCAGACGGATCATGAAACATTGTGGAGACATGACCTAACTTGGAGCAAACAAGGTTTGGAAAAAAGGAGGAAGGTTTCTGCCAGAACAATACATCAGATTAAGAGAGCAGCTGCTAAAATGTTCTTAAAAAGCTGGAACATATTTGGAGCCTCTGGAGCCCCGTGGAAATCAAGGTGAAGGATCCTTTAGAGATTGTAAACCTTCTCTGCAACCACCCTTACCAATGCTCACAAGCAGAAATGGCTGCAGTGGGCCCAGAACTACAAAAAGACTAGATGGCATGGTGGATGGAATGGTGGATGAAATGGTGGATGGTGGGTGGGTGGCCATCACGTCTCAACAAGGCTGTGGAGGTGGCGAAGTCATGTTTTGGGAATGACCACTTTCTTCCATGGTACACAAAAAATGGTACAAAAAAAATTATATTGGTCTGGTGCTACTTTGAAACTACAGATGGAGGGCTGTAGAAATCAAGCTTCAACCTTACAATAAAGTCATCCTATGAATTGCAACACTGGTCATGTTTTGCTCGGAGGCACAATATACACTTTCCTGTAGTTACAAAGCTTGGTTTGTGATCATTCCATATTATCAAGTCAGAATAGGTAACCAACGGGTGAAGTTTCAAAAAGAGGTACCCTCACCCAGAAACCACATCTTACTTTAAGTCTCATATTTCACCATCCTTTCAGTTTTCTGGTATGTTGTGTCCCCTTTTAGATTCACTTCACTAACAACACTGTTGATTTGTACAGTAGATACACATATATCTTGAGCATTTAGATGATTTATGTATCATTTGCATAAGTACTTTTATTTTAAAAATTACTATGCTTGCTAAAGCGTTGTGTTTTACATATACACATAATATTTTTTTTTCTTATGTGTAGATTTTAAATACCTGTGCAAAATCAATGGGTAATGATCATATTGTTTTTAGGCGGTAGTTTCGGAGCTTTTTAGAAAAATGTAAACCAATATATATATATTACAAAAAGAAAACATATTTTGCAATCTGAGCACCATTGTTCTCTTTCCACTGATGAGGCACATTCACAAAATATCCCTTTTAAAATTACACCTTCCTGGATGGTAGCCACTAGTCATTTGTTGGGGATTGTGTCAAAATCTGTATTTCACTTCATCATTCATCATTTATGTTCAGGCAAATTATATTATTTAAGTTGCAAACCATTCCTAACAACAGAAATTACAAACTGGTCAAGTGCAGGTAAGACTGGGAAATTCGACAGCTGTTTCTGTTCTATGCATAAACTTTTGGAGATACATATGCATGTATATATGTGTGTTAGAGTTTTACTTTTAGGCCTGGTTCACGCATATTCATTTTTACATTGGGCACTTAAAAAATTTGACGTTATCTCCAATGGGCCCAACATGGAAATCCATGGCAATGCATGTAGTAAATGAGCATGTACCAAGCATTAGTGCTTTAAATCCTACAATTATTGCATGATAATTACTATCAGTCTTGGCATTTTGAGAATTCAGGATTCAGCTCCTAAGTTTAGAGATATATAAACAAAAAAGAACCTAGTGTGACAGCTTGAGGCTATGCCTCCACTGCATTTAATGGATGCGCTAGAGGTAACGTGTCCATAAATGCAAGATAGCTTTTGATATGATTTGGATGACGTTAATCACGGGTTTATTAACTGAACCATTTATCCCTATGGGGTTAACATACTCATTAATGTATAATGTCTGATACAGTTCAATGGGCTCATTACATTCTTTGAGTTGCATCATGTTAATGTCAATGCAAAGCAGTCTGTGTCTAACACACCTGTAGGTACCTGTCAATTGCCTCATTTTGCAAATGTGCTCTACGTGTTCTTTTGTAAGACTTTGTTTTTTAAAAAACCTACGCTTTTTTCACTTCTAATATTTATTCATTTGAGCACCAATTTGGGACACTGTTGCGTATGGTAAGTGCCTGCTGGGGGATTCTGAGAAATCGTTCCACTTGCCCTGTTTTTCAATGTTTTGTATTAAATTGTTCCCTGATCTCTGTAAATATTTTGTCATAGCAGCCATTAAGAAGAAGGGGTCTTTCGGGTCTGTTAAAACATCTTATGGGTATAAAATGAGAGCCAACTGATGGTATGATGCTCCCCAAGTGTTGGCACATGAGATTGATACCACTGGAATACTTATCTTGGAGCCAACATTATTTAGTGTAATTTAATAAGATAATCATTTTAATATAGTCATTATATTGATCATTGTATTTTAAAACAATGTTGATTGTTTTATGAGTTGTTAATAAAGGGTTTAATGTGACCAATTAAAATACATGTCTCGCAGTCCAAGTGTTTTATGGGGAACTGATTAAAAGGGTCATATCAAGCACCAATCATGGGAATTATAATTTTCTTGCACCAAATGATATTTTTGCTTAAGCTTTTACTTTAGATTTTAAATATATATTGTTTACCTTGCATAGCAGCATGAACATGTATGGCAGAGTACAATTCTGTAAAGTTTTGCCCATTACCGTACTTCAAATCTTGGCCTTGTGTTAATAAAGGCGAAAAATAAGAGGCAGATGTCCCTTACTCTTGTTGCCTTTGCGATGTACCAGTAGATCCAAGTTTTGGGAACCCCTGCTTTACATCCAAGGAGGACTGTAAGGAAGCACAGGTAATGCTTGCTAGACACAATCCCATATTAAAAAGGAGGATTTGGCCTTTTAGGCTGCTCAAGATTCACACAAATCTATTTAAGTTTATAAGAAAAAAAGGTCTAGGTCACAACAATGGTGGACCAGTTTACTCATCCTTACTTGGGAAGAATGAAATATGGGTGTAATGCATGTATGTAGCTAAATGTTCATTTACACATATACATACAATACCATCAATGAGATTATAGCATTTTATTTCAGAGTATGTTTGGATACATGGATAATAATGTGCCTTTTATATCTTCAATTAACTCCAGTGTTCTTATTTTTCTTCTTTATTTTCTAATATGAGAACATAAGCCAATAAATTTGCATTTAGATGCTTTTTAACCCAGCTTTATGATTTTCTTATGTGTTGTGTCTTGAAGCTTGGTATATTTTACTCAAAGACACAGTGGTCACCCAATACCAATCTAGTAGTCAAGCTTTGACTGTATAGCAGATCTTTACTGATCAGGCAGAAAGCTTTGATGGTATCTGCTAATTTCCCAAAAGGGACTAGGGATGCATTTGAGTTTAAAGATTCATAATTCTGGTTCATTCAGATCTTTTAAACGGGTGATAGACCAGCAAATAATTAGGCTTAATGACCTTCAAAATGATGCTTTCTCCTCCAGTCATTTGTTTGGGAGTTCTTATCATTACATAACAAAAGCAACAGCCTTGATTTGTCTGCACATTTCAATCAGAGTAATATGCTACTTAAATTGTACTGAACAGTGACTATACTATTGATGTCTACATTTAAAAAATCAATAACTGCCATCTCATAAAAACATTCAGTAATTTGGTAATTCATACTGCGTTTCTATGACAACAGGGTCCCTAATGAAGCTTAGGGGGTCACAGAAATGCTCAATTAGGTTGTAACACTTCTAGTAAATAACTTCACATAATGAAGAAAAAAGTTGCTGGAGATGCAGATATTGAAAATAATATTTTTACCAACTTCAGCTTGGGAGTAGAAATTCAGTGTTGACATTGTGATAAAGAGTGCATTACTACTAAACATGGTGATGTGTTACAGTATATACGTTTCTGCAATTCTATTAATTAAGAGCGGCACCACGATGCACATTTTAACCATTGCCTGCAAGGCGGACAGTTCATGACAAACATCACATTTTTGAATAGTAGGGGTGTTTGACCCGCCCCGAACTGTTCTTCTGCTGGCCGGATCTTTTGGAATTATTTTTTCACTGGAGGCTAGAGATGGTCAAATTTTTTTAGTATTCAACCATTTCGATGAAGCACCTGAGCATGGTATCATCACCAAACTTGCTGGAGATGTAGAGAAGAGTTGGAGGTATACTACAAAAGTGGGGTGGCTGGGAATGGGGGATGATGCTATTGGTCCACCAGGCAAGTAGGACTCCATCTGAATTGTTGCAGCTTTAATTTTCATCTGGAGAATTAGATTGCATGATATCAGACTAAGCAATACGATTCTTTTTTTAAGGACTGAGTTTGGGACAATCTTGTCTTCCAAGTATATCCAACAACATCCAGTGAAGATATGATTATGAAGTGTGATGACAATTATTCATTTTTCTACTATGTTAATGAATAGTTAATGGTTTGCTGATTAAAAGGTTTTGCCTAGTAAATTTCTACTTTGATATTGTAAAGAATACAACAGGGGGTGCTGGAACATTTTAAACCACTATGTGTTCAATCTATGATATATATAGCCGGTGGCTGATTGAAATCACTAGTCTCTACCTCCAGCCAAAGTTTGACTTGTAAGCACACTGTTAATTTGACAACAAAGACCAGTAGAACATCAAAAGTGCTTACCACCATTCAAGTAGGTTGGACAAAATTGTTACTCCTATCATGTAAAAGATTTACATAAAGAAGTCAGTCCATATGATGAACATAAACATTGCCTGCATTGAGGATGATGCACATGGTGGGGGTTTGTTTGTAGTCACAGCATAAGGCTATTTGTCTGACTTGTTAATAAGGAAGAGCAATCTATGACCTAAGTTTGGGGTTCTTTTCTAGTGTTGAACTTGATTTTCAAATATTTCGCTTAAATATTTGAAATCTGCCACCATTGCATTTATAAATTGCGATTTATTGTGAGTGTTTGTAATTCCCTTCAGTGCAATGAAGAATTGCAAATAACAAATATTCTCCCAGATATATTCTTGAATATCCTAGCTCCATTGACTTGCATGCATTGCGCATATTTTATTTGTGATTTTTGGATCGCAATCCATGTCCACAAACGCGGATATTGGAAATGACAAATTTTGAATATCCTTGCGGGTATTACCAAATTTAGCAATTTTTAATATTGCCTAGTCGCTTATCACTATTCATTTTATCAAAAGTAGAGTGTTGTACCGCATTTGCCATCGATTCATACAGAAAGTTTGGAGCTCAAATGATACTCTAAAACTCTAGAACTTTAAATCACTATCACTTGAACTCCAAACTTTCTGGGTTATTTAAATTATGTAGAAGAGGCTCTTCAGTAAAAATAATTTGTTAATGGTCTTAAAAAGAAAAAAGTGGTTTACTCTTCAATCATCCAATCATTGGCATCGTCCCACTTATATTCTGTTGCTTTAAAGCAAAACCCTTTTCTTTATAATTTATTTTCCAAATAGAATATTTACTTCTCAAAGATAACAGTTTCTTTTCCTTTCAAAAGTAGTTCAGTTTGCAAGTACACAGGTCAGTTAATAATTTGTCATAAGACCGTTGACTCTTGTTGTAACCAGCTCAGTAATGCTAAATGTAGACATATTTTCTGTGGAAATGTTGATATTCTAATAGAAGCTGGATCTGAAAATCCAACTGTTCCTGTTTCAAAATACAAGAGTTGAATGTTGTGCTCTTTGTCTTCCTAATATGTCACTGTATACAAAGCAGAGCAGATAACCCTACTATTGTCATCATGTCATACTCATTTTGTCAGTTGCATGTGTTCTGGTAGCACGATACCACTCTGACAGTTGCACCGACTCTTCTGTTATTTTTGCCCAGGCAAATATTTCATGGCTATTACAGCTAACAGACATTGCCACAGAGCCAGGGCCATTGACTTCTATAGAGTTATCCAGAGCTTTGCTTTTATCTGATTCTACAGTATATTTTTCTAATCTGTCTAAATCACGAAGGCTCATTTTCTTTTTGTTGCCTTCTGTTCTACCTGTTTTAGCTCTTAGTCCTTTTTAACAGGTATATTGTTCATAATTGCTGTTTTGTGTGGAGTCTCCTTTTTATTTCATACAAGTGTAGGTTGAATAGAGAAAGATAAATAAAAGCCCAAAACATATGACTCTCTTTAGTGAGAAATCCTTTGGGATAAATGGAGGGAGGCTGCGTTTTCACTGTTGAATGTAAATTCTTCTGAAGTGGAACTAATCATTTAAAGGATAGTTTGGGTTGTCCTAACAACGCCGCAGAATTGAAAGGGCTCCTTTTTGTTGAAGATATGTTTTCTTTCTTTCAGTCAAAACTGATGATGATACCCCTTTCACACTCTGTCCTCCCGTATCATAAATCTTAACTCACTGCTCCCAAAATCTCACTTTAAGATGCCAAGACCCAGCGGGTGAGAAACGTCCAGAGAGGGACACTAGAGGAGCTATAAAAAAGCAAGGAGAATGGCAATGGGAGAGTTAGGGATGGGATATGGAGGGAGGGAGGCAGATTTAAAAAACAGATAAATTAATAGGAGAAAAGACACAGGTAAAGACATGTTATGCTATTACGGTATAAACAAGCCTATTCTGTATGTCTGTGTAACATAAATATTTTATCAGAAGCAACATTCCTTAAGAAGAAATAGTTTTAGATTGGTGTCTGCAGGTTTGATAACTTTACAGGCTATGATATCAAATAGTTTTGTCACTATTAAAATGTCCTAGAAATATAGTAGTAGTTGCTAGGCTTTCACTCACAGTTTTGTGTTGTGATGATGATGGTGGGCACGGCCAGGAACAACCAGTTCTGAAATATTAGAGTCCCCATTATGTTACCCCATCAGGAAGCACATAAAACTGGCACAGATTGTCATTACACTCATATAAAGCTAGCCATGCATGGGTCGGTACCCGTTCCCCAATGATCGATTGGACTGTGCTGATGCAAGAAT
>CM070040.1:59176103-59199981 GCA_036250615.1 Ptychadena robeensis | reverse complement strand
TGATATTGGGGTGGATTAGTTTAGAATGAGTGTACCTTGATATTGGGGTGGGTAAGCTTACAATAAGTGTACCTTGATATTGGGGTGGATTAGTTTAGAATGAGTGTACCATGATATTGGGGTGGATTAGCTTAAATTAGTGTACCTTGATGTGTTGATTATTTACTTATGTATCATACACATTAAAGGTGCATTTACATGGGACAAAAATGGTTAGTCAATCCCACCAAGTTCACCAAACATTCAGTTCATTCCCCCAGCAATTGCTACACAATTCTATTGTTTGAGACGGTTGGTAGCTGAGGTAATGGTATCAGTGTCTCCATCATTTTCTTATACACTCTGCAGCCACCATATATGAATTTTAGTATAGGCACATTTCGGGAAAATTATTTTTAATAATGTCTTACATTTAAATTACTAACATAATTACTACCCACATGTTAGCTGTTGGCGTTTCATGCTTGTCTTTCTTCGGCAGGATTGTAAATTCCGTTTTCGCCCAATGAAATAGTTCTGAGCTTATAAGGCCAAAACTATAGCAGAGCTTCAGTGGGCAACATAGCCACCAGAGATGATCAATAGGATGCAAAACATCATTAGCATGCACATTACATACAGACTACAACTGAGCCAATCCAACGTTTGAGCTGCTGCATTTTGCATGCTAATTTCAAAGTTTTTGCATGTCATTGATCCACTCTAATAGGCACTGACAATTGATAATTAAGGTATAGAGGTGGCGCTTTTCACCAGAAGGGTTTGGCATAATTTTATGTTGGCCAAAAGGGTAATCTTTATAGAACTAAGTATTACTTAAGCATTAAGGCTTTGTGGAGGGAAAGTATTAGGGTGCACTCTAGTTCTAGGACCACTGACTCAAGGGAACATTTTTTAAAACTTGGGAAGTTACTTGCATCCTACAAGCTCCATAATCTTACTTTTTACGTTGATGTGAGCTTAGTAGAGCTCAGAGATTTTACACAAAGCATCATAAGTACACATTTATAAGAAGTTTGCCTCTCTCTCTCTCTCACTTTCTTTACATATATATATATAAAAAAAGAAACCTATACAAGCAATTACTAGTTATTCTACAAAAAAAACAACCTATGCAAAAATGGCAATGTTTAAAAAAAATATATATGCAAATCACTGAGTTATACTTAACTCCAATGACCCAATTCTATTATTTTGGGGAACAGACCTTCTGTCCTGCGGACGTGAACAATGCATTTGTGATATTTGCTTTGATCTGAATATGTGACAACTGTTGTGTTTTTGTGATGCTTTAGGGATGTCTCTCTTTATTTGTCAGTGATCGAGCTGGTAGACTGTTAAAGACCCTTTGGCAGTGCTCCTGGCCATTAACCCCTTCAGGCCCAAAGGAAGCTGCACTGTCGTTCAAAGCTAAATTTTTATTTTTCACTTCAACGAAAAATAAAAGAGCTCCCATAACTAGTAATCACCAGAAATGATATATCGTCTTTAAAGAAAAAAGTTTGTCAAACGTAATAATTTACTAACTGTTTGTAATGGCCGTATATATTTGTATATATATTTATATATATAATATATAGTATATAATATATAGTGGTATAATAACAATAAATAGTCTACACACAAAAATAACACAGTGCTATGGATTTAAGTATATGAAGTTTCTTTCTAATGCTTAACATACTCCAATAAATATGTCCTTAACTTTAGAGGTTATACTAGATGCAGTCTAAGCATATTTTTTTGTATTTTTGCAAAATTAATTCAACCCATAGCATTTTTTATAAAAGAAATTCAAACCTTGAGCTGAATGCCTAATATAAGGATTCTGATTGTTGTATGCATAATTTAGAACAAGCTTTTATTAAAATGTATTCATAAAATGTGTGTTGTGTAGAGAATGTCGGAAGGAGTTTGAAGGATACAAACATTACAAGAAACGCTTTTCTAACACATAGCTGTTTATATTACTTTTCTCATGTTTTGAGACATGATCTGACTACTGAAAAGTTGGGTCACTATCTAACCATGTAGTTTCATCTTATGGGTTATGCTTTTGCAATCTGAATATGACTAGTGATGAGTTGCATAGGCAATATTCGTATTCGCAAAACATCTAAAAATGTTTGCCTATTATTTGCAACACATTGGTGATCTCCAATCCTTTTGAGTGAAAACGGTTTTCGCAATAAAATGTGCCAATATTTGCATATTTTCACAATCAACACTACTGATGGAAATATCGAGAATATTCGCAAATATGAAAATATAGCTCTATATTCAAGATCTTCGCAAATTCTCGAAGTGCCGATTTGCTAAATAAAAATTTTTGATTCAAATATTCACCATCAACACTACATATGACCTCGGTGAGGGAAATGAAATCACCTATGGCTATTTTATTATATAAAAAGAGAGCTGCTTGCAACTTTTTAATACATGTTATGGCTTATATATTTATATACAACAAATAGCTTTTTTTCCACTAAAGCAGCAAAAATCTAATTGGTTTTAAGGAACAAATAAATAAAACGCCTTAAGGTGGCCATAGACGCTTAGATTTGCGGTTGATTTCGCCGCAAATCTTAAGTGCCAACCTTAAATGGGGCCATACGTTGGCCCAGAGATCGATCAGCCAAATTACGGACAGGACTAGCGTCCCCATCCTAAATAAATGCCGGCACACAAAGGGTGATGATGGTGATGACGTCATCACGGGCGGTAGTTCTGCTGCGAAATCCACATAAAACAAAACATCTATGACTAGCTTTATGCATAGCATTTGTATGTTTGTCTTTCAAATTTTACTAAATGACTCCCTGAAAAATAAGCATTCTTCCCCTCATGATCATTTTTTTATATTTTCTAATTACCTGAAATCTTCAGTCTTTGCTATGCCACCCGCTCAGAGGAGCACCAACAATATTTCTGGTCTTCCCAATTAAGAACTTCATTCCATGTGCAACAGACCAAGTTCAATTACTTCAGTGAAAAGCCCATCCCAACTTTATTAAGATATTAATGAGTTTTAATGGAAGTTAATGTGCTTCTGTTTTGTTATATACCGTGCTTCCTCGAAAATAAAACAGTGTCTTTTACAAATTTTTGCTTCCAAAGATGCCCTACGTCTTATTTTCGGTGGATGTCTAATTTATTATTATAAAGAAGAATACGGCACTGGGGTACCTGAGGGGGGGGGATTACCATTTTAGTAACCCATTCTGATCCTCCTGTGTCCTTTTGATTGCCCCCTCTGATCCCCCCCTGTCCAGAGTTACAGTACCGCATCTTCGGGGGTGCCTTATTTTTGGAGTGAGGCCTTTTATTTCAGTGTGAGGCAAAAGTTTTTTTCAGGAAAACAGGGTGTATATATATATCCTTTTTTTTTTTATTAAACTTTTTTTTCAAATGTTTCCATTTTTGTACCAAACAAAAGGGAAAGACAAAGGAAACAGCAGTTATACCTGTAGAGCAACAAAATATTAACAGTAAATTCTTGTACAGCACATCTATACAATACATAGTAGCTACATGAATTGGTATAGTACCTGTTTGCCTGAATATAACACCTCCCCCGAAAGTAAGACCTACCCCAAAAGACCTAGCTGCTATCCCCCCTGTGCTTCTAATATAAGCCCTTTCTCGAAAATAAGACCTACCATGTCCCCGGGAAAGACATGACAGGAGGTGTTTTGTCACCTTTTCTAAATCCAGAAATAAGCCCAAGTGCATTTTTCGCACCTAAAATTAATATAAGACAGTGTCTTATATTCGGGGAAACAGGGTAACAGTGCAATCGGAGAAAGGTGGACAATTGCAGATACATTTGTTTAGAACATCACAATGAAACACAGGAAAGAAATCATAACTGTTACAGCCACCAGAGGATTTAAACTGGTTCATATACCGTGCAAGCATTTTCAAGATCACCTATAGTTTCCTAAAAAGGGGGGGCTATTACGTGGCGTGGGTTCTATATATATATATTTTTTATAAAAGACATTTTCATTTTATTTCCATTAAGTGACAATGTGTATAAATGTAACCAACCTTAATTCACTAATATTTCCCCCCTAGCAACCCCCATGCATCCTTCCTCTAGTTCTTTCAGCTTTCAGGTATGGGAGAGCATGTGGCTTTTTCCATTGTGGTGGTGTTCTGGTCCAGTGGCCAATCTGCAAGTCTAAACATTGCCATGCCATGCATGTGATTCTTTAATGGAGTTAAAGCAACATGGTATGTTTTTTGGCAGTCCCACTAAAACCTCACATTTACCTTAGATTTGATCCTCTTGTAAGGCTCTGGGCCTATGCCAATGTAGCCCAGGCATCAATCTACCAATCTCCTTCGCACTCTTCGTCTATAATCAAGCCCACACTCTGCCCCCAGGCAGGGAATAGGAACTGGCAGAGGACCAGGATTCCACAAACAAACCAGGCCTTGGTTTCAAGGAGGCAGATGCAAGGTCAAGACAGAACCAGAGATCATACACAGAACCTAAATGAGGTATGCAGAGGAGTCAGGTAAAAAAGTGGTCATGGTCATGCAGAGTCATAGCAGGCAGCAGGCAGTGGATGGTCAAATTTCAGAGCAAATGTCAGAAACATATAAATGCCAGATAGATACCAGATTGCAATAAAGTATAGGGTAGCAAGGACAGTGCTGATATGCAGCATCCATGCTTATATAGGGGCAGGAAGTGCAAGACAGTTCGTCTGGGGTGAGGGGGTGTCAGAGGAAAAATCACTAGATCTATCTGTACTGTATGTGGTGCATATAAAAATCCACAATAGGTAAAAGAGCTCCTTTGCATCAAAGTATGCAGTGACACAATACATGTTATGAATGTACAATCTGCCTGGTCAGTCACATTGCATGGCGATGATGGAAGGATGGAACGATGGAAAGAGGAAAGCCACGCTGAAGGCCAGAGGCCCAAACATTTATATAAAGCCATGCCATCATGTCTTCCAGTAGGGGGGAGGGGCATTTAACTAATTCCACTTCCTACTATAGGGTACTGTTAATTCTAGATGGTGGGCTGATCAGAGAACAAGCATTGTCACATGCTGGAGGGAAAGAGATACTCCAGCCATATAACCATTTTTTTTTAAAATATATTACATTTTTTTTTATAAATGATTATATTTGTTCCAGGAAATGACTATAAGAAAGCAAGTATGAACTTGTAGTACAGATGGCACCAATTAAAATTGCCTTTATTTCTTAAAGGAAGACCTGTTGCTACCCCATAGAACTAGTGCCAAGCAATTCCAATGCCACATAGAGTCTTCATCTTTTTTAAATTTTTTTCTATATATAAGAACTCACTGGCACATAGAACCTACGTGAAGTAGGTGAGGACCAATCCAACATTACCATAAAAGAGAAGATGCATGTACCATATTGTTGCACTATAAGACGCACACCACATTTTTGTATAGAAATACAATACACACAAAAATAAATTTTTGTTGAGAAAAAAGTAAAATGAGAGACACAGGCATTCACATATAAAGTGAATATAGAATGTTCCAGAAAAAAAATAAAGGGCTGGACTATGCAGTATTCACTCTATATTCCTAGCCAAGCCAAGTCAAAAGGCCAGTAGCGGGAGGGTGAGTTCCAGCAGTGTGTCAGGGCTGACACTTTAGTATGTTTCTCTTCTCTAGCAGTACCCTTTCTCTGAACACACTGACCAACTTATGAAGAGACACATTTTACAATGTGTAAATACACAACTCATGCCATATAATTGTAAAATGTGTCTCTCCATAAGTTGGTCAGTGTGTTCAGAGAATGGGTACTGCTAGTGCTAATGCAGCTATATCTCCTTCCTGGCAGTGACTTTTTGGCTTGACTGGAGGAAAAGGAACAAATTCCAGTCTCATGGGAAGCAGAGCTATTGCTCCCAGGATGGTTGGCACTAAAAATATTTTTTACATATTCAAACCATAAGTTTATGAATAAGAATAAGACATTATAGTGAGGGGGGAGGGGGATGCGGGGGATGATGTTACTGGGACCTGAATCTCAGTCATCAATTCGTCCTGGACCTCCGCCTCACAAACATTTCCCTGAGCAGCAGGGACCTGGGGACTTTAGAGGTCGAGGGTCTACAGGGGTCAAGAGGTCTTACAATAATATGTCAGTACCTCCTACGTAGGTATAGTCTATCTAGTTCAGCCGTCAAAACATTGGCAGGATCAACATGTAGCGATACGATACAGTATGGTGTACACAGAGGTAAATCATAACAATTTTAATGTCCATTAACCTTCTGAGCGTCTGGCCCGAGTTAACTCGGGCTGAGTTTCATGCATCATGAAACTCAGCCCCAGTTAACTAGAGCCTCTAGGTATCGCCGTCTTCCTACGGCGGTCGGGAGCACCGGCATGTATGCCGATGCTTCCCCCCCAATTCTAATTGATTTTAATGGGAAAAAAAGTGTGTCTTAGGGCTTGTTTCCATCATATGGTGGGACCCCTTGCACATAGACATTGCCTGCTCGGCGGAGGCTCTGTTCACACATCCGCCGATGCAGAGGCTCAGGGTTCACGACTACGTTGAGCCTTGCATCCGGGGAGTGGAATATGCTTATGCTTATGCTTAGCTGAGGGGGTCCCAACATATCATGGAAACATAGCCTTGCAGTTTGCTCTTTTGTGAAGGCTTAGACTGGACAATGCGTTGTGATGTCAACGTTTCAGAACATATATACATCATCCAATACATATCTGTAGTATGTAGCACTGTGCACATAGTACAATTACTTGATTATTATAATTATTAAAATGTATTATTATTAATTATAATTCCTAGATATTCCTAGATATTTTTTATTATCCTCCATAGAAGGTACTAATGTAAATAAAGATAAGGGAACATAAAGGGGTGTGGCTGAAGAGTTTGTTTGGCCATGGAAGAGCAGTAGACGAACACAAAAGTCTAATATGAAGTTGACCACTATGGTGTGTAATGGTGTGCCATGACTTGTTAGCACTCAACTTAAAAAAGCAGAACATTTTTTGAGACAAACTTTCTTTATTTTATATGCTCAAAATGTAATACAAATACCAAATAGTAGAGTAACAAGTAATGAGCATTATATCTCAGAATATTTGCACTGTGTACTACAAGATAGTGACATAGAAAGTGTTAATTGCTGGGAGTCATGGCAATGAGGCTTAAGTAGTGCAAAAGCTTTTGATATCAGGAAAAAAAAAATCCTGAAGTTTGAAATTTTTGGCAGAAGTACTGTAAGCTTAGTTCTTCACAAGCTTCTTCCTGTGGAGATCTTTCAAGCAAACTACATTAAATCTTTCATGACATATTTCAAATGAACTTTGTAAAGGGTAATTCAACCTGAACACGTCTTGTATGTATTCCTTATTATTTTATTGTTTGAAGTTTGCAAATCTAAAGAAAGCCATATGTGATATGCTTTTATCAACAACAAACACCCCACCTAGACAGTCTGTGGGATTTGCATGAAGGAAAAGCAGCATTGTTAGTGACAATTTTTTTTACCTGAATCTGGCAGAGTAATAGCTTGCTAGTTATTTGGGCACAGCAAGGTTACATGCTACAAAAAACCCAGAAAGTGGCACAACCGCTGACTCTGCATATTCTTCACTTCAAATGCACGAGGACACATTTAATTCCCATCCCCTCAAAGAAAAGTTAAAGTTTAAACATGACTTTCAATGAAATGAAAAAGCAATTTTGTTACAGTTTCGAATATTTTTCAGAAATAATCAGAATTCTCACATTATTATTGTTTGAAATGTGCTGAACTCAACAAAATGTACTAACCCAACTATTTTTTACATCCAGTCACATCTTAGAGCCATAGCTATAGGTTTTGCCTGTGTTGGCTATTCAAAATCCTATCATGAAAAACGTATGTCTTTATAGGAGATACCTGCTTTAAAGTGTACCTGAACTCAGTAAACCTACAGCTGAGCTTTCTTTAAAAAAAAGGGTCAGGTGGGGACCCCATTACTGCAAGGGTTAAATGATTGCTTGTGGCTTGGGTCTAGGACTTTTTTTGGTAAATAGCTTTACTGCTTAGAACTTTATGGCCCCGGGTGGCTACTATTCTTCTAGACTGCCCCAGGGCACTTTGTCATTAACCCTATGGGCAGCACAGTGGCTCAGGAAGTTAGCACTCCCTAGGTATCCTAGGTTCAAATCTTGGTCTGGGCACTATCTGCAAGGAGTTTACATGTTCTCCCTGGGTCTGTGTGGGTTTCCTCCCACACTCCAAAGACATGCAGGTTAATTGTCGTCCCCCCCCCCCAAGAAAATAATGATCTCCTATTTTAGTTACACATGACTCATGCCTAGTGAGCTAGTGATATGACTATATATATACCATATTTTTCGGACTATAAGACACACCTGACCATAAGACGCACCCAGTTTATAGAGCAGAAAATCATGAAATGAATGTGAAAAAATCTCATGCAGTACCCCTATTCAGCCACTAAAATGGTGTCACTAGAGAGCAGACTTTAGCGTCTCTTTAGAGCTCAGAGAGGGGAGGGAGGGGGAGGAATCTGAACTCTGGTCTCCCTTCTCTGCCGCCTGTGTGAGGAAGCTGCTTGCCAGTGCAGCTTGCTCCACACACTCTGTATTGGCTATATTTGCGGGGCTCTGCAAATATATCCAATACAGTTCAGCTCCCCACAGCTCTCCTAGCAGATGCAGATCACACAGCTGACATAGCCCATCAGCTGTGTGATCTCTCGGCACATAGGAGGTGTGCCGATTGAGATCACACAGTTGATCTCCTCTCCCTCTGCACACAGCTCATCTATCTGCCGGGAGAGATGTCGGGGAGCCAAGTTGCGATCACCGCAGATACCGGTGGTCGCACATTAGGACCATAAGACGCAGGCACTCCCCCCCCCCCATTTTGGGGGTGAAAAAGTGCGTCTTATGGTCCGAAAAATACGATATATATATATATATATATATATATATATATATATATATGTATACTTTGTTATGTGCAGCGTAATATGTTGGTTTAATATAAATACAAGATAATAAATAATAATAACCCTTTGTATTTTTTTGTAAAAGATTGTCGGGGATAATCAAACAGACCAAAATAAATTATGCTGGGGATGTGAGGACCAAGAGTGCCATCTTCGGTATTTGTATGCAAGTCAATGGAGCCCCCACCTCTTCAGTGTCATCAATAGTGGTGGCCGAACTTTTAAAACATTCCCCCTGTTTGCAGGGACTTTGAATCGAAAAAAACAGAAGTGACATCACTTCTGGTACCTGGGACGCACAGTTCCCGGTTTCGATATCTGGAGGTGACATCACTGAGGTCACTTTTGGTTTAAGCCGGTTTTCTTTCACTAAAGACCGGCTTCTCTCTGCTGTCTCTGGTGAAAGAATTATTACACTGGCTGGATATTTCTGCTCCTGTTCTGGCCAGTGCAAAATTAGTCACCTTCTTCCCGCCGGTGAACAGGGTAGGTCAAACACCCATATGTTCACAGCCAAACTGTCCTCGGTCATAACTAGTCATCAATGACCAAAGAGGTGTAACCCAGAAGGATTGGCCGAGAAGCCATGGGCTCCCTCTGGTAAGATACCCAGAGTATAGCTCAGGATGAATATAGAGTAATGGGATATCCAAACTTTTACAGTTGTCTCCAACAGTTGAAAGCTTTCCAAGTTGTGTTATATATTTCTTATTGTATCCAAAATGAAAATACCAAAATATTGGAGTCTGTTGGTTTTGAGTCTTTAGGTATGTCAGGGCCAATGATTGAAGATTTTTGGCCATGGCTCCCAGCACCTTGTCTTGCAAACCAAATAATGCATGTCAGCACCAAAACTGAATTCCTACTTTCAAGTGGTGATGGAGAGGTAGCTAAATGAGCTTGTTTTTTGGTTGAGTCACAGGACTCAACCACGTTCAGAACTCCACCCCACTTAACTGCAACAGGATCTTATTCTGTCCAATAACTAATTCCTAAAACTAAAGCAAGATTACAAAGACTAGTATAAAATTCCTCTGACATAATGTGAGAGACTGGTAAAGTCATAAAAATAATTGAAAAATTTATAATACATGCATACATGATAAGTACAAGCTACTGGATTTTGTGTACTTTGTTTTTCATACATGCACAAACATGCACTCTTTTACTGTAGAGCCATGGTGTCGTGTTATATGCAAATCTAGTATTTTTTTGCTAAAAAGTAAGGCTTTCCATGAAAAAGGCATCATCTTATTGACGACATACATTTCTCCAAAACCTGTATATATCGTTCTGCATTAAGGTGTATTCCCAGAGCTACCCATGCTTTGCGCTCTAATGCACCCCTATTCCATCAATGGGCCTGGTTAAAAGCTAATCCTAATCCTTGTCTCGAGGGTATGGTCTTTTGCTGAAAATAATTTTAAGCTGAAGATGTGGTTTGCTTCAGCCCAGTCCATCTTTATAGAGCTCAAGGAGCTAAAGTGGAGAGGAGATTCAGCCCAGTCCATCTTTATAGACCTCAAGGAGCTAAAGTGGAGAGGAGATTCAGCCTAGTCCATCTTTATAGAGCTCAAGGAGTCGGCAGAGTTGATGGATTGTGTTTATATACTGTTCCTTCATTGCATGTTAGAGTTTTTGTACAATGGTAGTTGCATGTCTTTCATGACTGCCATTTTGTTTTTCTTGCCATGTCCCTTGTGTACAGAGCTTTATTTAGATAAACTGATTCTAACAAGGTCATTATATATTGTTGGTAAAGCAAGTTAATGGTAAGCAACGTTATCTGTTTTGTTTTTATATGTTGACGTTGTACTATTATATGTAATATGTATTATAGGTAAAATATGTAGAATGAACTTACATGATTTGCACGGGTTTAAATGATGATCATTGCATTATGTTGTTATTTAATTATTTTACACATTGTTCTGACAGTTTGGGAAATGTGATGATGAGAGCAGAATGCTTTATGTTTCCTTTTTTATTATCATCATTTTCTTTTTATTGTTGAATTTAAGTGTTTTGATTGCCTTGTTGATGTGGGACAATTGTGATCGTTGTAATTTATTATATTTATGAGTTCTTCTGTTAGATTTATATCAACATTTCTTCAGGATTTGGTTGCGGTGGTTTGCATGTTATTCTATGATAATGAATGACCAAACCGGTTAACATAAATTGTTTCTGTTTTATAAGTCCACAGTGTACAGACTGATTATCCTTTTGTAGCTTGATAATTGCAGTCCTTACAGTGAGTAAAGGAGGTGCATGGTTTTGAAAGTAGTTTTTAAGCTAGAGTTACCCCAATGCCCTTCTTTGTCTGATGGCCTTGTCAATTGAAGTCTTTTCCAGAAAATAATAACATTTCCTCTGTGTATTTTTTTTTAATTGATGACATTGATCATATGTTCTTTAACCTATGTAAGTAGCTATTCTTTAATAACATACTCCAATGTAAAAATACAATTAAACAATGTTACTATATTAATATAAAAAATACAGCACCCTGTACCACATGAATCAATTCACCTCTAATTCATTTGTTATGGAAAGACTGATAAAAGATGAGTTATGATTGGTAACTGCAGTTTACATATTAGTCTTTGTATTTGATAAAAAGGGCCATTATGTGATTGCCATTATGGGTCACTCATTGTCTTTCATGTTATGCAGCTGGCTGTCTCTTCTCAGTAAACCCCTAGCATTGGAATCATTATTGTATGAATGGCTCCTATTGATGAGCGAATTGATTCGAAAGTCATGCAGATTGCATATTTTTTGATTTGCCAGAATTTATGCAGCCGTTTTGTCTGGTAGAGGATCATACAAAGTCACAGTTATAAGTCATTGAATTTTACAATTCTCTTCAGAAGAAGAAGATTCATGGTGGAAATATTCAGCCAAATAAAAAAAAGGAAATTGATATTTTTCCTGATTTGTTCATTTCATGAACCGGCTCTATGTGGGATGATATAGGTAGAGTACATTAAGAGGCATTAGCTCAATAAGCATGTTTTCTGTATGGCAACAACAGTTCATGATTTTATTTGTAACCTGTGTATTTTATTTAAAATCTGCATTAAACAGCATGATCCAATATTTTTTATAATTTTTATTCCATTATTCTTGAAATATATCCACAATCTAATGGGTCTTATGCATGTGATTGACTTGTTCAAGTAAAGGCACACGCTTAACTGGTTATTAAAACCTGAAAAACATATAAAATCATGTTTCCATGTGTTTCTCTGCTTTTACTGGATTCATTCTTGTTCATAAAACATGCACCGGGCACCAGGCACATGATGTTTTGTGGTGGCTACCTTAGCTATTGATACTCTATAGAGCCCCATATGTATTTATCACTGCATTCCATGTGTTCACTGCTTTTTCTCGCAATAAAAAAGACAAGGGCCGGACGATTTGTGGGTAGAGCGGCCGTTTCTAGAGGATGGTTTGCCCACGGCTTAGGGCATGTACCCACGAATTGGCATAACAAAGACACAGAAAAGACAGATCAGAGTGGAAAGTGTTCTCTCTGTGTCTTCTTCTCCACGACAGATGTGCATCCACCACGGGGAAAAAGAAGCAGTGGCCTTTTTTTTACATGGCCTTAACACAAGGAAACGCAAGGAAACTGGAATATAGAGTCCTGTTATTAACTTTAAACAGAGCTCACCAGTTCCTTACACTGACTTCTGTGTTCTGAACATAGTGATGTACTGGTTGGCAGAAGTAGAATTCCGTTTCGTAAAAGATTTTTCTTCTCTACATCTTGAGCAATATTGGTAACGATAACATGTTCAGGGGTTTTGCAATCCACTCACAGTGTCAGTTAGTCAAAATTTCGACCATCTCTAGTCTTTGCTGCCATACAGGCATACAACGAATGAGAAAGTGTTGTTAGGAGCCATGTAGTAATTGAAGACATCAGCAGTGTTCTATTAGATACTTTTAGGGAACATTCACAGAGGAGCCCTAAAATGGCTGCAGCCTGAACACACACAACAAATGGTGTCGCCCAGTCAAGATTTGGGCATGCATCTGATAGGGATAACATGGAGGCCTTTAGTAATGTCCACCGAGCACCTGCACGCTTTGCAGGCTGGCAGGTCATTTCAGGGCTGCTGACAGTTGCCTG
Organism: Ptychadena robeensis; assembly: GCA_036250615.1. Taxonomy (NCBI): domain Eukaryota; kingdom Metazoa; phylum Chordata; class Amphibia; order Anura; family Ptychadenidae; genus Ptychadena; species Ptychadena robeensis. The sequence continues at coordinate 59,186,832 of CM070040.1, read as the reverse complement.
TGTAAATATTGCATTACTATGCATACTGAAAGTATAAGAAGACACAAGTGTTGTACAGTGAAATCCACTCTTTTCATTTTTAGTTAAATTTTGTAGCATTATCTGGATTTTGCCTGGAGTCTTCCCAGATGGTGTTATATGAGCAGTTAATGGTTTAAGGTCAACCCATTATGAAGGTAGGGCTAAAACTTTGGTATGAACCAAGTGTCCTTTAAGTGACTTTAGGTTCTGGGTCATCATTTTACAATTATTATAAAACTGCTTTATCCGTCTACATAGTAATGGAGGGAATTAAAGCTTGGATGTGCTCTGTATATTATTATATATCTATAAGGACAAATTATGTATATGAATGTATCATCACATAGACAGGCATCCTGTAGCTATTACATTATTATATGATATTATTGGATGTGAAGGTTACTGAACTTGAAATGGTTATAATTTTATTAATTAGAATTAGAATAAAGAAACATTTATATCAAGCACATATTTATGTTTTATGTTGGTACAAAATCCAGACCCTCCATCAGAGAGAATGTGATCTAGAGCCCCTCCCCCATAAAGAGAACACCAAACAACATATAAGTGACAAGACCCTAAGACTAAAGGTAACTAAACCTACTAGCTGGGGTTTATTTCTCACCCTCATTGAAATTGAGGTAGTGGCCTTTGTAAGCTATGACATTTCTCCAAAATTTCATAACAGGTCTAGCTTACATGCAGTGTGAATAGTGTTGAGCAGCACAGGCAATATTCATAGTTTTGCCTTATGTTCTAAAAAAATTTTGATCTACAGTCAATTTTACCTTCATTGTGCAAAAGATTTTTGCAATAAAAAGTGCTGATCAATTAATTATTTATTACCTTCATTGCACAATTCGGCACTTGTACATGCTAATATTAGGAATGCAATCCACTGTAGTTCCGGGTACTTCGAGTGATTCGAATATTTACGATCAAGACTAAATGTAAAATCTTTTCAAATCATTCACTGTCATGCAAAAATGAAAATTGAGCTGCGTCTTCAACATTTTCGGTTGGTTCTGTAGCTACGTAAACAGGCTTGAACTTGCCCACAAGAAAACAACAGAATAGACATGATTTTTTTTATAATGTTAATTAGTGGAAGTCAGTGAGACCATGATTGGAACTTCCTTATCAGTGGATTATATGATATAAATGACAAAGTTGGGCCTTCTTGGTAATTTCCTCTGGTGGGTTTAAGAATTTTTGTCCGCTGTTGCATGATGTTTGTTGTTGTTGTTGAATAGTTGAATTTGACTGTCAGCAAGGTTGTAGACTCTCTGTATCAGACCAAGGTGCAGAGCCTAATAAATCATCAGTTCATGGCTTGGCTATACCTGCTATACATATATTATTATTATATTTTATTTATATAGCATATTATGCAGCACTGTGCATTACATTAAAGATACAGTGGTCTATAACTGAAAATAATTCACACAAATTGTTCAGTCACTTCTCGTATAGTGTTGATCGCAAATATTCCAATTGCATATTTTTATTTAGAATATCTGCACTTCGAACATAGTGCAATATCTTTGTAATCATGAATATTTGGGATTTTGTGCATCAGTAGCGTTGATCCCCAAAATGGCATATCTGCACTTTTATTGCAAAAAAAGATAATTTGAAGGTAATGAATGTAATAATGACTGGAGATCAATAATTTTCTCATTTACAAATCTGTTGTGAATATTAGGCGAAACATTTGTGGTTTTCTGGCAAACTAAGTTAGTTGTACAGGTGCAAAAAATTCTGGCATGTAATTTGTAGTTGCAAATTCTACATTGATTTATGCAGAAACAGATGTGTTATTTAAGAAAATGATATCTCACTTCACAGTGACAAAAAAGCATACTTTAGTATTTACTGTACGTGGGGGATTTTTGAAACCAGGAAGCTAGGATAATTCCTTGCTGCTGACCTACCATGCCTGAAAGAATATAAACCCATATTAAAGAGGCTGATCAGAGACGATATAACTAAGAAATCTTGATAATGTTGTTCTATCAGCTAGGAAATTAGTTAAACACCATGTGACTCAATACATCTTTTAATTGAACAAAGCTAAACTAATTCCATGTAAGAAATGTAAGCAAAATAGAAAAACCTGTATAGTTATACTGGAAGGTAAGTCGGGAGTTAAACTATAGGTCATGCGGTTTCTGTATCATTAACCAAGTACTCTTAGATGGGATGTGTGTGAATATATATATATAGTACAGGAAGGCTAGAAGATAAATGTATAAATGGTCATATAAAAAGAAGATGTATAAATGTTCAGTAGTAGATGTGTGAAAAGAAAAATGTACTTCATTCCTCATGAGTCAGAAGAGAGCAAAAGTTCATTTCTTAGAATGCTTGAATATGCTCAGTCATGTAGTCCCTGGATAAAGTCAAGATGAGGTTTTGTACACTGAGAAAATGAAAATGTAAAGAAACACAGAGCACATCAACTTGATGTAGCACAATACATGTACTGAAATACATTTAAACAAAGATATTGAACTTCCAAGTGTGAGGAAGGGAAAAGCATATGGTTGCCGATAAATACAGCAAGGATAGCATAGGCTCAAACTCTTTCCTAGACTCCAACCATTTTCTAGAATTGAATTGAAGTCCCTAGATCTTCTTGATTGATAGGAATGTAAATTAATCATTAACAATTTAAAATTTCTGGGGCAATTAGGTATACGTAGTTGTCTAGGTTTGAGAATTATATCTTTAAAAAAAAATTCACAATTTAGTTATTTAACCTCCCTAGCGCACTGCTGAGGTCCAGATTTCTGTACCAAAAGCGCACCATAGTACATTTTTCTTTATGTTGTAGGCCTGTAACTTCCCAAAATCTGTCCGTACAAGGGTCTAATAGACATCCTGAATATAATAATGTTTGAAACAATTATGTAAAATAAAAAAAACCTTTTTTAATAAATTTAATGAGAAAACACAAAAGTCAGGGCACAAAGCTATGCTGCTATGTACGAAATCTCGCCCAAATAAAGTCTCTGGTGTCCCAGATGTGCCCATTTGCAGTTAACCCTCTCTAACCTGGTGTGATGGATGTGGTGAAATCACACCAGGGAAGAGAGGGTTACTGCAAATGGGCACATCTGGGGCACCAGATACTTTTTATTTTGGCGATATTTTGTACATAGAAGCGGGACAGCGCAAAACCGTAAGTATGCGCTGCCTGGAGCCCCGATGTGTACTGGACGGCACCATTTCATCCAGTGCTATAGTAGCAGTAGCAGCGCTGGACGAAATGCTGCCGTCCTGACTGCTAGGGCAAATTTTGAAATTTTGACTAGCTCATTTTGTGTATTGATTGCAAAGCCAAAACCAAAAGGTGAAGTAAAGGGGTTTGGAAACATTAAAATGTATTGCTCAAGCACATGTAGTTTTTGGCAAAATTAAGTGCAAAGTAAACAGTTTTTAAGCAATACCTTTTTATGTTCCCACAACCATTCTCTATATCTCCAGTATTTTTGGTGATGATAACTTTGGTAACTATCAATAAATGAGACAATTTTGCAAACAGACCAGGAAATTGATGCAGCCTACAACACAGAGTGAGAATGGGTGCTGGCTGGCATTTTGAGTCCAAGCATGGACAGGGAGAGAGCCCTGATGCTGGAACCATGTGGGCATAATTTATTAACTGCGATATCCTTATTCTTCAATTTTAAATAATTATTCTTTTTGGTTTTTTATCAATGAAAATAGATTAATTTAAAAAAAATATTTTACAAATCTTCAATGTTCTCTGTCTTATCTTAGTTTTCCTATAAAATATCTTTGCAACTGATATCATTTATTCATTTTACACTACTGTCCACATTTCTAATATGTTTTGAGAAATTTGAAAATTATTTCTTAAAAGATATCTGACTTGTCCAACTTTTGATAAACAATTGTTGGTGATAAAGTAAAAAACTTACACCAGTATATATATAGTTTTTTCTCAGCCTGTTCTACTACCTAATTACCACATCAGCACGCTATCTCCCAGTAATCAGGATATTAACCGTACTTACTTTCTATCCATCTCAATCTAGACTAACTCACTCACATCTACTCAATACCCACTGATTAGCATAACACATACATCCATTGATCAGGATGTAGTCATTCATTGAAAAACACACAGATTATCCAGCACACAAACTAACACTTCTTAAGAGACATTTCAAGGAAAGAATGACGGACGTAGTCCTATTCTCTCTACCCTCTCTCTTTCCAATGCAATGGTAGCCTTAAAGAATAGCAAGCTGGTGTTGTTTGTGTCTCTATTACTCTCATCTACTTCACAGTAAATCAGCAACAAAGACTATTTCCCTTATAAACGAGGGCAGATCTGGTGCTGATAACAACACTCATATAATGACAATGTTATTTCCTTATTTCTGTTTTCTAATATCTTTTTTCTTTATAGAAGAGCATAAGAGAAGAAGCATCATTATTTGAAGTGACATCTTTCCGGATACAAAAAAAGGCTCTGGTGGAAGATTTGTTTGACGTATCTGCAGACTTTTCTTGTATCGAATTGTTGATTATTACAATTATCATTGATTTTATGTATGCACTTAATATTAGTGGCTTAATTGATAATAAAAAAATGTAAATATTGCAGTCTAAATCATTTTGTAATTGTATTTTATTCTTACAAGAGTATGCTGTCAGATAAAATGTGCTTTATTTTTACAATTGTTTTTCAAATACAATTAAGAAGAACATTTTTATTTCAAAAGTGAAACATTTTCAGAGACAGTGAAAAACATTCACATTATAAATAGTAAATACTCACATGGTACCAGGGTGCAGATGCAGTAAGCAACTAGGGATTTGTACTCAAGTCACATAAATTATTACATGAACTAGGATTTAATGTTAATGTGCAGAAAATACTTAAGAAAGGGTTTCAAAAACAGGGTTCACGGACGCGACCGTAAATTACAGTCGATGTCCATTGCTTTGCATACCAGGTCAGTGGCATGTAACATGTATAAATCACAAATACATATAACCCAATATATCACCAAATACCACATATCACCATAAATATCTAAAGGTAAACCTGGCTTTCTAAAGAATGCCCAAAAGTATCACACCCCATTTAGTCCACTTTGGGTGTTTTCTGAAAATCTTTAACTTTTTACAATTACCTTTTTCCTTATCTTAGACCTGGGGTATCAAACTCCACCCAAGGCCCAAAATTTAGCTCACAGTTTTCTTATATTTGGCTTGTGAGATTGCTTTGTTAATTTAATTTATGAAAAATGACTGGCACAGTCTTTAACATCTGCTGTATATTTTACTTCCCTAGTGGTTACAAAACAAACTCTGTGCTACACGTATGCTCATGTATACTTACCTATCCAGTGATTGTGAACACCGGTGGAACAGTTCAGTCGTTCCGGGTCTGCCTTTCTCTAGCGCCTTTTTCTCGATGGCCCTGAAGAAGTGGGGGCTCCACGTTAATGTTGTTTTTCCTGCTCTCCTCACATGTGAAGAGGGTTGGAGGGAGGATGGGAAATTAATGTAGAATACTGTGGGCTTTGACTGCTGGGGGGGGGGGGGTTAAATTGCAGGGATACCAAGCTACCCCAACTATGTTATAATAGAAAATATAAAAACAGATTTATGAAACACCTAAACCAAGTTTACAAAACAATTCATCCCAACTGCTCATACATACAGAATGAAGATTTGCTTTGAAATGCTTACTATTACTGGTTGTTAAAAAAATATTTTGTGTGCAGAGCCCTGGTCCAAGTAACCTTTAATACATATATATATATATATTTTAAAGCGTTTTACCAGTTTACAGAAAAAGTTAAACAACAATAAGTAATAATAAGTAAAACATCTATAACAGCAAACAAAAATAACCAATACCAAGTAATGCTGATGAAGTGAAAATCACTTATCAACTGTGTACAGTGCCACTTTTATATAAACAATACAGCAATACAACAGATACAATATAATAAAGCATCTTGGAATAAACAGTGGCTGCATCAAATTCAAGGCTGGGAGGGTATGATGGTATACACAAACTAATAAACAAAAACGAAAAAGGGAGAAGAATTGCTGGTCTGCTTACATGTAAAAGGGAAAGGCTACCTTTACCTAGGCTACCTAACTTTATTTTTTTTAAGGAACATTAGAAACCTCTCATCATGGCTATTGTGATCATGTGACCACCCTACAGCTTTGTTAATACACAATGTTCATACCCATGGGACAGAGAAAAACAAGCTTCTGTGTGACCTTTAGTTAACAATCATATATATTGAATAAACTGTCTTTTTTGTAGCTCCCTCTTACAAAGACAATGATAGTTTTTTTGTTTCAAGATTTGCAAATGAATGAGGAAAACTCTGTGATGTCTTCTATCCTTTTATATTTTCAGGTCTAGACAGCAATAGATGTTTTCCTTTTAGAAACTTCTTTTTAATGTGTGACATGGTAAAGAAAGACCCTTAAAAAAAACGGTGAACCTATCTGATACCCAATGCAAATTATTTGCACAAGCAGGGGGCTTTCAATCTCCTTGAACTTTGATTCAGCATACAAAGCATATATGCTTAATTAAGACAAGATGAAATGTCTGTGCATTGATATTTTACTGCCTTTACAACCAATTCTTTTATACCTTACCGAGAACACTGATGTCTAAGGTAGCATCTGTGTTTGACCTTTTTTGGCGTAACATCTTTTAAGATCTACCCTTCTTATTTGCTACAAAAGAGTCAACAGGGAGCCTTTTACTTGAGCAATTTAGAGAGTTTAATAAGAACTTCATTACATCAATTACTTGGTGAACACATCACAATTTATTTGCAATTAGTATCAAAATGTCTTATATTTTAGCTAATATAATAGAGCAGATGTAGACACAGAAGGAACACTCTGTGTTCGTGAAACCCAACTCTTCGGACATATTAAATCTTAGAAATGAATACCACAAATGCCAGTGATAAAGGGGAACCGGCACTGCTGTAGGCTGCAGGTGCATGGGAGGAATAGAGATTTCATTAGTTTTTTTTTTAGTTAAGGAGTTGTTTTGTTAATTAACTGTAATGAACATCTTAAGTTCTTGCACTTTCTAAAAAAATCAAGACAATCCAACTGTTATTATATTTTAATTAGAAGAAGAGCATTTCCTTTCCTATTGGTAATAAGGAAAATCAATGTTTCAGGATTAAAGCAATGCCTCATACAAATCATATAATGATTTCAACATTTAGATATTGTATTTATATAAAGATTTGGTAAGGCTACAAAAATTTGAATGTCTGATGCAGATATGTTATCCAGACACCAAGATACTGTAGAAAAATAAGGTGAACAACCCTATAAGAGACAGGCACTCTGGGATTTTACTGGCAATTTTAAACAATTGTGTGTTCCAAACTAGAGTTGGTCAAATTTTTTGACTTGCTAACTTTGTGAGCTGATTGCAAAGCCCCTGAAAATGGTATCATCACCAAAATTGCTGGAGATGTAGAGAAGGGTTGTAGGAACATTTGAAAAAAAAGTTTTGCTCTAGCACGTGTAATTTTTGCATAAATTAAGTTCAAAGTTAAAGTCGAAATTCAGATTTTTGAAATTTTTACTTGACTTTGAACTTAATTTGAAACAAAAGCTTAAGCCCCCCCCCCATACACTTTTAGATTTCCACCTGATTTTGTGGCCAATCGATGGCCGTGGAAAATTTGTAATTTGGCCCGCCAAATCGATCTAAGCCATTATGGACATGTCTGTAATTCTAAGAATGGTCTATTGGATGGGGACCAATGTCTCCTCTGTGTTCTCAGCTCAGTTGGGTCCCAAAGGAATGCGCTTAATGCAGGGGGGCTGACAGGGGAGGACACAGCTAATTCACCCTGTCTGCAGCAGTGGCTGTCCTAGTGTTCTTCTTCTTGTGTTCTTCTGTTCTTCAGAACAGAACAGCTGCTGCTACAGACACAACAGAGAACACTTCAGAAGAACGCAAGGGCAGCCAGACAGGTATTGTGGATTGGCAGTTTCCTCTGTGTTCATGAGTCATGAACACAGAGGAAATATTAGTGCTGGCACACAAAGGGTACCCGGCAGATTTTTAAGTCATCACGAGCGGTTGATCGGATGAAAATTCAGGTCAGAATCTAAATGTGTATGGAGGGCTTTAGAATGACATTGGGTATGAAATTATTTATACTCACATGCACTCACTGGGGTGTATGCTATGTGTCCACTGAGTGATGCATATTCATGACACTCCACGATGCCCAAAGTTTGTGGATGGATTGCCCGCATTTTGGGGCATGTTAGGTTGCATTGAACTATTTTTGCCATGTGTTCGAGTATTCGCGCGAACGCGAACATGCGATATTAGCCGCGAACAGTTCGGCGGCGAACAGTTCGGGACATCTCTATACATGTCCTGTGTGGAAATTTGTTTTCTAAGCACTACCTGACAGCTTAAGCTGTCAGTAACAGAGACACGGTGGTTTGCTGATCTCTTAAAACCAGAAAAGTTTAGCAGTTAGCAGTAACCCTAAACAGTGGAATTATTTTAAAAAGAGTTTTATTAATGTTCAAAACCAGGTTTATATAAACTTTCCTTTAGGATGATGTTCCTTAAGCCATGAAACCCAAATGAAAAGTATAATATTTACAGAAATTTTGGGGCTGCTCTTGCATAAGAAGTACATAGAGTCATAAAGGGGTGGAAAGTTGCTTTGAATACAAAGAAATGTGTTTCATCTATTTATTTAAGTAGCTTAGACTAGTTCATTTTATATGAGTATTAAGTACTAAATTAAAACATACAAACATTTGAACAAGCTAAGAAAAGCCATTTTAGAGGATGCACCAGATATGGTGACTATGCCTCATTTTTACATGATGAAAGTCCAAATACCATCTCCCTATCAAATGACGATTGAATGTCTAGGCATTTTCATACATGTGTTTACTATATATTTTTGGGAGGTTTCCCCCTACTATTCCCTATCCCTATTTTTCCCGCTGCTATCCACTTAAGTCCACCAATTTCTTGTTATGCACGTAGAGCGTTATGCACTCAAAAGAGAATATTCTTCACCAAAGCTTAGATTTGATCCATCTGTAATTTCTTCAGGGTTCAAAAGAGAAACATGTTGCATATGTACCTGCCAAACATTGACATCTTGGGGGGGAAAGTATGTTTCTTTTAATTTTTCCACAGCACGCAAAGCCTTTTATTTGTCATTTGGTACGCATATGTTTTTATTATTAATACGTTCAGATTTTTAAAGCATTGCAATAACCAGGCTGTTTTACAAATATGTGCAGTAAATATAAATGCAAACAATATTTTAATGACAAGCCAATACAAGTACAGGTTGTGTAGCATAAAACATTTAGAAAAAAACACACAAACTCGCAGCAATAACAATAGTTTAACCAGTGTCAGGTGTGAAGAGCTGTGTATGATACATCACAAGTTCTCTCATGGGGTGGATGCCCCACAGAGGGTGCAGGTGAACCCATTGGCACTGTATTTCCAGACTCTGTGAACTCTTCACCTCTCGCTTTGGTGAGCTTTTGTCTCCTTACCCAGCACATGCACGGGCTTGCCGGGACTAGTATGCCACACTGCATGCACTTCTATAACTTCACTGTAAGTCTCGCCAAGAAGGTGCCCAAAGCTTTTTTTGTAGATTTAGATTTGTAGAAGTTTCCTACTTGAAATGTTTTGATCACGATCAGATTTGGTCTCCAAGCTTTAAGACAAGCTTGGAAGTTCATAATGTTGAAGGATAAAGCAGGGAACACACGTGTAGATATGGGACAGATCGAAGGCCACTTTGAGCAACGTGCGCACGCACGACCATCTATCTGGCCCATATGTAATGCGGCCATCCCTGTTTTCAAGCGGGACCAAAAAATCTTGCTCGAAAACAGGCATATCGGAGATGACTATAAATCACGGTCAACCATTCTGCAGCCTGCTTCTCCCCGCACAGCACACAGCCTATGAGCTGTGATCAGCTCCCACTCTGTGTGCTGTTTGGGTGGGGGGGCAGGGGAGCTGTGTCTCTGTGTCTGCCCTCACTGGCACTGAGCTGTAGACAGCCAGGAGAGCAGACAACGGGACAGCTCTCACATCGGGTGTACCGGGTCCCCATCGAATGGGAATTGAAGTGCACTTTGGCGCACATTGATTCCCACTCGATTGACCCAAAATAAATCACAGCGTGGTGGTGTCACCACACTGTGATTGATTGATTGATTGATTGATTGATTGATTGATTGATTTCGGGTCAATCAAGCAATTGCACTGGAAACTAACCTGTATGTTCAGCTTTAGACTTGGAAATGGTTGTACTGCATATTGCAATAGTTGTAATGGGTGTGCATAGACACACAAGCCATGGGATGCCTGTATATCTCTTTCAAGCTCCCCCTCTGTTGTACCCACAGGGTCCCTTGGTTTTACTTACTACTTTTGCAGTAGAACAAGAAGCTATGTTTACAGATTATTTTTTAATTGCTTGCCTCTTATTGTGCTTTATTGCAGTGATTGAACTTTTAATAATCAAAGCATGCAGGTGAATCATATGTATGTACGGCACCATCTCGTCCAGCGCTGCTACTCCTTCTATAGCACTGGACGAGATGGTGCCGTCCAGTACACATCGGGGCTCCGGGAGCGCTTACTTACAGTTTT
>CM070040.1:59151090-59163965 GCA_036250615.1 Ptychadena robeensis | reverse complement strand
TTGAAATTTCAATTTCAGTTGAAATATCAGGCTGAAATGCTGAAATGACCCCATCAAAATTCGACTATGTAAATTTAAAAATTCGCACTGGGATCAACCATCCCTAGTTTTCAATGCACTACTTGGCAAAGAAGCTTACAGACAATATAACAATGGTCGGACTATAGAGAGTTAAGAATTTGTATGAGGGTTTTTAAAATCATCCTGTAGCTAATATCGAGTGGAACGCTAAAGTTATTCATTTTACTGTGGAAGTATTTGGAATATTTTTTCTTTCCTTCAGTTTTTTAAACTAGATCTAATAAACCAAGGGTGTCAAAGCACAGCACAGGGGCGGAATCTTACCTGCAGTGAAAATTTATTTATGTGTACCGTAAAATAACATATATTATAGTATTACACTTTGCTTGGTCCAGATTCAATGTTGAAGCTTAAACTTAACTTTTCAATGATAAGGTTCATCAGTAGAAGGAAGCTTCCTCAATTGCAGATTTTTTTTTCAATAAGTATAAAGATTGGCCCCTGACTTTGTCCACATTTTTTATTTTGCCCCATTCTGTATTTATGTTTAACCCTACTGATCTAAAGGTGTTTAATTCCCAAGGTAATGCTTACTTTTTATATTTTAAAAAACAACTTCCTTTTTTTGCTCCAGTTTCCTTGAATATGAAATGTAGTTGTAGTACAGACAGTTTACTTAGTTCAGCAAATAGAAGCATTAAGCTACATTAACATAAAATACTAAAAAATTCAGGAAAAAGACATGATTGGGTATATAAGGGCGACACAGCTTCACCTTATTTAACCTCCTGAGTGTTTATCCCAAATGTAGCTCGGGGGAGGTTTTCATGCCCCGATCACTCCCTGAGCTACATTTGGCGATACTCTTTTGACATGAGCCACCGGTTTGCCTGAAACAGGTTAGCAATCACAAGTGTGATTTACAGACAGGGCTTTATAATAATACAACGTCACCGATAACGTGGAAGAGGCGCACCCGCACTTTTGCCAGGAGCTCGCTGGGGACAGAAACTCAAAAGTGCGTTTCAGGGTACTCACTGATCTCTTTCGGGTGCCCCTCTTCCGTGTTATCGGTGACGTTGTATTATTATAAAGCCCTCTCTGTAAAGAGATAATACCTGGTGATCCTAAAGGTCATATGGTCTCCCTTATGCCTAGGAACCATGTTCTGCAGGCTAATATTGACTTGGGGTCATCGGGATGATCTTCAACACCCCAAACCACACTTGTGATTGCTTACCTGTTTTGGACAAACCGGCGGCTTCCTGCAGCAATTTCCATCTGGCATCTTTAGGATCCATGTCAATGGCATCGGTGATGATGCCAGGGACATGGGGGGCTGCACAGGCCATTTGCCTGTACTGTAATCAAGGCAAAGGCAGATGCCTTTTGCAATTTAAACAGAGTACATTGATCTTTTTACATTAAAAACTAAATTCTAATTGAACCACCAAGAAGGTTGCAATTATTATGTTTATTTTCTCATGACCTTGATTTTTATTGTATCATTATTACATTTGCCGATGTTGTAGGATAGTTAAAAAAAATTCTAGCACAGTTTTATTTTACATCAATGTAGTTCAATTAGTGGACTAAGAACCTATTTCCCTTTTTCAGGTATATACTGTATTTATTGCTATATGTATGTCTTTGGTTACACTTTTTATGCCAATAGTCATTCCTATCCCTTACATGTTACAAGATTTTTTAAAAAGTAGACTAATTTGCATAAAACCAAATACTGAAATGAAAACAAATTTGAATGGTTGTGATTGTATAAAGTCCTAGCTTTTGACTTATTCATCATCTGTTATCCAGAAACTGGAGCTATCGTAGCTGGCTTATGAGCATGGAAATTCATGCTGGGGTGTTAAAAATGTTAACTGGTTTCCAGCATTGTGAGCGTGATTAATACTCTGTTGCATTTATTTAATAAAGGTTTTTGGAGTTTAGAGTTATTTCTTTCAGGTTTTCCATTATGAGCTTCCATAAATTATAATTTTTTTTGTGGTTGCTTAATAAATATTCACCAATTCTTTCATTTATTTATTATTATTTGATTGCATGTTTCTGATAAAGTGCAGGGATCTTTTCTCTGAATATTAAATTCACATTATCTGCATGTGGGCAAATGTTTCACCTGTTCTTGTTTTTGTTAAAGTATCCAAGAGTATGTGAATTTGTTTTTCATCTATTTGACTTAGGCTTGGGCTCCACTACTCATTAAATCCCTGTGGTAATAGATTGCATTAAATTGCACGAGCCGCCAATTGAAGGCAATGGGGCTTTGAAGGCAATGGGGCTGTCTCCACCACCCATCAGAGTTCCGGATCCCTCAGTCTGAGCCTCCGTCATGTTGATGTCGACACAGCCCATCCGCATCCACAGGAATGCAACGGAAACTTGCGCTGACATCAGCAGATGCCAGCGCATAGTGGAGCCCCAGTCTAACTTTTATAGACAAGTTTTCGGGATGTCTCAAATCCATTGTTTAGGCCTTATGCCCATGGTGGTATTCCCAAGTGTGGGAAGTAGCGCTATCCCCAAGCCATTCTTGGGGTAACTTACCTTCTTCATACATGCCTACACCTTTCCTCTGTGTATGCATACTGGTTCATAGTAGTGATGAGTGGCATAGGCCATATTCAAATTTGCGATATTTCATGAATAATTCTACTAATATTCGATTCTCTATTCGCGAATATGAATGGTCACATGTGCTATTTATTTTGGCATTGCGAATATATAATTTGCAATCCATGCCCATAAAAATCACAATGCAAATATTCGAAATTGCGAATATCCGACGCCATATTCGCGAAATTTGCGAATTCTCAAATAGCCGATACTCGCCGAATACATTCGAAATTCGAATATTCGAGCTCAACACTAGTTCATAGCACCCCGGTGTCAGAGATGACGTCATTAATGTGTAAAGAGGGTGAGAGTGGGCAAGAAATACAAACTGATTGTATAGTCATCGGTTTTAATTTTTCGTACTGCTTTAGGAAGCAGTTTACCAAAATAATGGGACCCCCAGGAGAGTTAAATCATACAAACTTTCTGTACACAAAATACAGATACAAATAAATAAAGACAAATGTGAGCAGGTAGTTGCTAACATTTTAGCATGCCTGTCAACTTTTCCCTTGAATTAAAGAAAGTCACTTCCAGTATTTGAAACGTGGAAGTCTGAGTTAGAGTGCCACTTCCGTAGTCAGTGACGTCACTACTGGCATCAAGAGGTTTACTGCCCCCTAACTATCTACCGCACTCAAGCAGGGTAGGAACTTAGGAGTAAGAACTTAGAGTAATACCTCCTCCCTTATAAGATACCCCAATTTCAAAATCCCAGGAAATATCCAGGATTTATTGAAATGGCCGGGAAAGTCAGATAAAAAACTGGAGGGTTGACAGGTTTGATCTTCGCCCTACCAGGAACACGCAGCTAATTCATTTTCTTGTAAGTAACAATGGTTTGAGTATTCAAATTAAATGTAGATGCCAAAGTCTTAACTATGAATCCTTTTTTTATTTTGACTGAATTTTGGAGGCTTTCTTTTCTTCCTTGAGGTAATCCTTTATGTTCTTTAGTTAGCCCACTTACCAACATTGGCCACCAAAACTGATTACATTGCAGTGCATTTCTTCTACATTATATTTAAAGGCATCCCTGAAGGGCTAATGAGGACATAGTGGTTCACTTGCCCAGGTAGGTGTACAACATCCAGATCAAAGTAGTGAATGCAGACTGTAGTGGCTCGAGATGCCTAATATTAGCTGGTCTTCTATAAGCTTACGGTCATCTTAAAATCTCCAAATGACCACAGGAAGAATTGTTGTTTTGAGGAACTATCACCTGCCTCTTCCTCAGCAAACATCTTATCTCTTCATACATTTTTGCACATTACACATTTTCATAGTCCATCTTTTTGAGACTCCATTCTGCAGTATTGATGACACTGTCTGGCATCTAACCTGTAGCCAAATTGTCAATCTCCTCATTGAGCTCTTCCACATTGGACTCTTTATTTAGTTCATACATGGTGGAAATTGATGTGTATCTGTTGAGGGCTGCTGTAACATAATTTTTCTTGGAATAAATCACAAGTGTTCCATCTATCCAAAGTGTTCCATGCATCTATACATGAGTTTATTCCTGTCTGTAATTACCTTTGCATTGCTAGACTTGAAAGGTGTCATCCTCTGAATGAGATCAAGGGTCTTCATTATACTGCAACTCCCCAACATTGCCTGTTAATACTGCAGTTTGAGGCGTCAGCGAGCTACAGCATATTAACTTAGCTTAACCTACCTGGTGGTAAAATTTGTTTTTCTTTAGACAGGTACTGAAAATTTCCCTTACTGGTCATGCCCACAATGTCATGAGGACTGTGATGCAGGGTGGGCATCATGGAAGGATCCTGTGCGCCTCACCATGTCCCTGCTATTATCAATTACTCCTATGGAGCTAGACGAACATCACTGAATGAGTAAGAACTGTGTTGATCTCTCATCCAATCACATGCATGCAAAAATCCTGTTTATAAATTCTAGCTTGCACATGATTGGGTATTTGTTGCAAAGTAGATTTTCACCCTATATACAAAGATAAATATTTTTTTTCTTCAAGTGAACATACTGAGCTCCTTGATAATGCAGCCACACTGCCTTGCAATCTACTTTCACAACTCTCTTATAGTAATTCCCCTGTATTTAGCCAGATCTATGCAATTTGTTTATGGGCCTGTGGTGGCATGCTTATATTAATCCATCTAATTCTTGGCTGTGATCTTAGTGATGTAAGGTTTATATGCAGATGTTTGGTCAGGGAAAACCAATCCAGAAAATTCCAATGTACAGTTTTTGTTTTAAGATTAATCCCAAGGGATGCTTGGTACTAGACACTACAGATCGTTGGAAAGTGTGTCAAGTGGAATGACCCCACTCTGAAATAATAGGGTAGGTGGCTTTGTGTCTAAATTTTCTGTTCTTTCGATACCATTAATAGCTGTGTAGAGAATAAATAGTAGGGATGACATTGCATGAATTGATTTATTACAAATTTGGCATCCTAAGACGTTTTACTTTAAACAATATGGGTCTGAAATGGGAAATGGGTCTGAATGAAACTGCATCTGAAATTACATCTGAATGCAATAATTAACATGCATTAGAATACTTGTATATGTAACTATTAATAGCAAATCTAAAAATATCTCACCTCAACCTCTCATGGTTCATTTGACCTCTTATCTGAAGACATCCCAGTCATGGCCACTAGGTAGTATCTATTATTGTAAAAAACAGGTTATAGATTTTTTGTGCTTGTAAGAACTTAGCATGTCTATTTCTCTGAACATGTATACACATATGATAGCAAACTGGCACTATGACCTTTAGGTGAAAAAGTGATTTACTTCCCTAATGGTATGAGAGTACTCTGCTGGTTTTCCCCGCCCTCCCTTATCCTCTCTACACATCACAAGTAGTGATGGCGGAACATGCATGTTCGCTCTCGCGAGCAGTACTGGTGTTCGACCCGCCCCGTTCGCCGGTGAGAAGGAGCTCTCTATTCTTCCTCTGGTGGGATCAGGAGCAGCGAGATCCTGCCGGAGGAAGAATCTGTTCACTAGAAGCTGGGGCATGAAGCAAGTCGTCTGGTGAAGAGCCAGCTCTAGAACCGGAAATGATGTCAGTGATGTCACATCCGACTATCGTAACCAGGATCTAATCACCAGCAGCATTGATGAATGTGGGCCAGGAAACCAACCCAAAACATGGAGGTCTGCAGAAGCTGTGCCGATTCAGAATGTGGGTTCAGCTAAACCACCAGAGAGGTTAATCATATAATAAGATGTGCTAGAGCAATAAAATATATATTTTTTTAATATTCCTACAACCCACACAGAGGAGAGTTTTTACAAAACATGGTATTATTTGCCTTATTTCACTTTCTCTGATGAAGTAAGTAATGGCAACCTCGTCTGACTGGCTTTGTGCAGATTACCTTTTGCCCTCTCCTCCCTTCCTTCCCTTTTTTCTTGTGCTCACTAGTTCCCAGTTTTCCATTCTTTTTCATCCTTTTCTTCTCTTTGCTAATCTGTTTTCCCTTTGAAATATGGGGGGCCTTATTTTTCTGGTTTGAAAGTTCACATGCTACTTCATGCACCGGGTTGATTACAGGGGGACTAGAGTTGATTATAGTTGTTTGGTGATATATGTAGAGCCGGTGTCCGGATCTCCTATCTGAACTGTATAGTTGCTTATGCCAACAGAGCTCAGAGCCCTGCTGGTATAAGCAATGAACAGAGAGAGATAGATGAACTGGGAGGGCAGAGCCGAGAAGACTGGGCAGCCCCCTCCTGATCAGCGAAGAGGTGACGTGTTGTGCTGTGTGTGTACTGCTGCTAGTGACATCTACGGGAATATTGCATTCATTTAATCCATTGCATTAACCCAATTGATGTGAAAACGTATTAAATATTTTTTTCTGGTTTTCTACTCTAAAAACTGGGTGCGTCTTATGGTCCAGTATGTCTTATAGTCCGAAAAATACGGTATATCCTAAATCCTTATTTAAGTGTTATTTTTGTGTATTTATTTTTTCAGAAAAATATATAGCATCATAAAAACCCATATTTTGGGTTGACTTCTTCATGTAGCACATGGAGAATTAACATGATAAGAAACTCAAATCATCAATATGAGAAGAAGAAAATACTTTAGGTTGGTTTAAACTGACTTAACTGAACCTCAGATATAGATGTATCAGATATAGACATAGTATGGATGATTGCTATGCTCTGCAGCTATTTATCATATACCTATATATATATATATATATATATATATATATATATATATATATATTAACAGTGCATGGTTATAGAGGGTTTAAGGTTTTCTTGTAAAAAAAAAAATTATATATATAACAATAAGAATTTTGGCAGCAAATTTCACGGTGTTCACATCTCAAAGTCAAACATTTACACTTTCTAGAAAGCATTCAATTATGGAAAGGATGATGGTGTGTATATTTAAAGAAAGAAAAATCATTAGAGGTGCACAGTTATCCTACAAGACATCATTATTGTCAGAATACGAAATAAACTCACCAGGAGCTTTTAACAAAAGATTATTTACATAGGAAGAAAATATCTGAATGATTTTCTGTCACTAAAGACTTTAAAAGAAAGAGAGTTTTTTTCCACAGAAAGTATTTTATTTATGACGCCAGAAAGTCAATTACTAGAAATACAACTATCGAGTGGGCGATTATTTTTATAATTGTTTCCCATTATTTTATCATTTTACCCATTTACTACCACTTGTTCAGTGTACTAACTGTAATCTTGAGTGATTTTTTAAAAGCAACAGTTCTGGTTAATACAAATAAAAATTTTTTTTTGAAAATCACACCAATCATTTCGTATTTTTCTAGCTAATTAACCACTTATTAGTTCATAGCATACTAGATATAAATTCTTCCTTAGGCAAGGTTCAGACAGGCAGAAAAAAAAAACTAGGCAGAGACTAACCAGACCCTTTTTGGCATAGTGTCTGGTATGCCTGGTCATGAAAAGCATGAGCCCAATCTCCTTTGGCAAGCCTGGTTGGCCAGGTAAAGGGTTAAAGATGAGCCCCCTATCCAAACAGGCCCGATGACTTACCTCAAAGAGGGGGAGACCACTTGTTAAGGTAGGGGTCCTCTCCCCCACAACCTGGTGTTGTAATGGTGTAGGCAGAAGCTCAAGAGAATCTGGGGGTACCCTTTAAGAAAGAAACCCCTGAATAGCTGCTCCCCACCCTATGGAATGACTAGAGAGGTCTCCTAGATCCATGCCGTTACCATGCCTTCCTTAGCCAACCAGGTCTGCCAAAAGGACCTTGGACTTTCCAGGCTTTGCCAGATTATGCCAGACAGGGGCTCTGGTATGCTCTGTAGGGAGGGTCCACATTGTTCATGGACCCCCAGACATACCAGGCCTTATGTCAAACGGGGTCTGGTTAGTCTTCTGGAGGAGACTCCGATGGCTAAATTCTTTTTAAACATCCAATAACAAAAACAAATATATTTAATACAAGCTTCATATACATGTGTACATGGGTTTAACATGTCAAATGGATGTCATGATCTGTATGTTCTTTTTGAAGAAAGGTTCTCTTGACATCTAGCCTGATATCCTGAGCTGTAAAAATTTCTGGAAAAAGCAAGTGAGCAGTCCCATGGAAGTCAATATTGAAGTTTTACTGCAAAAGTGTATAAAATGACCCAAAAAACTAAATGTTACATTAATGGAATAGAAACACAAAACCAAAAAATGTCAAGCTGAAAAAAGCATGTCTGAATTAAAAAATAAATCTCTCATAGGTCTCAATAATATTACAGATCCCAAGGTAGATTTTAGAGGAAAATCATGGTAAAAATACAGCAAAAGTCTGTGTGAATCTAGGCCTAATGCAATGCTTGTATTGTGAATCTTTATGGCAATTATGCTTTAAAAATGCCAATGTGTAGAATAAGTAGATGGATAGATCTAGTACTTTCTTATTTTGCCAGAGATTTCATCAAATTATGTTTGCAGGATGTAATGTCAAATGATATAAAAGGCAGGCAGATGCAATGACTGTGTTTAACCTTATTTTACATTTCAGAATTCAAATAAACTATTTTATTATGGGCATTTACTGAAAAAAATAGATATGTTTTTCATCAAACATAGTAATAGTACTAAAACATTAAAGTAAACATTAGGCAATTGCATAAAGTCACTATAAATAAATACATATTAAAAAAGCAGATGTACAATATATCTTTATTACTCGAGAAATGTTGTGCTTTGTTTAATAGAATCTACAGTTTGCCAAGAAAATAATAACAAATGGCTGTATATCACATGAGCCGCTTCGCCCTCAACCTCCTTGGTTGTATAGAAAGAAGTAAACCAGAGAACAACACCAAAATGTAATAGCACCTTTTCCATACAAAGTCTCAAAAGTCAGATTTAAAGATTATATTCCTATTACAGGATATGCAGTTACACTGGTGCCTATATAACAACTTTAATATTGATTCTTATAGTAATACAACATTATTAAGATCTAAAATAATGCAATGAAAGAGGTAAAGTTAAATATTTTGCTTCAATTGACCATAATCATATAGACAAGTTAATAATTTAGATTACATAAGATAGTTCCATTGACCAGATAATGAATAAACACTCATGAAGGGAACAAGGAGAACAAGCAAGTGGCGACCCAACAGGAAACAGGAAGTTGATCCATTAATGGTTCTGAAAAACCAAGTCCAAGGTTCCACTAGTGAGATTTTGGAGCAGTTCATGTGCGCCCCCATTTTTTTTCAATGTGTCTGTTTCCACAGGTGCAGTTTGGTCTGCTGAAAAAAACATGGTAAACCACGTTTACTGAGCAACACTACGGATTGGACTCTGCTCCAACAATGTTTTTAATGCATTGAAATCAATGGACTAAAAAATTGAAAAGAAGAAATCGGCCAAAGACCATAGCTAAACTGCCACCAAACAGCATAGACCTTTGCACTTGTTTATGGTTTTAGCTGATACACAAGGACTTGGCCATGCACAAATCGATTCTTTAATTTGACCGTTTGAAAAATGATTGCTTTGACTGACCAAAAGTTAAGCAAATGAAACAGAAAACCAATTGAGTAGTGATTGGACATGTTGGTATTTAGTAGATAGTACAAGTATTTAGTAGATTTGTATAGTATTGTTAAGCATGCCTACAGGATTTAGGGGAGGAATCAATCTTCTTGTATTGATCACACTGTGTGGTGTTACTATCAATCAATGTTAAAGTGACAGTCCATATTTCAATTGCACAAGCCAATCAAGGACATTTTGAAAATATTGTTCCATCTAGGCTTAAGACTGACTCTTGATTCTCAAAGTCAATGTCTGAGGTCATATGATGTGTCACATTCAATGACCCCTCCTCCACTAGTTGACTTAATGCTGAAACATAATAGAGATGGTTCACTGAAATTGTGACTAGGTGGTGCTGTGAGTCCAAGCCTCTGAACATAGGATAATGGCCAATTATATAATGGAGATTAAGAGAAACTTTGGAGGAACTTTTTTGAACATTATTCATACAAAAACTACATGTGATAGAAAAATAAGTTTTTCTCTGCATCTTCAGCTATTATAATGATGATATCTTGTTAAGGGGTTTAGCTCCTAAATAATCTAGTTGAAATTCCACCACCATCTCTAATTGTCATTAACCGCCTCAGAAAGCCATACGGGTGATTCCTCGTCCTCCTCTCTACATATCGCTGGTGTCATCAAGAGGTCTATGGCGATCAGTGAGCCTGCAGCAATGCAGAATCGCTGCGAGCTGGCACAGCACAGGCGTGTTTGAACAAACTGTGCATGCACTGGGTTTGGGCATAAGGAGGAGGTTATTAATAAAAAGGTAGAAAATACCTTACACATCAAAAGTGATCTTCACCTCCCCTTCCACATCATCGATGACGCTGGGGATGTGGGGCAGGTAAACTGACAGCGCGTCCTTAACATGTAAGTCAATAGCACCACCCCCCTGCCTCTTCAGTGTCACCGATGATGCAGAAGATGTGTATTGGAAGCAATCAGTGAGATTTAAAATTGCGGCATGCTGTGTAGAGTGTAGTTTTGTAAAGAAACTTACCCTTAACTGCACTTAAGGCAACTTCCAGGGAGGTTAAATAATTCTGAAATTTAGTGTACATATATCTAGACATTTATATTCTGTATATTCAGAATATTCTGTATTGCAGCTAAATAAATGACTAGAAACTGACTGCATATTCTGTAACTGAAAAATGCATTCAAACTCCAAATGTATTTTAAATTAGAATGTGCAGTTTTCTCCAACTGCCCCATGATCCCCTTAACTGTTTACAAAAGAGATATGTATCTTATTTATGACGCCAAGTATATGGATAGGCATAGGCAATTGTACAGAATATACAAAAAAAATTAAATCAGAGGACAGTAGCGTAGGTCAATAGCATTAGGTTCTGAATACAATATCCTAATAGCTCCACAGGTCTCTACACTGGGGACAATTTGCTCAGGTAATGTATTTATCTTTGATAAACCTTTTTTTTATATGTTTCATGAGAACGCCATTAATGGAATAATGTGTACAGTGTCTCTAAATAGTTTTTATCTTCACTGTAAGAAAGTCCTTGGCAGCCATTTCTTCACCCTTTTAAAACTTATGACATCTCCGCTCGGCAATAAGTTCTCTATGATAAGTAGACCTTTACTGGAAGCCTTTTAGGTTTAATAATGCCAAGGTGCACAGAATTTGAGGGTGTGAAAAATCATTAGAGCAGAACAGTTATTTCAAAAGCATCACTATTGTCAGAATATGGGGTTTGCTCTGCAGGAGGTTCGGCAGAAAATTATTTACATAGCTGCCATTATCCAAATGATTTTCTGTCAGTTGAGTCTTCAAAAGAAAAAGTTGCAACGCTAGATCTGAATGTGTGTATTAAGTGAAGAATGATTGGTAAATAATCATGTGAAATCTGACTCTTTTGTGAAATATCAGTAAAGTGACAGCAATAGGGAAGGGGAGGAAAAGTGTAGCTTGCTAAGTAGATAACATGATATTTTTTCATTTTCTTTGCCATTTCAAAATAACAATATCATTTTATTAAATGCAACTCAAGTCTAATTAAAATAAATGAAATGCATAACCTACTTATGTTCTACAAATAATAAGGGATAGACTTAGATGTTGAACTTGAGTTTGCAAGGTCCCCATGGTGTAGTCCCCATAGAAATAGTACTACTATAACCCCCTGCCAATTGCTAAAGCATAGAGGTCAAAGTTCCTATTGCCTAGTGGTTGGTATGGACAACCTCTCCCCCAACAACCCCTAAGCAAATGGGAATGCTGTAAATAATTTTATAAGCCTGGTTTCTAAGGTTTGCTTTGGCTTAGTTGAAGCAGTTTTCCTAAAACAGTCAAAATTATTTAATATACACAACAATGGACAGAACATGAGCAGGTTAGTGTATCATTGAAAGTGATATGACAATTATGTTCAGGTTATAAAGTCAATTCCAGTTATTGGTCATCAACTGAGTAGGCACTGGACTTAAATGAGGATTGATCCTCTGACACATGGGCACATTGCAAGCATTAATCTCCCCCAGGTTTCTCTACAAACACACATTATTATGGTCAGGGGTATATAAAAAACCTAAGTGGTGCTGTTCACAAATATTCGAACCATGAATTTTTATTTTGAATATCAGCACTTAATATCGGCACTTATAGTTCTATATCTTCATAATCACAAATATTAAAGATTTTTTACATCAGTACCCGGAACTACCGTGCATTGCGTTTGCAAAATGCGCCTCTACTGATTTGCACAATTAATGTAATCTATGGAACATACCATGCATTGGGTTCACAATATGCACATGTACAAGTGCCGATTTGCACCATGAAGGTAATAATGACTTTAGATCAAAAAATCTCAAACCTCTTGTGAATATTAGGCGAATACAAATATTGCCTATGCTGCTAATCATTATACCTAAGTATCTATAAATACAAGCAAAATACATACTATTTGGATTATATGTAATATAGTATATAATCCTTTGTTTATTATACTTTACTCTTACCAGGCCTCATTAAACCTATGGTCCCCCCTTCACAGGGGACTGTGGTGTAGCATCACTCCGTGTTTGCCTATGACATCCTTGGCCCCATTCCGGTCCTCAGACAATCAGGTGTTTAGGATTAGGGATGGACCGAACTGTTCGCCGGAGAACAGTTCGGCCGTGAACTCGGCATGT
>CM070040.1:59137142-59150990 GCA_036250615.1 Ptychadena robeensis | reverse complement strand
TATTAGGAGATACATTTACAATGGAAAAATGTTACTGTATGCGTGATATGAGAGCTTACTATGGGTCTCCCATGAAGAAGAGAGTAACTTGTGAAACACATCGAGAGAGAATGACAAAATGGCATGCATTCAGCAACAATGTATATGGTGTGATTACATTATGTATGCTGATTTGTTTGGTTATTCAACCAATACATAGTATTTGTATTAATTTTTTACAAGCTGCCTTTAAATCACTTTATCTTTGCCACTATTTTCCTTATCCAGGTGGGAGGGACACAAATGTTTTCTCTCTGTTTCACATACTAATTATTGTATTTGTTTTAGACATAGTTTAATCACTTATAAGGTCATAGAGGGAATAGTATCATCATCCAATAGTTACACAATTTCATACTATAGAATATCCATCCTTGATGGGAAGAAGGTTCTTTGTAACCTGTCTCAAGTTTCTTCCTTGACTTAGCTCAAGGACTATGTGGTTCACACTTCATATCTTTGTTCTCTTGTCTTTATAGAAAGCGGAATGTTCAGAGCTAGATCACACTGAGATTTTTCAATGTATTCCAAGGTCCTCCAATAGACCAACAAAAAGAGCTTTAGGTGATTAGAAGTAATCATTATGATTCTTTTGTCAACCCCTTCCTGACTCAGTTGTTGCAATTGAACTTTGCTTTATTCAAGATGTCTATGGCTTCTCATAGAAACTAATGCAGAAAGCAAGCTGGAAGACCAATATACCTTATCTGGACTATTTTTTATATTGCTAAATTAAATGAGCACAAATAAATATTTAGAACTCAAAAAATTAGATTCTTTTTATAAAAATCCTTTTTTACTAAATTATAAGTTGTTAGTTATGTCAAGGGTGGTTCATATGTTCTAGAATGGTTCTGTAATTATATACGACAAGGTAGGACACTAAGATATAAATTAATGAATCAATATGCATCAAATGCCTATACTCAAGGGTGTCTTGTATCCTGAGTTAGGTCTCAGTAATGATCAAGCATATTTACAAAAATAATTCACACATTTTAAAAAAAGGTTATAACAGGGGGCTAACATATAAGGTAATACATAACCCAAGGGTGATACATAACCCACAAATGTTTAGGCTCTTTGCAACCCCAGCCTACGAATTAGAATAGTCATTGTGCAGGAGGTATTCGGCGGCGACGGCCGCTCTGAGAAACTCCCAGGGAAGGATCAATTTGTGGATTGTGCGGCTCTCTCCCACCCAGCAACCCCCTATCTTTACTTACTCTACATCTTTAAATGCGGAGGGGTGGTCTCATCTTGACCATATATACCAGCCCCCACCTTCACCAGGGGACTACCAATTGATTCACATGCCGCCTACCTCAACCTGACCCTGTTTCCTGTAGAGGCAAACCACCTGCCCCCATATCCAGATCATATCTTCTCACTATATATAGGAGAAGATTTTTTTCCAATCAATTTAAGCGGATTCATATATACATCAAAGTGCATTGGCCTGACGAAGTGCCCTCTGTGCACTTATAACCATCTACCTCCATCGTTTGCTTATCTGTCTGTATTTTGGTTTTATCGTTGTTCACAATGCGTATGATTGATGCCAAGGGCACTGTGCAATATACCTGTATATGTGTTATACTCTACTCACATGGTAAATTTGTCAATGTGTACCCTGAACATCTTCTCTCATACCTAGACGGTTAAGAGACTATACACTTTAACCGAAACTTTCAATAAATGTCTTTTTAACTCTGCTGGTTTCTGAACCAATCTTCATTGTTCCAATCAAAGTCCCAAGGGGGATCTTTCTTCTTATCTCTACGAATTAGAATAAGTATGAAACGTTGGCCTATCTCTAGATGAGATAGCTACATTAATTGAAATTTCATTTTATTTAATCTAATTATGTTTTACCAAAACCATGTAATATGAGGGGGTTTCTAAACTATCAAGTCTACCTGTGTTCGATTGCAGAGGACCCTATACTACATAATTGTTGGTAGATCTGAAAGATATCTGACAGAGAGATCTAAAGGTGTATGGTCAGCTTTACAGAGTAAGGGCTTGTTCCTAATGTGTCTTGTTCCTTGAGCCCAAGCTGGCCTCAGGGAAAAATATGTGGACAAAACACAGAACCAGCAGTGGATCCAATCTCATTCAAGTGAATGCAGCAAAAGGGGTCAATGACAAGTGGCACATTTATTAACTCTGAATAGACCCATAGAATAGATCAGTGGTATATGTAAAAGCCGCAATTTTTTGAATCAAATTACTAAGATGTGTCACTGCCAATGCAGTGGTAATGCATCATAAACCATGACCAACAGTGGGTAACAGTGGTTGGGTTGTAAGTTCTTCTTTCCGAGCTTCCTTCAACATACTCGACAACTGCTCATCTAACAATGATGATTTTAATTGGCAAGCATCTTGGTGTGACAACTATGAATATCACCCTAAAACAGGAAAGGTGTTTTGCCCAGATTAGCAGGTAGAATTAATGGAAAGAGTCTGATGAATAGTAATAAGCAGCATAGGCAATATTGATATTTGAAAAATATTGTGAATGTTACTCAATATTCACAATAAATTCAAGAATTTGTGATCTCCAGTCATTATTACAATATTTGCGCAAATGGCCACTTGTGCATATTGCGATCGCAATGCATGGTAGTTCCGGGTACTGATGTAAAAAATCTAAAATATTCGCAATAACGAAGATATAACACTATATACAACATCTCAACGTGCCGATATTCACAATAAAATTTTGCGATTAGAATATTTGTGATCAACAGCACTGATAAATAATGGAACAGAACTCTAATGAAGCCAACTTTAGGAGAATGGTAAGCTGTTATATACATTTTTGGTTTTGGTATACTTAGCTTGGCACAGTGGAATTGTCCTCAATTTAAATCATGAAACAAATTAGAAACATGTTATTGAAATGTTTTTGAAAACAGTACCCAATCAGGCCATGATCAATGATGCTAGACTAGTCCTTCCATTTGTTTTTATTTTTGCTGTTTAATGTTTTGAGGTGTTTTGTCCACAAAAGCAATTTATGGAGTATTCATCTCCTTACTTTTGTTCTCTGAGCTTAATTAATGACCTACACATGCTACAAGATATAAAAAATATTCTTGACTCTATAAGGCATGTGCATGGTAGTTTGGTTGCTCTAGTTACTCGGGCATCTCCCCCCCCCCCCCCCCCCCCCCCCCCCCCCCCAGGGACCCCCTGTTCAGAATTGCTAGGCTCGTCTTGGAACAGATGTCACTATCTCTGCCCAGCAGCCTTCCTGTTACACTGTGTCCAAAGCCCATTCAAATCCTTTCCCCACTCCAAGATAATTCAGCATATTGAACTGTGTTTGAGCTTGGCAATGGCAGGAACGTGCCTCATTTGGTGGTTAAGTCCTCATTTATCGCTGTAGCACTGTGAAGAAGACACCTGGGGGACTGGGAAGGTCTTCTGTATGGGAAGACTATGAGACCTAGTGTTTATAGGTGTATGCTCAATTAAGCTTTTACCCTACCAATAACGTCTCATAGTCTTAGTTGACACACAAGGCTGCTTTCCAGGTATGAATCTAAAAAAATACTCTTCTTATATTTGTGTTCATGAGTTTAAATATTGTTTAGGTTTAGGAAAAGGCCTGAGCTCATCCCAGCTTGCCAATGGAAATTACATATTCTCGTTATTCCTCTTTACCCCTTATATGGGTTCAAGAACCACCATGAGCACAATTTTCTTTGGCTTCCTCTGGAATTCTCAATATATAATAATTGTTTAACGATTGTGGTTGGGACGCCAAATTACCAGTTCCTTGAGGGTAGTGTGTCTTATGTCTATATACTATATAACATGTGGTATCAAAATACAGATAATCAATAATCATAGCCTATAGTAGGATGTTGTTTTCTCCGGATTTCTCTAAAAGGCCTTTTCCCATTCCTTGCTGAGTTTAATAGGAAAAAAGTGTCAGGTAAATATGTTTTCGAAAGTTTCTCTACAGGTGTGATTTTTTTACATGTATAAGGTGTGAGTGTGGCCCAGTATGTAGTAAGTAGACCCCTTTCACCTAATCTTCTTAAAATTGATTGTTTATCAATGTTCACGTTTTGTTGAAATGATAAATCAATCAGCAAAAAGCAAGCATTTATTACCTGTGAAGTCACAACTCTCAGCTAATTTCTTTGGAAAGTTCTGGGCGGGAGGAGAGACCTGCAAGAAGGACAAAGCAGATCAGTGGGTGGTAGATAGGGATTACTGGAGGAAGGAAAAGCAAATACCTGAATGGAGAGGGCCATGGATGGTGAAGAGAGAGCTTTGCAATGCTATTACTCCATCAAATGAGGCCAGTCAAGGTGCAGGTTCCAGCTTTTGATTCTTCTTATGTGGATAGTAAATGGGACCAATGACTTTCATAAAAGGAGTGGACACATAGAGAAAAATAGGGCCACAGTTCATTTTTAGGGAAAGGCAAACATATTATAATGCAAATTATTAATATCATGATAGTACCATATGTGTATACAGATCATGTTATAGTGCCCTCTTCCCAATCTAGGCACAAAATTGTTGCCTGTATTTAATTTATTTTGAGCATCAGTGAGTAAGTGACTAAGCTACTTTCGGGTTTAGGAAATATTAAGAAACACATGAAGTGCTAATTCACTTAATTAATTTACCTGTCTGAAGATAAACGCTCAGTAAACAGATCCTGAAAATAAGTTATAGAATGTCCAGCAGACCAGTAAAAGTTTTTTTTTAAGTTAGTTATATCTAAAGGTGGGTTTACATGTGTAGATTTTTCTGGCTAATCAATGAAGAACGAACAAATTTTTGGTTGATTAAGCAAAAATCTAAAATGGCCAATTGATTTGATGGATACATTTTGATTGACCTCGAACAAAAAATCGTTTATAAGGTCTTTGAACAGGTTGGTAAATTTTTATCTGTTGTTGTAATTTCGAATGTATTTTCATTTGATATCGTCGATGAACAAAAACAAAAAATCTAATGTTACATAGAATAAATGAATGAACGATGCTCGACAACGACCTCAAGCAAAAAATGAAATTGACAGTTGATTGAAGAAAAAATCTACACGTGTAAGCCCACCTTTAGTTTTTATTAATTTCAATGCAAAATCCCTAGATAGACCAGCTCTATAATTGTGTGGCAGATTTTAAGATAAGATTAAGATAAGAAAAGGTCTCCTCTTAGAGATCATTAGTGATATATGATATATAGTGATATGTACTATGTAAAGTTCTGTATAATTGGTCAATATGCACTATGAAATAATGTATCTATATGCGCTAAGTGAACAATGGCTTCATTCCTATGGAATGTCTTCTTCTGTTGCAGTTCAGTTCACGTTTAATCAAATATATATTTAGTATGATTGATAAAAAATTATAAAGCAATGCCTTTTGGAAATGATTAGCATTTAAGTGCATCTGTACCATGCAGACCCACCAATCTTTAATGTTCCTTTGCTAATTTGCATAAATATAAATAAAAATGCTGCATTAACATGTATGACGTGGGCACCAACACACATATCATAAGAAAAGAAAATACAAATAACGTACATAATCTCAATACATTGCCTGTATTATATGTAAAACTATATTATCAATAAATATAAATATAATATCATAAACTAATACAAACGATACAGCAGCTTACCTCTAGTAGCACATTCAGAATTGCAGACACTGTTTTTTTTTCAATATTATTATTATTACCTTTTATACATAGAGAGAGAGATATGATATAGAGATAGATAGATAGATAGATAGATAGATAGATAGATAGATAGATAGATAGATAGATAGATAGATAGATAGATAGATAGATAGATAGATAGATAGATAGATAGATAGATAGATAGATAGATAGATAGATAGATAGATAGATAGATAGATAGATAGATAGATAGATAGATAGATAGATAGATAGATATTACGCAGTGCTGTACATTAAACTAGAAATGAGATGCAACACAAGATAACATACATGTACAGGTTATGACACAGGAGGGGTGGAGGACCCTGCCCGCTCTGGCTTACAATCTAAGAGATTATGTAGCGGCAAAGTAGAAGAGTCCTGATGAAAATAAAAAATAATTGCTTTCTGGTTTTTATATGTATTATACAAAATTTGTACAATTGTGATGTAGTAAACACTCATATTGAGGATGAAAATGCTTTATGTAATATGGCGTAGAATAGCTCATATACCACTAACAGCTTTTCCTTCTCCTTCGTTGACTACCCTGTCGTGCTAGAGCCTCCCATATTAGCCTGAGAATAAAGTTACAAACCAATAAACATTATGAAAAATATCTAGTAACGTAGTAAGTTATGTTCAGAACCTTGTACGTATAGTCCATAGCCATCAGCATTGTTAGTTCATCACATTTATGTTTTTGGCATTCCAAAAATGAGAACAATGAAGTTCCTACAGAAGTAAAACTTGCTGATTTGCCTTTCTATAATTTTTGGACACTGTCCATAAGTATGCATGTATTACTAATCTTCAATAATCCTTTTTTTTTTTTGTTTTTTTTTTAACTTCAGCTTTCCAGCGCAGTGATTAGAGGTTGCAGCCCTGCAGGAAGTATGGGTTGCCTAGGCAACACAAAATAGCTGCTCCAAGCTTAGCGGAATTCCTCTCTGAACAAGAGCACAGCATTGGTATATCCTAAGCTTTGATTAGCTCGATTATTTGTTTTGGAAGGCTCCCACCTGTGAGGTACCAATAATTTATCACTACAACACGCTACTTCTAACTAGCATAAATATTGCACTATACAACCCAAGGAGTATTTTTTATTCATTACAAAACCGTCTACTTGTAAATATTTTCTCCAAAATTAAAAAAAGTGTGAGTTTTCCTGGAAAACTGAGGATGATTTTTACCTTTTTTTTTTTAAATCTAAGGCTGTTTATTCAAAGGCCATGACATAAGCTGGTAGAGTTCATACAAAAATAAGGCAGATTGCCAAAGCATTTCATTTTAACACAAAACCTTGCAGTACTTAAAGGGAATTTCCAGCTTAACTGCAAATCCTGTATATGTGTCCCATGCCGTAACACATAAGAGACCCCCCACCTCTTGTAATAGACTATTATCTCACAGCTGTTTATGTTGCTGAAGTCTATCTCCATTTTATATCTGCTGTGTGCAGAACATCCTAATGGTAACCAAGCAATGTGTGTCTTGCTTCTAATACACTGAAGACATTTCGAATTGTAGTATATAGAGTTACACTTACCGTATAAGCCAACCCGAATATTTTAAAAGTCCGATCCGCCTGTTCGCGGACGGACATGGCCGAAGTTCGGCCATCACTACACACAGCAAATGTACTTTTGCTTTTAGGTGCAATTATTTAATTCAGCAGATTTGTAAGTTAATTACAAAGCCCCTGAACATGATATCATCACTAAAAATGCTGGAGAGTTAGAGAAGGGTGGTGGCAACATTGTAAAGAAAAAAGTATTGCTCTAGCATATCAAGTTTTTGCATAAAATAAGTTCAAATTTGACCTGATTTGAACCTGTTCGACATGTTCGGTGGCTTTGCAATTCACTCATAAAGTCCACCTACAAAATGGCACGATTTAAATTTTTTGACCCAAATATAAGCCGAATTAAATTTTTTTTTTAATTGGCCTTATATTCAAGTATATACTGTATTTACATTAATGTTTGTTCTTGCCATATATCAATTTTATTAATTTGTTGGGAACTAGAGATGGTCGTTTTTTTTCAAAATTTAGAATAGATTAAATTGCAACACCCCGGCATATGGTATCATCACTAAAATTGCTGAAGCAAAACAAAATTACAAAAAAAAAACTATGTATTGATCTAGCACATAGCTGTCAAACTATTTGACCCACCAAGCAAATATTCCCAGCACCCCCACTTGCCTCCCTCCCCCCAATGGTAATAGAGAACTGGGAGTGGCTGCAAAGCATTGCACTTCAGTGACATCACAATGAGTATGCGCCAAACAGAGCATGCTTGGATTCATAGATCTCCATTACCAAAGTTGGATGAAGGAATAGTGAGTAGAGATTGTCAAATTTTGTATAAAAAATTTGACCATTTCTAGTTAATTGCACAGCCCCTGAGCATGGTATAATAACAACTTGCTGGAGATGGTGAGTGCAGCTGGCATGGGGTTGCCAGAGCTGGAGAGAGAAGAGACAGAGTGAGGTCATCTGGCCATGTATACAGTGATTTCAGTGTGTGTGTGTAGTCCTTGTGTGCCCACATTCATGTGTGTACAGTGTGTGAGTGGACCAAATGTTTCCACATCACTGTATGTAGACAGGGATTATGGAGCACATGGACTACACACACTGTATGCACTGCACCCCATCTCTGTATGTACAGTACAGTCAAAATGTCCGACATTATCTATAATATTAAATAATATTTTCAGTAAATATCAAGATTGGCCCACAACATTGTATATTTTTAAAATGTGACCCCCTATGCAATTGAGCTTGACATCCGTGATAAAGCACCTTTTTTGAGACCCATTTTTGACATGTGCTAGAACAATGCTTATTTTTTTGTGATGTTACCATAAACTTTCTCTACATCTCCAGCAATTTTGGTGATAATACCTTTCTCAGGGTCTAGTAGAAATTTCAGGGGTGTCAACCTAAGGTTCCCATAAACTTTCTATACATCTCCAGCAATTTTGGTTATAATACCTCATTCAGGGTCTAGTAGAAATTTCAGGGGTGTCAACCTAAGGTCCAAGACCAAAAATGTCCCACAGTATAGTTATATTTGGCACTAAGATTTTTTTTATTTTATTTAACCCTCTGGGAGTTAGGCCCATTTACCAGACTAAAAGAGTGTTATGGGCTATCGAAACTAAATACAGTGTAATCTGTTTCTACTACCCACCCTCCCTCCACTGCCCTTAACATCCCAGGCGTCATCAATGACACCAGAGATGTGAGGACAAAGACTGGCATTGTCTGCATATAACGCAGGTCAATGGGTTTGCCCCTCTTCCTGCCTTTTTGGCATCATTGATAATGCCGGGGAGGTGAAACCCAGAAGGAAAGCCCCAACAAAAAGTTATGTATACAACCAATACATTTATTGTTTTGAGAACACAAAATAAGCCCCCCATACACATATTGAGTTTCTGCTGCTGCTGATGACGTCGGCCACTCCTGTCGAGAATTGTCAGGACACCCTTACAGCACTTACTTAGGCTGGTCCCCATTTAAACTAATTAAATCACTCTAAGAATTATGGGCATGTCCGTAATGGCTTAGATCAATGTGGCAGACAGTTTCTGGCCAAATTACAACTTTAAGCTTTAGATTTCCACCCGATTTTTTGTCAATCGACCGCCCTGAGCCTTACAGTTGGAATATGTTTGCTTACTATAGGTATTTCATAACTTTAGCAATATTTATAAACTTATTTAGACACAACCAGCAATGAACATTGGTAAAGTGCACCTCTAAAAGAACATGACCTTTCCGCAAAAAACAAAATTCCTCCTAAGGTTGCTTTATAAAAAACATCAAGTATGTAAATAAATGTAAACGTCTTCTAATAAAGGATTTGACTTAATGTCAGAAGTGAATCATCACATGCCCCCTGTGACATTCATTTGCCTATATATATTAGCAGTATGGGTTCTTCACTTGAAGTGAAATACCAATAGTGAAATATCTTAATAATTAAAACGGTGGCATTTATGAAAGATTTATTTCCCAGATATGAAGCTTCCTAGTGGGGACTGCCAATTTAGAAATGCTTATTAATAGTTACTGCATTGCATGTAGGTTGCCGCCTTTCCGCAGCATGCGTGTTGTGAATGTATTGCTTCCATTTACATGGTGGCAAAAAGAGAGTTTTAACACATGAAAAAGATGAATACCACATACATCCAGTGACAACACAGAGCAGTCATTATATACAGTGGGTACAGAAAGTATTCAGACCCACTTAAATTTTCCACTCTTTGTTATATTGCAGCCATTTGCTAAAATATTTTAAGTTCTTTTTTTCCCCTCATTAATGTACACAGAGCTCCCCATACTGACAGAAACACACAGAATTGTAGACATGAAATATCACATGGTTCTTGGTATTCAGACCCTTTGCTGTGACAATCATATATTTAACTCAGGTGCGGTCCATTTCTTCACATCATCCTTGAGTTTGAGTTTGATTATACTGTTTGAACTAGATTATTAAAGCCACACACCTGCCTATATAAGACCCTCGGGCCCCTACGTTAAGCTAAGTGCTTGGCCGGGTCCTGATGGATCACATACACTTTACCTGCCTGGCAAATGCTCTGTTCACATATCTGCAGATGCAGGGGTAACCCCTACATCGGGTGATTGGCTCAGTGCCGTAAGAACAGAGCATCCAATGTGCAGGTAAAGTGTATGTGATCTATTAGGACCCTTCGCTCTTAACATAGGAGACATAACCTATACTGTGTATATATATATATATACAATTTTGGCTGTTTATGTATTGCCTGGTCTCCTCATGGGACCCAGCATCTGAAAGGCACATAGGAGATCAGCTGTGGGGCTGATGCAATTGGGCGCAATTGAGCAGCCTATTTTTACATATCTTCAATCAGGGTAGAAAAATCGCAGCCGCAATCCAGTCCAACTGCGTCCATGCCCAATCACGGCCATTAGTGGAAGTAGGGACAAGCCCATTCAACTAAATGGACATGATCAACAGCGATCACCATGCACAATTAAAATCGCAAGCACACCGGGATTAATGTGGGAACTAAGCCTAAGGTATCATGACCCATAATTGTTCTCAAGTTTTAATGACCAAGTAGATATTTATATACACTAATTATCCACAACATTAGGCCCTCTGATTTATATTATGTATGCCTTGTGCCCCAAAATTCTGATCTTTTGAGACATGGTGTTATGCCGGGTACCAGGGATCCACAGGGGGGACCGGGGGAGGCAGGGAGTCTATGTGCACCCCTGGTCTTCACCAGAGCACTCTGCCATGTTTACTGCCATGCTGAGTCTTAAATAGGCTGCAGGCCACACCCACTGGGCTGGGCTTGCTGATCAGCTTCCTGCCCAGGAGTCTATAACTTAAACCACCATCACAGCGCGGCCTGGCTACTGCGATGGCGGACCCCCAAAGTGCTGGCAGCAGAGGAGGACATGGTATGTCCAGAAGGAGTGGTAGGTGGAGGTGGCCAGGGTCTCGCTGGACCCCGAGGGGCACGTGAGTGACACATGGACTTTATAAGACCATTAAATGTACAATGTATACCAAAAGAACACCATATCCAAAGTGAAGCATTGTGGTGGCAGCATCATGCTTTGGGGCTGTTTTTCTTCAGCTGGAATCCAGGTCTTAGTTTAGTGCTTAGTGCTAGTTCTACTTGCTACATTGTATCATTAGTCAGCGCTGGCAGCTTCAGGCAGCAAACCGGATCGCACAGATACAGTAAGGCTCCCAGAGATGGTCCCCTGCACCCCCCCTGCCTGTGGCACCCGGCATATAAGACGACTCCCGACTTTGGGGAGGATTTTAAGGTGCTGAAAAGTCGTCTTATACGCCGGCATATACGGTACATACTGTTTTGAAATCTATCATACGATATAAGTATTTTAGAGATTTTATCATTCAAATAATACCTTTTATACATTTTTTTTTTACTTAATATTATTTTTTACATGGTTGTGTTTTAAACATTATTATATTAAGGATTTCTACTAGACCCTTGTACGGACATATTCCATTAAAGTCTATGATGCGCTTTTGTTACAAAAATCTGGACCTCAGCAGAGTGTTAGGGAGGTAAAATTTTCCCACAACCCTTCACTACATCTCCAGAACATTTGGTGATGATACCATGTTCAGGAGCTTTCCAATAAATTCCATCTATGAGATGCTGCGTTTTTCATCACTTGATTCAAGTATAAGAATTAAATTTTTCAAGCAAATTCAGCTTACATTCGAGTATATATACGGTAACTGTAATCATATGATCGCCAAAGAAAGAACCATCACAAACAATTCACATGCCATATAACCACCGGTGAACTGCAACTATAGGTGAAACACAACATATTGCTTCCAATGTAAAGTAAAAACAATAAACACGGTTTCTGCAGCCAATCATAAAGAATACACAACTACACAGTACACTCAGCACATTTTCCGCTATGACACATATCATACTTTTTGTCATTGCTAATTACATAAATGGCTTGTTTTACAGAAGATAATTCATAGTCCAGAGCAGCTCACAATCATAAAACTGTGTCTTCAAGAAGCTTAGATCTCGAAAACTATTTCAATTTATGTAATTATATTATAATTAAATCCTTGGAGGGAAAAACATGTTCATGTAACAATGAATAAAGCTGTAGCTTGAGGATCATAGTTCTATGTAGTGTTTATATAATTGACAACTGTATTTAAATTGCAATTATTCAAACTTTATATATGTGTATGTTTATAAACAGTCTATAGGCCTCCATACACCTTACAATCTTACCATACAATTTCTGTACAATCAACTTTTGTTCTACCAAAACCATGTGATTTGAGGACCTTTCTAAACCTTCCAATCACTATGTATTCTATCAGGGAGGACCCGGCACTACATAGTTGTTGGTAGATCTAAAGAAAATTGTATGGAGTGATCTAAAGGTGTATGGGGGGCTTATTACTTATCAAATATTCTTGTACTGCTACTGCAAGAAATAGAAAAGGTTTTGGTTTAGAAATAAGAAGTTGTTGAAGTTGGAAACAAGGTCATAAATTATATTTTCTTATACTGTATTGTGATATAACTTTAAATCACTGTACTTAAAGCTGGCTCCAGGCTGGGGCTTCACATATGGTCATTGCATTGGGTGGTCATAGAAAATGTAACATACCTACGTATTAACCCCTTTCCCCTGATATCTTCCAATTATTTTATTCATCATGTGCTTTTCCATGAGTTCTATTGCTGAAGAACAACAGGAGGTTAAATATCTAACTCTAGAAGAAGGTATGTAATTAAAATGGAACAGAAATCATCAAGTATTTCACTAGTATGTTGAGGAAAGAAAAATGAATAGAGGGCACCATCTCATCCACCTCTGTCCTGTTATTATTGCTCTGGACGAGATGGTGGCGTCCGATCAGAGCCTCGGCAGTGCAAACTTCTGAGCTGAGGCCGATGTCAACCCCTCAGATATAAATCGCACTAAAAACTGTTATTTTCAAATATAAATCGCACTAAAACTGTTTTCTATGCAGAACACTGTTTCTGTGTGATTTCCCAGATGTGCCCCTTTGCAGTTTACCCTCTCTCCCCTGGTGTGTTTATCACCCCAGAGGAGATAGGGTGCCAAAGTGAATTGTACTGGATACAGTAACTGTATCCAAAACAATTCAAAGTAAAATAAAAACACACAACACATTTCCAATTGTAATCAAATTTTTATTATAAACAAAATATAAATACATACTGTTTTGAAATCTACCATACAAAAGAAGTATTTTAGATATTTTATCATTCAAATGATACCTTTTATAATTTTTTTAATGTCATTTATTTTTTACACAATTGTGAGTTTCAAACATTATTATATTCAGGATGTCTACTAGACCCTTGTACAGACAGATTTTGGGATGTTACAGGCCTACAACACAAAAAATTCAGTCTATAGTGCGGCTTTGGTACTAGTGATGGCGCGAACCCGGTATTTGATGTTCGCGAACGCAAACATCCGCAAAAGTTTGCGAACCCGGCGAACCTGGCGAACCCCATAGACTTCAATGGGCAGGC
>CM070040.1:59104735-59127606 GCA_036250615.1 Ptychadena robeensis | reverse complement strand
CCCCCCCCCCCCCTATTTTTGTTCTTTTGGTGAACAGTAGAGATGGTCAAATTTTTCAACTAACTGACTTTGTGAGCTGATTGCAAAGCCTCTGAAATGATTTTCAGAGGCTTTGCAATCAGCTCACAAAGTCAGCAAAGTCAGATGTAGAGAAGGGCTGTAGAAACATTGGGAATTTTTTTTCCTCTAGTAAAAGAGGCTTTGCAATCAGCAACTTCTAGCAAAACGGGCTTTGCAATCAGCTCACAAAGTCAGCTAGTCCAACAACATTTCAACATTTTTACTTGAATTTTAATTAAATTTATGCAAAAATTATTTATGTTAGAGAAATACTTTTTTTGTAGTATACCCCAAACTCTTCTCTGCATTTCCAGCAAGTTTGGTGGACAGTACTGAAAACAGTACTGAAAATGAACATTTGCTCTGGAATCAACTGTCAAATATAGGTCTATTATGGAGGAGGAGATAAAGTGGAAGTTTAGTGGTTTAGGTAATGGTAATAGTAATGTTCTAAACATTGGTGAGGTGGAACAATCAGGAATCGATTCCTGGCCACCTTATATATTTGACCAAAAATAAGAGATCGAACAGAAGGCCATTGGACATTTTTGGTCTATTGTTCAATTATGTGACACTTGATGGTACTATGGAGCATGCGCAAAGACCACAGACAGACAAGTAAAGGAATGATGGGATGGGAAATGATCACACAGTGTTGCTGACGATCAATGTTTGACTGGCAAGCAATTTGGAATCGCGAAAGAATCGATCCACCTATGGCTGACTTATCAGAGTTGGGTTGCATAGATATTCCATTTAATTTGTATAGTCATTAAAGATCTCCCACATCCCAATTTGTGAAAGAAGAGGAGAGCAGTTGTACCCAGCCAGCTGAAAGATGATTGGCTTACTGGAGATAAAGTTAACCACTCTCACATGTGGAGTTAGTATGTAAATCAAATGTCCATATTATTTTTTACAAGCTTTCTTGCATATCATACAGCAGAGATATACTGTAATGACTTGTTTGAGTTCTTGACGCATTTCTGGACTTTCCTCGCTTCTTCAGAAGACAAAATTTTTAACTATAGACAGATAAACAAGAATTTTTATCATAAACACAAATGTTAATGAACAAAGAAAATTGGGTTGAACTCATGTGAATCCCTTTCACACTGTGAACCAAAAACCTTTTGATTAAATACCTTATTTTGATATGCCAACTGTTGGGACACATAAGCACATGTGGGAAGGGAGTACCAGAGCCGAGAAACGGGAAGGCGTAGGGGTGCGCCTGAAAAAGAACCATGACCACAGATAAAAGATGGATGAGGTACAATCAATGTATGGATGATTGTGCTCGCGAAACATAGGATATCTCTGCTGTATGATATGCAAGAAAGCTTGTAAAAATAAATTTGAAATTTGATTTATATACTAACTAAACATGTGATAGTGGTTTTATCTTTTATCTTTATCTGCCATTTAAAAGTCCCTCCAGTAAGCCAGTCTTTGTTTGCGTTCAGCAAGCTGGGTGCAAATTCTCTCCTCTTCAGAGTTGGGTTGCATCTTTAAGATGGAGATTTAAGGCTAAGAAAAAAAGCAGAAGAAAAAGCAAAATAATGTTCCCTGGCAACATTGCCAAATGTTTATTTGGTATTAATTTAGTTTTTTTCATTTTATAACTTAAAGTCAGCTATGGCTTTTTAGAACCCACTCTACCCAATCTGTGTGCATTTCTTAAAAGGTTAAAGAATTAACCTGGACGGAGGAATCCTACCAACATTTAAATTCATTATTTATTGGCAAACTGAAGAGATGTTTTACTTGAAGTAATGGCCTAAATCATAAAGATTGTCTCTCCAAAGCAAGAATATAGTGGAATACTTTAGCAGATACTACAGTCGGTGTTAAGTAGGATTAATTAAAGTATGTACATTAAACAGAATAATAGAATAAATTGTCACATTGAAAAGTGCAATTTGTACAGCTAATTTCTAAGTACCTAACACTTACTTTCAGATGACAGCGTATAATATATATATATATATACTGTATATGTAAAATATATACTTTGAATGGAGGTGGGCATTTCAAAGCAAATTTCATCTCACACTCAACAGCAATAGGGTTGGAAGATATTTTTTCTTTATTGAGTACAAAAATTCACATCTCCTGCGGTACTTCTAAAAAATATCACTGCCAGCGTTATGTAGCTGGCTCCATGGGATCTCTCTCTTTAAACTCCCTAGTGAAGGAAATACATTTTCTGTTAAGTCAGATGCTATGTTGAATTCCAGGCCTGGGAGAAGGGCAGAGTGTATAGCCTATCCAAGTCCCTAAACCACTGACCTGCAGACCCTGATCCAGCTGGAATAGAGGCAAACTTATCTGGCCACAGATTCCGCACTGCTTACAATTATGTATACACAATATTATCAAAGGTTACCAAGAACTTCACCTTATGGATCAACTGCAACCACGTTGGCAAGCCGGGTCTGCTTAAACTTTTGCTTAATTTTCATTAAAATTCAGTTAGATTTAAATAACATCAATAAATAAGCATAGGGCCAGTTTATTTTAGGTTGTTTCTGTGTTGATTAGAGTTCCTAGATAACTTGCTCCTGCCTGTCCAGAGTGATAAATACAGTCCTGATCAAAAGTTTAATCATATTTTACATTGTTGAATCTTAACAAGGTTCCAAGTAGAACATGCAACAAGAAGAAATGGGAGTGAGAATTTTTTTGTTAAGGCATTCGATTTAACGAAAACAATGAATAAACAGGCTGTTTAACAGTTAATCAAAAGTTTAGGACCACACCTCCAAAAAACCCCAAATCAAACTTCAAAACATGCTCTACCGTTATTGTTATAACTACAAGAACTAGTTTCGGCATGCTTGATGCAAGCGTTTCCATGAGGTGAGTAGGAACATTTCTCCAAGTGGTGAACGGCCGCACGAAGGCCATCTACTGTCTGTAACTGTTGTTCATTTCTGTAAACTTCCCTTACCATTCATTCCCAAAGGTTCTCAATTGGATTTAGATCAGGGGAACACACAGGATGGGCCAAAAGAGTGATGTTATTCTCCTGGAAGACGTCCCTTGTCCTGCGGGCATTGTGTACTGTAGGGTTGTCCTGTTGAAAAACCCAGTCATTACCGCACAGAGGAGGGCCCTCAGTAATGAAAATGCTCTCTGCAACATCTGGACATATCCAGCAGCCATTTGATGCCCCTGCACTTTCTGAAGCTTCATTGTTCCACTGAAGGAAAAAGCACCCCAGACCATTATGGCGCCACCTCCACCGTGGCACGTAGAAAACATCTCAGGTGGCATCTGCTTGTCATGAAAGTAACGTTGGAAACCATCAGGATCATCAAGGTAAAAAAAAATCATCAGAGAATACAACTTTTTTGCACCTTTGAATGTCCCATATTTGGTGCTCTCTTGCAATGTCCAAATGAGCAGTTCTGTGGCCTTCAAGTTTTTGGTTTTTGAAGCCCTTTAGTCTCAGATGCCATCTGATGCTCTTTGGGCTGCAGTCATCAGCAGTAAGGGCCTTAATTTGGGTTGACAATCGTCCAGTGTCTTGACAGACAGCCAATTGGATCTTCCAGCTCAGTGCTGGTGAAATTATTTGGGGTCTTCCACTTAACTTTTTTGTTCCATAACCCTCAAAAAATGTTTTGTCTCAGTCACATTTCTTTTTGTTGCATATTGAAGCTCTGCTTGGATCCTTGTCCAAAATGTGATTCTTTGCCATTTTTCAAGTGGTCTTTAACTTTTGATCAGGACTGTATATATAGCTATAACTACACTAGTAAAGAAAGAGATTGTGGTTTGGAAAGGGTACACAGTTGAGTATTATTGACCAGGAGGCTAATCATTTTTGCCCTTACTTGTTTCAACTCGATGCATCAATAAAAATTCTAATTAACAATAATTGGACATTTTAATGCAGACATCAGGAGTGTTGTATAATTTCATAAGGGGGAGCTAATAATTTTGGCCTCAACTATGTAGCCTTTGGTTATAAAAAAAATCCACTTTAGGCTGCAAGTCATGAGAGCTTACACAAGGGGTTTTCAACACAATACATTGTGAGTAGATCACATAATACTGTACTCTGGAACTACATGTACCAAATACACTTGTGGTCATTAGGCTCCAGTCATGTACAGACTAGAGATGGTCGAATTTTTCGACATGCTAACTTTGTTAGCTGATTGAAAAGCCCCTGAACATGGTATCATCACCAAAATTGCAGGAGATGTAGAGAAGGGTTGTGGGGACATTTAAAAAACAAAGTTTTGCTTTAGCACATGTAGTTTTTGCATAAATTAAGTTAAAAAATAAAGTCAAAATTCCACATTTTTGACATTTTTGAACTTCATTTGTGCAAAAACTATTTGTGTTAGAGACATACTTTCTTTTTTGTAGTATACCCCCAACCCTTCTCTTCTTGCAAATTTGGTGTTGATACCATGTTCAGGGGCTTTGCAATTAACTCGAAATTGTGTCTACCATCTCTAGTACAGACTAACATTCTATATACCTGGGAGGGTATTGTATGCTGTATGA
The DNA here is from genome assembly GCA_036250615.1 of Ptychadena robeensis. Lineage (NCBI taxonomy): Eukaryota > Metazoa > Chordata > Amphibia > Anura > Ptychadenidae > Ptychadena > Ptychadena robeensis. Next base: position 59,123,022 of record CM070040.1, on the reverse strand, counting down.
AAATAAAATTTTGGTCTGAAGGTTTAGTAACTCTTTTAGGTTTTTTTCCATGTAAAAATGATCATTGTTATATATATTGAAAATCTTCCTTAAAATGCAGGGCTTTTTTTCTCAGAGAAAAGGTGGTGGAACTTCCCCTCACTAAACAACACACATGGGGGCCCCCCGGTGGGCCACCCATGATACACTGCAGCCAGTGCCCTTATTTGGGGGCCAGGCTTAAAATAGGTGGCGGAACTCCGTTCCAGTGCGTTCCCCCAGAAAAAAAGCCCTGCTCAAATGTAGATTTAAGACTAAGGTTGGCCTGCGACTGTCACCATTGTTATATAATTTGGCCTAAAGTATACTTCAGTTTTATACCTCTGTCCTATAATATCAGCTTTTTTCGTGACTCCTAGCAGGTAAAAAAACTGTAGTAGAGCGAAAGAAGGGCATTGGAGTAAATGTGTTGCTATCCTCTGCTTTGAAACAGCGCAGGTTTGCTTTACGTCTTCTACCTCTAGCCATAAGTAAACAGTTCTGAGCGTTTCAGTACCCACAGAAATTCTCTACTGTTCTTTGTTTAATATTCTGTTTAAAAACAATAATCGCAAAACTCCTGGTGCTTTCTGAAATTCAACATCCTTAGTCCAGATTTCCATGGAGCTCTAAAACATTTTTTTACATGCCTCCTGATGGCAACTCATTGTCATACACTAAAATGATTGATTTTCTGTAAAACAGATCTGACAACTCAGTCCGACCTTAGCAGAAATGTTATGTGGTAAGGATTCAGATGATGATTTTCTTCCCTTTTTCTGGATATATAATTCCTTTTCCTTACAAATGGGAATTGGACATAATACGAAAGTAAGACACAATCAGATCTGGGTATATGAAAATGTCATTCATTTATTAGCAACCAATCAGGTAGTTAATGCTTATTTGAAAAAAAAAATTGTCCTACAAATGTATCAATTTCCCTCCAGGGCAAATTTTCATTTACATATAAAACAATTGGCTAGTACAATAGGTTTCTAAAATAAAAATGTTTTAAAAATATTTGTATAAGCCAGCATTAGTTTCTGCTTCTAGTATAGCTGCATAGTGAGAGGGTCTCCTGACTGTTGGCAGCTAAGCGAGTGGAAGGTGAAAATGGCATCGAAGGTGACGAAGTGGAGTGGATAGTTTCATTGGAGGTGGGTGGTTCTAGATCAGGGGTGTCAAACTCAATCACAGAATTGGGCTAAATAAAAACGACACAATCATGGGCCAACTTTGATATGCCTTGAAAAATGTATATGATTGAGGGACTGCTTCTCATCAGATAAAAAGATGAACCTTTTCATGGAAAAAACTTCAATTATTCTCAAACAGAACAAATAAAGCATAATACTAAAACACATGTGAAATCAAAAATGAAAAAAATACATTTATGGTATTCATTCCTTAACAAAAAAAAACAACTTTTGTTTAATATAATTATATATAATATAGAGTTTGACGCCCCTGTTGTAGAGAGTAGATACGTTTGGGTTAACAAAGACAGTTGACACTTACCAGCCAAACAAATTGGCATTTAGAGCCTGCTGAAGATCTCATCGTCTTCCTGCTCAGTATTGTTACAGTCTTGTCTTTATTTGAGGTTTACCTTTGCAGAGTAAATTGCATCAGATTCATACCTTTAGCTTAACCGGCCATTTAGCTATGCCATATTGTGTGCTTGCAGTTCACAGTTAGCTGGCAAAGATTTTGTCATAAGTGAGTAAGTTTTCAATATACAGTGCTGCTTGAAAGTATGTGAACCCTCCAGACATGGTCACTGTTTGTGCAAAACATTTTTTAAAGAACCTTATTAGACATAACATCTAAATCCCAATTTGTAAGCACACCTTCCAAATAGTAGACACACACCAAAAAGAAATATTTTCATTATTTAAGTAAACAAAGGAGGTTATGTCCCAACAACTGAAATTTTACATGTGCATGAAGTATGTGAACCCTGTATTAGTAGCTTGGGCTCCTCCTCGCAGCCATTACTCCAAACTAAACGTCTCTGTAACCACTAACCAGTCTCCACATCGCTTATGGGGGATTTTTGCCCACTCCGCCTTGCAGAACTCAGCCAGTTGAGAGACGTTGGAGGGGACATCTGGCATGTACCAACTTTTTCAGTCTCTACAACAACATTCAATTGGGTAGGTCCGGCATTTGACTGGGCCAATCCAGAGTGCGAATCCTCTTTCCTGAAGCCATTCCTTTGTACTCTGCTGGAATGCTTTGGGTCATTGTCTTGTTGCATAATCCACTTCGTCCCAGCTTCATCCCTGACTGAGGCAGGAGAGTCTGGTCGAGAATCTGTGATAACCGAAGAATTATGATTCCTTGGAACATATGGAGTCGTCCAGGCCAGCAGCAGAAAAAGCATCCCAGACTTGCCCATTTCCACGCCAACTTCACGTTTTGGAGGAGGTTCTTTTCTTTCATATGCCGTGTTGATTTTTCTTCTCCAAACATGTCGGTTTTGATTGTGACCACAAAATTCTATTTTAGACTCGTTCCTGTCCAGAGAATGGACTTCCAGAAGGCCTCTGGTTTGTCCAAGTGCTCTTTGGCAAAGTTGAAACGGGCACTTTTGGTGCTTTTTGAGAGCAAGGCTTTCCTTCTAGCACCCTCCCATTATGTCATGGCTATTCAATTTTCTCTGATTGTAGACGCATGCACATTTGTCCCAGAGGCTGCCAGAGAGGCCTGCACTCTCTAAAGTGTGATGTGGTGGGTTGGCCTTTACCTGGTTTATTATTTTTCTGGTGCTTCGCCGGTGAATTTTTTTGATGGGCGTCTACTTCTAGGTAAGTTGCTGTCATGTTGAAGGCCCTCCATTGTAAATATCTGGGCTACAGTGGATGGTGGAGCTGGAATCTTTGGAGATGGTCTTATAGCCTTTCCCAGACTGATGGGCTGTCACTACCCTCTTCTTCATGTCCTCGGATATCTTCCTTGCTCTTGGCATTTGTTGATTGTATGGGACCACAGTGGTCATTGGTTTCCTCTCTCTTTTAATTAGTGCCAGGCCAAAACATTTTCTAAGGATGTCTCAATTTCATTCATCATTGTCCTGCTTAAGAGTGATTGAAATAACAACCCAATGTGTTTCACACCTGCGTCTTTTACCCACCCCCTCCTACCCCCTTCCCCCCACCCCTCTGCCCCCTACCTTCTCGACTTAAAACCCAATGCAGCGGGGGTTCACTTACTTTGCACATACACTAAGAGGGTCCCATGTTTCATGTACTTTTGGGTGGGGCAACTTAAAAAAACAAAAACCTACTAAAAACAAGTACATTCAATTGATGAACATATATCTGAACATTTCATGAATAAACCCTGGTGAATGATAGAATGAGAAAATCATGGTTAAACAACAAAACTCTACACCACTTGAGGGGTTCACATAATTTCAAGCAGCACTGTATCTCTTATATATATTAGTAATGTGCTATTTAAGACAATAAAGCTGTAGACCTACTCTTCAAACTAGGAATGGTTGTTATGTTGATAATATAAAGTCAGCAATACATAATGGTTATATGGTTGCATATGCCGGAGAAAGCTCAGAGTTGCTGGGAGGCATTTTTGTGTAAAGTGGCAATAAAGAAGCAAGTTATGTACATTATCTAATGTTCTGGAACAATGATCCTTTAGTTAACTGGACTTAGTGGGTGTTGACTACACCATACACATGATGACATCTTCTGCCAATCTTATTTTTGTTTTATGTCGCCCTCAAAGAACATTAAACCCTGAAATGTAATTGTACAATCTCATGTACAGATTGGCAACATATAAATATTTTGAAGACTAAGGCTTTGTTTCCATTGCGTTGGGACCCCTCCGCTAAGTGTACACGCTTAGCAAGAGGTCCCAACGTAACAGATAGACTTACCTGCTCGGCAGAGTCTCTGTCTTCATTGCGACGAGCCGATCCGCCGGTGTACGAGTACGTTCAGCCTTTACACTGGCGGATGTGTAAACAGGCAATCTGCCGGCAGGCAATGTCTGTGGGATATGTCGGGATCCCTGCTAAGCGTATATGCTTAGCGTAGGGGTCCCGATGTATAATTGAAACAAGACCTTAAGAGTATATAATCTATATAACTTTCATACATTGCAGAACCAGATAGCCTGCTAATATAACCCGAATATTATCAGCCACCTTTCAAGAGGTGAGGTCCGTCAAGGGCCAGCCTCTGGACTGGACCAGACCCCCACCTGCCACACGTTCAACTACCAGATAATTTTGCCATACCCCATGTTTTAACATCCTCGATGTGGGGAAGTATACGGACACCTATGAGCGTAACGTCCTGGTGGGAAATTTGGGAACTGCATCTATTAATACTGTGATGTTATCACTTACTGTACAATTTCAGGCTTATTGGAGCAGCCTTGGTGTGGTTACCCGTGTGAAGGCAAATACCACTTACCATAGCGGCCTGTGTTTTCCTAATAATATTGTTTGTAAATATGTTTATACCTTTTGGTCCTATGCTAATAAAGACCTTTATATTTATATTTGATGAGTCTGACCCTTTGTGCACACAATGTCAATTAATTAGTCTGATCACATGCCGACAGATTTTTTTCATGATATCGGCAACTTTGGTACGAGCTTTCTCGCATGGCATGGTCATTCGCAGCTGGATTTACTTGTGTGTTCTTACCTTTAGTGTTTCTAAGGTATTTCTTTTTACCTACAGTTAGGGTTTGGTTATCTATATAACTCCTACTGCTAGGGCACCTAATTTTGATACTTGGACTCACTCCTACCTCTAGTTTTCATTTTGAAACTTCTTTTGCAAATTCTTAATACATATGAATCATCTGAATAGAGTAACTATATTTTTTTCCAGAAGAAATTGTTTAGAATAGAAAATTATTTTCATGCAGATTATGTTCCAAATTGATATATCATAAAAATTTCATTGAAGTACTATAGGCACCCACTATAAATGATCAGCTTCTCCATAATGCATAAATCAATAAATTAATAATTTCATCAACAGAGATTAAAGAATGAAAAGAGAAAAGACATTTGTGAAAATAGGTCTGTCTTTTTTATTTAACAAAGAGAAAGATAACATTCAAACAAAAGGCTGCCAGCAAGTACATACATCTGATTGTTACACAATGATGGACCGTACTGAATGCCTAAAACATTCATAGTAACTATATTCTAGCTACATTTAAAATCAAGACATAATTATGGGAACAGGTTGCTTTCTCAATATGAATTGCTTACTGAGCACTTCCTATGTGGTCACCAGGACAGAAAGTGGTGGGAAAATACTCTTCCTTTTCCACTCCTTAATTATTTTTTGGTTGGAGTTTACCTATTAAAGTAGTACAATACTTATAATTAAAGCCTACCTCCAGGGTAAATAATTAAAGTTTACCTTCCACAATATTCCTCCCATTGTTTCTTATCACTCTCTTCTTCATTATGTAGAAAAAGCACATTTTCATTGACGGTAAAGGGTGAAGAGCTGTACCTCTGGCACACAGATAGACTTCAGTTGTGATTAGTATACATTTCTCTTCTCTATTTCAAAAGGAGTTAGAATTCTATACCGAAAACCGCGTTTTCTCGGTTGAGAATGTTTATTAAGTTCTATAGATCCAGGGGGCCAGATCCAGCCAATTTAGCCATCACCTTGTTGCACTCTGCATTTAGTGCACATAATGCCAAGAGGTGTCCAAATGTTGCCTTGGGGATAATGTAGTGACATGATAGTAAAAGGCAGCCTCTAGGAATTATGTCAGCTCATTTTTGAATGAGCATATTTTTATGTGCGAGAAATGAAGAAAGATCAACATCCTTGTCACATGTCGCCTATTACACATCTCCACAATCTTAAGAGATGCCCGCATTGCATGGAATTGGCACACCTATGGGGGGTTAGCCATTACAGGCTCTTAGTCCGGCCCCTTTATCAAATTTAAGAAGCTAATGTGGTCTATAAGTCAAAAAGTTTGCTCACCCCTGCCACAGATCCTTAGACATGGACTGGCTTGGCTGTCTCTCCTAAGAGCCAGTATATTAAAAAAGAGAAGAAAAAATTGAACCCTTCAACCAAGGACTTTGGTTTGATTGAAAGAGAAATAACGTTTTAGTGCATCCAATTGTTTTAAAACATGATTTAACATGAATAGATTCAGGAAGGTGATTAGATCCATTATTTGTGTCTTTAAAATGCAAATCAAAAAAGTTTCTACTTCCGCTGATACAACGCTTGTAACAGTTTGATTGGGTCAACGCATTTTGCCAGGTTTCTTATATTTAGGGCTTCCTCAGGATAGTTACAAACTGTTGCAAACTGGAGGTGTGGATACCATGGTTTTAAGGATCCTTTTTGACCAGACAGGCTGTTTGCCCCTTAACTGGGCTAAAGACTGGGGATGGGAATGAAGGTCAAAATGCTACATTCATAAATTTCAGAATTGGCAAGAACAATGGCCAGTAATTGTTCATGGTATTTATTTCTCTGGGTAAACTAACTTCAAAAGTACATTGAAAACAAATTTTAGGACTATACGGTCAAGTACCCTAGGTATGATGTTTCCCTAAATTTACCATCAGAATATTTACACTGAATTAGATGCAGAATTAAGCAAACATCACTGTTTTTTTTCTAACAATTAGGAAGTAGCAGTGTTTTATAATTTATTTTAAAATTTGCACCTAAATGGATCAAAGGGTTTTTTGTATGAAAAAAATGTGTGGTTGGGAGGCCTGCAGTCTTTTAGTCTTTAGCTTTCTTGTCATACAACCAATCTTATATTATAAAACACAATTCAGAAGCACCTCTGGTCTCCTGTACATTTAACTTTATATTACAGAAAGCTATATTGGTTGATTTCCAGCAAAGGACATTGAGTTTCCAATGCTCAGCCATGTGTAAGGCTGCTTATAGTATAGTTTGAGACTAAATTGAAAGCTGAAAGGTTGGCTTTTAGTTTATAACATGAATTGGCAACCTCCAGGTCCTCTCCGGTTCCCCATAAGGGTTTCACAGCATGCAGACCATTTCTAATACACAACACATTAATAAGAGAAAGAGTCAACCAGGTCTCCACCCCCTATCGCTATAGAAACAGCATAGGGAAAATTGTAGGATAAAGTAACATTCGCACCAACTCTGATGGGGCATGTGTATCATTGTGAACACAACTCTGCTATATCTATATTGAGAACATCTAATGTGAATTCAAATACATACTTTATTTAGTGGTAGCAGTTTCAAATAATTTGAGCATTTTCTCAAGTAAGGGTCATCTAGTTTAAGTATATTTGAGCTTGATGTACAACTAAAAGCCTACTACTTGGTGGAGAGTGTTATAAATAAAACAGTGTAGTGTGGTAAGAACAGGCAGTTGATTGTGTACTATAGCAGATCAATGTATATAGGCATGACTGGGGACAAGCTTTAGATATTGGTAAAAGTTGCAATATGGTCTGAAATAAAAAATATTGCATTCCACTTTTTTAGGATATTTTTATGCCACACCAAGTTGAAACAAGAAAAGGCAAACATTAGACATCCAAAATTATTGTCCCCCTGACCATTAATAGTCAACAGTGTACAACAAAACAAGAACAAACAGGATGGAAGGGCATAGGTGGGGCTTTTGAGGCACAACAGCTTTGGGTAACTTTGGTTGAATCTAGCTAGACTGAAGGGATGGGCATTCCAACCCTATAGAGATTTAGGTTGTCTTTTGTCTTTATAATACCTTAAAACTGTCCTTTACTAGGTTGCCACAGGCCTCTTGAGGAATTTTGGCCTATTCTTCCATTGCAAATAGTTTTACCTGATCCATATTTTGAGCATGGACATCCACTTTGAGCACCCAGCATGAATTCTCAATAGAATTGAGGTCTGGGCTCTGTGTGGGCAACTCCAAGATCTTGTTTTTTGGCATTCCCAAAAACCATGCAATATGGACCAGCTAGAACAATCTGCATTGCAAGAATAGGCCAAAATGTAAGAATAGGCTTTCTTGTTTCAACTCAGTGTTGTCTAATTTAATAATAATAATAATTTTGGTCTCATTTGTGGGTAGAAAAATTTGTGTTTGCCTTGTTTTTTGCTGTGTGGACACCTGTGTGGACAACAGATTATTATTTTGATTGCTACATTATATAGCTGTTGAGTTTGTCACATGATTTCTGGACACTTTGCTGCCACGTGACTATGAGTAGAGATGGGCGAACACCGGCCTGGAGTGTCCGCCGTCCGCCCTGTTCGCGGACACATTCAAATTCCCCGCCTCTAGGCGGGGAATTTGAATCGGAAAAACCGGATGTGACGTCAGTGACGTCACATCCGGTCCCTGGAACGCATCTTCATGCCGGTCTTGTAGTGAAAAGATTCTTCCTCCGGCACGATCTCGCAGGTTCTGATCCTGCCAGAGGAAGAATTTAGATCTTCTTCTGGCCGGCGAACGGGGGGGGTCGAACACCCGTACTGTCCGCCGGTGAGAGGATCGGCGAACATGCCGAGTTCGCGGCCGAACTGTTCTCCGGCGAACAGTTCGGTCCATGCCTAACTATGAGTGTTACAGTAAGTTTTAACTCAGATGTTTTTCCACAATAAAGGGAGTTTTCTGATGTTTCTTTCTTGATTCTAGAAATGGTCGCAAACTTTTGACAAGCTGATTTGTGAGCTAGCTGTAAAGCCCCCAAAAAACGTATCATGACCGAAATTGTTGGAGATGTAGGAAAGTGTTATGGGAAGACTTTTTTTTACCAGCTAAGTTTGAAGTTTAAAGTCTGAGTCTACTCAAAATTTTCAACTTGACTTGGAACTTAATTTATGAAAAAAAAGACTTAGAACAACTCTTTTCTACATCTCCAAAGATTTAGGTGATAATATTGAGGGGCTTAGCACAAAAAAAATTAAATAAAAAATTTCCGTTTCTACATGATTCTTATGATTTCCCATTTTCCTGCCTCACCTAAGAACCACACAGTTTTTTTAACTTCTGATGTGTTCTATCCATCCCACAGGCTTTCTTCTATAACACTAGTCCAACAAAGCCACTTCTGCCAATCCTGCATTGTATGTGTGGAAGGCATGAGCCAGCCCTATATTGGGGGCAGAGAAGAGGGTTGGGTGCTGCAGGTAAGTATTCCTTCAACTTCAACCAACCCTAAAGATAGTATTAAACGCTAGTTATCCATGTGGAAGCTGCATTATTCAGAATATTAATGTTCACCTGGGGTTCATTATAAACCATTTGAAATGTAAACGACATTATGCCTCAACAGTTGTACTATGAACCCTTTGCTTGAATGTTGTAAATAGATATATTCCCACCTCACACCCTTCCCCCTTTCACCATTTAACATTTATTTAATTTTATCAGTGTGCTTTTTGTTACAATTAACACAGGTTAAAATAGAAAAGAAAATACGTGTCCTCAAGGTAATCGAAAAATTACCCTTCTATTATTTTTATAGTAACGATATATTATGCAGCCATTTACATAGCACAAAGTTTTATCACAAAGTCTCTCTAAGAGATCTAATATATATATATATATATATATATATATATATATATATATGTATATAACTACCACAGTCTAGGATGTATGTCATAGTCTTAGTCTAACCGAAGCAGTCTAATGACAATTTTGGGGGGGTATTTATGTGGGAGGTAAACTCACACAAACACAGGGAGAACATACCAACTCCACACAGACAGTGCCCTGCCAGGATGGGAAGGATGATCAAAGTGACCACTGAACCACAATGACTCCCACCATACTTTAAGCTATAGCCATGCATTCACAAAGGTTACATTCTCATTTCAGTCTAGGTTGTATATAGATAGGATATTTATTTACATAGCACCATGTGCTCTTGTATTCTCCAGGGAATTGGGCCGTGGCAAACTGTAGGTGGATTATGGAATTTTCAAGGAACCAGACACCAGACTACTGCGTGGAGCAGCATTAGAGAGGTGGCTGTGGGGGATCGGTCTAGCACAGGAGAATAGTGGGGGGAGCAAAGGAAGATAAGTAAAAGTCCACTTACTTTATTTATGCATAAGGCTAAAATTAGAGTATTAGAGAAATTTACAAAATATGGAATGGTTAAAAGGCAATGTAAAAAGAGAACATAAAAATCAGCATAAATCAGCATAATGTGTTAAGCAAATTACTTGCCAAGTGGTCATAAAACATAAGTCTACTATGTGCCATAGTTGCATTTGGAATAGACAAATGGTTTAGGCTTAAGATAAGATAGAAAGAAAAAAGAGAACAACAAGGAAAAGTTATAGACCAGAATAAGTGGGGAGGTGGGGTGGAACACCATATCCATGCATAATATGAGCCAGGGCTCTGAGGAATAGACAGGGTCGAATTTGTCAACTAGCTGACTTTGTGAGCTAGCAAATGGCAGCATCACCACAATTGCTGGAGATGTAGAAAATGGTTGTGGGAACATTGGGGAAAAATGTTTTGCTCTAGCACATGTAGCTTTTGCATAAATTAAGTTTAAAGTCGAAATGTTGACTTTCGAAATATTGACCCTGAACTTAATTAATGCAAAATCTATTTGTGTTAGAGCCATACTTTTTTATGTTGTAATCCCCCAACTCTTCCCTACATCTCCAGCAAGTTTGTGATGATACCATGCTCAGGGGCTTTGCAATTACCTAAAATGGTTGAATTCAAACATCTCTACTGAGGAGAGGTAAGACCTATGTCCCTCGGACTCTTGATAAAGCCATCAATTTTTAAAGCAAGATGTTTACATATTTTTTCAATTGAAGTAATTAATCCTTCAGGTCAAGATGAAGAAGGATGCTTTGTAGAAACAAAGACAATGGACAATGACGTAAGGAAAGGGACCATAAAAAGTTCTCCACTGTGTAAGGGATTGTCACAGTATTATGAATTTTGCACAAAAAAAGTACACCTCCAGTGCCCCAGGTACCAAAACTAGGGGACATGTGCCCCCTTAATAATGCTGTTCTATGAGCACAGGTTGTTTTTGACTATGGAAGAGGCCCAGGAAGACAAACTGATGTGATTTCCTACCCTTGTAGCATGTTCTACCCACTATGGTGCATTCCAGAGGCACTTATTTTTTTCTGAGGACCTGCTGTTCCAATTGACTACTGGTGAGGAATGCTACCCAAGTAATATTTTTGAAGGATACCTCCAAATACAATATGGGGACACAGGTGAGCAGGCAGATAATTTTCTGCAGTTGGGACAAGGATGTATAGTATACATCCTTGTCCCAACTCAATAGGGACAAGGATGTATACTATAGGCGGTACTCAATAGACAGACCCCGGTCCGGATCCGGACCCAAATAGGGTCACATGTGGACCGGCGGCTGCAGCTCATTCCTCCTTCCTACTGAAAGCTGATGCTTTGAAGGGAAGGAGAGAAGCTAGAATCTGTGTTGTAGCAAATACGTCCTCCCAGCAAATCAAAACGCAGGCAGGACACACCCTCTCTTTCTCTAGCTGAGCTGAGCTTGAAACTAGGCTAAATTAACCTGTGTGAGACTAACTTTAAAAACATGCATAGCACAAAAACCATTCATAGTACAACCATAAAACTTTTAGGATCAGTAATGCACACCTACTGCTACTTACACCCCGAGTTTCACCCCTCTAGCTATAACACTTATAAGTTACATTTCAGCTAAAATACAGCCATGAAATATTGCTTCCCCATGAGCATAAAGCACTACTCTGCTGCATACATGCTTTCACTTATCCGATTTTGAACACATAAATCTTTGAACCCCTGCAGGGTAGAACCTTGAAATTTTGGGGGTTACCAGTTAACCCCTGAGACTACATCCATGCAAATTTTCAGGTGTAATCAAATAAGAAAAGTATGCATGAAAGCACGATAAGCTTATTATTGTCCATTAACACAGAATATTTTCCAGTTATTAAGAATCTTACCTGTTTTGTTATTTAGACTTATTTTGAGTCCCTGTTATTTGGCTTTGTTCACATGGACTGTTTTCAGTATATCAATGCATAGAAAACACCAAAAACCATCAATCTTTCTCATTGTTACTGAAACTAATGAGTAATGAAAACAAAATACAGTTTGCAGTCATGTAGCAGGCAGTGCAGTTGTGTTAAGTTTTTGTCAGTGATCAGAAGTGTCATGCAACATCTCATGGTCGATCACCTTGTTCCTAACTTTTCATAGACCTAAAAATGGCAGCAGTTGAAAATAATTTTTAAAGTCTTTAGAGAGGTTCACCTTTTTTTCAATTTTTATTCAAGTTTTTACACTATATAACAAACCACAAGAATAACAAAAAACAGTATTATAAAGTCATCCAAGACATATTAAAAAAGAGACAATAAGAAACAATAAGGTGGTTCTCTCAGAAAGTCTACATTGCCTACATCTATATACATACAGAATTGCCTACATCTAAATATTATTAAAAAGGAAGAGAATTATATGTATATATATATATTTTATATATATATATATATATATATATATATATATATATATATATATATATATATATAAACTATATGAGTTTCGTCTTCTGAAACACCTCCATAACATCATTTTCTGCATAGAAAAACTCTGAAGCTCATAAAACAGTCCTACAATGTTTTAAAGGCGTTTGGTTAAGCCAAAAAAGCCTAACCATCTGTGATCTCTATTGGATGGAAACAGTAACCACATCAATCAAAATTGTACTGCATAGTACTGCAAAAAAGTTGCAATTGGAAGATTCAGAAAATCTCAATCATTAAGCTGGGAATAGACGGTACGATTTACCATATATTCCTTATCCGATTCTTTGCACTAGGAGCAGGCTTGATAACGTCATCACGTCCACCCGCTAGTGCTGAGAATCGGACGGCACTCTGCATCTGCAGCTCATTACTTCGGCTGGGGGCAGCCATCCCCAGCCGAACTAATGGGATCGGGCTAAAATTTACCATCCTGTCGGATAACTGTGCGATCCGACAGGACGGCTGATTTCAGCCCAATCCTCGTTGGTTGCTGCATCCAATTCCTGCATGACTCGATCCCTATGGGATGGGGGAGCACGCACAGCATCAGATCAGGGGTCGGATCGTGCAGGAATTGGACCATGTATGCCCAGCTTTACACATTTCTTGAAGCACTGCAGAAAGGCTTACTGTCAGAATTGGCAAGTCAAACATGATGAATTTCTCAGATGTTAACAACCCTTAATAACATATAAATGTGAAGTTCTGTGACTTCTCCCTAATACGTACATGATTTTGCAACTTTTTTTTTTGCTAATGAATAAACAATCTGCTAATCATTTAAGTTGCTAATGAAAATCCTGTACCGGCTAAGCCACTTTTCACTAACAACTGCACACATTTTCCATAGTTTTGCATTCATTACATACTACGGTTAGTGGTTCCTGGAAAGCAGCCATGTGGTTCTACCTTTCACTCAGCTACTATACATGCAGTAGCAGATGACAGGTCAGGGTTTTGACAGCTACATCCATCCTGCACAATTCACGAGAAAGCATGAAACAGAACATATGCTCTGCATTTAGAAACTACAAGCGGCCGCCATTGATCAGAACATTTACAGAACTCGTTCTGCTTCTATGATAGTCAATGGATAGCGTGGCAAAAGAAAATAAAAAATGCTTCACTCTGGTGCCCCCTTGAGCTTTCCACATAAAGCAACAAAGAACCTGGTTTTAACTCTTTCATGGGTATGTAAAATTGTAGGTGACAGAGATTATGAAGTGTTTTACCTTTAGCATTAAAGACTATATCAACCTCATGTAGAATAGTGATGAGCAGCACAGGCAATATTGGTATTGGCAAAATATTGCCAGTCATTGTTACCTTCATTGCAAAAAAGATGTGTTCTGCATATTTTTGCGATCAACACTACTTTTGTAAAAGTCTTGAATATTCACAATTATGAAGATATAGCACTATATTCGAGATCTTCACGAATTCTCAGTGATGATATTCAAAATAAAAATTCACAGTTCCAATATTTGCAATCAACACTACTGTAGAAATTAATAACAATGCAAACACCTACTTATATGCAAACAACAAATTTCATAAATTTTTAGACTAGCCAGTAGCATCAATGAATTGTCACAGTCCAATGGATATGTTTAAAGAAAACTTTTGTATAAATGCAGTAAACTCAGATATTTGAGGTTGGGTTTACTTGGTTATCATGGTTTCAAATATGATGGAAAATATGGTTTATCGTATTGTTTCAAAGATCCAAGGTATTCCACTCTACATTATACTTCCTACCATCTGGTATATACAGTCAGTTCTCTTTCTCAAGCACCAGCCGTTAAGGGATGGTACAGCAGCTGCCACGTGACCAAGGAAGTAATCCCGTAGTGAAGCAACACAAATAGAAAATGTCCATGATTACAGACTCCAGCATCCATCTTGAGGAGCAGTAATGGGGGGAAACTATTGAAAGGGAATCCTCATTTGTGGGCAATTTATATAAAATAGAAAACCCACAAAACAGTAAAATGAAAGTATATTATTATTATTTATTATTATTATAATTTATTTATATATATAGCGCCAGCATATTACGCAGCACTTTACAATACATTTAACAATTCTATCAATATACTACAATGTAGCGATAATACTAACAGTTGCCTAATAGGAAATTTAGTCTTGCCTAAAACATCAACACATCTATCTCCAAACTGCGATATTGATTGTCAACAATTTATGTTCCCTTAGTATACACCAGAGGTGCCCAAATGGTAGATCACTGTCTACTGGGAGATCTCAAAGGCACCAGGGGGAGATCACGGAGCACTGCCTTTTGTGGGGGGTTTTCCATCTTTATTACCACACAGTATGGTAATGGCCAATAATGAAGAGGATTGTATTGTGCCATACATGTTCATGTTGTTATGCAAAGTTAACAATATATATTTTAAATATAAAGTAGAATTGCCATATATATTTTAATCAATATATGTTTACTATTTTTTTGGGTTTGTAGATCATTTTGAACCTGGTCATTTTAAAAGTAGGAGACAGCATTTAACACTACATAGCAAAAGTCACAGGATTTTATGTGCTTAGAAGGACTTAACTGACTATATCTGTTGGTTATTTGAATAAACCGTATTTTTCACACTGTAATGCCCCCCATACACCTTAAGATCGATCCATACAATCTCCATTAGATCTACCAACAACTGTGTAGTAAAGTGGCCTCATTGATAGAATACATAGTGATTGGAAGGTTTAGAAAGCTCCTCATATTACATGGTTTTGGTAGAAGAAAATGTAATTGTACAGAAATTGTATGGAAAGATTGTAAGGTGTATGGGGGCTATAAGACACCAAACAATAATACAGACGCATCCAAAGTTTTGGAGAGAAAATTAGGGAAGAAAAAAAAGACACAGCCATTCAGATATCAAGTGAATATACAGAATGTTCCAGCAAAATAGGCAGGACTGCAGTATTCGTTCTATATTCCTCCAGCCAAACGGCCAGTGCCAGAAGGAAGGTCTTTGCTGCAGCATGTGGAGGGCTGGGTACTGTTACTGCTAATACAGACAAGATCTCTTCTTGGCAGTGGCTTTTTGGCTTGGCTGGAGGAAATGTTACAAATCCTCTTGGGATGCATAGCTATTGTCACCAGGATGGTTGGGACTAAAAAGGTATAATATAGCCTGTACAAACGTTTGTGGATTATTTTGTAACTTTTTTGTATGCTTTTTTTTATTAAATTACATCACCAAGATACATTTGGATTTTGCAAGTCTGAAGAAAGTTTCCACTGTGGCAAGTAAGAACCCTATTTCACGTAAAACCCAAGTGAAAAACCTTTTTCATAGCCGGGGTGCACATAACCTTTTTAGTGAGTACCAGGGGATGGTTTGTGGTACTCACCCCATATGTATGTGGTCTTCCTCACTGTCCTCTGCATCAGCTTCCTGCATGGTAGATTCTGCTGCAGATGGACCTCCCTGTTCTTGATTGATCCTCCGATTAGCTGTCTCCATCCACAGGTCACCAGCTGGCTTTGGGTCAGATGTAACTCTCACAGTACAACACGTTTGAACCCCCAGATCTCATACCTCAGTAGTACAACCCTGACATTTTCTGGCTTAGTAACTAACCCCTGAAAACTACCAGCAGTCCAAATGTCAACCTCTCATAGTCATATTCCAGCTGTCACATAGTGCTTTTCTCTTGTCAGATTTTACCCTTACATATGCCTACTCTGACTTTCAACCCCCCCATATCTTTTTTTTTGAATTAGTCATTTATATTCCCAATTTCACACCCCTAACTGCATGTTTCCCTGCAGTTATCCAATGACATAAATTGTATACATGTAACATTTAGCTGCGGCCGCCCAGACACGGAGCGCCTCCAAATTGTTAGTACGCATATCAGTTTTGTAACAATAATGCAGGTACGCATAGCTCGTTTTTGGCCCCTTTTGAGTGCCAGAGTACCACTTATGTGCACCCCTGTTCATAGATATATATTAAATTGGTTTCTATAAAAACAAGAAAAACTCTACAGATATTTTACTGTGTTGTCCACATTCAGGGAAAGACCAGATCTTCTAAATGGGTAAAACTGCAACTTATATATATTAAAAACCTTCTCTGCTTTTTTGGCACTGTATAAAGGTATACACCTTACAATCGTACCATACAATTTCCGTACAATTAACTTTTCTTCTACGGAAACCATTTAATATAAGGGTCTTTCTTACCCTTCCAATCACTATGTATTCTATCAGGGAGGACCCAGAACTACATAGCAGTGACATATACCTTCCAATCACTATGTATTCTATCAGGGAGGACCCGGCACTACATAGCAGTGATATATACCTTCCAATCACTATGTATTCTATCAGGGAGGACCCGGCACTACATAGCTGTGATATACACCTTCCAATCACTATGTATTCTATCAGAGAGGCCACTATACTACATAGTTGTTGGTAGATCTAATGGAAACTGTTTGGAAAGATCTTAAGGTATATAGGGGGGCTTTACAAATATACATTTCTAAAGCCCCCCATACACGTTCCGATTTTTCGTACGAATTTTGCCCGACCGACCAATGTCGATCGAGAGATTAATCGGATTCGGAATTATGTACCCGACCGATCCCGATTTCTCAAAATCGGCCGAAAAATCGGGCGGGACCGCTTCGGACCTGTCCGTAAATTTTTGGTCGATCTGCTGTTAAGAAATAGGGTCGGGCTGATGGATCGGTGATAATTCGAATTCTGATTTTTCGTGCCAGCCGACCGACCGACCATAACATTTTAGGTGAAAATCGGGTGACAGAATCGGATGAAAACTCGGTCGGGAGAATAATCGGAACGTGTATGGGGGGCTTCTCAGCTTTTTAATAGTTGATTGGCGAGTTTCCTTTTTTCCCCAATCGAAGCGGAAACCCCTTTAAAGGAATAGAAAGCTCAACCAAAGCGGCAACCAATGCGTAATAACGATTTAATAAAACATTCAAATGAGCTAACACCATTTTAGCACATGCTTAATAAGGCTTAATATACTGTCTTCCTCTGGTAAGAGATCTAGTAAATTAAACCTCGGCACAACATCTGAAAGCCGATTAGAAATTTGCGAACAGATAATTCCTCCTACATGAACCTGAGAGAGTCTTTTAACTGTTGCCAAAACTGTCAAGCAAAAAAAAAAAACGTAGTGCAGTTATAAAACAAGTTCAAGGGTCTTTTCAGAGATATTTCTCCTTCCTTTTTTATTGTGCAGCAGATCATAGCAGAAAGGGTTGCTAACAGGTACTGAAAGGATTTAACACATTTGACACTTCAATAACAATTTACAGAACTCAATTTTCCTTTTGAAAGGACCCGTTCAAGTGTTGATGGGAACGGCTGCGCAGAGCGAGAGAGATTACTTTACCAGCTTACAATGGAGAGGACTACAACAAGTTAACATGTATGATCACCTCAAACTGAATAAAATCATTCACTGCAAACCCCCAAAAAAACTTTTTGGGCCAACCTTAAATAATGGTGGCCATTTAGAGTACAAATATGCATATTATTACATATATTATCACATACTGTATATTTAGCTTTTTGTGTTGTGAGCAGCAGGACTGTTTGTACAGGTAGTTATAAATAAGTTCCCAGCAGGTGAAATGCCTAACCAAGAAAATGCAGAATTATATAACATCATCCACCAATATACAGTTAAGCGTTTGCCAACATCCCGA
>CM070040.1:59059290-59098421 GCA_036250615.1 Ptychadena robeensis | reverse complement strand
AATAAAATTATTCCTCAAAAATACCACTTGCCTAATAATTCTGCACTCCCTGTAGTAGAAGCACCCTTTTGATCTAATTCAGCCATGAGTCTTTTTGGGAAAGAAGCAACAAGTTTTTCACACCTGGTTCTCTGCCATTCCTCCTTGAATATCCTCTCCAGTTCTGTCAGTTTAGATGGTAAACCATTTTTTTAAGTCTCTCCAGAGATGCTCAATTGGGTTTAAGTCAGGGCTCTGGCTGGGCCATTCAAGAACGGAATTGTTGTGAAGCCACTCCTTCGTTATTTTAGCTGTGTGCTTAGGGTCATTGTCTTGTTGGAAGGTAAACCTTTGGCCCAGTCTAAGGTCCTGAGCACTCTAGAGAATGGTTTTCGTCAAGGATATCCCTGTACTTGGCTGCATTTATCTTTCCCTCGATTGCAACCAGTCGGCCTGTCCGTGCAGCCGAAAACCACCATGCTTCACTGTTGGGACTGTATTGGACAGGTGATAAGCAGTGCTTGTTTTTTTTCATACATACTGCAGTCAGTGACAGTACAAAATGATCAGCTGATTAGTTTGATCAAGTGCTTCTCCCTAAATTCTCCTGCAGCAGACCTCCTACTTCTTCTTATGCAAGCATGGTCCACATTTCAGAAAGATGTTTGTGATGAGCAGCCAACCAATGTTAAGACATATTTGTAGGGAATTTTCATAAAACTGCAATTTTTAAGCTGAAATTTTGTCATATTGCACAGTTTTATTAAATCAATGAAAACATATAGCAGGCTTAGAAGGAACAAGGGGCTTCTGGGTAAGCCAACCCCTGAGCTAAAGAAGGAAGTGAAGAAAATAGACATAGTATAGAAAAAGCTGGAAAACCTACTATCTATGGACAGTCACTGCTGAAATACCGCTTGAATTATCTCACAAGTAGAAGTTATCCACGATAAGGAATCAGTAACAACACTAATATCTCACCTACTTTCTGAATTAAGCCTTATAATTGGTTTAGACCAGGGGTGTGCAAACTAAGGCCCAGGGGCCGGATAGGGCCTGTTTAGCTTTCTTTTCCACATTTGTTGAATGAAAAGATGTTCCCCTACACTTGAGTGCACATAATGCCTAAAGGTGTCCAATTGTTGCCTTGGGGGCGATGAAGTGACGTGATCCTGACACTGTGGGCGCATCCTCATGCTGACAACAGGAAGTCTTTAGGAATTATCTCTGCTCATTGCAGGAAAATGATAATTGTAATGATGCCAGTGATGCATGGAATTGGCACACCTATGGGAGGTTGGCCATTACAGGCTCTTGATCCTGCCCATTTATCAAATTTAAGAAGCCAATGTGGCCCACAAGTCAAAAAGTTTGCCCACCCATTGTAGACCATATTAAACTTTTTTTTGCTATAGAGTTTCTAAAGTTTTTTGTCTCTAAAAAATTGAGGCTTGGCCTTTCTCATTAAAATTGCCAACATCCACTGCAACATCCCAGTTTTTTAACCTCCCTAGCGCACTGCTGAGGTCCAGATTTCTGCCTATAACTTCCCAAAATATGTCTGTATAAGGGTCTAATAGACACCCTGAATATAATAATGTTTGAAACACACAATTATGTAAAAAAAAGTAATTTAAAAAAAAAAGTTATCATTTGAATGATACAATCTCTAAAATGCTTATTTTGTATGAAAGATTTCAAAAAAGTATGTATTTATGTTTATAATGTATAAATGTGTATTGTGTTTGTTTTTTTTACTCTGAATTGTATTGGATACAGTTATCCCTGTATCCAGTACAATTCCCTTTGGCACCCTCTCTTGGTTAACTACAAAGTGGCACATCTGGGGAATCACACTGAAAACAGTTTTCTCCATACACAACTGTTTTTGTGAGATTTAGTTTTGAATCTGCCGCTGCCGCCCTGACATAATCACGTCACTCGGGGGGGGGGGGGAGAGGGGCTCCGCTCTGCTGCAGCAGCCTTCTCTTGGCACGGCTCCATCTCATCCAGTGCAGTACTGGACAGAAGTCCAGACAGAAATGGGACAGAGGCAGAAATGTTTTGCGCTAGTAAGTACAGTTTAAGGAAATCTTGCCCAATTTTTTTCAATTTAAAACAGACCTAATGCCACTTGCTAAACAGGCAATGCTGCTAAATCCACCAGAAAAAGACTCCATTTGACTGCAATCAATCCGATCAGTGTGCTGCTGTTTGTAAGACAAACTAATTGTAAAATACAAAAAAAAAAAACAATTCCACAGCCAAATATGAGCTGCCAGAGTATACTGAGACTCCATGAAAATCAATCTGTTCTATTACACAACCTACAACATGATAGTAGTCCCGAAGCAAATTACTTAGAGGATTTGTATTTTCATTTCCCTTTGCAATCACTTTTTACATTCATCGTCATCAAAGGCAGTAACAACATACACTAATGTGCATGTGGGTGCAAATAGCCAATCTCTGATGTTATTTAGGTTTATTAGATGGTTGAAATTTTTTTCAACATGTGCACCCAGGCTCCTGATTGGTAAAAGTGATCACATGCAAAGCGCGAAGTACCTTTTTTTTAAGCTTACATTTCTAATGAACCTGTAAATAACAGACATACAGTCGAGCCCATAATTATTCATACCCCTGGGAACTTTTGACTCAAAGTTAATTTTATTCAACCAGCAAGTAATTTTTTTACAGAAAATGACATAGGCGTCTCCCAAAAGATAAAAGCTTTTATTTACATCCAAAATTATTCATACCCTTCACAATAATCAATAGAAAAGCCTTTTTTAGCTATTACAGCAATCACACGCTTCCTATAATTGCAGACCAGCTTTTTGCATGTCTCAACGGGTATTTTTGCCCATTCATCTTCAGCAATGAGCTCCAAATCTTTCAGGTTGGAGGATCTTCCTGCCATCGCCCTGATCTTTAGCTCCTTCCACAGATTCTCAATTGCATTCAAGTCAGGGCTCTGGTCTGGGCCACTCCAAAATGTTTATGTTGTTGTCTGCTAACCATTTCTTCACCACTTTTGCTGTGTGTTTTGGGTCATTGTCATGCTGAAATGTCCACTGGTGTCTCTGCAGACTACCTGATGTTGTAGTTGAGAATCCTCATGTATTGCTCTTTTTTCATTGTGCAGTTTACTGTGATTAGGTTTCCATTGGCTGAAAAACACCCCAAAGCATAAGGTTCCCACCACCATGTGTGACAGTGGGGATGGTGTTCTTTGGGTTGAAGGCTTCTCCTTTTTATGCCAAATGAAGGAAACATCATTGTGACCAAACAATTACATTTTTGTTTCATCTGACCAGAACACCGAACACGAGAAGTCTTCTTCTTTGTCCAGATGTGCATTTGCAAAGGCCAAGCTAGCTTTTGTGCGCCTTATCTGGAGAAGTGGTGTCCTTCTTGGTCTGCATCCGTGGAACCAGCAATGTGCAGTTGGATTGTCTGTCTTGAGACATTGCCACCAGCAGAGCCCAGATTGACTAGGATGGCCTTGTGTGATCCTTGGATTCTTTTTCACCTCTCTCACTATCCTCCTAGACAGCACAGGGTTCAGTTTTGGCTTCCGACCACGTCCTCTGAGATTTTCCACAGTGCGAAAAAATTTTTAATAATACTCTGCATGGTAGCCAATTTGACTTTGAAAACATTTAGATTTGGCCTTGTAGCCCTTTCCTGACTTGTGAGCAGCCACAATGCGCAGCGGGAAGGGGGAAATTCAGGATCATCTCACTACGGTAAGGCTGAGCTCCTTTATCTTAGCCATGACTGTCCACAAACCAACTGCAGAGAGATGCTATTTTCTAACTGTTAATTTGGTTAAAACAGCTGTTCCCAGTTAATCAGGGTAATTAGGATGCTTTAGAACAGCTTGGACTATTTGGAATGGTTAGAACTTTGGATTTTCCCAGAGACTGTGACAGTTGGGAAGGGTATGAATAATTTTGGACATGACACTTTTTGCTCAAATGTAAATAAAAGCTGAGAAATGTTTGTTTTCCACAAAATGCCTCTTGTACATCTTCCTTTTATCTTTTGCGAGACACCTATGACATTTCCTGTCAAAAAATAACTTGCTGTTGAATAAAAGTAACTTTAAGTCAAAATTTGCCAGGGGTATGAATAATTATGGGCTCAACTGTACATGACAATCCCCTTGTACTGGTTAGTACTTATTTTGGGGCTGGAACACCGCTTCATGAACTCGCTGCTTCTAATATTGGTATAGAAATAATAAAAAAAAGTGGAGACCGGTGTAATTTCTGAACAAATAATTCCCAAACTACATTCAGATTGTTCTTGTTTAATTGAAATGCATGTCTGCTGACTAAAGCCCGTCTTCACGCTGGGATAACCTGAAGTTGTACTTTTAATGTATGTTTTACCATCTTTATCACTTATTCAAAAATGTGGATAAAAATAAATATTGAGATTCCCAGAGAAGCATACTGTGAAGAGTCATTAAATTTTCATGTTTTACTACCTACATGCCGAGTAAAATGTCCAAAGTCATAAAAATGAAAATAATTTATGTGAGACACACAAAATAAACACAGTGGAGAGTGTTTAATAGAATGAAATCTGTGCGTTGGTGTCACATACAGCCAATTACAAATTTACTTTGAAGGGAATCTGTGATAAGTCTTACGCAGAATGTTATATAGAATGGTATTGCTGTTGGTGCTTTTCTTTGTATGACTTCAGTTTTAAAACTATACAATAGTTCCAGGAAAATTACATAACAGAAACAGGTTTAACTGGATGAGTCTATACAGGGGGTACCTAAAGCCCCAAGGAACCCTCAGGCACCACTCTTTGCATAGTTGACAATTCAACTGTGAAGAGTACTCATTTCCTTCTATATTGTCTTCTGTTCCCCTTTCTTTGTCTCTCCTCTTGTATTATTTCTTCTATTGTTTTCTCATTCCTATACATTTGTAATGCCGATGCAGAGAAATGTTTCTCAGGAGGAGAGCTACTTGTGGTCACCCTCACAGAACACTATGTGGTTTTTTTTGGCCCATATCATATAACGTCAATAAATAGTCATCATATAATAAAAAGGTTGTTATTAATGCATCCTATAAGGACTGATACTAAATATCACACCTAAAATCCAGTTTATATATACGTAGAAGTTGCAAAAACATCCCACAATTGGGTCCACATGCCATTAAGCCAAAATGCATAGTAGCTTGTTTGGTCAATACACCAACATGTTTTGCACACTGTGTGAGCTTCCTCAGGGCCATCCATTAGCATGTGACTAATTATTTTAGATCACGTAGGTGTCATGACTTGGTAGTATAGTAATGATGGCAGTCGGAAGGAACTGGTACCCCGTCACCACTTATCCCTTTATTTTATCTGATTCGGGGCATCCTCAAGATGAGCCGAACCTGAGCCCCTGAATTGTAGGGGAATCAGGTGGGAAAGAATTTGTTCTTTGGAGAAATATGTAAGGCCAAGTTTACACTGGCGGTTCTCGAGCTGCTTTCAGCTCGGAAACCGCAAGTGCACTCCTGCAGCCACGGGATAAATGACTCCCTGTGGTTGTCTGCAAAAAAGTGCCGGCGATTACAGGGCGTCTAATTAAGGACCCATAAAGGTCCTATGGAACGGCAGCCCGAAAACCGACCGGCGGACGCCTAATGTGGTGTCCGCCGGTCAGTCACGCTAAACGGTCATTTACCTGGCGGTAAAAAACCGCCAGTGTAAACTTAGCCTTACTCTCTTGTCTCTTAGCACCCAAACAGGTATGTCCCTGGTCATCCATCTAATTCCTTTGATCTAGGGCTGCTAAGGTGTCATAGGTCCATGTTCCTACAGCTTACTGTTGTAATGTCTTGGGTGTACACAGTACGTTGTAGGAACATAGACCAATGACCCCTGAGGAGAGATGATCTAGTAAAGATCTAGTAAAGATGCTAGTATGTGCATGAGTGCTCTGCATTTATCCAATGTAAATTCATATGGGGTCCTTTTATAACACATTATATTCACAGTACCCATATTACAACAACGAAAAACTAATTTATAAAGCACAGCAGCATACTTTGGAAATGAATGATCCACTCATATGACCGGTGAGATAATAAAACTGTTTTGCCTCCAACCATAGTGTTCTTTCTGCTGTAGAAAATTATTGGGTATGATTGAGGAAGGTAACAGAGAGCACCTAACGATTACTCCCCATCATTTAAAGATATGTTCAATATATAATTCCCAGTTCCTGTGAATGAGCAATTGGTTTATAGATAACACAGATTTAACAATTTCAAGATACCCTTGGAAATGTTGACACAAAGCATCCACTAAAGCAGCAGTTCCCAAACTGGGGGGTTTGGAGGTATTCCAGGGGGGGACAAAGCTAGGGGGCTAAGGGAGGGACAAGCGGGAAGCAATTGGTGTGAAAACTCCAAATTGGTGGCCGATTGGTGTGAAAACTCCAAAAACTTGAATGAGCTGTATTTTAAATAAAGTTTGAGGGCCATCTCACACTAGTACTAGTACACGATACTGGAATGCAAACATGGCTAGTGTGAAATGGTCCACTGTTCCTATCTAGAAAAGGGGGACCCTGCAAGGAAAGTTTGGGAACCACTGCACTAAAGCTAGCCATACACGTGTCGGATTCCATGTCCAATCGATTCATCATCCGATCGATTCCAGCGATTCTGCCGGGAATCGCAGGTGTGATCAATCGGCCAATTAAGAGTATCCATCGCAGCATACCACCTTGTCCGAGCGGATTCCGGCACGATTCCGTGTGCGATTCCACCTCCGAATCCACCTCACAAATGGCAACTCCCCCTGATCCGGGCAGAATCAGATGAGAAAGACCAACATGTTGGTTCTCCGTCGGATCCGATTCTGAGCCCCTGAACGATCGGACCTGATCGATCAGACAAGGTGGGCTGCATGCGATTCCGGCACGATCGTTTCGCGTGCACGCGCCCGGAATCGATCGTGCCGGAATCCGGTGCGAATCCGACACGTGTATGGGGGCCTTAAAACATGCTATGTATTAGCCGGTACACAACAGAGTGTGTAGTTCACTAGCTTTTCCAGCCATTTTAGATTTGTTAACATTCACTCTATCATTGGAGGTGCAACATTATTCTGTATGGATTAGTTTCCAGACACAAGTGAACCTGTATAATTCTTGTTGGCACTGCCAATTGTAATCTCAAACTTTTTTGTTTACTACCTAAATCAGTGGTGGGCAATTAGTTGATATGGAGGGCCACAAGTGCGGCCCTCGGCATCACTAAAGGGCCGCACATAACATTTTCAATCTATACTGACTTGTAGAAGCATTTTATAAAAATTACAACAGGCAGAGCTAGAAGACATTATTTTTCATTTTTTAAATAACAAAACTTGTTTTTATTGATACTTATAATTATTGATAATTATTAGGGAACACTGTAGTGTGGTAATGCGCTTTTTGAGGTTATGTGCCACATACAATAATCCCCCAGTTCGTTGGTGGAATAGTGGGAGCATAGGCACACATCTTCTTAGAATGGGATATTCTTGGTGAGGTGAGGGACTTGCTCAGGCGCTGTCTGGGTTGCTGATTGGCTTCCTTGTGCTCAGCCAGAGCGAGTCCCTCTCCTCCTCTTCCCTCCCGAAGAAGATCCTGGATAAGGACAGGTGAGTTCCTATGCCCTATGCATTAACAGTTAAGTTTCTGGGTCCGGAAGTGGAAAACGGAAGGGGGGCCGCCAAGGAACGCCCAAACGGCCGCATGCGGCCCCCGGACCGCAGGTTATGTTGCCAGAGTACAATGCAATTGTTATTTGAGCCCAGCAAAGGCCTATAGAAACCACCAATGACCCAGGTGCTCAACCTTCAGGCTGGGGGCTTATTGCATAGGATATAGGAACTCACCTGTCTGCCAATCCTCCGCTGACAGGTTCTTGCCCTGAAAGTGGAGGAAAGGCGATAAACTTAAAGTTGATAAACTTACTGATAGGCGTACCTAAAAGCCAATCAGTGACCCAGATGGTGCATGATCCCCCTCTAGTGTTGGTAGGTAATCAGCAGAATGGTGAGTGCTTATGATCCCACTATTCCACCAATGAATGGAGGTGATTGTATAATATATATTGTGGTACATAACCTGGGAATAGGGGCATATAACCTTTGAATCAAAGGTTATGTGTCCCATAGTTATTATCAATGGCTTTAATGATATCTATGAGGCACATAACCTTTGATGATATAAATGACACAAAATGTGCAAAACCACACTACAGTGTTCCCTAATGCTTGAAGTATAATGTAAAACAAGTTTTGTTATTTATAATTAAACATAATGTCTTCTAGCTATGGCTGCTGTCATTTCTTCATTATAAAATGCTTATACAAGTCAGTATAGATTGAGAATGTTATATGTGGGCCTAGTGATGCTGAGGGCGGCACTTGTGGTCCTCCACATCAACTCAGTTGGCTACCACTGCTCAACGATTTAAACAAAAACTCACAATGTAAAAGGTTTAAAAGCAACATAAAATAACCTTTGATATCTACTTTTCATAAAAAAGCTTTTTATTATTATAACTGCAAATGTGAATTATCCAGGGTTGTGATTTACCTTCAACCCTTGAATATTAAAGCCACACATAGGCATTTTCTGCTAAAATGTATGTAAAGGACTGAATGATTGATAGCTTTAAAGTAAGAATCAGGAAAACAATTATATATATATTTATATATATTTGACAGCTACAAGCTTCCTACGCAGTGGTATCCCTATTGTCTGTATACCTGGCTCAAAAAAGTGGAAAAACATTTCACACATTTATGGTCCAATTGATTTCCATGTGAAGAACAAGATGTTTATATATCACTTATCTTGCTAAGTTGTCATGTTGATGGAACAGTTGCTTTTTTCGATGGCTTTTGTGCTTCTCAGAGAGAATTATGCATTCAAATAGAGACCTGAGAAGTTTTGAACAAGCACAGCAGAAGAAAAGGTTTCCTCTAATGAAGTGGGCATTCTTCCTCCAACATCAGTGTAGTCTTGTGTAGTTTGTTTTCACTCTTCTTAATCACTGACCAAAGCTTCAGTGCGGACCGCTAGTTCCCAATAAACCATAAAAGGCAGATCAGAAGCCATTGTTCTTTTTTTGTATGGCTTAGCAAACAACAGCTGAATAAACCTGTTCAGTCTGAAGAGAAAGGAGTCCCCATACAATCAGACCGATGAACACGAGGGTAAAAAGTGTGCATGACAAAATTGTGTCAATAGCGGACATGGGCAAACTTTTTACCACTTTCTCCACTTAGAAAAGGCCCGGGCCACTTAATCGATCAATTATGAACTGAAAAAAGAATGTAGTTCTTTGGTCTGTAAAATTGTTTTTATTTGAAAGACGGAAAATATACACCTATTGAGTTCCCAAGCATGCCACACACCATAAATACACCATATAGATCAAGTGTAGTATCCGTTCTCATACAATACGCCACATTGACCCACATTATGGATTTTCATTTACCAAATTTTAAAGAAAGATAAGTTCTAAGGTTCAAAAACTTTAAAATGTTTACTAAAACATTCTTATTTCCTTGAAAATTGACATTGTAGCTGGCAAATATTTTAAATTTTACTAAATCATTGTACTGTTATCAAAAAGTCCAATATACTGTATATGGCATAGAGGTGACTTTGTTGTAGAAAAAGTAGGTTATAATGGTTATAAGATTGGAGCAATATCAAGAAATAAAAAAGAAAACCTTATTTTCCGTCTGCGGTGAATTTAAAAAAAGGAACAAATTCAATATGGAGGCTCCCTGGTAAAGGCCCCATACATCTTTCAATCTTACTATACAATTTCTGTAATATCAACTTTTCTACCAAAACCATGTAATATGAGGTGCTTTCTAAACCTTCCAAACACTATGTATTCTATCAGGGAGGCCACTGTACTGCATAGCTGTTGGCAGGTCTAAAGGAAATTGTATGGAGGGGGGGGGGGGGTTAATAGACAAGCAAGGCATCATAGATTATCATCTGCTCACCGTATTGTGGTCTTCCAGAATTTCAGAAATTATCTATTTATTGTTAAGTTTTACATGGACTCTACTGTGGTTTCAGAATGCCTTAAAATTTATTATGTGACCCCTGATAGCACTTTCTAAGACCAAGAGAACTACTGGTGGCAGAGGAAGACCTTTCATTTGCAAATCGATATACTTGGTGACACTCTCACAGCACAATCAGATATGGATTCTCTCTTGGATGTAAATTGAGAGAAACAAACAATTCTAACATGATTCTAAATATACCGCCTGGTCCGTGGTCCTGGTTCTGATTACCTACCTTCTCCCTTCCTTGTAAATTGCTAATCCAAAGAGATTTGGGTACAGCCCCAGTTTGTAACTCATTGAGATACAATTTGTCCCACAGTCAGTTCCATTTTTTTTTACCTGAAACTATTAAAGGCTAAAGATAAGCTTGAGGGTTTGTTTCCACTGGGTGGTCCAACTGACACGTCCATACTGCCCAAACAACGTATTGCCCACTGGTTGCCCATTGTTTGTGTGCTCCTTCCCCTTAATTTAGGTCCTTCCTAAGTAACGCGCTGCTTTGCTTACGTGAATACTGTCACATTCACATTAATGGGAGGTGTCCTTTCTGTCATTTTCTCTGTGTTGGATGCAGGAAAAATAAGCAATGACATGCAAGCAATTTGAATTTGAGTTCAGCAAAGGCAATCTATAAAATCTTTTCATTTTGGTCCTCTGGTCTGGTTTGGTCTGATTAATGTGTCCTCTGTCCACATTGTACTAACTTTCTTAAAAGGTACTCTCTCAAGCTAGCCATACACGTATAGATTCCCCTTCGAGCATTAAACGATCGATCGTTACCACACCACGATAGTTCAGAGAATCAATGTGCACCACCTTGGGGAATCGATACCTGGCCGATAAAAGTAATGGGAAACAAACAAGAAAATACGGATTTGTCAGATCCCTGTTCGATCGTTTTTTCGTTGGATTTCGACCTTTTGGGGTCATTTGTTCAGGGTAGATGCATTTGATTCCCCAACGAATGTTCAATGGACAATCACCGTGAACACATACCCGATCAATTACTCCGCAGAATCAATACATGAATGGGTATCTTATCTCTCTCGCAGAACTATGTTTAGGTTATTGGTTAACAATTATGACAGATATTAATAACTTGTTGTCTTCTTAAACCTAATTGGAAATAAATCACCTCAATTCTTTACAGAGGGATAATGTGAATAAAAGGTTCTAACTTACTTACTGTATATTCTGGCGTATAAGACTACTTTTGAACCCAGGAAAATCTTCTCAAAAGTCGGGGGTCGTCTTATACGCCAAGTACGCTTCTGAGCCAGATTAGTCTGCCTGACATCGGAAGCGCCCCCTTACCCTCCCTCTCTCCCTCCTCAATGTGTTAGACGAAGCCATGCTCACTAAAGGCTGTGGCTCCAGTGGCTGAAACTGGTATTGCAGCTCAAACACATTAAAACACCTTCACTGTATCATGTGACATTTTGGGTAGTACAGTTTGCACATTTGCCAGTGGATTTCCTGTGACTTGCAGGCAGTTTGCCCATGTCATAAGAAATAAAATTAACATATTGAAAGCAAACCTGATGTTTTTTTAATTTTTATTTGGTGTGCGTTGGAAGGGGTAGTCTTATACGGCGAGTATACCCCAAACTCTATATTTTAACTGGAAAAGTTGGGAGTCGTCTTATACACCCAGTCGTCTTATACGCCAGAAAATACGGTAATTTTGCTTGCGTTTTATTGAATTCTATGTTAACACTGAGAAGATCCATCATTTCCTGTCCTGTCAGTCAATGTGGCTGTTCCCATGCATGCAAACTGTAAATGAAGGCCAGAAGGAAGGACCTCTCCCATTCTTTTCACCTATAAGGTGAAATGTTCAGCTTTAGAGTGATGACCACATGGAAGGACCCAGCTTTTTTAGACTTTGTCTACCCATAAAAGGATGACCAGATGGAAAGACCTATCTTTCCTCCACACTGTTCCCCTATATGGTGACAACCAGATGGAAGAACCTTGCTTTCTCCCGCTCTGTTTACCTTTACAGTGATGACCTCATGGAAGGAGCAAGCTTTTTTAGACTTTGTCCACCCACAAAGTGATGACCAGATGAAAAGAAATATCTTTCCTCCATTCTGTCCACCCATAGGTTGATGAGCAGGTGAAATAACCTTGCTTTCTCCCGCTCTGTTCACCTTTACAGTGATGACCTCATGGAAGGACCAAGTTTTCTCCCACTCTGTGTACATGTAGGGTGTTGGCAGATCTCTATTTCTTAAAGATAACTTGTTTTATGTATGGGTATTATGTTTACTTATAGCTCTACTAACTCTACTTAACCAAAAAGGAAGTGAGGATCTCTTTGCTATAGCAGTACAGACAGGCATGATCTCTTCTATACATCAAATTTGTATTGATCCCTATCCCTTTTGCAGATTGCCTTTACTTCCTGTCTGTCAAAACTTTTCTGATATGGCAGATCCCATTCTTCAGCAGAGCTAATCATTCCATCCTCAATTACAAATCCCTTGACAGGTATAAGAGTTCATGTCATCTGTATCAATATGTATTTAGCTGTTGGCCTGAGGTTTAGCTTTAATCTCTCCATTTTTACTTTTTAGAGAAGATTTTCCACCAAGTTTTTCTTCCAGTGGCTGCTTATTGTTCAGCCCACATGCTGCTCTACTTAGATTCCCCGAAATCTGTCAGAGGGAACGGACACTGAAGAAAGTACTTTATGTGAAATGGCACCAATGTGAAAGTTCCTCTTATTTCTCAATCGCATCACTTAACCTAACATTCCTCAGCATTGTATTTGGTTCCCTCTGACAGATCACAGGGAAACCAACCTCAGCTGCGTGTGGCCTGAGTTTTAATAAAGTCCAATCTAGCCAAACCCTTTTTTTTTGGTCATCCCATTTATTTTATTTACCCCACTGGGTAAATGTTTTTTCACTTTGTAAAATAATCAGGACTCAAAATAAGAGAGAATCTCTTCAATGGCGCACAGACAGCAGTAAAAGTACTTTCTCTATGTACAGTCCTGGCCAAAAGTTTTGAGAATGACACAAGTTTTTGAAATTCGAAAAGTTGCTGCTTAAGTTTTTATAATAGCAATTTGCATATATTCCAGAATGTTATGAACAGGGGTTCAGATGAATCGTATAATCCTTCTTTGCCATGAAAATTAACAAAATCCCCAAAAAACCTTCAAGGAAAAAGGTTCAATTCTTGTTAAGAAGGCTTCAGGGCGTCAAAGAAAGTCCATAAAGTAATAATTGGGTTTAGGCAGTGGATTATTTGGCTATGAGCAAAATATATTATGCATAGAGAATTGTATATACAGTATTCCTCAAAAGCTGCAGTGAAGCAGGTGCAGTATTAAAGTGGTCCTACCGCCTCCGATTCTGACTTCTAGGTCTGCCTTGGAGGTCAAAAGTTAAAAAAAAAATACTTACCTGGTAAAACTTTAAAAATCCTGTGATGCTCCACCTCCCCAGTGCATTGCGCCACGGAACGTGAAAGGTTACATGGGAGAGTAAATGTAAATGCTGACATCTACTTTTCCATGTCCACATTGGAATCGTGCAATGCGGTGAAGCCCGGACACTCCAGGCATGGCGGCACGAGAGCGAATAGGCAAGAAAGGTGAGTTTTTCTTTTTTTTCTTTAGGGGTCTCTGGTCCTGGATATATGCTGCATGGAGGTGAGTTATGTATAAATGTATTTTTTCAGGTTTTTAAGTTTACTTCTGCTTTAAGTAGAAGTGATATCAACAACTGTACTGTATAACCTGCACGCACTGAGAACAGAGGTGAACAAACCCAGGGGCCCTATTAGGGGGCTTTTCGCACCATACAACTGTGCCCCATTTTTGCCTTTACACAAATGCAGCATTCATTTTTCACTGGAGTGCCAGCATCTCCTGTTCATTTCCTGTTGTACCTCCATTTTGTGTTTTGTTATGAGGAGACTGCAGAGAGTGGGAGCTGTGTAACTTTATTGGGAATTTACCTATGGAAAAGCCTCTATGTTTATACCCTTGCTACCTTGAAGCATAAAGAAGCATTGAAATATACCTCTGGAGTCTTAATTCATTGAGTAAACTGTCTGTTAAAGCCATCATTCAACCTGCTGAACACATCCTTACAGAATGGGTCTAAAAGAAGGTCACAGGTACAACTGATGCTGAAACAGAACACAAGAGGAAGCAGATGCAGGACCATAAAACTGAGCAAAGAGAGACAACAGTAGCAACAGGTCCTTTTTTTGAAGCACCTGCACCAAGGAAAATGGTCTGAAACAAAGGAAAAGAACCCACATAAACCAGCCTCATCTATCATGATTATCCTGTAGTTCAGCTTTTAAATAAAGCAAATAGTTCCAACATTTTATGTATTATCAGCTGCTGGACTGCACTTTATTGCTGCCCTACCTTTATATGCTGGTAAATTAAATACAATCCCACCAACCAACAAACCACTAGTATTGAACATTTAGTTTTTTGCTTTAAGTTCAATTTGATCCTTAGGTGGAATTTTAGAACCCATCGAAAATGCAATTTTTAAATATCACAACTTAATACCAAATAGAAAAACGTTTTGTTGGCCTTCTTACGGCGTAATCTTGCGGTCATAAGATGTCTCCTTTAATGGGCTGCTAATCACTGAGTGCTGAGTTACTTAGCCAGAGGTAATGCAAGTCTCCCCTCCAACTGAGTTTCTTCTCCACAGGTGGCATTACAATGTCATTTCTATTCTCCACACTCTTGAAGCATCTGACAGCAAAAGCTACCAGATAACTGATCACTCTAGACAAATATGAGATGCAGTGTGTGCCGAAGAAACTTTGAAGTAAATTGCATGAGCATTTTTAAACACATCCATATGCATTGTGTTTTTTTAAACATCAACGATCACATCAAAAGGATGCACAATCAATTATGGCATTATCCTTATTCAGAATATGCCCTATTTTTAAGAAGCCATCTTTACTCCTGGCTTTCAGCATATTTGTACATAATTGAGGTCCGCAAAATATTTACATTTCTTGTTTTTTGGGACATCAGAGAAAAAAATTTTTTACTTGTTTTGAACTCGATATACAAATGGAAAGATCGGAAGATTTAAGAAATCTTCAAAGAGCGATTTGTTAAAAAAAATCTCTTCGCAGATTAGTATCTAACCACTTTAGAACTTTAGTATTTGCTATAAAGATAGGATCTGTGTTGCTCGTATCAACATCAAATATCTCATCAAATTCCAATTGTCAATCCGATGTTTGGGGGCTTAACTCAAATATCTCTTTCTGCCCAATAGGAATTCAGAGATGTCTCATTCTACTTGAAAAAAAGTAGGCAACGCGGTTCTGCTTTTGAAACAAAAGACATACAATTGCACCTGTATGCATAAAAAATATTTAACTAAAATAAAACAAATTAGAAAAATTCTTTTACCCTCGGAGTTTTGTCTATGTGGCATGTTTTTGAAAAAAGTGTGCCACGCACAATTGCAGTGGATCTACATCCCAGGTGTCATCAGTGATGCCGGGATATGCTAAAAAAAATATAACATGGAGGTCAATGGTGCCACCCCCCTGCAGGCCCAAAAAAGATCATCCTGTTTGCTTATAATCTCCATTGTTGGGGGCTCACCTGGGATAGGTGAGTATCCCAGAGTGTGTCTTAAGCCATACACGAGTCATCTCACTGCAGCCTTCAGCTGATTCAGCTGATCTGCCAGCACCCTTTGAGTGCCAGCCATCACTTTGAATGAGGACTGCCATCCCCATTAAAGTAATGGGATCGGCTGGGAGATTCGGTCTCACCAGATGGACCACCCAATTTTCGACCGAGCGACCACCGCCACTTACAAAGATGGCCGTTGCAGACTGTCTCTCACTCCACCAATCTCAAAATAACACTGCAGTGGGCAGAAGGAGACTTGGAAAGGTAAATGTAATTGTGGTGTCTACCTTCCCAAGTCCATTTGCACCTGGACCCTTCAGCAACCTGATGGCACTGGAAGGATCAAGCATTGTCAGATTTTTTTAAGATATTGCCCCAGAAGTCCTGTATCAGGCCGTAAATGCTATACCGATAAAAAAAAGGTGATAGGTACTGTATAATACATGTTGATGCTTGATTTTTTTCATCTTTACAAACTTACAAGATTTGTTTTACTTAATAAACTTCTTCGCTGTTAATTGCAAAGGAACTCTTTTTCTTACAAACCAAATATGAGAACATAAAGACTATGGACAGCTAGTGTGCCCGAACTAAGTGTCAAGGACAATGCTGGAACCAGTAATTGCATTAAAGTCTTCTTACATTTGTTTTGCATCATGTTTTAGAGTACATTTGGGTCTAGATTAAGTATATAACATTGCTTCTCCATTGTTTACACAGCTGATGCAAAATTAATTTTTTTAAATGTAATGCTCGTTTTTAAACGGATACCCAAATACAAATAAGCATTTACCTAAACATTTATATTTTACTGATGTTACCATCTACACTGAGAACCAGTGTCCATTGTCCTGCTGCATTGTACATATTGACATAAGAGCTCCATCTTTCTAGCTCGTATCTAATGTGGCCATCCCTGTTTTCGAGCAGGACCAATCAATCCCACTCGAAACAGGGATATTGGACAAGACTGTAAACCACTGTTGAGGTTCATTACTTTGCATGGAGACCAGAAACCAACAGCACTGTTGTGTCTCCAGCTCCTCTGATATCGTGCAGCCTGGCTTAAAAAACATATTCCTTCTAATTAAAAACATTTATTAAAATTAATGTTATAATTATATTGAAATAATATTTTCTAAAATGATTGCCACGAGTTAGCACTGTAAAGATCTAATCACATCACATCTAATTTCATTGATTGGATATACCCAACAACTGTACATCTGTTTGCCTCCAACGAAATACTAATTAGAAACAGTTGCAAAATTGTCCCAAAATGTCCACTAGCCGACTTTGTGAGTGAATATTATTATTATCTTGTATTTATATAGCCCCGGCATATTACACAGTGCTTTCCAGAGTATATATATTCATACCATGCATTTGAATAATTGTAATCCCACTTTAAAAGAAAGGCTCGAGTTGAGGCGCCCGTAAAAAATGTAAATACTCCTTTATTGGTAAGAACAGAAATACATGTATTTCTGATAATGTATTTCTGTTCTTACCAATAAAGGAGTATTTACATTTTTTACGGGCGCCTCAACTCAAGCCTTTCTTTTAAAGTGGGATTACAATTATTCAAATGCATTTTTCAGTACCGGACAGGAAGGATCTAGCAACCTATACTACCGGTCTCCCATAGGCTGCGCGAGTGCGACCTCTGACCACTAAGCCCCACATTACGTCGAGACAGCTTTGAAATCATTCCCCCCCCACACACGCCGATTCACCACAATCGGCGACATCTGTGATCCGCTCCTCGCCAAGTTCTTACCAGAGTCACCTTTTTTCCCTTCCTTTCTTTTTGGGGGTAAAAGTACGCCTTTTTTGAGGTTATACCTCATCAAGCTTTTATAGATATAGTCATACCACTAAC
Organism: Ptychadena robeensis; assembly: GCA_036250615.1. Classification (NCBI taxonomy): domain Eukaryota; kingdom Metazoa; phylum Chordata; class Amphibia; order Anura; family Ptychadenidae; genus Ptychadena; species Ptychadena robeensis. Next base: position 59,080,800 of record CM070040.1, on the reverse strand, counting down.
TGTCTCAGAGGAGCTCACAATCGAATGTTCCTACCAAAGTCATGTATATGTAACTAACAGTGGAGAATCTTATGGTGAAGACAATTCACCTAATAGCATGTCTTTGGAGTGTGGGAGGAAACCCCCACAGACATGGGGAGGACATGCAAATAGAACATGTAGATAGTGTCCAGGTCAGGATTTGAACCCAAGCGCTGCATGGCTAGAGTGCTAACCACCTGAGCCACCGTGCTGCCTAGCAAAGCTGTTGAGCAAGTTATCATCACCAATTGCTGGACATATAAGGAAGGGCTATGGAAACACAAAAAAATGCTAAATATGTAGAATTTTCATAAATGAAGTTGAAATGTTTCTTTTTTAATGTTCCTACAACCCTTTTCTACTTCTCAACCAATTTTGGTTTCCATGTTCGGGGGCTTTGCAATTAACTGTAAAATTAGGTTGTCGGAATTTTGTGACTCTAATGCTAACATTTCAACTGCCATGATTTGTAAACTTTGTGGTGTCCATCACTGGAACATATCACACAGTAACAATGAACTAAGTTTTTCTTTAACCTTATAAATATTCAGGTAAATAAGCTTAAACAACCATAATTGGCTGTATGAAAAATGTCCTTCATTGAGAGGTTACTATGAATGGTGTGTAAAATAACCAATAAGCATTTTACAATAACATACTGCAAATAATAGTGAGCTATAATAAAATACATCAGCCAATCAGGTACCTGGTTTCAGCTGTGTACAGCAGAAGGAATGGTGACCATTTGTCTTTATTATCATATTACTGTTTTCACCTCAGCAGGTCTCATGTATCAAAAAAGCAGATTCAGTTGCTTGCCAATATATTAAAATCCTATATACAAACACCTTGGTGCTGTCACAGGATTTTTAACAGTCGTTTTTCTAGTGAAGGCTAGGAAAAAATGGATAAAGAAACTGCAGGAAGATAGGTAAAGTGATGTTTGGCAGCTATAAGGACTCTTCTTGTACATATATTATAGGTTTCCACTCTTCTGAGTTCTGCAACTATCAACATCAAGATGCCCACCACTACTTTAAAGGTAATAAAACTTGTTTCTGGCAGATATACATTTTATCTAAGGACTAGTAAAACCTGTACTGGCCCAATGTATCACCACTTAGAGCTTAAGTAAGGTCTTAGCCCCTAGGTGCCCAACCTGCAGCCCAGGGGCTGCAGGCGGCCCTCTGGGTGTTCTTTGGCGGCCCCCCTCAGTCCTCCATCTGCAGCCCACAAAACCTTGCTGTCAATACATAGGGCATAGAAACTCACCTGTCTGCCGATCCCCCCCACTGACAGGTCCTCATCCGGGATCTGCTTAGAGTGGGAAGAGGAGGAAAGGTGATAAACCTAAATGCCAATCAGCAACTCACTTTTGGCAAGTGATTGGTGGACAGGCGAGTGCCTATGCTTCCACTATCCCTAACAAATGGGAGATGATTATATATTATATTGTGGCACATAACTATACAAGTCAGTATATATTGAAAATGTGCGGCCCTGAAGTGATGCTGAGGGAGGCACTTGTGGCCCTCCATATCAACTCAGTTGCCCACCACTGTCTTAGCCAATGCATCGCCAACTTCTAATAATATATGCCACTTATTGACCAACCAACCAATCATGTTTGAACATTTAAGGTCACCATACACCTCACAATTTTACCATACAATTTCTGTATTAGCTTTTGTCTACCAAAACCATGTAATATGAGGACTTTTCTAAACCTTCCAATCACCTGTCTAGTTTATATTCCCATCTATATCTAAGTATCTATATCCATATGTAAAAAATCATTTATGTGTATGTTTGTCCAGTTGACCCCTAATTCTAAAATGTTCTAAATGATCTGATTGCATATTCTTGTTATACAGCAGTTGTATCAAACTCAAACACACAGCAGGCCATGATTTCAACCTGGACAAACTCAAGGGACAACCTTGATATTGCAAAAATTGTCAACAATGGAGATAATTTTTCCTTCTCATCAGATACTTTTCATGTGGAAACAAACTTAGCTTAACCATTGAATCTGTAGCAAGCAGAGTGTAATACTATAATGGCCCTATCACATTACAAGCACTGCGTCTGAGGTGTAGCATTGTGCATTACCGTAAAGACAAGTGTGAAGGTACAGAGGTTTCCATAGGATCTTGCGATAACTTAAGCCGCTTCATTGCGGTACTGCAAAGCAAGCATGGCTAGAGTGAAAGGACCCTAACATATTTAACACCAAATAGCAAACAAAAGACTCATCTTTGGCATTCAATAAAATGTAAATACAAATCTAATGCAATAATATAATTACTCTGTGTGCCGGATTTGGCCCGGGGCCAGATTTTATACAGCTTGGTAATTGTCTGACTGGGATCTTCTCTCACTTTCTTTCACTTTAACTTGAAATGGGAGATGAAAAAAAAGCCCAAAAAAGCTGAAAAAAACGTAGCTTTTAACCTTACGTTATCCAGAACTAAAAAATTCTTGGCTTCGGAAATACTTCAAGCGTTTCATCAGCTACATATTTTTTTTTCTTTAATACCTAGTTATTAAGTTGTTCAATCCAATGAGCTTCTTAAAAACTCAGATGTATCTAGTTTAAGCTTTTTTATGGCTATCAGTATTGTTGACTGATTGTAAAATATAGTTTTCTATTAATACTTTAAAGCCACACTAAATAGCGAGCAAGGACAAACTTAAATAAGTATGAAAACATTAACCGCAGTCTGCCAGGCATGTGTTCATTTTGTGAAAGCAAAAAAAAGCATTTGGTTGAATTTTTATTTGAACCATTCACAATCCCTGATTTACAGCTTTTGTAGACTTTTTTTCCTCACCTGCAGACCCCATGGGGAAATGCTGATTGCTTTAATTTTAACATTTGGAGTAAAACCCCATTCACGAAACTTTCTGGCTGTGTGATTCAAACTCAGCCCTCTCTTTCCTCTTTTTGTTCTCATACAAAAATCAATTCACTTGAAGAGCCTCTTAATCCCATTTTTGCAATCAACAATCGCCACTTGTATACCGCTCTAATAGATTAAGAACCGGGATGATGCGGTTGTCTGGTCTGATTCAAGCCTATTCAGGTAACTGCAGCCCTAGGCACTTTGTAGTACCAAGTGTAGAACTCTACAGGAAGACTTTTTGCGATCATAATTTCCTGTGGAGCTATGCACTGCACCCACTGAGTACTCTGAATTACTTTTAATTAGCCCCGACAACCACAGAGAAGCAGAAACCTAGCAAGCAACAATAACCAACTCATTGAGCATGACTTGCATGGACTATATACTTTCTTTTTTTTTTCTTGCATTAGAAAAGTGAACGGAATTGCAAAACGTAGGTCTATTTAAATGACAGTGACCGGCCATAAATCAAGTGTAAAAACAAAGAGAAGATACTTTGGTCGGGAGAAAAGGTGAAGTGGTCTGGATCACAATTAACACAAAAAAACACAAAAAAAAAACTGTTTCACAAACTTCACACTAAAAGCCTGAGAAAGGTTTGGGGCCTACCGTGTTGCTAGGGTAACCATAGGCAATCACATGCTGTGTATTAATATCATAAAAGCTTTCTGGTTGTACAAAGTAGATTTTACTGTAGACCTTGCCAAAATGTAAAGTATGGTTTGTCAACTATTAATCCAAGTAAGACAAGAGAATATTTTAATGGATGATAAAGTTAAACGCAACACAAGGCTATACATTGTATATGACATGAAGCCCTTGTTTATATAAACTAGAAGAGGAGGCTTGTTGATGTTATTATTAATATCATTTATTTATATAGCGCCAACATATTACGCAGTGCTGTACAATACATTAGAGATACAAACACACAATAACACACAGGTACAGGTATGACATAGAAGGAGTAGAGGACCCTGCCCAGACGATGTTGGCACTTATTAAGGACTCATATAGAATTTTTATGTGGCTGCTTAAAAAATCAAAGTTATGTTTAATGCCTTGGTTTTATTATTTTGTACTATTGTATTTTTTTACTATTTGTACTATTTGGCATAAGCTACTTTGTGCTGTATTGATTTTTAAAAAATTTTTTATAATTTTTGTCACATTTGTTTTTATTACTCATTTCAAATATTCCTCATTCAAAAAATACTGTTCGCCAAAGTCCATCAAAGGAATGTCTGATTTTATTTGTAGTTGCAGACCCATACTCACCTTTTGCTCTTTATGTCCCTTGCAGCATAACCCAATATTATCTGCGGCTTAAAAGAACGTACCTTTAACCTCCCTAGCGGTTGAGACGAGCCCAGCTCGTCCGCTGTTCAGGCTTGCCTCAACCGCAGGGGAACCGGGTAGACCCGATGCCTGCCTGGAAAGCTGCAGCAATTGTCTTCATCGCTGCAGCATTTCCAGGGTTTCGGCACCACCCGATCGCGTCATGGTGACGTGCCGCCATAGACCTCCATGTTAATGGAGGAGCACGGGCTTTCCCGCTCACGCAGCTAGTGTCAATAATGACACTGGCTGTGTGAAGAGCAGCGGCGGGAGGGAGGAAGTGAGGCACTCTTTACTTTGTACACTGCCTCGATTGCCCGTACCGCACCGTTGTAAACAGCGCACAAATATATTTATATATAAATATATTTGTGCGTTATGTTCAGTATATATGCACTTTAAGAGTGACTCATACCTACGAACGGAGCCACAGCTGCTCCTTCATCTTTCTCAGTGGGTGGCTGAGTGCTCGGCAAGAGGTAACCCGGGGTACAAAGTCACCTGTACTGCAGCTACTATTCATGTAGAAAATAATATAATAAGATAATATGTTGAGATAAACATCTGCCCAAACTGCAATTATTAAAATAACATAATAATTACATACTTTTATTGATTTTATTGATTACATACAAATTCATGCATAGTTTAATGCAATACATACCCTCTCTTATGTAACTCTATCTATCTATCTATCTATCTATCTATCTATCTATCTATCTATCTATCTATCTATCTATCTATCTATCTATCTATCTATCTATCTATCTATCTATCTATCTATCTATCTAATCTACCCATTACCTATCTATCCATTATCTATCTATCTATCTATCTATCTATCTATCTATCTATCTATCTATCTATCTATCTATCTATCTATCTATCTATCTATCTATCTATCTATCTATCTATCTATCTGTCTATCTATCTATCTAATCTATCCATTACCTATTCTATCCATTACCTATTCTATCCATCTATTTAACAGTTTGGGCTTTCACAATGCTAACACTAATTAAATACTCAGAAACAACATTCACATTACATCTTAAAAATGTTGTTGTTTCTGATTTATTCATTGTCTTTCATTTCCTTCCAAAAGACTGAAAAGTTGCCAGATAATTGCTTCTATACGTTGACCTACAGTCTTCCTGTACTGAGGAAGGGATATCGGATTGTAAATCCCAAGAGTTTACTAGTTCTATGTACTTCATAAGCAGCTGTGGATCATAGGCAAGGCCACGAGCACCCAACGTTCAGAATGTTCAACAAAGAAACATTTCAATTATTATCCGTATTGATACAGCTGGTGTTGTTACATTGTTGGTGCTGTTATTGTTTCATCTCTTTTCCTAAATATTCAGATAAATAATGCTAAAAATTGCCCAAGGTGGAAGTAATTAGATGATTGTTTATCATTGATACCTGGGTAATTATAGTCAGCTATATTCTGTATATAAAAAAGTGTAAGATATGGGTTTTCTCCTTAAGTGTTTCAATCAGCACTCCCTCTTTTACCTTTCTGTGTTCGGAAAATAAAGAGAACAAAGCCGGAGTCCCACTGATTTGAAACTAGCAGAACAGACAAACAACACTGCACAACTGTTCCTTCATGCATGACTGGGATTAGGATAAAAGGGAAGAAAAAGACTTCTGAGAAAGAGAAAACAACAAAAGGAACAGGAGTGCTGACAAAACTTTGCTTCTTTCTACTGAGGCAAAGGAGAGAAGAAAGGACCCGTTATAAAAAAAAATAGAGAGAGAGAGAACAAAATCACGGCTTAACGACAACCAATGGTAAACGACTTTGACCCTCTGCGATACTCTACCAGTCAAATTTGGCTGCAATAGAGAAAGTCAAAAACAGGGCAGCCAAACAGTGACTAGCCCCTTCAGGTTCAACTCTAAGAAAAACATCACCGCTGATATTATGTCTTGTGGTTCTGGTGACACCCAATGGCTGAAGTGACCCTTATGCCAGCCATAGACTGAAGAGCGTGTTATCACTTTTTTTTTTTCTTATAAAAAATTATTGTTCAGTTAACATGCACACTTGGATTACTCAGATCTTCCAAGCATGCATAATGCCCATGGAGGGAGGAGGGGGAAGTGCAGACAGACTCCCCAAGTGCTGGTCTTCGGTGAAACCATAGCGGTAAATGCCTGACCACCCTCTGCTGTCTAATTTTGTTAAAACAGATGTCCCAGACTTTTCCCACTTACTGGTACTATTCAACCAGCTGCAGGAAGTAACAATATAATAGTGTTGTCCTAAAAATATTGTATCAAGACTTACATTTTATAAACAAGAAAGTGCAGAGTTAAGCTATGCATGCACAGCTCGATTTGTTAATAGATTTGAGAACAATTGAGTGCTGCGCATGTTTATGGCGATCAACTGTGCTGGAATCTATAAAAATTTCATCCAGCCTCCCTTCAAGCGGTAGAAAGCTCGGTCTAACAGGGAAATCCTGTTCGACTTCCATTTCGACCGGGAACACAAGTGTTGCATATCGATATTTAGGAAGTTCGAGCACACGAGCTGCACTGAACGACTTCTGGAATTGAATGGGAATCAACCTGTGTATGCCCAGCATTACAGTTATAAAATAAATACTAAAGCCACTTAATTAATACAGGGTGGGACACAGCTGCTGTATTTTAGGAAGCTTTGGGTTCACATAACATAGGGGATCAAAAAATTAAGGGAACCTCTCAGCTTTTAACTTTGTCCCTACAATGGAGTAAGGATAAACGAATAGTGCCAAGCCATGAGCAAATCGCAGACTCAAATATAGCATGTATGGTAACGTCATTTGCTTTTTACAAAGTCCAAACCAGGCTTTAGATCCGGGTTAGGGTTTAAGGAAGGTTTAAAACAGATGAGGCGAAACATTTTTGGAAACAAGCCAATGGTCAAAAATTATAAGCAGCAATATTCGTATTCGCAAAACATTGCACATTTTTTGCCTAATATTTTCAATAAATCCGTAAATTTGTGATCTCCAGTCATTAGTAACTTCGCAAATCAGCGCTTGTGCATGCACATATTGCGAATGCAATTCATGGTAGTTCTGGGTACTCATGTAAAAAATCTAGAATATTCACAATTACGAAGATATAGCACTATATATTCGAGATCTTCACAAATTCTCTAAGCGCCGATATTCGTAAGAAAAATTTTGAATATTACAAATACAAAGTTGTAGAAAAACAGACAGGGCATCTTATTTTTTTTTCTTCTAATGCCCCCCATACACCTTAGAATCTTACAATACAATTTCCTTTAAATGTACCAACAACTATGTAGTGCCGGGTCCTCCCTGATAGAATACATAGTGATTGGAAAATTTTGAAAGTTCCTCATATCACATGGTTTTGGTACAACAAAAGTGGATTGTACAGAAATTGTATGGTGTATGTGGGGCTTTAGAAAGGTACCCTAGGTTAGACGTAGATATCTCAATGCTTATCAACGAAAGGTAGATCACACCTGAAAAAAAGAACCTTCTGGTAATTGTTTTCACAGTCAGAAGGGGTTAAACAACAGAACGCCAGTAGGATGTGGACAATTAGGTAGGAACTTGAACCCCATTAAATGTTTCTCTAGTATTTGCATAATATCAGAGCATCATTTTCACAAGCGAACCTGACATCACACTTTGCTTGATCTGCATTTGCTCTCCACACTCTAAGTGTAGAGCTTCACACTCTTTTGCGTGCACAAATTCATAAATTAAATGTAATTAAAGGCATTAACTTTCCTGATATTTTTTAGCGCCAAACAAAGTTGGTGAGATGAGAATGGTAAGGTAGGCTCATACCAAAAATATTCCAAAAATATTCAGACCTATAACTTCTTGTGTCCATTGAATATACTACTAATAATGTCATTTCGTTTTCTCCGGAGAATCTGGCATCTGATACTTTCATCTAAATTCAATGATTACATTTTTAAGGTTAAAAGTTGCCATACATTAATTTGCCATCCAATTGTCGATTTGACCATTTTGTGTGATTCAAAATCGATAGTCAGTCTAACACTGATCGATTGTACCACCACACAGTGTGATCAATAGTGTTGAGCAGCATATGGTATATTCGAATTCAGGTAATTTCGCGAATATACAAAGAAACATTCTAAATTCATAAAATTCGATTCAACTGTATTCTATTGCCTTTCATTGCGCGTGCCCGTGCGCAAAGATTTGCAAAGATTCGCAATGCAGCTTTACAGCTTCTCATCTTCATTCTGTGATCTTAACCAGTACGAGCGCTGTGTGTAATGCGCATTTCCATTCGCAATGCGCACAAATATGTGCAATGTATGCCGGAAAACCATGTTGAAGCATAATATGACCAAAATCTGCCATTGCATATATCCGAGCGCACATTCGCGAAATATTGCAAATTCTCAAAAGAACGATATTCGTCGAATATATTCAAATTTTGAATATTCTTGCGCAACACTAGTGATCAATTCACAACCGACGGATTCCTTTCCTGAGTTTGATGTGCATGTGCCATAGTACAGTTGAGTATGAGTCAATCAAAATATCTAAAAGAACCAGGTGATTCCTGAACAATTTAAAAAAATTAACCAAATGTCCAATCACTTTTTAGTCCATTTTCTGTTTGGTATCATTCACTTTAGGTCGATCAAACCAGGTGGACAGGAATTGGTTCAAGATCAATTTCTCTGGTCAATAGAACGTAAATATCGTATGTATGGTGACCTTAAGGCTATGTTCCCACTTCTGGCATTTAATTGCCTGAGGTGGCGTTCTTCAATCACCTGCAGAATTGCCTGCCAATCGCCTACACTACTTTCAATGGGCTTGTCCCCATTAATAGGATTGAAAATCGCCACCTCAGGCAGTTAACTGCCAACGCAGGCGATTGATGGCCTGAGTGGGAACATAGCCTAAGACTCCACTAGACCTTAGGATGTGCTAGCATTCATGTGTTCAAAATACGCAAGGGTCACATTAGGGACATGTTTCTGAAGCTGCAATAGGGAGATTTATTTTTCTTCCTCTAGCATCCCCTAGCGTTTTTGACGCACCCAATAATTTTTGTATGGACTCACATTGCTTTAATGTCAACATTGGGCTCCATGTTAATTCTTCCACTAAAGCAACGCATCTCTAAAGAGCTTGTAGAGATGCTCCATTGAATATCAATTGATGCGTTGATGGTGCTTCAAAATTCCATTGTTTGTTGAGCAACAAACGCTGGGATTTTGACATAGTGGTGTCTGGCTGACTTTCATAAAAAAAAAAGAATCTTGGGTCGTACAAGGAAGTTCCTTCCAGCTTCCATTAGTCCGGCTATTTAAAGAGAATAACTTTCACTTTCTCAATAAATATTTTGTTTTAAAAAGTTCTTGGTGTTCCTTAACACACTTAAAGCTACGTTACCCTACCTTGTCATATCTCTGACCAGTGTGACAGATTACCCCAGGGCTGGGTAGTAGGTGCCACTATCTTTCTTTCATAGATGTAGCCTACTGCCAATCATCACCATAAACCCATCCATATTCTTTATGCACGTGCCATGCCTCTAGTCCCATGACTTTTAGCAATACATGTTGTGAATGATATGGGTGTATAAGGTTCCTGTGACATACAAAAATGTACAGCATGTGTCGATTATGGTAAGTAAAGTGATTTTGTTACTTTTCCCTTTATTCTTGATGTTCCACCCACCACCACCCCTTCTCTAAGAATATTATATTAAAGGTTTTATTCTCCATACCTATTCTTTTAAGGCCCCTCCTTGCCGGTGTCCAAAATAAGACAGGCCCCCCCAATCCCAACTTTGGCCCCCCAAAGAAATGTACGTATTTTTAGACTAGCGCTCCATTGCATTACCCACCCTCTCCACACTACAGCACCTTTTTTGATGTTCCAAACTCTTTCACATTGTGTAAGAGAAGTGGTCAGGATGTCCAGTGGACTCTTATATAGACCTTTGTAAAAAAAAAAAAAAAGAGGGCTCTGAATCTGTACCATTCTACAAGGAAAATTAAGGATGTACTGATTTTCTCCTAAAAAGAATATTTAACCTCCTTAGCAGTCAGCCCATCCCTAGCAGTCAGCCCATACCGAGTACCCAGAGTACTCTGTTTGTTTCCCCCTCTCCACCCACACATTGTCATCAATGACGCTGGTGATGTGGGCTGGGAAACCGACGACACGCCATTAACATGAAAGTCTATGGCATGGCCCCGCCCATTCACCATTATCGATGACAAAGAAGGGGTGGTGCCTGAAACCATGAGAGGGTGTGACTGGATGGAGAATTGCTGCTGCTTTCAAGAGCATAGGTGAGTCTTGACAATCCCATCTCGGGCAGAGTTTGCTTTGTCGAAAAACTCTGGACGAGCTGAGTTCGTCATAAACTCTAGGGGGGTTTAAGTTAACCTAAAGTCATAAAACAAGTAAACAAATACAATAATAAATTTTTTACTTACCTCTGAGCTGTCACAATGTTCAAGAAATTCATACAAAATGGCCTGCTCTGCTCTTGTCTATTTTATAATTGACAGTCTCCTGGTGGTTAATAGAGATGGTCGAATTCTTTTTCAAAAATTCGACAATTTCGATGATTTCAAGTTAATTGCAAAGTCCCAGAACATGGTATCATCATAAAACTAGCTGGAGATGTAGAGGATTGGGGGTATACTCCAAAAAAGAAAGTATGTCTCTAACACAAATAGTTATTGCATGAATTAAGTTCAAAGTCAAGTAAAAATTTCGAAAATCGGAATTTCGACTTTGTTTTCTAACTTAATTTATGCAAAAACTGCATGTGCTAGAGGAACACTTTTTTCCAAATGTTCCCACAACCCCTCTCTACATCTCCAGCAATTTTGGTCATGATACCCTGTTCAGGGGCATTGCAATCAGCTCAAAAAGTTAGCAAGTTGAAAAATTCGACCATCTCTAGTGGTTAATGAACTGCAATAAGACATATGACTATTAGAGGGTGATAATAGGGAGATCATTGTTGTAAATGGTGAAAACATAGCTCCATAGGCTTGTTAAGCGAATGTGTAGTGATGGTATACAATAATAGGATGTAAAGAACATAAAGTACAGAAGGTGAGTTTAGGTGCATGTGAAATTTTTCTTATATTTACCATCCTGACTGACTCAAATTTCCATCACCTCCCTAACGTTTTAGACGAACCCAGTTTGTTTGGAAAAAAAATTGCACTGAATGAACTGGGTTCCTCCAACACTGAGAGGTGTCCCGTAGGGATCCCTTACCTGATCCGATGTCCATGTCGGCTCTGATCGCATCTGCAGCGAAGGAAGGATCCCTCCTCCCCCTGTGGGATATACCTAATGATGCCACAACGGGAGGCGGTGGGAGTTTTAAATGCAAACTGCAATAAATACAGTTTTCTGCATAGGAAACTGTATTCATTGCAGTTTGATGCCCAAATCGTACCCAAATGAAGCATCCGTGAAGTGAATCCCTCCTCCCCCAGTGGGACATACCCAATGACGTAACACCGGGAGGCAGCAGAATTTTTAAATGCAACCTGCAATGGATACAGTTTTCTGCATAGAATATTCATGGCCAAAAACTTACCTGAATGAAGCATCGGTGAAGCAACTGCCAGTAAATACTCCCCTAAATAAAGTTTCCGGTGCCCCCGAAGTCTCCTTTGACATTGGTCCTCTCTCTTCCGGTAAGATGGACCGGGTGACATCACACCAGGGGCAGGAGCGTCAAATCTAAAAGGGGATTGAACTAGATACAGTGAGAACTGTATCCAATACAATTCAAAGTAAAAAAAAACATTTCCAATTGGCAATTTTATTATAAACAAAAAACAATTATAAATACATACTGTTTTGAAATCCATCATCATATAAAAGAAGTATTTTAGAAATGATATCATTCAAATTATACCTTTTTTATATAATTAATTAGTTTGACCTGATTTTTGTGTTTTCTTGTTAATTAAATCATGAAATGTAATAATTTTTTTACATAATTTTGTATTTCAAACATTATTATATTCAGGATGTCTACTAGACCCTTGTACGTACCCATTTTGAGAAGTTACAGGCCTACAACATAAAAAAAAATTCCATTATTATTGAATTAAGTCTATGGTGCGGTTTTGGTACAGAAATCTGGACCAAGGGTGAATTAACCCCCCTGCCGTTCCTGACGGTCCCAACTCATCCAGCTCAGACCTGTTAGAACTGCAGTGGAAAAGCTGGGTTCCTTAGGTGGAGATCGAAGCCCCAGGAGAGCGAACTCACCAATCCCTGTGGCTCAAATCTAATGAAGAGGCATCTGCAGAGCGTGGATCACTCCCCACCATGTAATGATGTCACATTCGGGCACGAGCGGGAGTTTTAAATAAAAATCATATTGAATAGTGTTTCCTGCATTGAAAACACTATTCAATTTTTATTTCCGATGTGAAATACTCACCTGAATAAATGATCCGGTGCCCCATGTCCTATACTTGCTTCTCTCTACCGATGTGACAGATTTCTGTTCTGGGGGCGGGAACACCAAGTGTACAGAACTGAATTTAATACATTGACTTCAATGTATTATGCTGTCCTATGTAACCTGGCACATCTGCAGCATCATCTAGTGGTTGCAGTGCTAATTTACCTGATACAGTGAATTATTGAAATATTCATTATCTTATTTTATGAGTAATTCACAAAGCCTCGGAACATGTTATTATATTTAGGATGTCTACCAGACTCCTGTATGGACATACTTTGGGAAGTTACAGGCCTACAATGTTTTTTTCCATTAAAGTCTATGGTGCGCTTTTGGTACAGAAATCTGTACCTCAGCAGTGCGCTAGGGAGGTTAATTAAAGAAAACAAAGTAAAGGACTAATACAGCTATAGAAGATGGGACAACACTCTCAAAATGCTCTTATATGATATTTTATTAATATATATTTGGTATATTATATAGGTGATATATTTAGTATATAATATTAAATATTTAACCAGAATAGCTGTTAGCTAATAGTTAGAAATTCTTTTGTACTAGAAGATAAAAACTTCTAAAGCGCCGGAGCCTTTCAAAGCATAAAACAAACGTAAGTGATTTGATTAATTAAATAGTATTCTGTGACTCCCGTAGTGCCGGCTGAATATTAAAGTTGGGGTTCTTAAATATACATAATGATCCATTTTGAAATAATTCAGCTCGTGACAAATGGAGCCGTGCTGCTCGGTACAATATAACTGAAAATTAATATAAAGAAAATATGTATTTAAATTTTCAAAACACAGGTTTTTCTATTCTTAAAACCCATTGCAAAGGAAAATAATGGGCTTGAAATTTTTAAAAAAAATTATATTCTCTTTATTTCTTTTGTTCCTTTGTATTTGTATATTTATTATCTTTTGTCTCTTCTCCTTTTTTTCATAAATGTAACAGCCTGATCATTCCTTGATTAAAGAAAAGGAGATGTAGAAGAAGGGGACTACGTCAAAGACAAACTGATTTGAGCGCAGTGAGAAGCAAGAGTTCTGCGACATGCAGAGAGGGGTCATTAAACGCTCATATTATGTTTAAAATAAAAATCTCCCACAAAGAGGACTAATAGCTTCTTGCCAACAGAAAAGTTTCAACTCCAGATCACATCAAGGTGAAAGAAGTAAGTTGTTAAAGCACTCACCTTTTTTTTCTATTTTTTTTTTTGAATTTACAATGAAATACACTATTAATGGCTTTATCTATAAACCAGAGAATGCTTGGTTTGTCAATTGTTTGATGAATATTAGTACCAGGAACCCTTCAGATCTTTTGATGCATATTGAAAGCTATCATCATTTTTATTGTCAAGAGATACAATTGCAGCTGTTCACCAACATGTAAAACCTTTACAATGTTTTGCACTCAAATGAAACAATCTACCTTCATCTTAACCATAAGCCCTGCCCAGGATGCATTCCTCAAGGTCATTACTAATGATGAGCAGCATAGGCAATATTTGAGTTGCGATATTTCACAAATAATTCTACTAAGATTCGATTTGATATTCATGAATATGGCCATGCATTGAAATATGAATAAACTTTAACTATATTCGCATCATGATTACCTTCAAAATGAATGGTCACATGTGGTGAAATATAAAATTGCAATGCACGGCCATAAACATCCCAATGCATAATATCGTGAATATTTGAAATTGCATAAATCTGACTAGATTGGTAGAGATGTCCCGAACTGTTCGCCGCCGAACTGTTCGCGGCGAATATCGCATGTTCGCGTTACGCGTCGAATTACTGAACAAATGGCAATTAAATAGTTCGCCCCTTATTTTTTTACATTGAACAACTAAACTGTTGAATCCCTGTGAGTCTTCAGTCAGCAGAGGCATAATCAGTACAATCAGCACACCACATCTCACGGATCATCTACCCTCTATAATAGAAAGGAGAGATGCATTTTAACATGCTTGCCTGGTAGAGTAGTGAGTACTACGGACAATGGTTCAGTGAAACGGCAATGGTAGGTGACTACGGACAAATAGTAGTTACAGTGACCAAATATTTGACATAAGTGGTGAACTTGGCAAATTTTGGTGTTTGGTTGACAGGGCAATGATGTTGATAAGGTAAGGAATGAGTGAAAAACGACGAGCGATAAACCCGCCAACGCGACTGCGAAGATGAAGCGAAATACCGCAATGCGACGCGATCATTGACTATTTATGAAATCTTTGGTTGCGGTATTTTTATTTGTGCAAAAATAAAAATTTTTCTTGGAGTTTTGCCATGGTATTCCCCTTCTGTCATCATTGTCCAGGTGTTCAATGCAAGCGGTTATGACGACGGAAAATTAACGCCAACGCGAGCGAAGATTGACGCGAAAATCCGCCAATGCGACGCGATCATGACTATCATTTGAAATCTTTTTTGGTGAGGATTTTATTGTGTGAAAAAAATAACTTTCTTGGGAGTTTGCATGGATTCCCTCTGTCATGTTCATTTGTACAGGTGTTTGACCCCTTGAAAGAACTTTCATACACTATTGTGGCAGAAAGTTGGGTCCTTTGTTTTTAAAATTCGCCTCACCATTGACGTCGAATGGCGGGTTCCGCGTCGTTGCGCGTGTCTTTCCGGAAGTTCGCGTTCGCCGTTCGCGAACCCGAAAATTTGGGTTCGCGACATCACTATAGATTGGTCGAATTTCTGTTTAAAAAATTCTACCATTTCGACAAGTTCGGGTTAATTGCAAAGCCCCTGAGCATGGTCACTAAACTTGCTGGAAAAGGGTTGGGGGTATACTACAAAAAAAAGTATACACAAATAGTTTTTGTATAAATGAAGTTCAAAGTCAAGTAAACATTTCTTAATTTTTATTATTGTTTATGCAAAAATTACATGTGCTAGAGCAAAACTTTTTTTCCCTACAACCCTTTTGTACATCTCCAACAATTTTCAGATCAAATCAGCTAGTCAAAAAATTCAACCATCTTTATATCCAACGCCATATTGACAAAATTTGTGAATTCTTGAATAGATGATATTCATCAAATATATTCACAATTCAAGCTCAACACTAGTCAGTACATATGGTCACTTGGTGCTGAAAAATGCATAGTGTCATTACATACCTGTCAAGTAGCCCTTTGTCAGTAGGCTTACTTGTTCCTTGTAACTGACCCTACAAAAACAGTTCACAGTAATAACAATTCAGGAGGATGGTGAGAAAAAATAGGATGTAAGGGGTGGCTTTGAGGTTTGCGGGTGGTGTTACCTTCAACACTTTTCTGGAGGTTGTGCGGGATAGGAAATCAGGAGCGAAAAGCAATTCCTTTCCCACTTGTCTGGAGGATGTGCAGAGTGGGAAGTTAGGAGGGGAAAGGCACTACTGGCCTATTGGTTTGTGATTGTTAACTTTTGTTTTCTTTTATTTGGAAATGTTTGGCCAATAGTGGTGTATTTGACAAAATTATGGTTTGGTTAAACTGTGCTTACAATAGGAGGGGCTTAAAGCGTTGTTGTCAGTCCTACAAGAATGACGTATGTGAACTTAGTTGAAGTAAAACCTTCTTGTATAGGAGGAAACACACTTCAGGGAAGGGGTAATTATCTGCCTGTGGCACCCAGCCTGGCGATATGGAGCTTACACTATATTTTGGGTGACCCAGTTTTGAAGAAACCTGCAGAATATTATTCCTTCATATGCAACATGTGCACGCTGTTATGGCAGAGTATCACTACTTTATACTTTATCACTATGCTTTAGGCAATTAGGCTGGGTGTGAAGAAGACAAGAGGATTGTAAAAGATAATGGGTGATAATCTGCCTGTGTTTCACTGGATGAATAGGGGTATGAAGGGTTTCTCTTTTTTAGCCAGCTGAAGATGCCCAGGGTGTCGTAATATTGAGGGTTGCCCTCTGTTGCATCAGATTGGACTGTATATGCCACTTACACAGGTGGAGCCTATTTAGAGTGCCAGCTGGAGGAACAGTTATGGCTCATTAATACACAAGGTTTTTAACACCCTGTAAATGGTAAGTTGGAGGTTTTTGAGCTGTTGACTGATAGGGGAGTTATCTAAACGTCCCCCAAGGGCCTGCACAAGTGTGCAAGACCTTGCAGTTAGGAGTGCCAACTGTCAGCAGTCAGCACCCGTGTAAATAAAGCCTTAAATCAGCTAGATTATATAATACAGAGCTAAGAATAGAAAGGAAGTTTTAGACTCCCCAGGTGACACTGTCACCTGGTGTGATCCTCCGCACTATCCTACTGACACCACTGGGTCGGCACTTTTTTTTACCCCAAATAAGAACCAGCCATATATATTAACAACATGAGTGGCATTAATACTCAATAGGGTCAGACACAGCTTAGATTTGTTTCTACAAGGACTGTGTGTCACAAGGACAAGGTACGTACAATAAAAACAACTTAACAACATGTAAACCTGTCCTGTATGTTTTAGTAATAATTGCTCATTGTTTTGTGAGAAGCATTGTGAATAATAAACAATTTCAAAAGACCTGTAAACATTTATTTAGATACAAATATGTTAGGAGGAAATATATTAAATAAAAAAGCTGTTTGTACACCTTAAAATACTTTGTTAGCACACCTTTTTATTTAATTCCAGCATTCACTCTTGTTGGACAGTATGGCACTCCTTGACTTCAACTTGAAACGTTGACTTGAAACGTTGACTTAAACATTTGTCTTGACCTAAATATTTGCCAATATTTTGCAAAAGTCGGTCAAATCTGTGAGGTTGTGATGGCATCTCTTGTGCATAGCACCTATTTTATTTTTTGGATTTAGATCTGGGCTCTGGCTTGGCCATTCCAAAGCGTTAATTTTGGTCTGGTGGCGCCGATTTTCGATTAGTTAGGTGTAGGCTTTGGGTCATCATCGTGTTGAAAGATGGAATTTCTCTTCATCTTTAACTTTCTGTCAGGTGTCTGTAGGTTTTGGGGCAACAGTGACTTTTCATAATTCCCTCCACCTTGAGTCTCGAGTACACCTGAACAAAGGCAATCCTAAAGCATGATGCTGCCACCAAGAGTTTCAGACCTGGATAGTTCTTTTGGTGAATCAAACTTGTCGTATTTAATTGAGATAAATATGGATTCTGTATCATATCAACATATTCTTAAAGGGAATGTAATGCAAGCTGCCTGGGAGCTTACGTTAAGATGTAAATAAATCTTTTAACACAATAAAGGTCCAAAGTAAAGACATCAAGGAATACATGTATGGGTCTGCACTGGCCCATTTAAAGCTCTGATGTTAATCCTTTTGAAATGTTCAGAGGGGAGGTTTGAAAAGTTGAAAAGGGTGATTTGTGAAAGAAAGCCCTCAAACTAAGTGAAGAAACTTAGAAATAGTTCTAAAACTCAACAATCTAATCTAAAAAACAGGCAATCCTCCCCCTATGAATCATAATTACCAATATCCCAAAATACAAATACACAAAAAAGGAGGAAACGGTAGACAGACACAAATCTGTCCCAAGTTTTCCCACCTCCAGAGGAGGTATGGGACGCAGGGACGGCAGCAAATACATTTGATCTCATATTCAGCTTCATCAAGATTTATACAATTATTTGAAGTATTTACAGACTTTTACAGCAAACAGTATATAAAATCTTCTACATAGTTACAAAGTGCTGGAATGCCAATCATCATGATACATATAGACATAGTAGTTCAACAAACTTCTTGCTGACACTACTTGATGTGTTTCGCCCCAACTTCATCAGGAGATTTTCATAGCATAAACTAAATTTAACAAAATACAAGTCACTATGTGGTCATCCATAGATGGTTATTTAATTAATTCATTAATTAATCTTAGCCACATTTAGTATAATCCAATACTCACAAACTTTAAGTCGAATTTGCAATTTGAATGGCAATTTGAATGGCAATGGTTAATCCAACAACATTCAGCAGCCATGGACCAATCCTGGAAAGAGAGCCAAATATGGCGCACCCCCAATAGGGAGAGAAGGGACAGTGGGGGACTTGCAAGGGCACACATCCCAACAGCCACCCACCAATAACACATATGGGATAAAATACATCAAATTTATGTCTCAAAGTTTCCCATTATCATTATTATTGGGTCCTAAATGTAGTCCCTGAGATGTCTACATATCTGTACCTATTGTAGCCTGTATGTTGGAAAACTATTGAGTCTTAAGCTCAACAAGTCCATTTTAGTGTCTAGTGAGCAGTTATAAAAAGAAAAACATTATTTTGCTAAATGAGGCAACAACAGATACTGTGGATAAGGGTGTACTTATTTATTTCATGGTATTCCATTATATTTTTGATATAATTGTTCAATGAGTAATTAAAAAGCTACTTTTTACATCTTCTTCTATCTATAGTTACTGTTTGAATAATGATCTAATGTTTGTCTATTCAAATATGTTTAAAAAGCCAACAATTAGAGTATAAAAAGAACACGAAGAGGGTCGGTATCTGTTTATGAGCGTATCTTGTGATAAGATGACCAATGATATAGAATTTACAATGATCTCCCCTTATACTGTCTGTGAAGGTTCTCATTCATCCAGGTCATTTTATATCTGTAGTGTTTAGTTCAAATCAGTCTTCAAGAAACAAACACAGCAAGTCCAGTTGATTTAAATTAAACACTACAGATTCCCTTATACTGTATATGGGAAATGTGGACATTTGGAAACTTTAAGGTTACAGAAAGGGGCATTGTAGAAGTTGGTTTGCCAATCTGAGACACTTTCAGGCAAGCAGTGCCAGTCATAAATTAGTCTATATCCACCACTCCACGACTTCCACTGGCATTATAATGGCATAAAATAAATGTATATCTCTCAAAGTCTAATAAGAAGCTTAGTAAATGTTCTTGCCTGTCTCACCCTGTTTTTCATCTCCTTCATGGTATTTATAATATGCCCAAATTCAAGCACACCTAAAGTAAAAATTTTGTCTCTCTATGTTCTCTATGTGAATGGCGAATGTCTCTGCATGAGTGTAGTGTGTGTGTCTCTATGTGAATGATTGATGTCTCTACATGAGTGAAGTGTGTGTGTCTCTATGTAAATGATTCATCTCTCTACATGATTGTAGTGTGTGTGTCTCTATGTGAATGAATCATGTCTCTACATGAGTGTAGTGTGTCTCTATGTGAATGATTCATGTTTTTACTAGGGAAGGTCGAAAAATTAGCTGTGCGAACTTTTAAGTAGAAATTTCGACTTTTTCGCCGAAAATTCGCATAGTCGAATTTTGATGAGGTAATTTCGACTTTTCACCGAAAAAGTCGAAAATCGGCCTGATATTTCGACTGAAATCGAAATTTCAACTTAAAAAAGAACTTTGCTTTTGATTTGCCGTGCTGCTATTTTGCGTGCGAGTATCCCCATTTTATTTAAACTTTTGCGCATTGCCGAAAATTCGCATTGGAAAATTCGCATGGTGCTAGCTAACTTTGTCAGCTTATTGCACCTGAAAATTGTATCCGCACAAAAATTGCTGGAGTTGTAGAGAAGGGTTGGGGAAACATTTGTCAAGTTTGTGTATAAATTGGGTTCAAATTTGAACTTAGATTATGTAAAAACTCTTTGTGTTAGAGCAACACTTTCTTTTTTGTAGCATGCCCCCAACCCTTCTCTACATCTCCAGCAAGTTTGATAAAGATATCTTGCTCAGGGGCTTTACAATCAACTCACACATTTTACTGGTCGAATTTTCAAAAACAAATCCACCATCTCTACTAGTGTTGAGCAGCATATGGTATATTAGAATTCACGTAATTTCATGAATATACAACAAAGCATTCTAAATTCATAAAATTCGATTCAACTGTATTCTATTGCCTTCCATTGCGCACGCCCGTTCGCAATGATTCGCAAAGATGCGCAATGCAGCTTTACAGCTTCTCCTTTTCATTCTGTGATCTTAGCCAGCACGCCAGCAATGCGCACAGATATGCGCGTTGTATGCCGGTAAACAATGTTGAAGCATAGTATGACGAATATCCGCCATTGCGAATATCTGAGCACACATTCGCGAAATATTGCGAATTCTCGAATGACAGATATTTGCCGAATATATTCAAATTTCGAATATTCTTGCTCAACACTAATCTCTACTCATCACCTAGGGCAGGGGTCAGCAAAGTGAGGCTCCCAAGCCATATTTGGTTCTCTAGCCTCTCCTGTCTGGCTCTTCCTGCTAGAGCTAGGTTTTAACACCCATTTAAATTTTTTCCCCCTATGTCCTTGCAGCACCCCTTCGAATCCCCCCCCTGCAGCAGTGAAGTGGACTATTTTGCCCTTAGGCCTCACTGGCTCATCAACCTGGCCCCCAACAATTACCTGTTAGTGCCATCCGGTTGCCATTCCTTTTAACAGTGAGTGACAACATTGTTATTTCTTCTGACAGTGACTGACAACATTGCCATTCCATTTAACAGTGAGTGACAACATTGCTATCCTTCTTACAGTGAGTGACAACATTCCCATTCCTTCTAACAGGGAGTGACAACATTACCATACCTTCTGACAGTGATTGACAACATTGCCATTTCTTCTGACAGTGAGCGACAACATTGCCATCCATCTTACAGTGAGTGACAACATTGCCATTCCTTCTGACAGTGAGTTACAACATTGCAATTTCTTCTGACAGTGAGAGACCACTTTGCCATCCATCTTACAGTGAGTGACAACATTGCCATTCCTTCTAACAGGGAGTGGCAAC
>CM070040.1:59040876-59059190 GCA_036250615.1 Ptychadena robeensis | reverse complement strand
CTCAGCTCTGATTGTAAAGCTCTGCTACTATGTACACCGATTCTTCTATTATAGCTCAAGTTCATACTGCAAATCCAAATTTTCCACCTCATGGGAATTTTTGACCGTATGCGAATTTTAGGCTTTATGCAAATTTTTGAGTGTTTTATGTGAATTTTCGGCGATTTTTTTCACTCGAAAAAAGTCTAAATTTCACAGTCAAATCAAAATTCAATTGGGAAACTTTTTAAAATTTTATTTATTTCGACCATCTCTAGTCTTTACATGAGTGAAGTGCGTGTGTCTATGTGAATGAGGAATGTTTCTGTATGATTGGTGTGAAAACCAAATAAAGTTGTATGAGTTGTATTTCAAATAAAGTAAAATAAAGTTTCACACTTGTAACACAAGTACAATAGTACATGATACTGCAACGCAAACAATGCTTGTGTAAAATAGCCCTCAGTCTGAAACTGTGTAGTTTGAAAGGGGGTGGGGGACTCTCAATAAGGTTTCTATTTAGAAAACGTGGTAACATACTGTTTAGAATTCTGCTTTAATCTTTTGGCAGGCTTAGTTAGTTTAAAGGTAGCCATACACTACCCGATTTGCACCTGGCTCCCGACAATCGCCAAGCGGATGCTCGGACAAAAATCGGGTGGCCCCACCTGGTGAGATAGACCAGGAATCTCCCACATGTCGGATCACATGGTGATTCGACATGCTGGTAAATTACCGGCCGATCCCACTTTTCAAAGTAATGGCCAGCACGCATCGATTCCGCATCTATCGAGGGAGAATTGCCCCGTGTATGGCTACCCTAAGGAACTTAAGACAGAATAAAGATGTAGTGACCAGAGTATGTACTACTGGCTGATCCCATGCTTTATTTTAACAAGTTATAATGTGTACACACGCCATAAAACATAAATAAACTTTTGTATACATTTAAAGTGACAATAATTTTCTAAATGTAAGCACATTACCCTCCCTAGCAGTATTGATGAGTGTGGAAGATTTTAATGACTCAAATTGGTAACCCCAAGCCACACTCGGGATGGCTTACCTACTCTGGCTGTGCCTGTGCCATCCTACAGCGTTGGTGTCCTGCTGGCTTCCACCACCCCCACATAAGTGGTGACGCCAGGGAGGTGGGGAGTGCCCTGGCCATATGCATGTATTGCAGTGGATCTGAACCTTTTTAGATCCACGACCCTGGAAGTGATGTGTCACTTAAACGTTCCAAATATTGGAAGTGACACTCAGCGACATCACATCAGGCACGATCAGGTAAGTATAATGTCCCCCTATTCTATTTTCCCACCCCGCACATCATCATCAGAAACTAGGTTAGGAGGGAGCATTACTTTTCCTTCTATCTTCCCACCCTGCTTGTGGGCATCAATGCTGCTGCTGATTAGCAGCAGCTCTGATGCTGTCAGGGAACATAGCGACCCCTGCAAAATGGTTGTTTGACCCCTGAGGTGTTGAATGCCAGGAATGTGCAGGGGGTGATGGGTTTATATTCTCCGTACCACTTTTGGACCAATTGGACCAATCAGAGGGTCAATACTAAAAATGGTGGATTCTATTTTTTAAATCTGATTAGTTGACTGTGTGAGTTAATTGCAAAGCCCCTGAGCATGATATCATCACCAAACTTGTAGATATAGAGATGGGTTGGGGGTATACTACAAAAAAGAAAATATTGCTCATAAGGCTTCCATACACAGGTTGATTTAAAAAATGAAATTAGATTTTTTTTCATTTCGATTACCGTGCTCGAGTTCTGCCCACCCTGAACAATAGACCAAACAAAATCGGAATCAACTAAAAATCGGATCGGACATTGAATTGACATGCCAGTTTGTTTGGCACTCGAAGTACATTGGTGGACACATAGCTCCTTATGCAGCAGCCTTTCCAATCGATGGATTTTGTGGAAACGCCCATTTCGAAGATTCGCTCATGTCCAAATCGACCACAAATCGCATTCCCAAGATGTTGTTCCATCAATTCCAAAACGATCAATCACCAATCCCACAATCGCCTGGAATGATCGGGTCGGCTACCTTTACACAAATAGCTTTAGCATGAACGAAGTTCAAAGTCAAGTCAAAATTCTTACTTCGAATTTGATCTAGAGCTTTTGCTAGAGCAATACCTTTTTTTTTTTTTTTCCCACAACTCAAGAATTAACTAGATATCTCCATAAATTTTAAGCTGGCCATACACCTTCAGATTTCTCTGTCAGATTTCCTTCAGATCAGATTTTGTTTTACCAAATCCATGTAATATGAGGACCTTTCTACACCTTCCAATCACTATGTATTCTATCAGGGAGGACACTATACTACATGGTTGTTGGTAGATCTGATCTGAAGGAAATCTGACAGAGAAATCTGAAGGTGTATGGCCAGCTTTAGTGGTGATATCATGCTCAGGGGCTTAGCAATCAACTCTTAAATAGTGATGGCCGAATCTTCGGCGGCGAACATGGATGTTCGCCCATCTTCTCGCCGGTGAGCAGTGCGGGTGTTCGACCCGCTCCGTTCGCCAGCGAGAAGATGATCTCTATTCTTCCTCCGGCAGGATCACAACCTGTGTGATCGTGTCGGAGGAAGAATCTTCTCACTAGAAGACCGGGCATAAAGCCGGTCTCCTAGTGAAAAAACCGGGTCGGAGCAGGAAGTGACGTCACTGACATCACATCCGGTTTTTCCGATTCAAATTCCCTGCCTAGAGGCGGGGAATTTGAATCTGTCCGCGAACAGGCGGACGTCTTTAGAAGTCCGACCCGCCCGTTCGCTGACAGTCCTGGCCGATGTTCGGCCATCACTACTCTTAAAGTGAGCTAGTCGAAAAAAATCGGCCATCCCCAGTTAATACTTAAATGTGACTTGTTACCAGATCCTTAACATGAACTTTAGCGGCAGAAGCAGCGCAGAGCTGCTTATCTACAAGTCAGTGTACTGAAATCTGACATGCTGATATGAGGGGAGAGCACAGTGACACAGAAACGAGCCCATCTGTAAGGTGTAATTATCTGCATCATTAAGGGGTATGATGTATGGCAGGTTGGTGTCAATTGTAAAAGTTGAAAGAAAAATATATACAAATAATTCTGCAGGCAAAGGATTTCCCCTAAAATTTTCTGTGAATTTAGATGTTTGCATTTTCAAAGCCTCTTCCTTCTTAAACCTTGTTCTTTGATAGTAATTGGAAAGAGAAAAGTAAATGCACCCATTCCCATTCTGCCATTTGCATCCATTTGGCATAAACTCCCTCACTGTAGCATCATTATCATATTTATATTGACAATTGATTCAAATGACATCAGCATTGTGTTTTATATTAATAATGACATTTGTTAAATATCAGAGGTATCATTTCCTTAAATTGATGATGGAATTAAAGTGGTATTTGCTGTATATTACAGCCAAGTTGTCTGACCTCTGCTCTTTTAGTGGCGGCCCTTGAGATCATCAGCAAGATTTACTGCTCCTGCCCTCCTGGACAACTCCTCTGGGGCTCGTATTTCTGCCATTTACTGACACAACATTACAGATAATTGAAATCTGCCGCCAGCCATTTAGGTTGTAAAGAAATGGAATGCCATCATTCCTGAGTTTGTTCACAGAAAATATCAGCCAATGGAATGGAGACCCTTTAAATGTGATCATTTCTGTATCACGGAAAACATTTACTGACTATAATCTAACAATGGAAATGACAAATATAGTGGCTTGCAAAAGTATTCGAAAAGTATTGAACTTTTCCACATTTTGTCATATTACAGCCACAAACATGACTCAATTTTTTGGAATACTGCATGAAAGACCAATATAAAGTGGTGTACACGTGAGAAGTAGAGATGGTCGAATTTTTCGACTTGCTAACTTTGTGAGCTGATTGCAAAGCCCCTGAAAACGGTATCATCAATAATATTGCTGTAGATGTAGGTTGGGTTGGGGGAACATTTGAAAGAAAAAAGTATGGCTCTAGCACATTTCGTTTTTGCATAAATTAAGTTCAAAGTTAAAGTCGAAATTCCGATTTTCGAAATTTTTACTTGATTTGAACTTAATTTGTGAAAAGACTATTTCTGTTAGAGACATACTTTCTTTTTTGGAGTATACCCCCAACCCTTCTCTACATCTTCAGCAAGTTTGGTGATGAGACCATGCTCAGGGGCTTTGCAATTAAGTCGAAACCGTCGAAATGGTCGAATTTTTAAAAAAAATTCGACCATCTCTAGTGAGAAGTGGAATGAAAATCATACATGATTCCAAAAATTTTTTACAAATAAATAACTGCCCCCCGAGGGGTCTGAATAATTACGCACAGCCCACTTTGCAGTTATTTATTTGTAAAACATGTTTGGAATCATGCCTGATTTTCCTTCCACTTCTCATGTATACACCACTTTGTATTGCTCTTTCACGTAGAATTCCAATAAAATTGAGTTATGTTTGTGGCTGTAATGTGACAAAATATGGAAGAGTTCAAGGGGATTGAATACTTTTGCAAGCCACTGTATGCTTTGTCCCACATTATTCCTACACTATGAATGGTTTGTCATTTAATTAAATTGTGTAATAAGTGGGCAGTACGTGAGTGTAAAGGATTGTCTAGGTATAGGGTTCTTTAACACTTCACTGCACTGGTATTTTACCAGCAACAAACCCGCTTGGGGTAATGTAAATCATCTGTTTAGAGCAGTGGTGGGCAACTGAGTTGACATGGAGGGCCACAAGTGCGGCCCTCGGCATCACTAAAGGGCCGCACATAACATTTATTACTTATACTGACTTGTAGAAACATTTTATAATGAAAAACTTTACAGCAGGAGGCGGAGCTAGAAGACATTATTTTTCATTTGTTTAATATGATACTTCAAGCTTTGTGTCATATACTTTGTGTCATATACATCATCAAAGGTCTTGTGGCTCATAGATATAATCAAATCCATTGACTATATGGATGGGGCACATGACCTTCGATTTGGCAGACAGGTGAGATCCTATGCCCTATGCATTAACAATAAGGTTTCAGGGGCCACAAGTGGAGGACTGAGGACGCCTAAGAACGCCTAAAGGGCTGCATGCGGCCCCCGGGCCACAGGTTGGGCACCTGGGGTTTAGAGCACGTACCTAGGTCTTCCATACAGGAGAGGCTTGCGCTGTGACACCAAATGCTGCAGGGTGTTTGCTTTTCTGTGCTACATAAGCCAGTTGAGGCAAAGCAGTGTGAAAAGGTCCTATGGAAACCTAATGCAGACGTGTTGCCTAAACTCCACACAGTGTATATAGCCGTGATGGTGAACCTGTGGCACATTTGCCCCTAATGTGGCACGCAGAGGCCTCTCTGTTGGCACTCGTACACGGTTTATGTTTTAAGTGTCTAACATAACAGCATCATAAAAATAGCAGCCACTGAAACTGGTCATTAATGAAGATACAGCAATGACACTGCTATGGCGGCGAGGACGTCGCAAGTTCCTGTCAAGTCTTGTGGGGTTTCCGAGTTCCTTGGTTTCTTCTATATAGATATATAGATATATAGATAAAAAAAGTGGGTTATGTGTTTCCATTTGGTCACTCTGCCTCATAAAGGTTTGCCATGACTGGTATATAGTGTGAAAAGGACTAACAACAGCTGGATTCAAAAATACTATTTAATCTTATATTTATTTATTCTTTGTAATTTTGGTTCAAGATATTCAAGATACCTACTTCCTGTAGGCCCTTAAAACTCAACTGTTTGTCCTAGATTTATTTCATCAGCCTTAAGGGGGCATGCACATTGGCGATTGGAAACACCGCGTTTCCAGCAACTGGAAGCCCGAAAACCAATGAACCTGGGAAGATGTGACATGAGGCTTTTCGGGCACCTGCTCAATATGGATAGAATGTGACCGTTTCTAAACACCCCTAGTATGTGTTTTTTTGTGTGTAGCAGTTTTCCAGGATGTGAACTGCTGACAGGTGAGTATTGTGTCTATTTCATGTATGCGTTCTTTTTTATTTTTAAAAAGAACGCATACTGTTTTAAGTCTTATACTCAATAGATGCCCTTCAATAGGAGGTGCTACCCTCATGAATGGTCTAGACCTGGAATGTGGATGGTAGAGTAATTGCTAATCCCTAATGAGATTTTTATGAATCCACAACGGTCACAGGTTGTGGCAGTTATCCTGTTGACCCCTTTTTATGACATACAAAGCAATGGTCAGTTTTGTAACACAAACAACAGTTTTGTAACACAAAGCAATGGTCAGATTTTATAAAGAAACATCCAAAATCAATTGTTGTATATCATTGGAAGCAAGTCCAGGCAGGGGATTCCATTGTTAGTATCAGATATGAAGAAAGCAATACAAGGCAACAGCAACATCAATTTGAATGGACTGTTATATTCTTCTGTGATATCATTATTAATGTTCTGAAAGTAGGCTTTACTGATGAAACTTTTAAAGTTGCCCCATCCCTCAATTAAGGCCTCATGATGACATTCGACTGGACTGATGCTGATGTTGTTCTTTAGTGATGACATCATTTTCCTTATTAATATTACTATAAACATCAGATATTCTTGAAGAGAGATTTAAGCAGGGTACAGACGGCTCGATATTTGAGCCGTCAGATGTTACCTGCAGCAGCGTGATGACGTCATCACGCTGCTGTCAGATATCGGAGGAGCCGGGGAAAGACAGCTCTGCTCTCCCCAGCTCAGCCGATGCTTTGTATGGAGACCCGTGGTCTCAAGGCAAAGCAACGGACATCGGCCGTATTTAACGGTCATGTCCGATATGGCTGTTTTCGAGCGCGATTGATTGGTCCCGCTCGAAAACTGCGATGGCCGCATGTTATATGGGCCAGATAGATGGCTGTGCGTGCACATGGTACTCGAAATGGCCATCGATCTGGCCCATATCTGCATGTCTGTACCCAACTTTACACTGAATCTGCATAGATCACTTATCAGTAGTTTGGCCATAGTACTATTGTGAACCCTATCATTATAGCTGGCATTAGTCAGAAGGATTTATCTATTTCTTTAGCTGCAAGTGAATATTAATTGATGCATGAGACTATTGTGGAAGTTGGTATGGGATTTATATAACATTATAGTTTATCATCTTGTGCTGATAAGTAAAATGGTCCACTTGTTCATTTTAGAGATAGTTGAAATTGTCAAAGTTCAATTTGCCAAAAACTTTGACCCCCCAAGTCAAAACTTGTTTTGTCTGTGAAATTTTGTGTTAAAGTCGACATTAAAAGATCTCTTTTTGCGGCAGGAAAACCAGAAAAAAAAAGATTTAATAAGTTTTCACATCAATTGGGTTAAAGCAATGAATTCAGTGAATGCAATATTTATTTCAGCCAGTAGTCACTAGCAGCAGTACACTCTCAGCACAGCATCATACTCCACACTGATCTGGAGGAGGAGGAGAACTGGCCTTTAAAAAGGCCATTTTAAAAAAATCTACCTGCACAGTTGCAAAAATGCCCCCGATATAATCTATGCAAGGTTTATTGTCCCTGAAAATCTCTAATGACGTACTTTAGGTTCTCAGATGTAAGACCAAACTCAGAAAAAAACTAAGGTTGACCTTAAACAATCTCCAATCTTAATCAGTAGGGGTGCACATAAGTGGTTCTCTGGTACTCAAAATGGGCCAAAACTCATATGCGTTCTAACAACTTGGAGGCACTTTATGTCTGGGCAGCCACAGGTAAATGTATACAATTTATGCCATTTGGATAACCTCAGGTAAACATGAATAACTATGAAAGGTTGCAGTTAGGGGTGTGAAATTGGGAATGTAAATTAATAATCGCCCCCAAAAATTATAGGACTACTGGGGGATGAAAGTCAGAGTAAGTATATGTGATAGTAAACAATAACTAGAGAAAAGCACTGTGTAACAGCTGGAATATGACTAAGAAAGGTTGACATTTGAACTGCAGGTAGTCTCAGCGGTTAGTTACTAAGATAGAAAATTCAGGGTTGTACTACTGAGGTATGAAATCTGGGGGTTCAAACGTTTTATACTGTGAGAGCTACATGTGACCCAAAGCCAGCTGGTGACCTGTGGAGGGAGACAACTAATGTACCGGTGCAAGTATAACACATTAAAAGATCTCTTTATGTGTTATACTTGCACCGGACCATAAGACACACCCAGTTTTTAGGACAGGAAAACCAGAAAAAAAGATTTAATAAGTTTTCATATCAATTGGGTTAAAGCAATGAATTCAGTGAATGCAATATTTATATCAGCCAGTAGTCACTAGTAGCAGTACACTCTCAGCACAGCATCATACTCATCATACTCCATACTGATCTGGAGGAGGAGGAGGGGGGGGGGCAGAAATCTGCAGTCTTCTCCCTCTTCTCTGCTCTGATCAGCTGTTACTGTGTCAGTGGAAGCTGCAAAGTGAGAGAGAGAGAAAAGATGGCAGTTCATCTCTTTCTCTCCATTGCCTATGCCAATGTACAGCTGGGAGAGCCCGGCACCAGCCGGCATCTCTTAACTGTCAGCTTTCTTATGACTAAGAAAGGTTGACATTTGGACTGCAGGTAGTCTCAGTGGTTAGTTACTAAGATAGAAAATTCAGGGTTGTACTACTGAGGTATGAAATCTGGGGGTTCAAACGTTTTATACTGTGAGAGCTACATGTGACCCAAAGCCAGCTGGTGACCTGTGGATGGAGACAACTAATCAGAGGATCAATCAAGAACAGGGAGGTCCATCTGCAGGAGAACCTACCATGCAGGAAGCTGATGCAGAGGACAGTGAGGGAGACAGCGAGGAAGACCACCCAACATATGGGGTGAGTACCACACATCATCTCCTGGTACTTATCTGAGGAGGATGTGCTCCCCTGTTTTTAGACTTTTGCGGCATTGATTAAACTTAATGGACTTGGACGTTGCTGCTAGGCATCTTTGGGGCAGGAATGTGAAGGGAAATTTATCAGAACATGATATAGGCAACATAAAACACTGACAGGGCTTTAGAACTTATCCAAAACAAAATAAATAGATCATTATTGTGACTTTACGTACACTTTAAGTCTCCCTATTGCCCTAATGGAAACATCAACTGCATATATATACACACAGGGGACTTGTATACAAAGTGTGTTAAATAGAAAACAATTGGATACTTTGGTTTATTTTCCTACAGGAAATACAGAATTTTTAGTCAATTGAAGATTTTACTATCCAAATGATTCCATGAACAATATGAACCCACATAGTAAAACATTCTTGGAAAGTTTGGCAATAAATGGGTCGGCATAAGAATTCATGTCGGTGACACAAGTTTACAAGAAGCTTCTGTGTGTAAATCTGTGCAAGTTTCTTCAGATGCTGAAATAGAAGAATGTATATCTCCAGTGAGTCTTAAAGGTTCAGTAGCAAAGGAAGAGGAAAGGTAACCTGGTATTACTAGTCTGTCTCCACGACAATCACTTCCATATGGGTCGGATGGACAAAGAAAGCTTTACTAGTTTTATAAAATAAATGCTTGTTATGGTTTTAAAATCCAAAGTCAGTGCAAATGCACTTCTACTAAATTGTTTCACAATTAACCCAAGAGGTAAGGGTAGTTGTCAATTAGTCGATACAGCAGTTGGTCAAGTTTCTCACCTCTTTTTTTTCTTATTAGACCAGTTTCATAACGCACTGTGTACAGAGACATGTACAATGGGGCTGTGACAATTTTGCCTGCCTGTCCATAACTTTAGCTAACAGTGATAAGCAGGGCCTCCTATTGTCATTAGTAGTGATGGCCAAACATCGGAAACAGACAGATCGGACTTTAGGAAAAGTTTGTGGCGAACCTCATGCCTGTGTCCCTCAAGGTCTACAGACAAAATTATCTTGACAGATGTCAGCGCTGTGGGTATTCTTCCACTGACCGGATCTTCACCAGTGAAGGTTGGAGTTGGTATTCTTTCGCTGACCGGATCAGCTGTGCAGGGATCTAGGGATTCCGGCCGGCGGAAGAATACAAACACTGCTGATGTCTGTCAAGTAAATTTTTTAGATCCCTGCGCGGCTGATCCGGTCGGTGGAAGAATACCCTCACCACGGGCGTCTGTGAAGATCATTTTAGATCTCTGAATGCACAGATAGTAGGGAGCCGCGTAGAGATCGAAAAAAATTACTTGACAGACATCAGCAGAGTTTGTATTCTTCCGCTGGCCGGAACTTTTTTAGATCCCTGCACGGCTGATCCGGTCAGCGAAAGAATACCAACTCCAACCTTCACTGGTGAAGAGGAAGGGTTGAACACCCTTAGGCTATGTTTCCACTTAGGCGATTAAATGCCTGTGCTCGCCGTTTTCAATCGCTGGCAGAACCGCCTGCCAATCGCCTGCACTACTTTCAATGAGGCAGTCCCCATTGATAGGATCGCGCGCGATAGGATAGGATCGTGGCTCCCCGCATTCTGATGGCCGGCGTACGCAAATATTTTCCTCTAATTACGCCCATAGCCATGAATGGAGACGATTTGCGAGCACTTTTGCAGGCGATCACAAATTGCTTCCATTCATTCTATATGGAGGCGATTTTTTTATAATGGTGGCATTTTTTTTTATTGTCTGTGAAAATCGCCTGGTCAATCGCCTGCCAATTCTGCAGGCAAGCAATTATAAATTGCAAGCTCAGGCGATTAATCACCTAAGTGGGAAAATAACCTTACTGTTCACCAGCGAGAACAAAATAGAACATGCCGTGTTCGCTGTGGACTGTACACCACGCTAACACTGGAGGGATCTCTAGTCATTGGTGCTACACAAGACATCTTGATCTTTGACGCACCTGTGTATACGAGTCTTGTCTGCATGCATCTACACGCATGGCAAAATCACACACATTACGTCTTTTCCACGCCCCAATTAATTTTCCATGAGCACGGCCCCACGCAGTAGAACACAGGAACACAGTGCACCGCGTTCCTGCATTTTGATGTGCACAAGGCATGCCTATTCAAAATGAATGGGGACGTTTATAAGACACAAAATTGGTTTTGCTGCGTTTTGCAAAAATGTAGTGTCATTTTGGCCTTAGTCTTAGACACTCACAAATGCCAATCAGTCAGATGGAAATTGCCTACAAGTACATACCCCCTTGTAGAGATGGTTGAAAAATTACTTCACTTGTTTATTTGAGAGTTACTTGCATAGGGATTGCTCCCCACCAAGGGGGTATTATATGAGGCATAGATTGGAGGGGTTAGGTGTGTCTTGTTGTGTGTCAGCAGCCTGCGGGACTACAAGCACCAGATGGTGAGTGTTGGAATATTCCATGCGTGGGCTTTGGGTAGAATGAGGGACACTCAGAGGAAGTCAACTAGGGGACTGGCCCCAACGTCACTCCTAGGCATCAGCACCACTCAAAAGGGAAATGGGACTAGACTGTTGGTATTTTAAACCTAAAAATGCACCCTGCCGACTGGACTCAGCATCAGTAATTGGATTTTGTATATATATTCCTGTCTAGAGAAGTACCTCTGTCGAACATGACCGCAGTGTGGGCACTCTCACACAGCCTGTTCATAGGCTATGCTAAAATGATCAGTGTGTGAGAGCTGTCTAGTGAAGTGGGACACTTGCCAGATGGAGCTGGTGTAACTAGCTGGACTTCATGTATGGACCATGAGAATGGACCAAAATAATACAGGAATCAATCTAGGGCCCTTGTCAGGTTTGCCAAGCCAACCAAGATGGAGGTTCTACAAATCTCCTATGCATTTGAGGTGCACATACTGAAGAACAGCCCCCTAAAAGTCTAGGTCAGTAAGTGTAGAGCCACCAATAGTCACATGATTCCCCAGCAATCCCCATGGGGCCCCACTAGTTCCCCGCTCTACAGTTCCAACACTAAAACCAAGCAATAAAGCAATACAAGCCCCCAATATTCCCTCAATCCTTTATCATGTAATGAACATATTTCTCTATCTCGCAGCAGCTTCTACAGTAATAACTTTCATAGTGTACTTCTATGGCTGACCTATTGAAATAACACTCTCTTCAGTGAAGGACCTTGTATGCTGACCATCTAGCTGTCACATGCTGTCACCAGGACGGGTCCTTCAAATCCACCTTAGAAGATGATATAGATTTCTGCATGAAAAAAAGCTTCCTCTTGAGCTGTTAAGTATGTATCATTTAAAAGGATGGGGTGGAAATTCAAAGGACTTCGTCAGATGTGCCGCACAGTATGTGGTTTGGGATAAGGAACTTAAAGTTGATTTTCATGAGCAGAATGATGGACACAGTGACATTGAAGATATGTAGCAAAACAGCAGTTACTTCTCCCTAGAAAGGGAAGACTAGTTAATCTTGAGAGACGTGTCTGTGCGTTAATAAATATGCAGCCCTCATCACATCTGGGAATAGAAGCAGATATGAAAAAAATAATAATCAGGATACATATCCGTGGACATGAGCAATGCCATCCTTCAGGCAGTGCTATGAAGGAGCCATTTCTATTCCTGACAAGAACTATACAGATATGACATTTACATCTGTGTTGTATACATTACAGAGAGTGCCCATTATCTACCCAATTATTTATCTAAATATACTGCAATGACACCAATAGATGCTTCAGTCATACGGGCAAGTAAGACATATATTAGGAATAGCGGTACACCCCGCAGTTTGATGGGCACTGGTGGTCCTTAGATGATATCCTGTTATTTTCATGGTACCTATATAGTCCATAGCAAATCAAAACTCACAATAGCAGGGGTGCACATAATTTTTTAGTGAGCTACTGGATGAGTACCAGATGATGGTGTGTGGTACTCACCCTCACACTCACTGTCCTCTGCATCAGCTTCCTGCATGGTAGATTCTGCTGCAGATGGACCTCCCTGTTCCTGATTGATCCTCCGATTAGTTGCCTCCATCCACAGGTCACCAGCTGGCTTTGGATCAAATATAACTCTCACAGTACGACACCATTTAAACCCCCAGATCTCATATCTCAGTAGTGCTACTTTTCTCTTTTGTCAGATTTTACCCTTACATATGCCTACTCTGACTTTCGTCCCTCAGATCTCCAACACCCTTATAATCTTTTTTTTTGGATTAGTAATTAAAATTCCCAATTTGACACCCCTAACAGCAACCATTTATAGGTTTTAATGTTTCCCTGCGGTTATCCATGTGACATAAATTGTATACATTTAACAATAGAAACTTTTTTTTGGCAATTTTAACAAATTTAACTTTTACACTAGTGTATACATGATAAAGTCAAGTTGTTGATACAGCTACTTAACCTTCTGAGCGTTCAGTCTGAGTTAATGCATCATGAAACTCAGCCCCAGTTAACTAGAGCCACGCTCTAAGTATCGCTGTCTTTCTACGGCGGTCCCCCCCCCGTCCCCGGTGACGCGAAGGGGGCGGGGGAAGGCAGCGCCATAGACCTCCGTCAAACTGGGGGGGTGTCGCTTTCTATCAACGTAAGTCTCTCCAGTGACACCGGACTTATGTTTACCTCCTCCAGCTGAGCAGGAAATCGCGGCGGAGCATATTGTGGTGGGAAAACTTTTTGACTCATGGGCCATCGGCCCTTTACACATTAGCCTATTTAACTGCTGTGTGATTTGTGGCTGGTAATGGATGTGCAAGTGGTGCAAATACTGTTAATGCAAATGTGGGGCAGCGTTGTGATACTGCAAAATACATGCAGCTAGTGTGAAATGGGTCCTATAGACTATCCAACACACAGACATAATAGATGGCTTGCTGCGCATTCATTATTCCTAAATGAAATACAAAGAGAACCACTTGACATTTTAAATTATTAAAACAAAAGGTAATGCTGTGATATGCAGTGCTCTGCAAGGTTTGGAAAAGGGTAATGAAGTTCAGGTGTCTGGAATGTAGTACCAATGCCTGCCAGCAGATGCCACACTTGTTACACATGTATTGGAAGTCGATGCTTGTCTGTAATACAGCAAGTACACAGCAATCTGCTGTCTGCTACGTAATTTATTTTCCGACCCGTGATCTATATATATGCAGTATAATTATTCTATTTTTCGGACCATAAGGCACACTTTTTCACCCACAAAATTGGGTGCTAAAAGTGCCTGCGTCTTATGGTCTGAATGCGCGACCCCCACGGCCATTTAGCTGCCGGTGGTCGCACCTTGGCTTCCCGCCAGCTCTCCCGGCACGGAGATTAGCCGAGGAGCTGGAGGAGCCGTCAGATGTGAGATGCCAGCTTCTGTCCGGCTCTCCCATCTCTACTGTATAATTGCCTATGCCGAAAAATACAGTAACACACCAGTGTGAGAATTGTAACAGACAGATCTACATGAAGGGTGTGAGCAAAGTACACGCACATGCGTGTTAGCATGCAATAGGATCTTCAAAACTTCCTGATTTGGGAATAGAGGCGTCACATCGGCAGTGACATCTCCCTACCCAAATTTACATGCACCCAGGAGATGGGAGATGCCAGCGAATTGCATCCTATAGGTCAGGGGTCGGCAACCTTTACTAAAAACATAAAACTATCACACTTGCACGCACTGTGTTATGTATTACTATGAACCCAGCTCCTTATGGTCTCTTGTTGGCTTGCTCTCTTGCTGCCTGCCATTCTGATCCACCTGGGATTGCTCTTTCCTATACTGATCCCCCTCGGGAGTAAACGTAACGTCAGTAAACTTACTTGCTGTAAGAATGGCAACCATTGGTGATTATGTTTTATATTTACAAGTTGATTTATGTGTATATGCATTGATTCCAATTTTTGTTATATTCACTTTTAATTAAATAAAAAATACATCTTGTACAAAGATGTTCCCTAAAGAAGCATTGACAGAAGGCGAAATGCGCCAGGGCATGGGCATTCTCCCACGTGGTAGTCCTCTTCTCTAGTTTCTCTGTGTTTCCTCCTCCCTGACACACACAGAAGGTTTATTTTTTTTCCATGGGATTTGCTGCATAGTCGAGGAGAACACTGAGCCTCAGCTGCTTCTGTAGCCGCCAATATTGGGCGCTGGCTTGCTCTCTCTCTTTTCCAATGTTTATGAGCTGGTGGGCAGAAGGAGGTGTGCCGGTAGCCAGGTAACCACAACATGAAACCTGAAGGGCGGCAGAGTCGCACACCCGCTGGTTGCACACCCCAGATCTACAACCCAGATGCCCAACCTGAGGCCCGGGGGCCGCATGCGGCCCATAGGGCATTCTTTAGTGGCCCCCACTCCCAAATCCTAACTGTTAACACATAGGGCATAGGAGCTAACCTGTCCATCGATCCCCTGCTGATGCATCTCCTCCTTGCATCTTCTTACAGTGGGAACAGGGGGAGAGGAACAGAATGAGGCACATAACATTTGATGATATATATCACACAAAATGTGCATTACCATACTAAAGGGTTCCCTAATACTTGAAGTATCATTTAAAATAAGTTTTGTTATTAAGAAATTTTAAATCAATGCTAGGCCTACTGTCCTAAACATATGCTTATACAAGTCAGTATAGATGTATAATAATCCTGTGTTCTCTTAAATTTAGTGATGATGGGGTACTAAGATTAATCCTGTTTGATTAATTCCTAGGGGCAATGGTGCTTTCTCTATATTTTCTCATTAAGAAAACTCCACTATCTGACTGCATTTCCCACCCTCGCCTTATACCCTCAATACGTTTTTCCAGTTTTTGTAGATAAAATTAGGTACCTCGGCTTATACTCGGGTCGGCTTATACTCGAGTATATACGGCATGTAAAATTAAAGTTACTTACCTCTGAGCTGACATAGTGCTTCACAATCCTAACAGAATCTAGTAACCTGCTGTTCCCTGCCCGGCTTCCAGAGGTTAACTCAAGGTGCATTATCATGAGAGGCCACTGGGGGTGTTTATAATGGTTTTCTATGGTAAAATTCATCTTATTTGGTTTCATGCAGAGGTGAGTGAGATTACCTGTCAATTTCTGGGAGGCCGCGGCGCGAGTCATGAGAGCCAGGGGAGAAGAGGGGCTACAAGGGACCTTCTTAAATTACTATTATTATCAGCACGTCTTAAACCATTTATGTACTGATGAATATCTGGTGGTAGGTCCACTTTAAGTCCAGGGATAAAAAGACAATAAAAAAACAGTTGCACATAAATCAAATTTCTCCATGAAAGGAGTATATACATACTGACACCAACTCCTGAGGGCAGAGATGGGGAAAAGACTTGGGAATAAATGTCGCTAGCGTTGCCACCAAGCTGCTGGAACACGTGGACAGGGGGGCTGTAGGCTCTCTCCGGGAAGAAGCATGAAGGGCAGTCCAGTCAGGGTGTCACACTGTAGGGTAGTGGAGATTACCTTAACCAGAGATTCTGGTCTGGGGACACAATTGAGGAAAGCTGCAGTCATCCGGGAAGCCACATTAGAAAAGACCAGCATATTCTGAGGAACTACTATTTATTATCTCAGAAAGGGGCTGGCTTAAGGCCTGTAGCTGGGCAGAACATAATAGTTACATTTTGGGGGGAGGGGAGGAGGGGAGGTCCAACGGTTAGGTCGCCCATCCCCTTTTAGAGAACAACAAGGGGGGAGGAGAGGTCCAAAGGTTAGGTCACCCATCCCCTTTTAGAGAACAACAAGGGGGGGGGGGTGGTCCAAAAGTTAGGTTGCCCATCCCCTTTTAGAGAACAAAAAGGGGGGAGGGGAGGTCCAAAGGTTAGGTCGCCCATGCCCTTTTAGAGAACAACAAGGGGGAGGGGAGGTCCAAAGGTTAGGTCGCCCATCCCCTTTAAGAGAACAACAACGGGGGAGGGGAGGTTCCAAAGGTTAGGTGGCCCATCCCCTTTAAGAGAACAACAACGGGGGAGGGGAGGTTCCAAAGGTTAGGTGGTCCATCCCCTTTAAGAGAACAACAATTAGTTATATTTTGGAGGAGAGAACCAAAACAGGAGGAAAAGCTATTAACCCTGTCATTCCAAAAAAGGTTCCAGCAACTTGTACACAACAAGTGTAGCCCTTAAAGAGACATACACCAACTATGATACAGCACTATACAGTTAAAATTCAGAGTGCAATATGTACAGTTTTGTGGCCATTTCTCGGGTCACTACATAATTATAAAGAGTAAACCAGAGAACAACACAGTATTATTATTTAATACAGCTTACTTGTCCTACGTTGTTTTTCTTTAAATATTTTCCCTTGGTGATTCGCTCCAGTTACACATCCTGCCTTAGGGTGGCTGCAGCCCCTGTACGGTATCCATGTAGAAGGAATGTAGCCACCCTGGACAGCAGTACCGTCAAACCATAGAGGTGGTTGGGTTAAATGAACTAACAGATGTACTTTACAAAAGTGCTAATCAATCCCTTACTCTGAAAAAATATTTAAGCAGTAAAAACATGTTTTCTCCCCTTAAGGGCTAGATGTGGATAGAGTGCAGAATTAGGAGAACTCCTGCCAAAATTATTTATTTGTTTTTTGTTTTTTAATGACAGTGCCATAAAAAAGAGAATAATCTATGAAATTAGGCACCCTGAAAGATTTCCCCTACTTTGTTCCTGTGACTATGTCCCATCATTTTCAGGTTCTATCTTAATACCACTGGAAGAATTCAAAAGGAAGAAGTACTCTCAATACATACCAGACAGAGGTTGTAACTCTTCCCTTCGCTGTCAAAAACTAGGAACAAAAGTGAAATCTAAATTATATACAGGGGGCTCTCTATCGAGGGTCCATCATTTTTTCAGTAAAAGCTTTAATATACTACTATTATTTTTACATTCAGGATTTGCAGGCACTGCCAGGGCATGCAGGATATCCATGAAATGTATAGGAAAGAGCACCCCCTACTGGGAGAAGGGTGGAATGACAGGAACATTTCCTAATATTTCCACATTGTCATTCACTTTAAGTTCTATAAAGCCAAACTATTACACATCACTGCACATTAAATAGGAATGCAGCAACACAAGCTAACATACAGGTAGAGACAATGACATCAGAAGAAGATGGCCCTACCAAATTGGGGTTACAATCTTAAGGTAGCCATACACTGGTTGATTTTCCACTAAACTAGATCGGCTTATGTCCAAATAAGCCACAAATCGGATTCCCAAGGTGGTGTTGCATCGATTCCCGATCCGATCAATTGCTTATTCCTGATCACCTGGAAAGACTGGATCGGCTACCTTTAGATATTCTGTCTATTTCTCAAGCCCCCCATACACCTTTAGATCACTCCATACAATTTCCTTTGGATCTACCAACATTGTGTAGTGCCGGGTCCTCCCTGATAGAATACATAGTGACTGGAAGGTATATATCACTGC
>CM070040.1:58992700-59007154 GCA_036250615.1 Ptychadena robeensis | reverse complement strand
CCCCCCCCCCCCCCCCCCAGAATGCTTCTCTCTTGGGGGAAGGGGGAGCGGGCGACAGAGGGTGCCCCTGGGCACTCCGACACATTTCGCCCACATGGGCTACTTCAGGGAGGGGGTGCTATATAGAATATATACCAATAAGTATTTGTAAGTTAAATGAAAGGCCCCTGAACATGGTATCATCACCAAACTTGCTGGAGAAGGCAACCCTAGAGAAGGGTTGAGGGTATACTACAAAAAGAAAGCAATGCTCTAACACAAATAGTTTTTTGCATTATTAAGTTCAAAGTCAAGTTGAAATTTTGACTTAGAATTTGAACTTCCTTTATGCAGCAACTACATATTATTATTTTTTTAAATGTTCCCACAGCCCTTCTCTACATCTCCAGCAATGTTGGTGATGATACCATGTTCAGGGGCTTTGCAATCAACTCATAAAGTTAGCTAGTTGAAAATGTGGCCATGTCTACTCTGGTCTCAGTTCTGCAGAGTCCTCCAAATCTACATGTAGTCTATATGTTATTTTAGTTTCTCGCTCATTTTCTGGCCAATCAGACGCTGGTGTCAAATACAGCATTTCTAATTCCTGACCAATCAGGTTTTTCCACATTTATTTTGGTAGCAGCGGGTTACTGTACTTTGCACATGGTCCCTTGGCCTTTATTAAATAAAGCCTTTACTAAATGACATCCTTTTCTAGTCCGTAATGGACAAAACTGCGCTTTTCCCAGGCAGTCGCGAAGATTGACGCGTGCTAATAATCCGCTCGCTTGTTGGTATCTCCGAGAAGATGAAACGAAAGCGGAGACTGCGCTGTCAATGCAAACGACTCTTTATTGTATTACCCGTAAACTTAATGGCAATCTGCGCAATGAGTTATTCGCTCGCCAGCGTCGGTTCAAATGTAAGGCGTCCGCTGGCAGTTAGTCATAGTGTCATCTCGGGCACGACTGGTAAATACGTGTCATATTTCATTGGATCTAAACACACATTTTCACTGCTGAGGCCTGAGACGCTTAGCGTTTAAACAAATCTGCAACGCACAATGGTAACCGCGCGGGGTTGAGGGAACCCTGCCAAGTTCATTATTTAAAGTACGAAAGTCATTAGAGAAGAAAATATGTAAAATGTTTTAATGCAGCAATCTGCTGCTTCGGTGAGGATGAGTGTGCCAACGCCGGTGTCGGTAGAGCTCCCTCTGCTTGCTCAACATAAGCATCTCCATAGCTTGTGAGCACTGGGGGGGAGGAGGGCTGGAAAGACAGGAGAGAGAAGGAGGAGGAGGGAGAGGAATAGAGAGAGAGAGGGGCTGATTCCTCTCCAGCTGCACTGAGCTACCCAAATCACAGAAATAGACACAACGGGGAGGGGGCATGGAGACACATCTATCATTCTATCACCTTCCTCAGGACCACAGGGGATAAGACAATGCACATCAACAGGTAAAAAAAAATAGACCCTTGTACATTTTTGTATTTCTGACCTCCTTTATTAATAAGCAATGAATACTGAACAAGTGTCTATAGCTATATTATCTGTGGCCAGTGTATATGTAAATATGGAGAGGTGCAAGTCGTATTGATGTATTGAATTGTACGTGTGTTTATTGTCTATAAGCCATTTCTTCTGTCCTATTGTTTGAATGTCTGTATTTATTACATAGGCCTCCTAGGAGAAGAAGTAAAGATCATGGTACATGGCAGCATGTGAAGTGTCGGTCTATGTGCCGTTATTGGTCCTGATGCAGAAGGAAGAAAATGGATGTACAGAGCATATACAGAACTCTTTCTGTGAGTGTGATGCATCATCTAGCGATGGAATAATAGAAGTCCCAACATCATTCGGCACGGCTGATAACAGCTATCTGCCCCCACTCTGGATGGAGGTGTGATAAGGGGATCGGGTTCACCATGCAGAGGACCACCGAGAACCAAAGTCATTTCTCAGTAGACCAAGGATCACCCTCTATGCCCGACACTGTACTCAGGATTGCTCTTATTGTTTCTCTCCTTTGCTTGTCTCTCTTTGGGAACATAATGCTGCTGGTGGTTTTTCACCGCAAGCCACAGCTGCTTCAGGTAGCCAATCGCTTCATCTTTAATCTGCTGGTTGCCGATCTTCTGCAGACCATTCTGGTGATGCCTTGTGTCATTGTTACCTCCCTCCCGGATATATGGCCCTTGGAACATGGCCTTTGTGGGGCCGTGGTGGTGCTTATGCACCTCTTCGCTTTTGCCGGAGTCAATACCATCACGGTTGTGTCTGTAGATAAATACCTGGCCATCATCCATCCATTATCCTACCCCTCCAAGATGACCCCAAGAAGGGGGAGCCTGCTCATCTTCTTCACATGGATTCTCAGCGTCCTCCAGAGCACCCCTCCTCTTTACGGATGGGGCAAAGTCGAATTTGATCTCCAAAGCCACTACTGCAAAGTACTCTGGGCTTCAAGTTATTCCTACACCATCCTCAGCGCCTTATTTTCTTTTATCCTACCAGTGAGCATTATGTTGGCGTGCTATGGGATGGTGTTCCGAGCAGCCAGGAGGCAAAACGCGTTAGTTCATCCAGTCCAGGCAAATGGATGTGACAGGTCTGATGGGACAAGATCTTCTGCGCTAAATGCGCTTGACAAAACAAGTCATCACAGGCCGCTCTACCATTGCAAAGCAGCCAAGGTTATCTTCGCTATATTGTCCTCCTACATAATCAGTATGGGTCCCTATAGCGTCCTGAGCATTGTCTCCTCCTGTGCCAGTACTGTCATCCCTCGATGGGTAGCATCTATAGTGCTTGTTCTCTTCTTCCTCCAATGTTGCATCCATCCCTATATCTATGGATATATGCACAAAAGCTTGAAGAAAGAATTCCTCTTGCTGCTGCATGGATTTTTCTGTAAGCAGGTCCACCCTCAAAATGCCATAGTAGATAGTTACATTATACTCACAGATGGTCGAATACTTCAGTCTCATTTTTCCACTGGGCCGACAGTAAAATTCTTAGAAGAAGAAACTACAATATCAGTTATCACCGGTAAAAGCCTAAACAACTTGAAGATTAAAGACAGCAAAAAAGAAAGCAGTTCTGCCAACATATCCCCCGAAAAACAGTCGATTCAGCAAAAGATAGATCCCGATCTGCCACAACGTATTAGCTGCTAAACAAAAAGACAACATGAAGTCTCTATACCATGTCATGGATATGTTGGGGGGATTCTCTGTATTTAAAGTGGGTATACAAAGTGTTTAAAGTGGGTTTAAATTGTAATGATACTGTGTGAGCATTTACCCAAGTTTACCACCGACGAAAGCATACAGTGCGCGGCATTGTGCTTCTTCTTTCCCCGGTGAAAGGGTTAAATTTAGAGATGGTCGCATTTTCCGACTAGCTGAGTTTGTGAGCTGATTGCAATGCCTCTGGAAATGCTGTCATCACCAAAATTGCTGGAGATGTAGAGAAGGGTTGTGGGAACATTTGGGAAAAAAAAGTTTTGCTCTAGCACATGTTTTTGCATAAATTAAGTTCAAAATCAAAGTCGAAAATTTTGACTTGACTTGAACTTAATTTATGCAAAAACTATTTGTGATAGAGCAAAACTTTTTTTTCAAATGTTCCCACAACCCTTCTCTACATCTCCAGCAAGTTTGGTGATGATACCATGTTCAGGGGCT
Organism: Ptychadena robeensis; assembly: GCA_036250615.1. Classification (NCBI taxonomy): domain Eukaryota; kingdom Metazoa; phylum Chordata; class Amphibia; order Anura; family Ptychadenidae; genus Ptychadena; species Ptychadena robeensis. Next base: position 59,003,483 of record CM070040.1, on the reverse strand, counting down.
TTGCAATCAACTTGAAATTGCCGAATTTTTTTAAACAAATTCGACCATCTCTAGTTAAATGTATCACTTTGTGGAGCCAAGCTTTGCCCGTTATTGTAGATGATAATTTTTGTAATAAAATGAGAAATGGATTATCTAATGAATCAGATATTGTTAACTATTTGCGATGATTATGGGAACCTTAAAATGGAGTGGACCGTAGTAGGTGCCTGTAAATATATGGTAGAGATGTTCTTCCATAGTATAAGTGCCAAATTGATTCTCCGTTATTTTACTCTTTGTTTTTGTTTTAGCATTTTTACTGATAGATTGTAATCTGTATTACTTGAAATTTGCCATTCACTTCACTCCTAGAAATCGTGTGGTCTAGGAGTGAAAGTGTTAATAATAGTCCCTGCCGTTGTGTAGAGACGCGCTGAACAGCAGTTTGTCAGCTTTATTAACACGGCAAAGAACAATGTGAGAACCATCCAGAGAAAACAATTGGTCCACATCTGCAAATTGAGTATTAGTGAAATGATTGGTTGCTTTGATATAATGCATTGTATTGCATTGGGCCTAGCTAGCTAAATGCACCCCATACACCTTACAATCTTACCATACAATTTCTGTACAACCAACTTTTCTTCTACCAAAACCATGTAAAATGAGGACCTTTCTAAACCTTCCAATCACTATGTATTCTATCAGGGAGGACCCGGCACTACATAGGTGTTGGTAGATCTGAAGGAAATTGTATGGAATAATCTGAAGGTGTATGTGGGGCTTAAGTGGTAAGCATCTCTTGCCTTGTAGATCTAGACTCATTCAGCTGTTACCTGGTACACTATCTTCATAAAGTTTGAATGATCTTCTTGTGTTTGGGTGGATAATTATTTTTTTCCCACTGCCCAAAAACATACCAGTTAAGCCCCCCATACACCTTACAATCTTACCACACAATTTCTGTACAATCAACTTTTCTTCTACCAAAACCATGTGATATAAGGACCTTTCTAATCATTCCAATCACTATGTATTCTATCAGGGAGGACCCAGCACTACATAACAGTGGTATATAGCTTCCAATCACTAAGTATTCTATCAGGGAAGACCCGGCACTACATAGCAGTGATATATACCTTCCAATCACTATGTATTCTATCAGGGAGGACCCGGCACTACATAGCAGTGATATATACCTTCCAATTACTATGTATTCTATAAAGCCCTCCATACACCTTTCAATGTTACCATACAATTTCTGTACATCAATCTTTGTTCTACCAAAACCATGTAATATGAGGACCTTTCTTAACCTTTCAACCAGTATGTATTCTGTCAGGGAGGACCCGGCACTACATAGTTGTTGGTAGATCTGATGGAAGTTGTATGGAGTCATCTAAAGGTGTATGGGAGGCCTTAGTTAGGACCCGGCACTACGTAGATCTAAAGCAAATTGTATGGAGTGATCTAAAGTTGTATGGGGGGCTTAAGCAAGTTGGCACTTATTTCCTTTTCCATGGCTGATCCCATACCGATGTCTAAGAGGAAGTCTAAAGCCCCCTATACACCTTTAGCTCACTCCATACAATTTCCTTTACCTCTACCAACAACTATGTAGTGCCGGGTCCTCCCTGATATAATACATAGTGATTGGAAGGTATATATCACTGCTATGTAGTTCCGGGTCCTCCCTAATAGAAAACATAGTGATTGGAAGGTATATATCACTGGTATGTAGTGCCGGGTCCTCCCTGATAGAATACATAGTGATTGGAAGGTTAGAAATGTCCTCATATCACATGGTTTTGGTAGAAGAAAAGTTGGTTGTACAGAAATAGTATGGTGAGATTGTAAGTTGTATGGGGGCCTTAAGGAGAGAGTAAAAAAACCTCATGAGATCAACTTGGAGGCTTTCATTTCTGAAATAACCTGCTGAAAATACTAGCTGCCTGGTAGTCAGACAATTCTAAAGGTCCCCACACACGTACCAGTTGTGGACAGACAGATGAGCTGTGGAGAGCAACGTGGTGACATCATCAGGCTGATCTGGCCCATATCTACATGTGTGTTCCCAGGTTTTGTAGTGCCGGGTCCTCCCTGATAGAATACATAGTGATTGGAAGGTATATATCACTGCTATGTAGTGCCGGGTCCTCCCTGATAGAATACATAGTGATTGGAAGGTATATATCACTGCTATGTAGTGCCGGGTCCTCCCTGATAGAATACATAGAGATTGGAAGGTATATATCACTGCTATGTAGTGCCGGGTCCTCCCTGATAGAATACATAGTGATTGGAAGGTATATATCACTGCTATGTAGTGCCGCGTCCTCCCTGATAGAATACATAGTGATTGGAAGGTATATATCACTGCTATGTAGGGCCAGGTCCTCCCTGATGGAATACATAGTGATTGGAAGGATTAGAAAGGTCCTCATATTAGATGGTTTTGGTAGAAGAAATTGTACGGTAAGATTGTGGGTAAGGTGTAGGGGGGCCCTATGGCATATGGGGGCTTTTACAAGGATTTTTACTTGAGAAAGCTGTAAAGTATTAAATCTCCAAATCATGGATGTTAAACTCCGGCCTGGGGTCCAAATCTATCCCGCGGTGCCATTATATTTGGCCAGCAAAGTTTGTTAAACATTTTTTTAAAGAAATGAATGGCACAGATGTGTCTTTTATTGGACATTCGATGTCACATGTGTTATAAAATTACACTTTTCTTGTTCCAGATCCAATGTTTAAGCAAAACTGACGTTTGTTTCCATATGAAAAGTTTCCACATGAGAAGAAATTTTTAAAAATAAATATTAAGGTTGGCCCGCAACTTTGTCCAAGTTTTCAGTTTTGTCCCACCCTGGGCTGATATCTGTAGTCATGGTGGTTTCAGCTTGCTGGGCTACAGAACAATGTCCTCACGTTACATCCAAAGGACATTGTAGGTAACTGCTCACAAGTCAATTATATTGTAGCAATGGCCATATTACTAAGGATATGTCCCTACTTAGGTGATCAGGCGCCGGGCAGACACAATTTTAATCGCAGCTGATCGCATCAATTTAGTTGAATGGGCTTGTCCCCATTCAGGGCGCGGATTCGGTTGGAGCCACAATTAGAATCGCAGCCACCCATGTTTAGATCGTAGGCGACGGGCAGACTAGATTTTTCTGCCCTGATCACGCCGATAGACATGAATGAATGTGATTTTTGATCATGTGTGGAGTCGATCAAAAATCGCGTTCATTCATTCTTTATGGGTGCGATCAAGGGGCGATTTTTTTTTTTAATGGGGGTAACATAGCCTAAAGCCTATAGCCGGGCATAGATGGTTAGATTTGTGGCTGATTTGCGGCAGATCAGGCACCATGTGCACTCATGGCGATCTGCCACGGAATCAGCCAAAAATCTAACTTGTCCGCCTTAAATCGTGCGATAAATTGCCCCAGAAATCAATCGGCCAAATTACAGACATGTAAGTCAATCTCATTCCCCATCCAAAGTAAATGCTGGCACACAAAGGGTGCGCGGCTGATTCCCGTAACGACCAGCCGTGCATGATGATGTCATCACCCGCGTCGATCTGCAGAGAAATCGCCATGGACTCTAAATGTCTGTGCCCAGCTCAGTACATGAGGTATTGGTAGGATATAAAGTGTATGTGAATGTTGTTTTCTTTTCTAGTAAAACAGTTTTATTCCTTTTCTAGAAAATCCAAAACGACGAAACAAACGAAAAAACTTTACATGTTAGGAAAATATGGGTAAATGAAAACAGGCAGTCCCATGGCGATACAGCGGTGCTTTTATGTTTGGCAAACCTTTTTGAAATTTTCAACATTAATGCATCAATATTTTTTAAAATGGGATCTGAGCCCTAAGGCTATGTTTCCATTATACGTCGGGGACCCCTTGTATGTGGAAACAAACCCTAAAAGCAAAGAATAAACCAATAATTCACTTCAAATACATAATGCTTGTTCCTTCACTGTATTTATCAAGGCAAATTATCCGAAATTACTATATTGAACATACCTGCTCGGCGGATGCTGTGTCCACACTGCACTGAGCCGCCGATGTTAGGCTGAATGTAGTGAAGTACGTTGAGCTACAACCAATTAAAATTTACCAGCATGTCCAATCATTTTTCAAACATTTGTTTCCCAATTTTAATTGTTTTAGGTTGATCTAACCATGTGGGCTGCCATAGATTTTTAATTTATTAACCCAAAAAATTTATTAAATTAAGTTGATTGGATGAAAAATCTAGACGTGTATGGGGGCCTTAAAACTTTCCAATAGCCTTCCAAGGTATTCATCTGTAGATGGACTGAAATTGTTATGCTTGTATGATAATGGTTTACTAGTGGACTACTGGATGGGAGGATATGGATGGCAGTCATCTTATCATAGAACATTATATCTTTATCCAATAGCATCAACATTGTCATAACAACAAAGAATTATCTATGTCTCCTCCTTTAGCAGTTGAGGTTTAGTTCACTCACATTTGGGTTAATGGTTAAACTATCTGGTGGTAAGATAAATGATGTAACCCAAGAAAAGGTGTGCTGCACTCATGCGAAATCAATCTGTAAACTTTCAGGTAGCAGTTCCAAAGTTCCAGCTTGAAGATACAAATAATAATTGCATTTGAGGAAAGCATAATATAGGCAAGGCCTGGGTACATATAGAGTGTCTTCATCTGTACTATGCAAAGTAAAGTGAATACGTAATCTAGGACATACCCAGTATATTTGTATCAATATGCATTCTAAAAAGAATTATTGTCAAGGTTCACTCTCAAACTCCTGCCAGTCCTCCTGTAAACCACCAGCAGTTGTTTCTATGGTGGTCGAAGGGCAAAGCACCGAAACAAGGTATCTTCACCCAAATTGCTGGAGATGTAGAGAAGGGTTGTGGTAACACTACAAAAAGAAAGTATTGCTCTAGCACGTGTAGTTTTTGCATAAATTAACCTCTTTGCGTTATGCCCGAAGCCATTATGGGCGCAGTTTGATCGTGAATCAAACTGTGGCCGTGCCGGGATTGGGCACAACCGCCGGCTTTCTGTGTGCCTGCAGCACTTCTACAGAGCTGCAGACACACAGAGCCTTTCCGGCCCCGTGTCGGCGCCATAGACCTCCATGTTAATGGAGGGGTGATCTTTTTTCATGGTGTACTCCGCTGTGATTGCCGGGGAAACGTGCCCATAACGAACAGGGGGTTAAGTTCAAAGTCAACTTGAAGTTTCTCAAGCAAAGTCATCTAGTCTAAAAAATGTGACCATCTCTAGAAAAGAACAACATAGTCACTTCCCATAAGGATAAAGGCGTGTCAAATGATACTGTGAGGCAGCTACCCATAGGAAATAAATAGGGGCCGTAGTGGGCAATTGATGACCGCCAAAATTGGAGCTGAGCATGTGAACACAGTTAAAAACTGTGAGAGACCCTAGACCAGGCACGGTCAAATTACAGCTCGCGGGACATATGCGGACAATAAAGTTATTGACAAATTGATGCTTTGGCTACTCTCTGCTTGTTCCATGTGGAGACAATGCCTAGAGCAGTGGCTCCCAAACTTTCTGTCCAGGGCCCCACTTTTCCATTTAGGAACATTATGGAGCCCCCCCCCCCCCCTCCCCATTCAAATACAGGCTAAAAATGAGGGCCAGCGCCCAGTTTGGGAACCACTGGCTTAGAGGTTGATTGGGTCTTCTACTAGAGGACATAGATTGCCTGCTACCCAAACTTTTTATATTTTATTTTTTGTACATCTCTATGGGTATGGTGTTTTAATCTGTTTAATTTCCCACCCGGGCCACACCTATGCTTGGCAGCCTTTACAGGTTCTTGGTCCGGCCCCTGTTGTGGGCCAAAAGTCAAACCGTTGCCTACTTCTGCCCTAGACACTAGAGATGGTTGAATTTTTCGACTAGCTGACTTTGTGAGCTGATTGCAAAGCCTCTGAATATGGTATTATCACCACATTTGATAAAAAAAAGTTTTGCTCTAGCATATGTAGTTTTTGCATAAATTAAGTTCAAAATCAAAGTCGTAATTCCAATTTTCTAAATTTTGACTTTAATTTGTGCAAAAACTGTTTGTGTTAGAGACATACTTATTTTTTGTAGTAGTATACCCCCAACCCTTCTCTACATCTCCAGCAATTATGGTGACTACACCATGTTTAGGGGGTTTGCAATTAACTCAAAATCATCAAATTTTTGAAAAAAACAATTGACCATCTCTACTAGACACTACACTGGAATATTTAAGGGTCTTTGAGTATCAGAAACCATAGAAAGGTTTGGAATATAGAAAGGTATGTGGTAGGGTGAACAACCCTACCTGAGAGGTGCAGTCTCCTGGACTTTAAGGTTTTGAATAGTTTGTTTGTCAATCTTATTTACAAATTTCATATGTGAATACCTTAATATCCATAGTCTGGCCATTAAACCTGAAAATATGATTTGTCCATATTGATCCAAGCAACACATTCACTTGACTTCTGCCCCCACTAGCCACACAAAATCTTCTTCCTTCAGTCTCCATACTAATTTATTTGGCCTTCAGACACTTGAGATGCTGCATGACATTAGTGTGTGGAATGTATGGCAGCTGAAACTGAGCACAGGAGCTGTGTGATTGGTTGAGTTTCAGGCTGCATACATTGTCATGGTAATGTTGTGCATCTCATTGATTATTGCTACATGGCACCAGGAAGAATTAAGCATGGTACAGACGGCTCGTCATTGAAGCCGTCCGATGGTCCCTGCAGCAGCATGATGATATCATCACGCTGCTGTCAGATATCGGCGGAGCTGGGGAGACAGCTCTGCTCTCTCCCCAGCTCAGCCGATGCTTTACATGGTCTCTAGGCAAAGCATCAGACATCGGCCGTATTTACAGTCATGTCTGATATGGCTGTTTTCGAGCGGGATTCATTGGTCCCACTCAAAAACAGCGCTAGCGGCATATTATATGGGCCAGATAGATGGCCGTGAATGCATTTGAGAGGCCGAGTGTCCATACTGAAACCCACTTGTTTATCTTAAAGTGCCGGCTTGCCAATATAACCTGAATTACACACACACAAACATCATCACAAACACACATGAAACATGTAAACACACAACTACTTTCTAATAAGATAGCGTAGGGCAGGGTTTGGGTGCTGTGTGCAATCAGAAGAGAGAGGAAGAGAACTGACAGCATTGAGAGCGAATAGGCTGCAGTTCTAACCTCTGCACTGGCTGACAGCTCGCGTGGCCACAGAGAGTGTGCCATAGGTTTGCAATCACTGAACTAGGATGTCTAACATACACTATTTCCAACTGCTGTTCACTAATTATAACTCAATATTTTTTCTTTTTTGGGGCCTCCATCCAGTGCTGTTTTTAGCCTGTGGGGGCCCTATGCAAGGTCTTGCCTAGTCGAGCAAGGGGCGTGGAGCTAGTGGCAAGAGGCAGCCGGGGGGAGTGCTATTGGACAAGAAAAACACTCCTCCTTCCTCTTCTTCCTCTACTACCCCCTCCACAACCCCACTGCAACCATCTAGCCACCAGAGGGAGGGCAGGGTAGGGCCCTGGGGGCCTCCAGGGGCTCTATGCACACACATATTACCCTGGCTCCATCCTTTGGAACTTTTTTTTGCAAATTCAGCATCTCATTAGGCATCTGCTGCCCCTATGAGAAAATACTGGGCTACTGGCAGGGTTACATTTTATTGTATTAGCAATTTCAACTGCAGAAGTAGAAGGGCTGACAGAACCAATAACACTATAATAATCTGAGCACTTTTATGATAACCTCAATTTACTGTTAGGCAGAGAGAAATTACACTGAATATTTAATTCTTAACACAATGTTTTATGTTGGCAACGTTTTGCTTTGAACATTAAACTTCAGGAGATAAATAAACTGAGCTGAAAATAAGACATCGATGCAGCACTTATCTTACTTCACTGGAAAAGAAGTATTTCATGGGGGAAAACTATTTGTGGTACATGGTCATAATAGAGAAGGGGAGCCAATACCTTTCAGAAGTAAAGTGTTAATACCTGACATCACCAGATTCAAGTTGTGGTCAACTGAGTTGATATGAAGGGCTACAAGTGCGGCCCTCAGCATCACTAAAGGGCATAACATTTCCAACCTATACTGCTTATAAAGGTTACATGCCCCTATTCTCATGTGCCGCAATATATATTATACAATATATATATTTGCCATTAACCTCCATGTAAGGGGCCGCTAGCTTCTCTCATCACATCCCCGGCTCATCTATGATGTTGGGGATGTGTGGGGGAAGGAGAGCAAGGGTTTTTTTTTTTTTTAAAAGCGTGCCATGGGCACAATGTTTAGAGAGTTCAAGACCTGCACTTCTATTGAAGATGAGCCACTACCTGTATGGGTATCTCAGGTCCATATATTACCTTAAAGCAGATGTATACTCAAAATCAAAAAACTATATATGTAAAACGTAAGTTTGACTTACCTCTGAGATAGTATCATGGTGGCATCCTGGAATCATATGAGAGATTTCATCTTTATCTGCTATGCTTCCAGGGGTTAACACAGTGTGTATTACCACAAGTGGCCACTGGGAGCATTTATAATGGTTTTCTATGAGAAAATTTGTCTGTGTAGTTTTCGATGGACAGCTAAGCTAAGGTACTTTGGCGACTATCAATGTCCTGCATTTTTGGGGGTATTTTTATGCATTCCTTCCTTTAATTGGCAGTTCTAGTGCCAGCCATGCAGTCATGAACCTCTGGTGGTAGGTCTGCTTTAAGTCTGGTGCTGGGGGGGGGGGGGGGGGGGGGGGGGGGGGGACCTGTGGTGTTTGGACAGTCTTTCTTGTCCTTAGGAATCACTTGGCTAATGTTGGAGTTCAATTGGTTGCTTTTAGGTAATTTAAACTCTGCAAGACAGTCCATACCTCAGCATTGGATAGCACCATGTCTGTGTTGTAAATAACTGGGTAACTATCTGTATATATGTTTTGTAAAACCTTAATGTCTTGTATGAGCTGTCTTAGTGAAAAGAGTTTTCAGCATGCAAAAATTCCCAGTTGGGGTAAATTTTTCATTGAGTAACTTGGCTGATGAGTTGCTGTGTTAGATCTCTGTTGTATCTAGGGGTGCACATAAGTGGTACTCTGGTACTCAAAAGGGGTCAAAACCTAGCTCTGCGTACCTGCATTATTGTTACACAGCTCATATGTGTACTAACAACTTGGAGGCGCTCCGTGTCTGGGCGGCCGCAGCTAAATGTTACATGTATACAATTTATGTCACTCGGATAACTGCAGGGAAACATGAATAACTATGAAAGGTTGCAGATAGGGGTGGGATATTGGGAAAGTTTATTACTAATCCAAAAAAAAGATTGGACTTCTAAAGCCCATCCGATTCCGGAATCGATTTTAATTTGTGAAAACGATAGCAAACTGCAACATACCATGCATTAAATTTCTGGGCGATACTATCCTGAAAGTCTCAGTGTGTCTTGCATACACACATTTATGGGTTTAAAGTGGTGTTAGCTGAAGAACTGGCCAGTGACCAACAGCACACAAAGGTCATTTCCACAAGAATCATAGATGGATCGCTCAAAACGATCGCATGAGACAACTAACAGCACTCAATTCCTTTGCTTTTTATTAAAATTATACATTGGAACGGATCCGTGAACGATCGTTTTTCTGTCCGATTTTCGACACAATCGATCGATCGCTTTTGGCATGCTTAAATTTTTATTCAATCCGATCGCGCGATCGATTTTGATAACCGATCACACTAAAATTTAATTAAAAATCATGACGTGTATGCCCAGCTTTAGGGAGTTGGAGATCTGGGGATGAAAGTCAGAGTAGGCATATGTAAGGGTAAATTCATACAAGAGGAAAGCACTGACAGCTGAAATATGACTATGAAAGGTTGACATTTGGACTGCAGGTAGTCTCAGGGGTTAGTTACTTAGACAGTACTACTGAGGTATGAGATCAGGGGTTCAAACGTGTTGTACCTGTGGATGGAGACAGCTAATCAGTGGATTAATCAGCAACAGGGAGGTCCATCTGCAGCAGAACCTACCATGCAGGAAGCTGATGCAGAGGACAGTGAGGGAGACCACCCTACATATTGGGCGAGTACCAAACACCATCTTCTAGTACTCATCTGAGACAGCTCACTAAAAATGTTGGATATAATGAAAGGAGATCTTGAAAATTGCAAATTTACTTTGAATATTTGGAGAATAATTTGAAAATGTTGCGAACAGGAATATTGCCTGTGCTGATCATCATCAGAAACAGCAAATATATCTTCGCTGAGAGAAGTGTGGAACACAGCAGATGGCAAATGTGTTTCATAAGAATATTATTTTCTTATTCAAGAGAAAAATCACCGGCGACTTTAGACAAACACCCTTCACAAAGTTCCCAGCACAAACGCAAGGCATACGTGACCCACACTTCACATTGTCCTCAAGTCTTAAGCCCCCCATACACCTTTAGATCACCATACAATTTCCTTTAGATCTACCAACAACTATGTAGTATAGTGGCCTCTCTGATAGAATACAGTGATTGGAAGGTATATGTCACTGCTATGTAGTGCCGGGTCCTCCCTGATAGAATACATAGTGATTGGAAGGTATATATCACTGCTATGTAGTGCCGGGTCCTCCCTGATAGTGATGGCGCGAACTGTTCGCCGGAGAACTATCCGCGGCGAACATCACATGTTCGCATTCGCCCATGTTCGCGAACATATGGCGAGTTCGGTT
>CM070040.1:58935236-58947870 GCA_036250615.1 Ptychadena robeensis | reverse complement strand
TCAGCTAATATACACGGTTTTAGGCCATAGCATACGTAAAGACCCCTTCGAAGCCCTCCTGACGCTCAGACCCAGGGAATGCACGTATACCCAACTTAAACTGCTCACCTTCATTTTTACGGCCGCTAAACTGGTTTTGGCCAAAGCATGGTGGTCCAGCACTCCGACGGTGGCCCATGTCAAGGCAGCTTGGTTCTTTACTAATGAGAAAATGAACGCACAGCTTCACGACACCATGGCCAAGTTTGAGAAAGTTTGGGACCCATGGGTGGAATACTACCACAACCGGAGTATAGATGGCCATCTTCTGACTATCTAGCCCCCTGGGAACCCCCTCCGCAAGGACCTGTTGTTAACTTGTCCCCACACTGTTGTGTAGTCCCCACACGTTGATCGATCAAGAACCGTTCACTGTCCACCTTGAACGATCCATCAAAATGTTATCCAGATCGACGCAGAATCAAAATCGTACAGGAATCCAAAAGGGCGGTATTTTTGTTTTGGATCGATTGTTCACCTTCAAGGTAAGTTGATGGTGGTCATCGATCGACTTGTGACATTTTTAGCATGAGTGTCATTATTTTCAATCCAGATCATTCTAGAAATCGATCTGGGAAAGTTGGATTGTCCTACTATTATTCAAGGTGGGGTGTTAAAATCGATCGATCACTGATTATTCGTTCACTTTGAATGATCGAAACGATCGGGAGGAAATCGACCTGTGTATGGGGACCTAATGGTTAAGATCTGCAGCCCAGTGGACTCCATGTCAGTGGAAAGTTACATTCGGATACCAGGTCTTTGAAGAAGAAAAAAAACAAACAAACAAAACACACTTATTCAGAATTTACTAACATGAATAGATATTGCTTTAACCATACCGAGTTCAGGCTCACTTTTTAAGAATCAGATTTAATGTAATTATTTGAAAATCTCATGTGTATTAAAAGGTTATTAAATTCTCATAAAAAATGACTTGTATTCTATGTTCCTTTCTCGGTCTTCTTGTGCTTCCAGTGCCTTTACTACCTGAATGGGGGATCGCCCCCTTCTGTCCATACTCCTTCCCTGCACTACATGTCCCAAGATCCCTTGTGCCAGTTACAGGCCGCACATGCACACAGAACAGTGACAAGGGCTGCGCACAAGCAGATGGCAACATACAGGCTTCATAGTCACTATAGCTAAAGTAGCCTCCCCAACACAGGAAGTGCCTTATGTGCGTATTAAGGCAGCAAAGATACACATGCCAGCAATACAAGTGTATGTAAAGGATTTATATGAAGGTTTAATAACCCTTTTATGTAAAAGCCTTGTTTGTTTGTGTAGTTTGTAGTAAAATGTGTGCAGACTCTTTCCATTGCTCAGTAGTGCTGCATGTTGGTTTTGCATAACATTACTCTGTTAAGTCGCCAGATAAATCAGATATAATCTGTAGGAAGAATATTTTTTAATTATCAACAAAGCAGTTAAACTGAAGCTAATGGACTGTAGTAAGATGATAATCCCAAGTTCCAACAATATACTAGCCTGATCAATATACACACACATATATATACACATATACTCCCCAGTTTCCCCAAAAACGAGGCACCCTTACATTTTTGCCTCCCGCTGAAATATATGTCATCCCCCTGAAAATAAGGCAGCCCCGAAGATACGCTACTGTAACTCTGGACAGGGGGGGGATCAGAGGGGGCAATCAAAATAACACAGGAGGATCAGAAGGGGTTACTAAAATGGTAATCCCCCCCTCCGAGTCTCCTGTGCCATTTTGATACCCCCCTCTGATCCCCCCTGTGTCATTTAACGTGATCCTGGTACCCCAGTGCCGCATTCTTCATGGAAAAAGACATCCGCCAAAAACAAGACGTAGGATATCCTTGGGAGCAAAATTTGTATAAGACACTGTCTTATTTTCAGGGAAATACGTTATATATATATATATATATATATATATGCGCTTGAGATATACGGTATATATATATATATATATATATATATATATATATATATATATATATATATATATATATATATACTTGAGATATATATTCGAGATGCAAAAAAAAATTTGACATTCAAAACATTTTTAACTTTATTTGCATAATAAGCATTACAATATTACAAAACCTCCATGTAACTTCCTAGTTACAGCTCTTTTTGAACTTGTCTAGACTACATTTGTCAACTTACATTAATCACACAGGCGTCCTTCACTCTTCCATCTGACGCAACAGCGCAGCCAATAGGGAAGCCAGGACTGCAGTATTTCTGACCATCCTCTACATCATAACACCAGGTCACTGGCATATTGTCAATGATCCTATAAACATGCAAACAGCATCCAGGATTAACCACAACCAATTGCAGAGTATTTAACCTGAACATTGCCTATGTAACCGTGTCCATTAAAAGTTTATTTTAGCTCAGTGACAATAATGAAACTATACTGTAGCTCACTAACCATAGCGTATGAACAAGCAGTACCTAAAGCAGTGTTTCCCAAACTTTCCTTGCAGGGCCCCCCTTTTCTATTTAGGAACATTATTGAGCCCCCCACCCTATTCAAACACAGGTTAAGAATGAGGACCCGCGCCCCCCCCCAGTTTGGAGAAACAATGACCTAAAGCTAGGACTACATTAAACCTTGCACTGTTTAGAACATAGGTAGAAGTGTTTGTAGGCTTTAGCACAGGTTTCTAAGCTTTAAAAGTGCAGGAACAGAGAAGGTCATTGTTAGGGCTTACTAGTGCATTAACTGAATAGTCGACTTTGCAGGGTCCACCAATCCTAAGAGAAATCGACTAGTCTTCGCACAGAGAGAGAGAGAAAAGCACCTTCTCCCTCTAAAAGCACGCTGACCGAATACTTAGTCTCTGCCTCTGATGGAGAGAGGGGAGGGAACGGGAGAGGATTGAAAATGCCCTTCCATTTCCAACCACCAATTTGAGGCAGAAACAGCATGCGCGCTGGTCGGCACACATGCCCTTCTCTCTCGCTGTGCATTGACCTGGGTCTCTGCCTCTGAATGGCAGTCAGCACAAGACCTCTGTCAGTATTGGCAGGGAAGGATGGGTAGGTGATGTCTGTGTGATGCGGTCATGACTAGTCGACCCCACCCTGACTTTAGTGACCGATGACTAAATAAATAAAAAAAAACATTTGTATTTGTAATGTTTTCTAGATGAATGAAGGATACCCCTACTCACCAGTGGTGCTGATAGTTCAGCTGGATGCCCTTTTTAATGAACTCAAGTTCAGGCGCCTTTAAGTTTTTGTATTCCTTTTTGCAAACCTTCGCACAACTTTCATTCTTGTTAAACTGAAACTGGAGATAAAAGCAAAGAGGACGTTTAATAGCAAAAGTTGAACTACACATGACCCCCTGTGACATTTTTACTCCGCCACTTTTTATTTGCGAATAGTTCTTACCAAACCGAGCTCAAAGTAAGGGTATGTTTCCACGGCGTTATTGGCTCCATCAACACTCCCTGCACTAAGCGCATTCCTTGACGGGGATGTTGACAGAGCCCACCCATATACACGTCTACCGCACCGGTTGTTTTCACGCCGTGGAAACAATAAAGAGTATATGGATGGGCTCTGTCGACACCCCCATCATGGAGTGCACCATGGTGCAGGGGGTGTCGATGGAGCCCATAATGCCATGGAAACATACCCTTAAACTGAACTGAATACAGACCATTAAGTGTGCAAAGAGGCAAAGTATACCTACCTTATATGGTGAAGATGTAATTCTTTCTCCAAAAAGGACTTGTCCGAGGTTTTCAGAAGGATGCTTCTCATTTTGATCCTTGCAAAAGTCAAAGCTATGAGAAAGAAAAACATACAAATGCTATTCAGCACATCCCTGTAGACCAGTGGTTGTCAGCCTTTTTAGATTCACGTCACTTCTTGTGTTTGGAAAGTGGAAGTGCCGATGTGGAGTGTAAAATGGCCCTTCCCTCCCATTTTCCCACCCAGCCTGTGCGATGATGTTAGAAGGGAGAACAACTCCCCCTCTCTCCTAAAGTAGAATAGGAGGTGTTTTAGGCTAGGGCTCAGCTATGCGCTGGGATCTGCTGATGTCCACACAAGCCTCTGTTGTGTTCCTGTGGACACGGATGGCTGTGTTGACATCAACACGACACAGACCGATAGATTGGGAGCTCTGATGGCCTGTGGAGACCGCCCTTTCAAAGACCCATTGCTATCAATGGACGGCTCGTGAACTGCATGTGGAGCCCTAGCCTAAAGGCTGGCATACATGGGTCCAAACCTGTGCAATTCGAGGTGTATCAAGCGCAAGCTCTAGTTCGAGGCACAGCACTGCTGCGTCATTGATATCGGCCACTACTTTGAAAATCCAACAAGGTTTTCCCAACATGTTGGAAACCTGTTCTGCCGAGCTTCTAAGAAGTCTGGGTGGCTCACACTTTGTGTTCACGGCACCCAATTTTACTTTACTCTATTACACACATCCCTTAATTGTGCTTGAATCTATTATGAGCCGTGTATGCCTAGCCTTACTCTGTCTCCTAACTTCCCACCCAGCTTGTGGGTAGCAGCTCTGATGCTTTCAGTGAATGCGGGAACCCCTTCTGAAATGGTGGTTTGACCTCTGATGAGGTCCCGACCCACAGGTTGAAAACCACTGCTCTAGTACTACATAAAAATTCTCACCATGCTATGAATTTACTGCAGTGAAATCCCTGCGTTTGGACCCCCAAATGTGTGGAAACACATGACCATGACGTGTGTATGTTTTAGGACAAGCATTCTTAGCGTCATGACCATTGTTTTATAAAATGGCGCGTTATCACCACATTTACAATAACCACCTACTTCAAACCAACGCACAAGGCAGCCGAGGTATAGACACATAATGGTTATGCATCCAAGACGCTCAGTGGAGACTTGGCCTAACAGGCACACTGTCATAGGCAAACTCACAGAGACATAAGAGCTTCTGCTTTAAGAACCAAAACCAGAAGCAGTGTTCTCCCCAGAATTTTTTTTCAGCCGGGCGGCGCGATGACGTCATCGCGCCGCCTGCACCGGTCCGGCGGCCTCTCTGATAGGCTGCCGGCCAGCGGCAGCACACAAGTCCTCTGACAGGCGGCGCCTCCCCATTCTTCAGGAGCGCGCCGCAGCCACTGAAAGACTCCGGCCCGCGGCTCCGGTAGTGTGCCGCGGGCCGGAGTCTTTCAGTGGCTGTGGCGCGCTCCTGAAGAATGGGAGGCGCCGCCTGTCAGGCTGCTCGCCGCGGAGGACTTGTGTGCCGGGCGGGGACTAAAATCTCCCGGGCGGGCCGCCCGGCCAATCTGCTCTGGGGAGAACACTGAGAAGTAGTATTTACCAACAAAAGAACCCTATATAGGGTCGTCCACACACATACAAACAATTCAAGTGATTGAATGCATGTACAGAAAACATAACATTGCTCTATATAACAGATAATTGCCTTTAGTAGACGTCGCTGCTGTAGAAAAGTCTTGGTACTTACCTGTCGTATTCATAGGGCAGAACGGACTCTACAGAATCCAGCCGGTTCACGAAAAGTTGAATTTCTGACTAAAAATAAAAAATTGTGATTAGAGATAACAAGGCAGAGGCGGCAGGAATGCGAGACTGGCAGGTCTAGAAAAAACAGGCTACAAGTGATGTGATGCAACAACATATATATACAGCCAAGTACAGATACTTAATGATATGCCGAATCACATAGGAATATAAAGCGTATGCAGACAGAAGCTGAGCCAATCAAACTCTGGCTGTTATTGATTGGCTCATTTTCAGTCTGCAGACAACTAGCATGTTAATATTAAAACTCTGCATTTTCATTAAGCATCTCTAAAAAAAATATATGTGGGAATGTTCAATAAAAATCTGCATTCTATTAGAAATTTCAGTTTCTCTTTTTAGATAATGCAGAAAGCCAACATTTAGATTTTGGATTGAGTAGATATCCAGAGCTGTCAGGTTTTTACTATTGTATTGTATTGTGCAAGAAAGGGGTGCCCTAGACATCGATCGTGATGTACCCAGCTACTCATGGAGCCCTGACTTCTGTATTAACTGAATACATCTCTATTAACTGTTGGGGCCTAATATGGACAATGCGGGCAGTCCCGCATTCTATGCATCCTCTGCCTCCCTGGCAAGCAGGCCTTCCTGACCATTCTCCCCCTACTCCTGGCCGATGACTGGTAGCTCCGCATTACTAGACATTGTGTGCTTGTCTATCCTGTCTACACACAGACGCAGGGCGACACTCTGTCCATGGCAGGGCGACACTCTGTCCATGGCAGGGCGACACTCTGTCCATGGCAGGGCGACACTCTGAGTCTTATTTTTTACCCCAAAGAATACGCTTCGGTTGAGGGTTACTTGTGCGTCTCCTCTGGCCAAAAATTATGGTAGTAATTTTACAAGTAGCTTACCAACAAAGTGTGGGCACCACTGGACAGTGAACAGAGAAGCAGCAAACTGCTCGTCGTGTTTTCTCTGATCAGCATACATAAATATTGCATTATAACCATTTGTCCTGCTACTACAAGTATCTTTTCCCATTCCAATCCTATCAATTTCAACCAAAGCATCATACTAATTAAATCTGTATCTGAAAGGATCAGAAAAGGGTTAAAGAGACTACAGACAAGAATCATGGGATTTGGCCGTTTATCTTATCTTTTGTGGCCGGCAAACCGACAGATCGGACAAGTAAATATCTTCCTAGAGACAGGAAACACTTGCAGTATGCAGTCTATAGATGCCGTTACATTGTCATCAAGATGTGACACCAACTGAAGAAATGATAACGAAGAAGACCTGCTGCTCCAAAAACGCCTTCTCTATAGCCGCCACCCTCGGGACCCTGTTGGGGTAATGTCTGTAACCTACCATAGTTGAACCTTCCTCGCATTTCCAGTTAGTGTTTGACCTGATATTTCCATTTGAACGACCACAGAATCGACATTTTGAAGTTGAATTGATTCCTTCCCACCTGGTTCTATCGACCACAAGTAATCAAAATCACACATCAGAATTCAACTAGTTTGACTTTTTGAGTAAATTACAAAGCCCCTGAGCATGGTATCATCACCAAACTTGAAGATGTAGAGGAGGGTTAGGAGGGTTGGTGGTATACAACAAAAAATAATGTATTGCTCTAATACAAATAGTTTTTCTATAAATTAAAGTTCAAAGTCAAGTCAAAATTTCTATGGTGAAATTTTCAAATTTGAACTTAATCTACACAAAAACGACACATGCTAGAGCTCTACATCTCCAGCAATTTCAGAGATTATACCATGTTCAGGGGATTTGCAATCAACTCACAAAGTCAGCTAGTTGAAAAGATTCCACCATTTCTAGAAACCAACCATATGAATTCAACCAAGCCAGCAATACATTTCTGTGATCCAGACAAACCTAGGAAACCAAACTTACAGTTGTATGGTGACCTATCCCAGGCAGGTCTGTGACCAAATTGGGATCCTGACCGCTAAAGAACACTGTCCCAGAGGCACGGATGACAAAGATTAATGAAAACCTGACAGAGGAATATTTTATACTGAACAAACAGGAACGGTGCAGATGTGAGTTCTGGTGCCGCCACAATTCTGTTACAATTTTAGCATCAGTAAAGTATTTGTGGTTTCATTAATTTGTCATTACGCATGCAGTGACACTGAGCCGTGGAATGTAAAGTGGCAACCACCACAGCAGGTTTATTTGGTTAGAAGTGGAACACCCGGGATACCTGGCAGGTGTTTGCTTGTATTCTCTTCCTTTGCCATCCAAGGTGTTGATGTCTTCCTCGGAGAACTCACCCCTGGCAGAGATCTGAACACCCGTCCTATGCCACTTCCCCGGGTGCTGAATCCCTGTCATGCAACCTAAAGCCCCATACACACTTACCGTAGACACTTTCCAGTGATCAGAGAACAAAAGAGCACTGTACACCCAATGCTCTGTTCTAGAGAGAGGGGAGAGTGAGACAGCGCCACCCCCACTGCATCCCTCCCCATACAAGACTACCGGTGTAGACCTATCAATGACTGTCCTTTCCAATCAATCATTGACTGTGCCCCACACATGTAACGCAAAAAAGCAACGAACGCCCACTCACCGTATCAATGCACACCACTTTAGATGCTTGATCCCTGGTCGATACTTTGGATGGGGAGCAAGGGTCCTCATCAAAAGTAATAGCAATTAAATAGGGGTTTACCTACATGGATCCTTGTTCCACCCTCCAGATGGGCAGCATTTAATACCCAAACTATTGATCACCTTTAGATATTCGGCCGAGACGACCACCACAGATCACTCCCACCAACTGTTATTTGACTCAAACGTAACCCTTTCATGTCTCATGCTCAACCGTAAATCCTCTCTAAGGGCTTGTGCCCACTGGGGTGGTCGTGTCTATTCATCTGAATGGGCTTTTCCCCACATAGGCAAATGCCCATAGCCGATCGTGTCCTATAGACATTTTGTAATCGCGCCCATTCATTCTCTATCAGGGGCGCGTAAATCACGTCGCCTGGACAAACGCGTGTGATATTGCAGCCACTCAACACCAAAAAACTTGCCACGTCTGATCGCTCTAGTGGAAACAAGTCTTTCTTACTGTTGTCAAACCTTAACTCTTTCCTATCAGGTCCCTAACAGCCCCCACCCCCACCCCAACCTTTACCACCCCACCATAGTGCGTCACCTTAACCCATTCGCTACCTGGCTCCTACATTTATAACAGCCCCCCCATTTACCCTCGAGCCTAACCTACCTAAACCCACCAGAGAACTGCCTGCTTCTGGTTAGGACAGGTAAGTGAAGACCTGACACTGGAATCCTGGATATCATGGGACTCAACTCAATCATCTTTATGGAGCTGGCGTCAGGAAGTTGGAAGAGAGATCCTTATCAGCAATCCTCACATAAACTCTGAGCAAAGTACACAGCTGTCATGTAATCTTGTGTGTGTACAACAGAGAGAGTACCAATAGTGTCCACGTTCTACAACAGGAAGTGAAGAGAAATATCCCCCATGGCAGCCCCTGGAATTCCACTTCCGCCCCCTGACACAAGTTTTGTATGAGTAGATACTATATTCTTATTTGTATTTTTGACACAGCCTGACCGGTGCCCTGATGTACGGTATATAACACAGTAACAGGTCCTGTCACGGAGCCGGTGTCACGTACATTGACAGAAGTGTGTCATCTCTGTCCTCCTCCTCACCTTGCAGTTCTCTTTCATGTTCTTGTCATCACAGAAGCTGACGGGGGCCAGGCCTGGCAGGTAGAAGGCGGCGGCCCAGCCCGAGCACAGCAGGCACAGCACCAGCGGTAGGTAGGTCATGGCGTAGCTCCGAGGCCCAGCACCGAGTAATGATAATGATGATGACAGGAAGGGATCCACGACGCTCAGCCGCTGCTAAGGGATGGGCAACGCAGTGCTCTGACGTCGCGACGCGGCGTGCGCGTTCCTTGCTGAGGCGAGTGCCCGGTGTTGGGTATATCTTAGTGTGGGAGGGAGCGCGCGGCGTTGAACTCGTGTGGGCGGGTTCATGTAGTGTGAGGAGAGTGATGAGCTGGTGTAACGCTGAGAGGCGGGAAATACAAGAAATGCCACCTCAGTGAGGCCACACTCACTATCTCAGTATCTGTCTGAGGGTGTGGAAATGAATTTTTCCACTTACCGACTCCATTGCCATCAGACTTCTCTGTGTGACCGATACCTACTATTAGCACATCAGACTTGTCATCTGCAATACAAAGCCAATTGTCCTGCATTATAAGAGAGGATGTTAAAGTCTGAAACAGCTGATTATTGCTCTTACACATTTGTCCAATAGGATTAAAGGGGGATACTATCGCTGTGTAATAATGCCCCCCTAAACTTAAAACCTATCGCAACGTTGGCCAGCTTGGTCTCCGTAAGTTGAAATAAGAGAATCGCGTCCATCTATGATCGCTTAACAGCTGATAAATGACATCAAGCCAAATTTTACTAGTAATCTTTTGTCTTATTGTCATGGGATCTCCATCACATATTTTGCGAACCCATTAATAAATCATGGCACAGACATATAATGGATGTCCGCTTTGAGCGCTGTGCCATGGTTTTTTCATAGCGGGACCAATTAATCCAACACCATATTGGACTTTGCCTAGAACCGCGTGTCTAGGCTGTAGGGAACATCGGACGGCTGAAATAATATCGGCTGTCTGCTCCCTGCTTTATTCCTGTCTACGACTGTACTTCCAAAATAACCTGGTATACAATAAGCCGTTTTATAAATTTTTTTCCACTTAGCTTTTGACTCTGTGAACCAGGTGTTTTTTAATATCCCCCTCTAGAGCTACTACTAGTTTACTCATTGCATTTCTATTTTTAAGGTCCCAGCAAACCAAAAAGAACTTAAGTCGACATAACTCTCTATGTATGCCGAGATGCTAACGTGATAACGTCATCACGTTAGCATCCCGTTGCATTGATGGGGCCCCTTCAATCGGCTGGGCACCCTTTGTGTGCCGCCATAAGCTGCGATGGAGAACCGCTTCTTCATTGAAGCTTATGCATCGCTTCCATTGGCTCGCTGCCGGCAAGAGATTTTCTTTTCGACATTGTCGTTCGCTGGCCGGCGAGAAAGTGGGGCGACAAGGGATCGTCGCACCATTGGCACATGCGATTAGCGGCCCGACTTTTTAACCTGACCGACTGCGAGAGCGCAGCCTGTCGGCCAGTTAAAATCCGGCCGTTTTTTCGGCATGTGTATGCCCTAGCATACACATAACATGTTTTTCCGCCCATCCATCTTCCAATCATTCCCCCAACAATCTCACAGTAATAACACCGTCTCTTCCCTATTTCACAGTCGCTGCCTTGGGGTCCACCTCATCAACTCTGTGCTCATCCTGTACTCCCCAACTTCCAGAACATTGCTAGATCCTGCCACTTCATCTCCAAGATACGCCCCCCTTCCTATGGGCCCAGGAACCACCAATTCCTATGCATAACCGTTTAGGTTTGGGGGGTTGCAATGGATGACAGAGGAGGGCCGCTACATAATGCCCTTGGCTCTAGACTGTCCCCTCTTCAGTCCATCATGAATGCTGCTGCCGAGAACTCATTTAACCTCCTCTAACCGCTCCCTCATCTGCTGGCTCCTCTCTGCAACATCTCTACACTGGCTTCCCTTCCGACGTCCAGAGAATAAATTCAAATTCTTGCCTTGTTTTATATCAGCCCACACCTCCTGTCCGCCTTACATCTCCAACCTGGGTAACCAAATACACCCTCCCACCGCTCCTCCAGTACCTACCTATGACATCCCCGACTCCTAACGCTCATCACAGCCCGGCTGCAGTACTTCTCATGACGCTCCTACTCTCTGGAACTCTCTCCCTGGCCCCATTAGACTTGCTCTACCTTTAGCAACTTCAAAAAAGCCCTGAAAACCGCCTGTTTCTCTGACTAAGGCTGGGCATCATGCTCGATTTTTGTACTAGATTCAGCATCTGGTGCGTTCATGGCTCCCAAGTTTGCTTCATCTATTAACAAAATTTTGTGTCATCTAGGCTTCCTCTTCCTTCCTTTGAACAGGCTGTAACCCTTGTTAGATTTCCTTACTTTGGATTGGGAAACAAACCGCAACCTCTGTTAATTGCACCATGGCCAACCACGCAAGTGGGGACAAACTAATCCTTCTAAGAGGAAGTTGACTACCCTGTTTCCCCCCCGATGATAAGGCACTGTCTTATATTTTTTGAAAATGCCAAAATATGCCCTAGGTCTTATTTCAGGGGAAGTGTCTTATTCTGGATTACTCTTTGCCATTCACTGTCCCCTGTTAAACACCTGTTTGCCAATCATTGTCCCCTTTGATCATTCTGTGCCCATCACGTCCCCTTTTGAATCACTCTGTGCCAACATTGTCCCTTTGATCACTCTGTGCCAATCATTTGTCCCGTCTGATCACTCTGTCCCAATCATTGTCCCTCTGATCACTCTGTGCCAACATTGTCCCTTTGATTCACTCTGTGCCCAATCATTGGTCCCCTTTGATCACTCTGTGCCAATCGTTGTCCTCCATTCTGATCACTCTGTGCCAATCGTTGTCCCCTTTATCACTCTGGCCAATCGTTGTCTCCTTCTTATCACTCTGTGTCCAATCGTGTCTCCTCTGATCACCTATGGGCCATTCATTGTCCCCTTTGAATCATTCTGTGCCTGACAGAGTCGCACGTAACCATTGTACTCATGGGGTCTTATTTGCGGGGGAGGGGTGACCTATTCTAAATTTTTGGGCAAAAATCGTTCGGGGTGGCTTTATTTGATGGGGATGGCTTATCATAGGGCAAACGGGTATTACCAAGGTGTTCCAATCCTGCTCTGGTGATGTTGATAGGAACCTTTTTTATTATGATTCAGTATTATATGATGTGGTCAGGGTCCTATTGTTTTTCCAACAGCTGTTCCTACCAGCTGCTTGTTTCCTAACAGCTGCTGATGAAGTAGATGAGAGTATAGTTCTTCATTATTCAAACAATATTCAACACAAGTTGTGTACGGTCTTTTTCCTTATTTCTAATTTTTGCTTGTGGATCTAATACGGTTT
>CM070040.1:58896957-58910192 GCA_036250615.1 Ptychadena robeensis | reverse complement strand
GGACGTGACCGCCCACGAAAAAGCCCTAAAAATCGCTTTGGTCAATCGTGCCTGATCCTTTTAGCTGCCCGCAATGTCACATGCGGTTGAAATCGCGTCTGCCCCGTGGCTGAACGCCTATGTGGAAACATAGCCTAACTTCAGTCAAGTGTATAAAGAGAAAACTGTTGTATATTTTGTTGAAATATTTGTGTCCTCTGTAACTTTGTGTATAAATGTCTTAGAATGAACCCTGAAGAAGGGATGGAGGGATAGAGGGAATGGACAGAACGTGTGTGTATGACGTAATAGGAATGTATTTGATATGGTAATGCTGAGCAGTGCAGTGGGCAGGCAGCAGTGCTGTGTGTGTGTGTGTGTGTGTGTGTGAGTGTGTACATGACATAATGAGCAGCTTCCTGTTGTATGAGTTGGGGACGTTAGAAGAAGGAAGGAGAGATCTCACATGTAATCGCGGATGTGGCTATTGTACAAAGTCTCTGTGCTAACCATCCAGCTCAGCTATGAATCCGGAGGAGCAGACTGTCACCTGGCTCATCTCTCTGGGGGTCCTCAACTCCCCCAAAAAGAACATCTGTGACCCAGAAGACTTTCTGAAAACTTCCCTGAAAGATGGAGTGGTGCTGTGCAAGCTGCTGACCCGCCTGGTGCCCGGCTCCGTGGAGAAGGTAACACACACGGTTATCAGTTGTTATTATTAGGAGAGTTGTATAGAGTTGTCTGTGTCCTGGAGTGATCGGGAAACGCCCTGATCATTCCTCACATAACTCCTCCAACCCAGGTATGTCAGGTGAGGGGGTGGCTGCTCTCAGGCAATGATCAGGGGGGCCTGGAGATTCACCAACAATTGGGGTCTCTGGTGAGGGACAGATCACTCATACTGCCCTGTGGAAGTTTAATAAAAGTCTCTGACATTGTGTTCCTCTGAGGCTGTGTATCAGCTACAATTCATCAGCCCTCTTCTGCTTTCTAAATACAAAAGACATGCATGTGAAATCAGGTTAAACAACAAAACTGTTGGAGGATTAAAGTTCAGGGTGAAATGAAACATTTACTCTAACCCATCCTATAGGTATGGGTCACTTGTTGGCGCTTAAAGGGAGATGTAGTCACATAATTCCCCCATATAGGTCCCTTGGTGCTTAAAGCGAGATGTAGTCACCTAAATCCCTCATATACGTTACTTGTTGGTGATTAAGGTGAGATGTAGTCACCTTATTGCCTCATATAGGTCACTTGGCGGTTAGTAGAGATGTAGTCACATAAATCCCAATATAGGTCACTTGTTGGTGCTTAAAGACAGATGTAGTCACCTAAATCCCCATTTAGGTCCCTTGGTGATTGAAGGTAGATGTAGTCACCTAAATCCCTCATATAAGTTACTTGTTGGTGGTTAAGGGGAGATGTAGTCCCCAAATTCCCCCATATGATTCCTTTGTTGGTGATTAAAGCGAGATGTAGTCACCTAATTGCCTCATATAAGTCACTTATTGGAGATGTTGTCTCCCTAATCCCCATATAGGTCCCTTGGTGATTAATGCGAAATGTAGTCACCAAATTCCCTCATATACATAGACCACTTGTCGGTGATAAAATATAGTTGCACTTACCTAAATCCCCCATATGGGTCACTTGTTGGTGCTTGAAGGCAGATGTAGTCACCTAAATCCCCCATATAGGTCCTTTGTTGGAGATTTAAGGCAGATGTAGTGACCTAAATCCTCCATATGGGTCACTTGTTGGTTATTAAGGAGAGATGTGGTCACCAAATTCCCCCATATAGGTCCTTTGTTGGAGATTAAATAGAGATGCAGTCACCTAAATCCCCCCTATAGGTCACTTGTTGGTGATTAAGCCAGAGCAGTCAGTCACCTTATTTCCCCCATATAGTATAATTGTTGCTGAATAAAGGGATGTGTAGTCACCTAATACCCCATATAGGCGCCACAATATGCAGGCAACATTATGGACCAGAAGAACCCCTGCAAACCAAGGAGGTAAGATGACTCCGTAGTCATGGTTTTAGGGGAGTAAAATACTTTGTACTGTTTTGTATTCTTCATTTTTATATTAGCAATTATATATATATAATATATATATTAATAAATAATAGATAAACTTGCACTCTTGGCACTACCTGATATCCCCCAAAGCTTCTGCGCCAGTCAACTCAACCATGTCATGCCAGTGGTAGAACTTCATCCAAAGTCAGGATGTTTGCTTTTCTTATGGATAGAGTAGGGAAAGTTTGTTCTTTTAATACAAGAAACCAAATGCAAACAGCACCTGTCTATGGCTTTGTTTCCATTGTACGTCGGGAGCCCTCCGCTAAGCGTATACGCTAAGCAGGGGTCCCGACGTATCTCACAGACTCAGCCTGCCGGCGGATGGTCTGTTTAGACATCCGCCGGTGTACAGGCTGAACGTACTCGACTACGTTCAGCCTGACACTGGCGGATCGGGTCGACGCAATGAAGACAGACCCGTCCGCCGAGCAGGTAAGTCTATCTGCTACGTCGGGGACTCCCGACATAATGGAAACAAGCCCTAAAGCAAGTAACAATAAGAAATAATGCAAATATTATTACACAATAACTTATTTGGAAAAATGCTGCTTCAACAGATAAGTGAAACTTTAGGGTCAATTTACATGGTCACATTTTGGGCTTCTGACACTCCGCAGCAGCCCAGAAAGTGACGGCCTTCTCTTTTGGTGGGCACCTGCACAACGTGTGCATTTACAAACGCCCCCCTTATAATCCTATCAAGCAAACGCCTGAAAATCGCCCTGCACCTCATGTTGCGTTCTCCTGGAGGCTTCTGTTGTCGGACTGTGACTGAACCGACCTTGTATGTTCACCCTCAATAGATTGGCAAGTGTCATGCCACTTCAAATAAAACAAAAACGTGCCAGGAGCTCTGAGCGCTGCAGTTATCCATACTTGGGGATATATATGATCTCTATAATGTCAATAAAAGTAAGATATGGTTGCATTTTGGTTTTAAGGTGCATGTACTACAAAATTGTTGGAGTGATACTCTGCTTTATAGATCCTATTGCGGAAACACGTTGGAGATTTGCTAGGATCTGGGCTTCCTGAAAGTGGCATCCTAGTCAGAATTGGAGCTCTGCTTTACACCCCTTTTCTCCTTTACCAGTCACAGAATACCAGCCAGGCTGGGTAACATTACACTGAATATGGTTCCCTCAGTAGCATCAATACAGTTCTTTTATACAATTCATTGGCACTAATTAGTGCCTTTTTCTCTACAATAGGAGGGATGGGTAAAAGAGGGAGGGCCATCAGAAAGGGTATATTTTAATTACAATTCATTCTTTTACTAAACCTACTATCAAAGTCATTATGGAATCCATGTTATTTTTCCTCACTTATCTGCTAAATAAACGAGGTGGTCAATTTTTTTCTCACTTTGTGAGTTAAAGCGGACCTACCACCTCGTAGGTCAGTAATACTACTGAGATCCGCAATTTAAAAAAAAAGTTTTCTGACAGCAGGGGGGGCGGGCACTTTTTCTGAGCGCGCCCCTCCCACTGTCTGACATTTCGCCTCGGCAAGACGTCATACAGCCGCAATTAACGGCACTGATTATCAGTGATGAGAGCTTCTTTCTCACATCTCATCACTACAGCCGAATTCCCCCCTCCCCCCACCCATAGAGCTCTCCAACAGAGAAGACAGAGAGGAGACAGCCTAGTTTCTGGAGAAGGGGGGCGCAGTGATGTTATCGGAAGTAGCTTTACTTCTCCAGGATCTAAGATGCTGGCATCAGAAGTGAAGGTGAGGAAGGTAAGTATGTTTTGGGGTTTTGTTTGTGTAGCAGTTTTCCAGCATCTGAACTGCTGATAGGTGAGTATTGTATCTGTTTAATGTATGTGTTTTTAATTTTGTGTTGAAGTCCACTTAAATTGTAAACCATAGTATTATCACCTGGAATGGTGCTATTCAGTAGAGATGGCCATACCATTCCAACCAGTTAATTTGTAAGTTGATTGCAAAGTCCCTGAACATGATATCATCACCAAAATAGCTGGAGATGTAGAGAAATGATGTGGCAATGCTACAAAAAAGTATAGCTCTAGCACAGGGGTGTCAAACTCAAATACACAGCGGGTAGTAAGTCGAGTAGTATGCAATGGGCATATACAAACCAGCACATCAGCATTGATTTGCTAAGTATCACTGTTGCATCCATGTCGATGCAGTAAGCCACATTAGAATGTGCAGACACACGTAATGCGTCCATTGAATGAGCACTGGACATGTTTTTGGCAAGTTTTCTCCATAAGACTCAATGGTCCTTCTCCACCTGTGTTTCAAAACACACGACCCTTTGACTTGGACAAAGCCACAAATTAGATTGATAGCTTCTCCAGCACTAGTCCGGGGAGGCAAACTTTTTCACTCATGGGCCAGACCAAGACCCTGTAATGATGGCCTGGCATAGGTGTGAAGTAAGATTTAAAACCCTGTAATGACTGCCCGGGAATCATTCTTGCAAGGGAGGTTAAAAAGAAGCACATTATTGAAAAAATATCTATTTTTTATCACCCAAAAGGCACACATGGCTGCGGGTGGTCATGCTTTGGCTTCCCGCCAGCTCTCCTGGCAAGAAGATTAACCCGGGGAGGCTCCTTGCTGGGAGAGCATTGTTTACATCAGTGGTGCTAAACAATTAGGAGCAGAGACAGATGAAAGGGCTGCCAGCCAGCATCTTTCCCATCCAGCTCTGCCTGTGTGTGAAAGCTGGACTGACGCTGCCAGCTCTCACACATACACAGCTAAGCACTGTGTTATCAGCTGATAACACAATGCATAGGAGAGATCTGTCTGTGGGTGGATCTTTCCTCCGGCTCTGTGTTAACTCCACCTCTTTAACTCCTACTCTGCAAGTCGGAGCACGAAACTCTAGCCAGCAAGACTAAATATTTTATTAGAGGCTCCAGTATAGGTTTTAAGTATAGGTATATATATATAGTATATTAAGTATAGGATGTGTATACTATAACAATTACTATAATTTTTTTTTAATATGTAAATTAAAAACATTTGCCCGGTCACACTTAAAAAACGTACCTGCCATATTCCACTCAAAATTCTGAGATCTTGGTGACAAGATTCTCTGGATCCCTTACGTTCATTCATGCAATGAGGGGAGAGGATTCCTGGAGATAACCATTAGGGCTTGTTTCCACTAGAGCGATCAGCTGCGGTGCCCAAAAAAATTGCAGCCACACATGATCTGTGTCCATTCATGTCTATGGGTGCGATCCAGGACGATCATTCCCACTAGAGTGATTTGTCGCGCCCATTTACCACCTGCGATTATCAAATCGCACAGCGTCAAAACGCTCTAGTGGGAACAAGCCATTGGCATGTGCCACAGCGTTATCACATGATCACACCACTGCGTCTCCATGGTGATGTTTGGACATTATTATCATCATTTTTTTATATAGCGCCAACATATTATGCAGCGCTGTAAAATAAAATAGAGTTGAGACACAACACAAGATAACACACAGGTACAGGATATGACACAGGAAGAGTGGAAGACCCTGCCGGGACAATCTAATTGGTTGAGGAACAGAGTATATAATAGGTGGTGGGGGGGGATCTCTAGGCATTAAGTACACTCATTGCATGGAACAAGCGGGGGGAGGGGGGGATGGGTTGGGGTAATGGTGGGGGTTGTTGGTGGGGTGGAGTTTTAGCCAGAGTATCTTTTTAGCAAACTGACAACGGTTTGGCATGGAAAGGTAAATGGGCCGGATCTGGCCCCGGGCCTGGCCTAAAGCCCCCCATACACCTTAAGATCGATCCATACAATTTCCTTTAGATCTACCAACAACAATGTAGTATAGTGGCCTCCCTGATAAAATACATAGTGATTAAAAGGTTTAGAAAGGTCCTCATATTACATGGTTTTGGCAGAACAAAACAAAATTGTACAGATATTGTATGGTAAAATTGTTAGGTGTGTGGGGGGGCTTTAGTTTGCCGATGTCTGGACTAGCCTATGTATGGGAGTTCATAGATGGACTGGGAGATCACCTCCCAGTCTCAGTACAGAGATTAGGGATGGATTTGGAAAAGGTCTTCAGCAGCTGTACAATATAAACAGACCAGAGAGAACCATACAAGCCATTCCAAAAATAGAGATTTCACCACAGATATGGTGCGGCATTCTAATTACATTGTAGAGAAAAGTTTAACTGTTCCGTTCCTACATTTTATCAAAAAGTCAGTTATACGCTAAGGAGTTCTCCTGATTTATACACAAGTAGTGTTGTGCGGATGAACTTAAAGCTAGCCATACACGTGTCGGATTCCATGTCCAATCGATTCATCATCCGATCGATTCCGGCGATTCTGCCGGGAATCGCTGGTGTGATCAATCGGCCAATTAAGAGTATCCATCGCAGCATACCACCTTGTCCAACGGATTCCGGGACGGATCCGTGTTCAATTGTCCACCTTACAAATGGCAACTCCCCCTGATCCGGACAGAATCGCATGAGAAAGACCAACATGTTGGTTCTCCGTCGGATCCGATTCTGAGCCCCTGATCAATCGGACGCGAACGATCGGACCAGGTGGGCTGCATGCGATTCCGGCACGATCGTTTCGCATGCACGCGCCCGGAATCGATCGTGCCGGAATCCGGTGCGAATCCGACACATGTATGGGGGCCTTAACCATAATCGCCGACAGTTTTATCTACCAGAAGAGATTGTTCCCAAAATACACGATGGGCCGATGCCAGAACAATCTTGAAATGATGCTTTCAGGCGCAGGAAGTGGGTGTGCACTCACATGCAATCTAATGTAGCTGGATATCCTACGACTTGAATGACTGCAAACCCTCAGAGATGTTGTTTGCTCAGACTTGAGTTGAGGTTTTAAATCCCGAGCAAAACAGCTGAACATTTCCGGCTGTGTGGACCAAATGTTTGAGGGGGTGTCTATTTATTTAATTTATATATTTGATTTATTAAGGGGTGCATGTATAGACTGGGGTGCACATGACTTTTTTTAGTGAGCTCCTCATATGAGTGCCAGGAGATGGTGTTTGGTACTCACCCCATATGTATGGGGTCATCCTCTCTGTCTCCCTCACTGTTCTTTGCTTCAGTTTCCTGCATGGTAGGTTCTGCTGCAGATGGATCTCCCTGTTCCTGATTGATCCTCGGATTAGCTGTCTCCATGCACAGGTCACCAGCTGGCTTTGGGTCAAATGTAAAGCAGGGTACAGACGGCTGGATAATCGAGCCGTCCGATGTACTCTGCAGCAGCGTGATGATGTCATCACGCTGCTGTCAGATATAGGAGCAGCCGGGGAAAGCAGAACTGCCTCCCCAGCTCCTCCTCCTCAGCCGAGCTTTGCCTGGAGAACCAGGCAAAGCATCGGACATCGTCGTATTAACGGTCATGTCCGCTCGAAAACAGCGCAAAGAGCAGACTATATGGGTCAGATAGATGGCCGTGAGCGCGCACGGCGCTCGAAGCGGCCAGCGATTTGACCCATATCTCCACGTCTGTACCCTGCTTAACTCTCACAGTACAACATGTTTGAATTCTCATACTTCAGTAGTACAACCCTGAAATTTTATGGCTTAGTAACTAACTCCTGAGACTTGACCGAGACCACCCTGGGCCGGACCTGGGGTGGCTAACCCCTGGGACTTTAATGGTACAAAAGGTCCACATACCATTGTGTATCAAATAGACAATGTTCTTTTATTTATAGGATACGTTCTTAGCTTCTAGGTTGATAACAGACCCGGGACATATACTCCTGATGAAGCCATTAAATTCAGGGTGAAACGTGTTGAGTTGTTATATATGTGAAGCTATATACTGTATGATAAACCCTTTGTATAAACTACCTGTATGTTACAATGTATATTTTTATATCTTTGTATGCTTGTTTGCTTTTTGTCTTTGTTTATTCTGGTCGTTTCCAATAAAATTATTCTCTATTTGATAAACACTGGTATGTGGACCTTTTGTACCGTTAAAGTCCCAGGGGCTAGCCACCCCACGTCCGGCCCAGAGTGGTCTCGGTCCAGACAAATATTTCATAGTCATGTGTTGGTTTCTTTGGGGATGTTGGTACAAACTTATTATTATTTAGATGCCCTGATATGTACTATGGATAACTCCTGAGACAACCTGCAGTCCCAATGTCATATTTTTATCGTCATATTCCAGCTGTCACTCACTGCTTTTCTCCGTAGAAACCACTATAGCAGCCATAGCAGTGCTATGGGGCCCATATTCAAAAGGGGGCCCACCACTCCTAGAAGGGCAGGGATTGGTGTGACAGGTTGGGATGGAGGGGGCATAAAATTTTTTGCTATGGGGCCCAGTCATTTGTAGCTACACCCCTGCTTTTCTCTTTTTAAATTTCACACCTTACATATGCCGACTCTGGACTTCTAAGGGTGTTGAGACCTGGGGGATGAAAGTCAATCTTTTTTTTTGGAATATTAATTTACATTCCCAATGTCACCCCCCTATCTGCAACCTTTCATAGTTATTAGAGATGGTCGAGTTTTCTTTTTCAAAAATTAGACCATTTTGTCGATTTCAAGTTAATTGCAAAGCCCCTGAACATGGTATCATCACCAAGCTTGAGATTTAGAGAAGGGATGGCTGTATACTACAAAAAAAGTATTGCTCTAACACAAATTATTTTTGCATAAATTAAGTTCAAAGTCAAGTCAAAATTTCGAAAATCGAAATTTCGACTTTGATTTTGAACTTAATTTATGCAAAAGCTACATGTGATAGAGCAAAACCTTTTTTTTTTCAAAGGATGATGGTGATGATACCATGTTCAGAGGCTTTGCAATCAGCTCACAAAGTCAGCTTGTTGGAAAATTCGACCATCTCCAATAGTTATTCATGTTTCCCTGCAGTTATCCAAGTGACATAAATTATATACATGTAACATTTAGCTGTGGCCGCCCAGACACGGAGCGCCTCCAAGTTTGTTAGTACACATATGAGCTTTGTAACAATAATGCAGGTACGCAGAGCTAGTTTTTTGCCCCTTTTGAGCACCAGAGTACCACTTATGTGCACCCCTGGGTATAGGCATTTTATAAGAGCGCTGTCTGTAGGTAGCCTATAGCTGACATATACCTCAAATTTATTCTCAATGGAAGTATGGTCAATATTCAAAATCATATTCATTTTGCACACCATAAGACGCACTATGTCTTATGGTGCATAGACACAACCACACGTGGCTGTTCAGCTGTCTGTAAGTTTTAGATTTTTCCTCTAAGGGCCTTAAACTTTTAAGGAGGGTTAAGAGACCCAATTTTTTATCATTGAGTTTCAAGAAATTGAATGGTGAACATTTAGTGAATGGTGAACAAGAAACAATTTCTAAAATCTCAGTCCCAAGAGCAACAAAAGATTCTTTCACTGTGTAGCCCCAAAATTTGATGGGTCCAGGCAGTGCTGTTTCTAGGCTTTCAGGGGCCTATGCAATTTCTTGCTTAGGGCCCCCTGTCGACCAGGCAGGGGTGCTATTGTTGGAGTTGACAATGCGCCATGCAGATCCCTCCCTATACAGATCTGAACATTGCAAGGGATTGCTGGGATTGCAGTGCTGGAGGGGGAAGGAGAAGAAGAAAAGGGACACAGCCGTACATTCCCCTTTTTCTTCTTCTACTTTCCCCTCCAGCACCTAGGAGGGCACCAGATATGTGTGCACGGGAGTCCCATGGGCCCTATAGGAGAAACAGCCCTGGGTCATGGAAGACCTGGACACTTAAAAAGTGTATTGAATGATGCTGGCCATCAGACTGAGGACATCTAGTGGTAGGATACTGCTAGTGAAATCTCAGGATTGCAGCAATATATTTTATAGGTTATATGTAAATGATCCAATTATTTTACCTATTTTTTATTCTGTTTTATTTAAATTTAATAGGGAAAGTGTGTAGAATGACATCATCACATTGTTTTTGCATTTCAGTCTGCTTAGATTTAGTGAATATCACATCTCATCCAGTGTTTGTTATTGGAGTGGATCAATGACTTCATGTGATGAATTGCTGAGGGCTATTTTCCATCAGGAACACTTGTGTTATGGTATAATTATGGTTGGGGTGTTTCTATCTATGTATTGGCATGCACTTCGTTTTCAGTTATCTAAAACACATCAGAGGGAAGTGCGTTGGCGGAAAGACACTCAAATGAGGAATAAAGACTTTGCAAATGCCAAAAATTTTGATTTTGTCCAAAAAAATGATCAAGTCAATCAAGGTCATTTTAATTTACAATAATGTGATGTTTGTAGAAAGCTTCAGTCCCAGAACGCCATATCGACAGCCTTATCTGTGTGTTAGCAATAGTTTTCACTTGTGGGCTTGTGTTCTCTGGGCATCATAGACCCGTAGGCGTGACGCCTCCATGACGCCCAACCCATGGTGAGCAGATTGCCTGCGTTCTATTCACCATAATTTATTTGAAATGAACAAATGCACAAAAACTACGCCCATTGCCTTTCCCTCCTTGTGTCTCTAACATCATATGCACCATTAATGCCCCATTTGAATATCAATGGACACGTTGATATTACAAACTTAACAAACATACAAACATAACAAAATTCCGACATTGAGGTTTGGGTCGTGTTGGGTTGCGTTTAGATAGACTGGGTGCATTGAACTTTCAGTGCCAGATACAAAACATAAAGCCCAGAAAATAGCATTATAATTGGGCAGGGGTATGTGTACACTCTGCACACTGTTGTGACACTGGATGTGTCATACTGGAATGTACAGTGATCTTGATCCAAGTATAGATGTAATCATGAAAACCATTGGCAAGACGTTACTCTACAGACTAAACAATCTAGCCCATCTAGCATACATGCAGCAAACAACTATTAGACCACATATGCTCTGCAAAGCTCTGCTGGTGCTAAATAAATACGGGATAATAATTCAGGAATTGGAAATATAAACTGGCCTGGCAAGGAAGGGGTTAGCATGTTGGTGATTAACTGGGCCATATATACATGTCTGCATTGGTAACACAAGTTCACAATGCAGACATGTATATATGGCAGAATCGCCTGCCAATTGCCTACACTACTTTCAATGCGCTTGTCCCCATTGATAGGATCGCGCAGGATTGCGATTGGGGCCGCGGCTCCCCACGTTCTGACGCGCCTATAGACATGAACGATTTGTGATCGCGCGTGCAGGCATCCATTTATTCTATCTGGAGGCGATTTTATTTTTAAATGGTGGTGTTTAAAAAACATATCGCCTGTGAAAATCGCATGGTCAATTGTCTGGTGATCGCCTGCTGGCAATTGGGAACATAGCCAAAGTGAACCGTCTGCAAATTGACCCATTCCACTCCAGCCTGCTCCACAAATGGCCTGTCATCTGAATTATTATAAAATACGTATAACGCGTAGTGTGAGCCTAGGTGATGCGCAGGTATTTCCTAATCGGAAAACATTCCTTAAAGGGATATTAAACCCTCATGTAAAATCTTAAATCATATATCTACACTTAACTCGTGTCCACTACACTAAAGTGTATATCCTTGTTAGACAGAAAAGCAACCGTGCAAATTGGAAAATCGAAAGAAAAGTTTTTGAGATAAGGAGAGTACTCCTATTCACAAACAAACACCCAAGGGACCCCATTAAGAACCAGTGGCCCCTGGGCCAAAACATGTATTCATATTTATGTTTTTTTCATATTCAGAGGTACAATTGTTATTCAATTGGAAATGTGTTATCTGTTTTTGTTTTTACTTTGAATTGTATTGAATACAGGTATCACTTTATCCAATACAATGCCCTTTGGCACCCTCTGAAAGGGTTAATTTCAAAGAGCACATCTGGAAATGACACTAGGGTGATTTTTCAGATGTGCTCTTTCAAGTTAGCCTAATTTACATTTGAATGTCCCACGCCTCCCCTCCGCCGATAAATCGGGAGGGGGGGGATGAGCTGCTCTCCACCAGCCTGCTTGTCAGATCAGGGACACCGCAAAACAGTAAGTATGCTCTGCCAGTGCCCCAATCTTCATGGCACCATCTTGTTCAGTGCAATAGTGAGTTTGAGATGGTGCCGTCGCTAACGCTAGGGGGTTAAGAAACATTCAAAATTCATAAAATTCTGTAATCTACTGCCTTACATTGCACATAGCTGTTTGCAGTTATCCGCAAAGATTTGCGATGCAGCTTTACA
This sequence comes from Ptychadena robeensis, assembly GCA_036250615.1. Classification (NCBI taxonomy): domain Eukaryota; kingdom Metazoa; phylum Chordata; class Amphibia; order Anura; family Ptychadenidae; genus Ptychadena; species Ptychadena robeensis. The sequence goes on along the minus strand of CM070040.1, from coordinate 58,897,940 downwards.
GCTTCTCTTCTTCATTCTGTGATCTTAGCCAGTACGAGCACTGTGTGTATTGCGCGTATCCATTCACAATGCGCACAAATATGCGCCATATATTCCGGTACACAATGTTGGAGCATAATATGACGAATATCCGCCATTGTGAATATCCCCAAAATATTGCGAATTCTCGAATGTCGGATATTTGTAGAATATATTCGAATTTCAAATATTCTCGCTCAACACTAGTAAGAATGTATTCTCGCCGGCGAAGGGGGCGGGTCACATACCCGTACTGGCAAGATGAAAAGTGAACATGTGATGTTTGCCATGAACTGTCTGCCCTGTGGTGAAGGTTAGGGCACGTAAGAAAAGTGCAACGCGACCAAAATGCTGGAAAAACTTGTCACAAACTTCCTGCACTCATTCTTATTTATAAAGCACCCTTTATATATGCACCAGGCACTTCCTGTTTTGCGGTGGCTACGTTTGAGCTCTGCAGAGCCTGTATGTAACAACCGCTACGTTCTCATCCTGTTTCACGCAGGCATGTGCCACAAGAAACTCACACAAGTGCTCCTGGGACTTGTAGTCCAGGGAAGGAGGCCTTGTATAGACTGAAGGGGGCACTGGCCCAGGGAGACATAGGAGAACATAGAATACTGCACGTAGAAAATACCCTGTTTCCCCTATGATAAGCCATCCCCATCAGATAAGACACCCACCGATACCTGCCCCTGCCCGAATCTCCCATTCGGTGGTACAATGGGTAGCTGTGTGGCACAGAGTGATTAGAAGGGGACAATGATGGGCACAGAGTGATCAAATGGGGCAATGATTGGCACAGAGTGATCAGAAGGGGACAATGATGGGCACAGAGTGATCACATGGGACAATGATTGGCACAGAGTTATCAAATGGGACAATGATTGGCACAGAGTGACCAGAATGGGACAATGAATGGCACAGAGTGATCAGAAGGGGACAATGATTGGCAAAGAGTGATC
>CM070040.1:58865348-58888403 GCA_036250615.1 Ptychadena robeensis | reverse complement strand
AGGGAGGAGCCACAAGCTACTAATACAAGGGTTCACATACTAATGCACATGTAAGATTTTTAGTTGTTGGGACATAAACCTCCTTTGTTTACCTAAATAATGAAAATATATTTCTTTTTGTGTGTGTGTGTCTACTATTTGGAAGGTGTGCTTTACAAATTGGGATTTAGATGTATGTCTAATAAGGTTCTTTAAATATTTTTTTTGCACAAACAGTGACCATGTCTGGAGGGTTCACATACTTTCAAGCAGCACTGTATATGAAACGTTGTATACCTTACCAATGGCCACCAATATGGTATTTAGTTGATCACCATCTGCCAACGATCTTCTGCTCTTCAACCAACTGCTTGCTTGAGCATTGAGGTGGTGGCTGAATGGCAGTAGCCACCCTGGAGCTCCCTGTCCAAGCCATGAACTGAGGGCCGTAGTAGTGCTACACCTTTATACCTGATCCTAGCTCTAAAATATTCACATTAAATAATAATAATTTTCTCACTTTTACAGCTTGATAGCATAATAAGCTTTTGGTGGCTCCACTACCTTGTTATCTATGTTCCGGTCGTTGAGGCATGTCAGAGGAATGTACGCGATAAGGAATTATAGATATTGACGTATATTGTGACTGCTTGTTATCTATGACTTATTCTTCATGTTCTGTCATGTAGATTCAGAATATTCCTTTTTTGCATTCCTTACTGGCGTTTTTTTACTGTTTGTCTTCACACCCTATATGTGGTATTCACAGTTATAGCCAAATAATTTGCCTATAACAATTGTCCTGAACCTTTTCTTAAAGGGCCAGTCCATCCAAAACAGGCATGACAATGCCTTCAACCTAAAGCTAGCCATACACGTTTGGATTCTCCCTCGATTCTTGAGGGACAAACTGCAGTGTGATGACGTCATCATGCTGCAGCCAGCCCCTCAGAGACCCTTCGTGTGCCGGACATTACTTTGTATGGGATCGGACGGGAATCTACCAACATTTTGTATGACCGCGCAATTCAACATGCGGTGGATTCCTTGAGGATCTCGCCAGGTGGGCGCACCAGATTTTGGGGGGATTGGTGGGAATGTGCACGGTGGTCGATTGGCCGAATAATTGGGTGAAAATCAGCCCGTGTATGGCTACCTAAAGATTTGGGTTCTGATGGTATGATGGTCAGTGGCCTTAAATCCAACCATCTGTTTTCAGCTTTAAAATGTTAAGTGACAGGTTTAGAACTTACCTGATTTTTTTGTCTATAAGATCCAAAATTGGGGTAAATTATGTGTGCGTCTTATTGAAGGCTCAACCACTTGAGGTTAAAAGGCTAGCATGGCACTATCAGCCACTGACCAAGCTTGAATTCCAGGAGATGCAGCAGCTGTCAGAGAGAAGTCCTTCCACATGCATCTCTGCCTCCACATGCTTCTGCATCTCTGCCTCCACTTGGTGTAGCTTGCATTTTCGGAGGTGAGAAAGTCAGGAGCCAGAGGTGAGAAAGCTATCAGAGGGAAGATCAGCTCTTGGCCAGTTCTTCCCTCTGCTTCTCTGCCTCCTAAAACTCAAGCTCGGCTTTTCGCATTGCCAGCCATACTTGAGGGAAGTGATTGCGGAGCAGCTAGTATTGTATCTGTTAGTTGCTTAGCAATCAATTCTTTCTGTAGTAGTAAAAGCCATCCATCAGCTGCACAGCTCTGTGTATAGGGGTAAGAATTATATTGCGGTGTGTCTTTATACCCAAAATATGGTATTTAAGTCATGTAACATTTGTTACCATACTGTAACACTATTTGTTGTTGTGCTTTCATTGGTTCATATTGAGTTTATGTGTTTGTTCTGTAGCTGTTTGATGCAAATGACCTCTACACTGGTGAGAATTTTCCTAAGATTTTGAGCACACTTTCTGCAATTAACAGAGCTACTGAAGGTAAGACATATGGATGCATTATAAGATGTCTAGGAACAGTCTGTATGGGGAACAGTATTTATGGTTATATGTTAATGTTCATGTTTATGTTATTAAATTTAAAGAATCCATTCTGGTAGCCAACCAGTACCCTTGGTTTATGACTAGATCAGAAATGGGCAAACTAAGGCCCCGGAGCCAAAACGGGCACTTTAGTCTTTTAATTTGGCCCTTTGTCATCTTGGTGTCAAGACCCTCTGGCTCCTCTCAGTCCCTGTTCCCATTCACTTCAATAAAGTGAATATACCAGCTAGAGGATAATTGTTTGGATTGTCTCCTATAGGCCATAGTTTGCCTTCAATCGAATGTTTAATCAAAAGGTTCTATTTATTTTTTCAATTTTTTTTGAACATATTACCTTTTTTTAAATATCCTCTCCTAGCTACTAGAGCTTTGGACCGCTATGCCGGGCGGCCCTTGTAGGCTCTTGGTCCGGCCCCTATGTCACATTTAAATACCCATTGTGACCCACAAGTCGAAAAGTTTGCCCAAACCTGGACTAGACCCCTGAACAAGATAACTAAGACATGTTACCAGACAAGAAGCAATAAGAACTATTAGACATCAACTTAACACTTATTAAAGATGGAGTAGCCTAGAATGAACCCTGTTAAATTTGTTAAACTTTTTGCAGATTATCTGCTTAATATCTGCCTAGGTCCCCATACACGTCTAGATTTTCCTTTCAATAAACTTAAAAAGAAAATTTTTGGGGTCAGGGAAATCGTTGATCGATTGTAATCTATGCCAACCGTAGTAAGATATTTGATAAAAAATTTTGGGATCAACTGAAAGCGTAATTGAATTAAGGTCCAATTCCAATACAACCGATTAAAATATTCCAGCATGTCCGATAATTTTTCTGCCAAAACTTGAGAAAAGTTGATACATGTTGAGAACATAAAATTGTTAAGTTCTTGGTGTAAATGTATTGTACTTATTTCCTTGACAGAACAGGCATCAAAGCGGCCATGTTCTCGAACCCTTTCTCAGACGCATAATTTTCCATCCTCCTCACAAACTCCTCTGGGAACGGACTGCTCATCAAAAGTTCTAAGAAGACAGTCAAAGCCTGTGGTATGTTCCTCTGATCTGCTTACTAGTCTGATTTACTGTACATAGGATAACACATAATTTGCCACTGGATACGTTTATAAAACATGCTGTAAACCATGTAATGTGGGTGGACTTGGCCTTAAAATGCAGGAATGAGCCACCTGTGGACTCCCCACTGGAAACAGTTGGTGTCATCCTGAACGCCAGAGGAATTTCAGAATGGTGTAAAACAGGCGTAATACCCAAAGGGTTGAATCATGTCATGTGGAGCCTTTAGTTCTGACCAATATATTTTAAAAGAAATGTTGATGGGGGTATCTAAATGGTGGATCCTCCTGGAGTTTTGTAACGAAGGTGATTGAACATGCGGTTAACAATTCACAACCTGTCTGTAGCCTATATTATGAATCAATGACCAATTATGAGTAGGGAGGTTGGATGTTAAGAAAATTGTTGTAAAAGTTGTCCCAGTAACTTATAAGATATAAACCTAACATTGTGTGAATCTTAGGCTAAATTTACACTGTTGTTTTTCGAGTTGCTTTCAGCCTGCAAAATAGTGCAGGGGTTCGCAGGTCGTCTAGATTAGGACCTCATGGAGGTCCTATCAGGCTAAAGCCCGTTTATGGGTCGTCTACCTGGCGGTTGAAAACTGCCAGTGTAAATGAGCCCTAAGTTCATTAATCAGCATTCATACTCTCCTTGTTAAGTATGTTCACCTTGTAGAATTTTCCCAGGGTAGGACTGGGTGGAGCATATTGCTTTGTAGCTCTTGAAAGTTAGCAAAAGCCTATGATAAGGCCATACTAAGGGGGGTCTCCACAGAGTTTTGTGATCTGTTGGGACCCCTACGCTTAGCGCAGTGCTTGGTGGGGGGTTCCAATGGATCACATACACTTTAGCTGGCCGGCTGATGCTATGTTCAGACATCCGCCGATGCAGAGGTTAACGTATTGCACTTAACCAAGCAGGTAAAGTGTATGTGATCCATCGGAACCCCCCGCCAAGCACTGCGCTTAGCGAAGGGGGTCCCGATGGATGTGGAGACATAGCCTTTGGCTACAACATGGTGCATGCCTGTTGCCTGTCCCTTCTGGGTTCCTGGGTCAGCTAGGAAGACATTGGCAAGGATACATTGAACTGCATTGACCTCCTTTGTGGTATAAACATACCAATTAGCAAGAAAGGTTGCCCCAAGGTATGGAGGAGGGGGTGGTGCTTTTTCAAATCTAAAAACATATGACCCTGATGTTAACTTGTAAGTTTCTCTGTGGTGAATGACTTTTCAAAGTTGTCAGTCCCGGTCTATAATCTTGGTGACACCAATAATAAAGTAAACAATTTTAGGTATCCTCATATAGGCTAGGATTAGAGTAACCGTCACCGTGCCAAATCTCTTTACTAATCGCAACTTGATGAGCTGTAGATTTTATTGCTGTAGACAATTTAAGACAGGGGTGGGCAAATTTTTTGACTTGTGGGCCAAAAGCCACAGCTTGTTTTGGCCGCATGGTATAGGTGTCCTAATTCCTCCTGTCATCAGTGTTGATGATGTGTGGCATGGACATTGGGCATCTTTTTTCATTTGCTGTTCCCCTTTCCATAAGAAATAACCATACTGCTAAGGGGGGTAAATAAACAAACTAACCTGCCATATTTCAGTCAAAATGCAAAGACCTTGGTCACAAGACACCCTGGCTCTCCTCCTGAGTGGTGACCCAAAGAAACTTTTCACCAAGTTAACAACGGGCAGGATTAAAACACCAAATGGGTCGGATTTAACCCCTGGGCCTTAGTTTGCCCATGTCTGATTTCTGGTAATGTAGTTTCTCAAATGCACACTATTTTGAGGTCCATGTATATAAAGAGGACATGTTAACCAGCTCTTTGGAGAGTCCATAATCCTTCTTATGTTCTCTCTTATGTCCCCATAGTCTTATGTTGGTAACATAGTCTAATCGGAACTTCAATTAACCTACCACCAGGGGAAGATAGCAACCTTTTGCAGATGATGTCATGGCTTCGATCCTACAACAAGGCAAATGGTGCCCATGTTTGTTTTATTAACTTAAGGCCCCCACACACGTACCACCGGTACGTCACTGGTCCCCATTCAAACTAATGGCATCGGCCAGAGATTTGAGGCCACCACGCACAAAGCAAGTGTTGGCCTCGTCAACTGCAAAGTCAGCCGCAGATCGGGGGTGCCCACATGGGGCGACAGATCCCTGACGCCCCAAAGCTTGGTCGGCCAGAGAACGGACATGTCCATAAATCTCTGGCCGATGCCATTAGTTTCAATGGGGACCGGCGCCCCCATTGAAACTACCGGCCGGCACACAAAGGGTGCCTGCCGATGCTGTCAGCAATGTAGAGCAGCTTGATGACGTCATCATGCTGCACTCCACAGGGGGCCTGATCTGGGGGCCTTTACGGACATGACCGTCGGCGAAAAAATCGTCCGCCGCTCATTGCGCGCATGGCGGCCTTACCTCTGCATCATCTAATCTGTAATAACTAAATGATTATATTTGTGTGCACTCATGTCACTACATGTGTACTGAAAATGTAAAAAACATCTCTGTTTTCAGAATTGAATATCATAAGGGGAGGTTATGTTATGCTTTGTCCTACAATGTGCATCTTTCCGTTTTAAAATGAGAGGAAATAGCTCTGCCAGTGAAAAGGTTCCATTTTTTATCTACTTGCCTCTTGGTGGAGCTGACTACTCCATTAAGAATCCCTTCGCCTTCAGATATTAATTATAAAGAGTGTTTGTACATTCCTAACATCCTTCTTCTTATTCCTATAAGGACATGAGCGGTAATGGCAGCGTTCAGCTACTTGTGAAGGCAAAATTTAGTTTCAAGCAGCAGAATGAAGACGAGCTGTCTTTCTGCAAAGGTGACACCATCCATGTCACCAGAGTGGAAGACGGCGGCTGGTGGGAAGGAGCACTGAATGGGAAGACGGGCTGGTTCCCCAGTAATTATGTAAAAGAATTCAAACCGAATGGTAAGTTCACAAAACGGTTTTAATTGTAAATACTCATTGTATACCTCTTATTGAGTTAGTGCCTTGGAAAATATTGAAGTTTGTCATTAAAGTATGCCAGCCTGTCAACTATGCTTTTCTGACAGAAGAGATCAGGAAATGAAAACCAACATACAGGATTTTTCGGACTATATCAGGGGGAAAAAGTGCCTGCATCTTAGGGTCTGAATGTGAGACCACTCGCATTCGGACCATAAGATGCAGGCACTTTTTTTGGCTCCCCGCCAGCTCTCTGGCAAGGAGATTAGCTGGGGAGCTGTCAGAGGTGAGATCTGCCCACGGATGTATCTTCCTTCTGAACTGTATAATTGCTTATGCGAACAGAGCCCTGCTGGTATAAGCAATGAAGAGAGGGATAGATGAAATCCCATCTATCCCTCTCTCCATGTCTGTGGGAACTGAAATCACTGCAGCTTACATGGACACAGGCACAGCAAGATCGGGAGAGGAGAGAAGACTTGGCAGCCTTACCCCCCTCCTCCCGATCAGTGAAGACGTGACGTGCTGTGCTAGTGACATCTACTGGTTGAATCTGATATTGCAATAATTTAATCAATTTCATTAACCCAATTGATGTGAACACTTTTATATATTAAATATTTTCCTGGTTTTCCTGCTTTAAAAACTGGGTGCGTCTTATGGTCCGGTGCGTCTTATAGTCCGAAAAATACGGTAACCCTCTCTTTTATTGATATCTATAGATTTTGTAGATATCTATACTTGAGTATGCCATATATACTCAAGTAAAAGCTGAGTTTTTCAGCAAATTATTGGACTGAAAAACTTGGCTTTTACTCTAATATATACGGTATAGCCTTGGCTTATACTCAAGTCAGGACCCCACTTACCTGTCCGGGTGTTCGCTGGTCTCCCTGCAGACACAGATCATGGATCATGGAAAAAAGGTTTTTCAAAGACTATTCAAGCTAGAGCAATACTTACATAAACCAAACAAATGCATAGAATGCATGTTATTTTAGAGAACATACAGGAATGAACAGACTAAAATAAAATGTATATTTCAGTAAATGTATTTTAACCTCCCTGGTGGTACACCAGTTTAAAATGTTGCAGTACAGGCAGTCAAGGCAGAGTACAATATACTCTGTTGGTTTTCTCCTCCCTTCTCTCCTCTACACACGGGGAAGGGGTGGAAAACCGATGCCGCTTATTTAACATGGAGGTCAATGGCGCATCCTTAGGCAGCAGTGCCATCTTGTGGACATTCTGATAATTTTTTTCTAGAGATGTAACTTTTGCTTAAGAATATTAAAAATTTCAGTCTGACTTTGCCCATTAATTAATCTACGTACCACTTTTAGTACAGAAATCTGGATCTCAGTGGACCACCAGGGTGGTAATATTTTTCGGACCTAGTAACTGACACACCTACTGACTACTGACTTAATATTAATCTGTTGCTTTGATATTTAGAATGTTTGGTGGTTTAGGTAGACCTAAAGTTCTAAATGATAAATACTGATGACATATGCTTCTACTTTCTAGATAAACCACTTTCCCCAAAAGCACTGAAAGGGAGTGACGGAACACAGCTAACCAAAAATTATTACACTGTGGTAAGAAAATATGTCCGATCCAACTTGCAATTATGTGTATTTGAAAGGAATGTGTAGTCAATTATCAGTAATGAGTTTGGTTTGGTGGCTGTGGCTGAAGTTCAGGTATTTGCTTGTTTAGGCATATGGTTTGAGATTCCCTTCATCTTCCAATTATACAGTATATCTGGATTTCATCTATGGCACTAAAATTGGAATAGGTCTAACCAACCAGAAACTCTGATTTCTCTTAAGGGTACTTTGCAGATCTTCCACTCTCAAATGAACCTTATAGACAGGGGTGCACATAAGTGGTACTCTGGTACTGAAAAGGGGCCAAAACCTAGCTCTGCATACCTGCATTATTGTTACACAGCTCATATGTGTACTGACAACATGGAGGCACTCGGTGTCTGGGCGGCTGCAGCTAAATGGTAAATGTATACAATTTATTTTACTTGGATAACCACAGGGAAACATAAATAACTATTAAAGTTGGCAGTTAGGGGTGTGAATTTGGGTATGTAAATTAATTATCCAAAAAAAAGATTGGACGTTTAAGGGTGATCTGGATGAAAGTTAGAGTAGGCACATGTAAGAGTAAAATCTGACAAGAGAAAAGCACTGTTTGACAGCTGGAATATGACTATGAAAGGATGACAGTTGGACTGCAGGTAGTCTCAGGGGTTAGTTACTAAGCCAGAAAATTTCAGAGTTGCACTACTGAGGTATGAGATCTGGGGGTTCAAATGTGTTGTACTGTGAGAGTTACATGTGACCCAAAGCCAGCTGGTTACCTGTGGATGGAGACAGCTAATTGGAGGCTAAATATGGAACAGGGAGGTCCATCTGCAGCAGAGCCTACCATGCAGGAAGCTGATGCAGAGGACAGTGAGAAAGACCACCCTACATATGGGGCCAGTACCAAACACCATCTCCTGGTACTCATCTGAGGAGCTCACTAAAAACATTATGTGCGCCCCTGGTTATATACAATGTCATGGGCTTAACTTTACAGACTGAATAACTGCAGAGCAAGAATAAATTTGTTGCATACAATATAGCTCAATGGATTCATTTTGCCTCCTAAATTTAATCATCTTAAAATATACTTCTTTCTATAAGACTATTTGGGTAGATCCATAGTACAAAATAAATAAATATGAAAACATCTGTGAATCTTTCATAATCTTCCTAAAAGTCTTTGACTTAATAGCTTCTCTTTAGGGGCCAATTAACATGGGTTGAGTTTTTCAATATAGTTGACCTCCTGTTAGCCTGGCATCTTCAGTCTATGAATCTTGCACTTTAAAAAATCCAGGTTTTCTGTACATTCTGTAGGATAGTCTATTTTTTTCAACTTCTGTATTCTCAACAAAATGGATTAGAATACAGACCTGATTCTAAATACACTGCTCAGTGGATTGTGTGAATGGATACTTCTGGCCCTTTTTACTCGCGCACAGGGTGTCAAACCTAGGCTTTGATGTACATCAAATGCAGGGAGGTTGACATTTAAGTCAGTGAATGTGTCTACACATGAGTTGGTGTAATCCGTCAGGTTGTGTTGCATTAAAATCAACAGGAAGCACTGTGTTGGCATCAGCGCATCGTAAGCCTGCGCCATTAGAAATGGTATGTGTTTTTTGATGTGTTGATCAATCTGTTCATAGTAAAAAACAAACACAAAAAAACGGACACATCACAAACGCACCCCTTAACGCATTATTAATGCATGGGTCGCACGTCATTGTATCCACTAATGCAGCCCATCCTTAACCTTCCTAGCGCACCGCCCGTATCGCGCCGTTTACAACGGGCGATCAAGGCAGTGTACAGAGTATCTCGCCGGAGCTCTACACGCATTACTTACAACAGCTGCGTGAGAGAGAAAGCCGGCGCTCCTCCATTAACATGGAGGTCTATGGCGCCGGCCCCCTTCCGCGTCACCGTGACGCGATCGGGGCGGTGCCGCCAACCCGGAAATGCTGCAGCGATGCAGCTTTCCGGGGAGGCATAGGGTCTCCCCGCCGCCGGCTTCCCGTGCGGTTGAGAGGACCCTGTTCACCGAACAAACACGGTTCATCTAGGGAAGTTAAGGCAGAGTGGAGTCAAAGCCTTAAGCAGGGAACAGACAGCTCGATATTGGAGCCGTCCGATGTACCCTGCAGCAGTGCGATGACGTCATCACGCTGCTGTCAGATATCGGCAGGGCCGGGGAGACGGCTCTGCTCTCTCCTCGGCTCTGCTTAAGCTTTGCCTAGAGACCAATTGTCTCTAGGCAAAGCATCGGACATCGGCCGTAATAACAGTCATGTTCGATATTGCTGTTTTCGAGCGGGATTGATTTGTTGAAAACGGGACGATGGGGGCAGATTTTATGGGTCAGATAGATGGTCAGATAGACGGCCGTGAGCGCGCACGACGCTCAAAACGGCCATCGATTTGACCCATATCTCCACGTCTGTACCCTGCTTTAGACACACAGTGGACCAAAGTTATAACGTTGGATAAAGTTGTGGGCCAACCATGTTATTGAAAAATAGTCTACAATGAGGACGTTTTCCTTCTTATCAGATACAACCATGAAACTTTTTATCAAACAAACGTTCACTTGCATAAAAACCAAACTTATACTATTATAAATGTGACATCAAATGTTAAAAAGACACAGCTGTACCGTTTATTTCCTAAAATCAAAATAAAATGTTTTAATTATAGGCCAGATTTGGCCCCTAAGGGGGGTTTGTACGATCTGTCGGGACCCCGACTTTAAGCATAGTGCTTGGCAGGGGTCCCGACGGATCACATACACTTTACCTGCTCAGCAGATGCTGTGTTCTCATGGCGCTGAGCCGTTTCACTGAGGCAGGGGTTAACATAGTCCAGTACAATAACTCCTGTACACACTGCCAGCTAAAGTGTATGTGATCCGTATTAGCTCATACCTAATATTCTTTAAATGCAAATTTTGGTGCTCTTTATATCATTACTAGGAATAACAAGCTCTCCAATGAAAAGTTCTCCTTCAGGAGAACTCCTAGAGAAGCACATTATCAATTTGATCAGCAGAAATAATCCAGCGAATCAGGAAAGATCAACACGATCAGCTGATCAGATTGATCATGTGCTTCTCCATGAGTCCTCTGGAAAACTTTGCCATCTGTATCCATTATCAACTTCTGTGGTTAACATGTGTTTCTGCAGTGACCCAGTCTTTAGATTTTGCTGGCTGCAAATATATGATTTTGTTTCTGGTAATTGTATAGGAAACATGTTAATAAATAAACAAGGAAATTACCGAAGGTCAGCTTTAAATTAGTTTGCTCTTTTTTCATCTCTATCAATAATTGAAGGTAAATGTATGGCAAAAAAATCTACCGAAGGACATATCAGGAGGATCGGAGTGACCCTTTGCCGAAGTCTATCCTTCTTAAGGTGGCCATACATGTGATTTCTCTGTTTAGTTGAGCATTATGATTGATCGTTTAATTGGATACGTTAAAAATAGATTTATTTTTTCCCAAAAGGTATTGTATTGATTACACTGCGTGGTTGTACCATCCATCTTTGTTAGATCAACAGTGAATATTTAAATTGTCGATCACATTTAAAATGAAGCAAATAGAAGTTGATGTATGCATGGATCGCTTTACGGAAACTTTTATATATTCCTTTTATATATCAAACTCTTTGGGCCTTATTACTCATTGTCGGCTTACTGACCACTGTTCTTCCCCAGGAACCTGTGATATATAGCAATAAAAGTACTTGGCATTCAGTCATCAAGTTTCCATGTAAAATGTGATCATGTGCATTATGCTTGTTGCAGCAGAAACAGAAATTCTGCCATTTTACTGCAGAGCCAACTAAACTCTTGATTATTAGGGTAAATAGTAAATCATGTTAACTGCTGAGTCCATTTACTAAACTATATCTGTAATCCTTCACTGTCCTACTTTGCAGTTATCCTTTTTTTTTTGAATTTATCATTTGCACAATTCAAACATTCTGTTGCAATGATCTAACTTTAAACTTTTTCATGTGTTATTTTTATTCTAAATGAAAGGTATTACAGAATATTCTGGAAACAGAGCGGAGCTATGCTAAAGAACTTCAGTTACTGATATCAACTTACCTCAGACCTCTTCAGTCATACGACAAGTAAGTTGAAGTTGTCCTAAATGTAAAAATTATATCCACATTTAGTTCTTTATGATCAAATACTTTGAGGTTTCCCTCTCCAATGACATGACTGGATGTCATAAACCTAACATAGGCACATATGCATGAGAGCCGCCATATTGTGTGTGGCAATGTTGATATACAAAGTAATCTGTTTAATTTCCCACCTGGTCATGCCGACACTTTACACCCACATCGTCATCAATGATGCCAGGGATGCAATGACTTGGGGAACCTATTCTAGGATGCCATTACCAGTGAACCACCATCACGGACGTCTGAGACTTGCATCCAGGACGCATGAGCCGAATGAACACCCAAAAATAAATTTTGGTCTTGAAAATCAATCCTGATTTGTTAAAGGGAATTAAAATTTCTGCCTTGATTTTCAAACGGTGTGAGTTCCTATTGGGGAGCTTCCTCTTTTTCACTTCCTTACTGTTATAAAAATGTGGTTGTTTTGCCTACATGCCCATAGAGGAGATTTTTCACCACTTGAAAGTTAATATTTACGGTGGAACGTACATAATAATTTATTCAAATTGGCCAATAACAGATTGTACAGGTTATCCCAGGTGGAAGCCAGTATGTCCCAGGCATCAAATACCCAGTATGTCAGTGGTGGGCAACTGATCTGCATCACTAAAGACGCGCATATAACATTGATCCAGACCCTACCCTCGACATATCTCAGCAGGTGGTGGACCAAATCCCGACAGGCAGTTAAAACCCATCAGCACCCTTCCCCCCTCCTGCCCCTGGGTGCAGAGCTTATATGTAGACCTGGTTTCCCCAATCAACATTGACAAATTTTACTGATGTAGTAATGCCAAAGTTGATTAGGGAAGCTGTGTAAGCCTGTGACCACCTTACAGGTGAGTTGCTTTGCCCTATGCAATAACAGTTAGTTTTTGGGGGCCGCCGAACAACACCCAAAGGGCCGCAGGTTGGGCACCTAGGCTGTATATCATCCTGCCTCATAGTGTCATCTAACGTGTGCTCACTCTATCCCTATAGAGACATGCATTAATGAGTGAAATAGGGATGATTTTTCAATTAATATTCAAGTGAACAAAGACTGCAGTCCTTCCTTGTTGTTTCCTAACAAAAGAATGTAAATATGAATAGATTGCTGATAAGGATATCTTATCTTTCTGATGACTTCTTCTTTTTTAGATAACATTTATCATAGTGACCAGCTAGTAGTGTAAAAACTCCAGTAACTTTACCCCATGAATAAAAAAGTAATGTTCTCCATCTTACAGGCATACCTGTCAACCCTCCTGTTGAAGATTGGCGATGCCGATTTCACAAAATCCCGGATTTTTCCCAGGATTTTGAAATTGGGTGGAGGTAGAAGGGAGGGGGTGTTACTCTCCCACCTAAGTTCCCACCGCTTGTGCAGATGATGTGCGGGGTGGGACATTACTAGGGAGAGTAACACCCTCTCCCTCCTAAGCTAGACAGTAACTGAAGAGGAGGGAGAGGACTTTAATCTCCAGATACCGGAAGTGACATCACTGACATCACTTCCGTCATCTGGAACGCGAACGAGTCTGTCCAAAAACCGGAAGTGACGTCACACCCCAGCGAAATTGACAGCTATGCTTACAGGTCTTTAGATTTTCTTAGTTGTATTGTTGGTTCTTTTTGCATTTTTCATGTATTTACACCCTGTGTCCTAGCCAGTACTACATACTCTAACTTAGGGTGACTAAACTCATTCCACCTCATATATGGAAGATAAATGTAACTACCATTTGACAGCTTTAATTGTGGAGAAGGTTAGTCCTAAGTATAACATTTTTTAACCTTTAATGGATGATATTTTTTCAGGTTAAATGCTACAGATATAGCATTACTGCTGGGAAACTTTGAGGAGATTTACACTTTTCAGCAGACCCTTTGCCAGACACTGGAAGAATGCGCAAAGTAAGATGTTTCAGATTTTGTCAGTGGTTTTGCTTTACAACATGTTAATGACATACCTTATATTTAACCTTATATATATTATATATATTATATTTTACCTTACATTTTTATTAAATATGTTTCATAGAGATGCTCATGTCACAGTACCCACATACAATGACTCCTACTGTCATCATCACAGCTACCACTTCTTACCAAACAGGATTGTCTAAAGCTAGCCATACACATTTGGATCTCTCTGTCAGATATCCTTTAGATCTACCAACAACTATGTAGTGCTGGGTCCTCTGTGATTGAACACAGGTAGACCCGATTGTTTAGAAAGTCTCTCATATTACATGGTTTTGGTAAAACAAAAGGAGATTTAAAGGAAATTTGACAGAGAAATCTAAAGCTAGCCACACACGGTTCAATTTTGGTTCAATCGATGCTCGATTAGATCGAGGAATTCAATCATCTAATTGAAAATCGACCTTAATCGCATCAACATACACCCCACATTGAGTTTGCGATTGTGGTGAGATTTCGATTCCAAAATATTACTAAAATACGTCGATTTTGGTCTGGAAACGATTGAAGTTCAGATCGAAGTGGTCTATTTTATTATATCGAATCTAATCGATCCAGGAGAAACACCACAAACATCGACGATTATAAAACGATTTTGGCACAATCGACGATGATTTTCCAACATGTCCGATCAAAATTCGATAAATTTTTCTGCCTTCATCGAACAATTATCGTCGATTGTACCATGTGGGCATTTCTCGATTTTCGTTCAATCGATGAAAAAATTCATTTAATCGAGCATCGATTGAACCAAAATCGAACCGTGTGTGGCTAGCTTTAAGGTGTGTGGGGACTCTTAAGGTGGGTTTACACGTTTTTTTCATTCAATCAACGAAGAATGAAAAATGTTTTGGTTGATTGCACAAAAATCTAGAATGGCCAATTTGTTCAATGGATACATTTTGTTCGAAAGGTCATCGAACATGTTGGCAAATTTGTATCTGTCGTTGTTATTTCGAATGTATTTTCATTCGATATCGGTGTGGACGAACCAAAAACTATTGTTACATCCGATAAATGAACGAACTCTAAATGTCAGTGTTTTTTTGTGATCTTTCAGACAGAATATCCTTATATTCCATGCTTGAATAGTCAGAGGAGGATTGTTTTAATGGAAGTAGCTGGGTAAATAATGTAGAACAAATACAAAATCACTCAAAAGCATGTCGCATTGCCTGTGTGTGACGGGGGTTTCAGAGGTGTCTCCTAACTTGATTATTGATTCACGACCAAAAAAAATTATATACATAATACCCATTATTATGGGTAAATAATGTAGTCTCCGGTCATTGTAAGGATTACATAGACGTAGTACAGCTCTTTATACACTAGATGTCACTATTTTGTTCCTATTAGAATTACAAAGACATACTAGTACTAGGCATAAATGAGCAACCCAAAAAAAAGTGATGTCACAAATACGGCAACTTAAGATGGACAGTAAATTAAAATACAAGGTTTACTTATCATGTATGTAATAAAAATCTAGTTGTATTAATATCTAGTAAAAAGGGACTGTTAAAAACAGTGTTACCGATTTGCATTTGGCTGAGGGTGAGGATTTTTCCTTAAACGTTTGGGATTTGTGATGGAATTGGTCACCTAAATACCTTGACTGTGCTTAAAAAGTTAAAAATATTCAAATTCACGCTGGCTCCTGTCAAGGTCTTTTTCGATCGATTTTAAAATATGATTGTATTAAGTTGATTGTTTAAAATTTTTATACATTTTACCGTCCCATTATGTGATAATTTCAAAGCAGATTGGTTCCTTAACTCAGCCCTGTGCGCATGCTCCATAATACCATCAGATACAAATCCATCCAAATACCTAGAAAACCAGTCCCATACTTGTACCATCTACTGAAATTTACCAACATGTCTGATCCCTTTGCATTTAATTTTGTTCACATTCCAAAATTTTGGAAAAAAATATATTTTTAAACAATTTCCTTAATTCAATAGTTTTTTCAGTCGATCGAATGGAACAAAAGAATCGAGTATGCCTACTTTTATATGTTATCAGTCAGGTGGACGATAAAGGGGGTGGACACTGGTAAACCTTTTGTTAAATTGATGGGTACCATAGAGATATAGATTCATGTATTACTTTTATTTATTTATGCATCTCCCCAATATCAAATATAATGAAACTCTCTCTACTGGTTGTAAAGTGTTCTCATCCATTCCCATTGTAACCTGTTTCAACTCAACTGCTTACAAAACTCAACATGCTAGGTCTTTTAAAGCCAAAGAATACCGATGAAGGCTACCAGAGGTATTCTGTTTTGCATTGGAATTTCAGATATCGGAGGTTGGCTGGCAAATTTATCAATGTTAAAAGCAATCTTTGACTAGAACATTCTTCTATGACATCCCCTTTACCAGTTAGTATTATATGTTTTCACTGCTCTTAAAAGTAGGTGTGCCATAGTTGATATGTCTGTTTTCAGATCACTCTCATAGAAATAAAAAGAGAAACACTTGGGTGTTCCCCCATTCCTGGCACCAGGGGCTATTTTGTTAATTAGAAGCCCGAGTGATCATATTCACAGTGGTGCACATAACTTTATTAGTGAGCTACTGAGATGAGTACCAGGAGATGGTATTTGGTACTCACCCCATATGTGTAGAGTGGTCTTCCTCACTGTCTCTCTCACTGTCCTCTGCGTCAGCCTCCTGCATGGTAGGTTCTGCTGCAGATGGACCTCCCTGTTCCTGATTGAGCCTCTGATTAGCTGTCTCCACCCACAGGTCACCAGCTCGCTTTGGGTCAAATGAAACTCTCACAGTACAACACTGTTTGAACCCTCAGATCTCAGTAAATATCTCAGCATCATTTCTCAGTAGTGCAACTGTTCTCTTGTCAGATTTTACCCTACATGTGCCTACTCTGATTTTCAGATCTCTAACACCCTTATAAGTCCAATCTATTTTTGAATTAATAATTTACATTCCCAAATTGACACCCCTTACTGCAACCCTTTTAAGTTATCATGTTTCCCTGCAATTATCCAAGTGACATAAATTGTATACATTTAAAAGTGATCATATTCATTCATATTCATATATTTGTGCATATTCAAAGTTACTGTCACTCTTTTTTAAATCTTTATTTTACTGTTACAGGTTGCCGGAAAACCACCAGAAAGTTGGGGGTTGTTTCCTGTCCCTTTTTAATCAGTTTAAGTGTTTATACTTGTCATACTGTGCGAATCACCCCTCAGCTGTGAACGTCCTCACTCAACACAGGTAAGTGGCTTAAAGTGAACATGTAAGGACTGCAATATAGAAGTGTTTGGTACTTTTACTCCAGACACCAGTCTGCAAGTCTTTTAAGACTTTTACTGCAGGCACCAGTCCCTCAGTGGGTTTTTTACTGTGATGTGGGGTCCCCTTCTATAAAGCTAGCCCAATGCCATATGTCAACAAAGAGGAGACCCATCCTTGAGCTAGAGGGGTTGATCCCCACAATTTGGCCAGTTTTCTGGGGAACTCACTAAAGATCTGGGGAACCCCTTTACCAAGGGGACCACCACTACACTCCTTATGAAATGAGTACATTGGTCTCTAAGACCCTTAACCCATTTCTGAGTGGTAAATACAGTTGCCTAGAAAAATGTCACCACACACAGAGATTAAAGTTATCCTCTCTTAACAGCACTGTTGTTCTCTCAACAAGTTGATCGTTGCTAAAATTTTGCTCAATCGTACAAATATCTGACAGTTTTTCTAGATATTGTTTACAATGGTATTTACAATTGCCCTACGCATGCGCTCCATAGTACGATTGTAAATCGATCACACTGTGTTGGTGGTCCGATCGATCGATGTTAGACTGGTGCACGATCGTAAAATCGCCCAACGCGATCTAATCAAAGATCGATCAAGTTGACCCGTGTATGGCTATTTACAGTATAACTAGCTGTCTTGTTTTCCCCTTAACTTTGCCAGTGATAATTCTCAAATTTTATAACTTATAGGACATATTTCCAGCAATTGCCGCATACAAATGACTAGATTTCAATACATATTGCACTGACTAGCTGTCAGCCCATTACTTTGCACTTATGAAAGAACATTTAATCAGACTTTTTGAATTCATTTGTAGGTAAAGTGAAAAACAACCTTTCATATTCCTCCAGGGAGCATTGCTTTTAGAGGCTGTTGAAAACAAGGAAAAAAGTAGAGTACATTAGTGGGCAGTGTGTGTGCCAATTTGTTCTTTTAATGAATAAAAACAATATCTGCAGTGATGAGCAGCACAGGCAATATTCGTATTTGCAAAATATTGCACATTTTTTGCCTAATATTCACAATAAATTAGACAATTCATAATCTGGTCTTTATTACCTTTTATTAAGAAAATCAGCATTTGTATACTGCGAACGCAATATGTGTTGTCACTGCGACATCTAGTGCGAAAATGCACTTGCAGCTGCAGTGTAATCACTAATGATGGCCGAACTGCCCACAAGGGCAACATGGATGTTCGCCCTTCTAGCCGGCGAGCAGTACGGGTGTTCGACCCGACCCGTTTGCCGATGAGATGGAGCTCTCTTTTCCATTACTAGAAGGCCGGCTTCATGCCCAGTCTTCTAGTGAAAAGATTCTTCCTCCAGCAGGATCTCACTTTTCCTGATCCGCGAGTGGGGGGATCGGACTTTTACAAAAGTCCGCCGTCCACCTGTTCGCAGGCAGACGTCAGTGACGTTACACCCGGTACCTGGAATGCATAGTTCCTGGTTACAATAGCCGGATGTGACGTCACGTTAACCCGGAAGTGGCGTCAGTGACGTCACATCCGGCTATTGTAACCAGGAACTATGCATTCCAGGTACCGGATGTAACGTCACTGACGTCTGCCTGCGAACAGGTGGATGGCGGACTTTTGTAAAAGTCCGATCCGCCCATTCGCGGACGGATCTGGCCGATGTTCGGTGATCTCACCACATGAGACAACACTCACAGAAGTATCTACTGATCTGTGATTTTACTGTCTGCGTTGGATACCCTGATCGTATTCAACTGCTCCGCAGAAATGCTGCTTTGCTTGGTATTTGGTTTATAGAACGTGAAGAAACAGTTGGATTCTTCCTGAAAGTGGTAATACTGGTTATATATACAAAATAGATGAACGTCTTCTCTTTGAACTAAGAACTGTTTTTTTTTACTTAGCGATGAACTGGAAAAATTTATGGAGGCTCAAGGAGCAGCCAGCCCAGGAATACTGCTGCTGACCACAAGCCTCAGCAAACCATTCATGAGACTGGAAAAATATGTCACTCTCCTTCAGGAACTGGAAAGACACATAGAGGTAAGCAAGGTTCATTGTCCCCGTGTCTGTGTGGGTACCTTCAACTGTCTACACTAGTTAGTTGCCCCCCATCCCTCCCAAAAAACTGTCCTATGTTTGTTACACATGACCTTCACAGTTAGTTAGTTAGTTAGTTAGTTAGTTAGTTAGTTAGTTAGTGAGGTAGTGAGGTAGTTACATATATGTGACCATTGTAGGGTAGATTGTAACCTCTTGAGTTGACTATGTGCTCTGTAAAGCGATGCATAATATGTCAGCGCTATATAAATACAGGTTAATATTAATACTTGTACCGCCTAACAAAATTTGTTTGCATGTTGCTCTTCTGATTTGTATTTTGAGTGCTCAAATTTTCTGCTTACTCTGTCACTGTGTTTTTGGCAGCTTAAAGGTGGGTTTACACATTCAGATTTTTTCTTCAATGTTGTTGTCGAACATCATTCGTTCATTTATCGAATGCAACATTCGATTTTTTGTTCGTTCATCGCCGATATCGAATGAAAATACATTTGAAATTACAAATTTTGACAGACAGATAAAAATTTACCAATGTGTTCGATGACCTTTCAAACTATTTTTTTTTCCGACGTATAAGACGACCACCAACTTTTCCAATTAAAATATAGAGTTTGGGATATACTCGCTATATAAGACTACCTCTCTTCCAATGCACATGGAATAAAAATTTTTAGCGGATGTGGAGCTAGGGCATGTGCCTACTCTGACTTTCAACCCCCAGATCTCCAACACTCTTAGAAATCTTTTATTAGGATTAGTAATTTATATTCCCAATTTGACCCCTATCTGAAACCTTTCATAGTTATTAATGTTTCCCTGCGGTTATCCATGGGACATAAATTGTATACCGTATTCTCCGGCGTATAAGACGGCCCCCAACTTTTCCAGTTAAAATATAGAGTTTGGGATCATCTCTTTGTATAAGACCACCCCTCTTCCAACGCACACCAAATAATTTTTTTTATGTCTACTGCGATTTTTATCCCCCAGATCTCCAACACTCTTAGAAGTTCAATCTTATTTTGCATTAGTAATTTACATTCCCAATTTGACACCCCTATCTGCAACCTTTGATAGTTATTAATTTTTCCCTGCAATTTTTTTTTTGATTCTCTGGATCCTCCCAGCTCCTCCCCAATCGCTTCACCGGTGATCCAAAAGGGGTGGGGGGAAGGCGGTGCCATAGACCTCCAAGTTAATGGAGGCGCATGGCTTTTTTTATTTTTTTTCCAAATAAGCTTTATTGAAAATTCAATTAATTGAAATTAATCTCAATCTCCCTGCAATACCAATTTTAGCCACAATGTCACTAGTGAGCACACTTGCCGTCAGTAGCAGCCAGCTACTTTCACACACATCGGGAAGGAGAAGGAGGGGGCGAGGGGGATGAAGATTTCTCCCTCTGCTTCTGTCAGCCAGCGTGCAGTGCACAAATGTTCCTGTGTTTAAAAGTCGTCTTATATGCCAATATTATATTATATATTATATTGGCCAGATATATGGCCGTGAGCGCGCACAGGTCTGTACCCTGCTTTAATCTAATCAGCGTGCTCTGGACTCATGGCAGTGCTGCATCACCTGTGTTCTCGCAGATGCAGTTTCAGATGCTATTACAACTATTTGGTAGTCCATGACCTGGGGAAAAATAGTTCACACTATACCCAGTGCATTGTTTGTATGGGAAACCTGTTCTAGAATTTACACTTGTATGTGCGTATTATGCGTTGAGTTATGGGTTAATACATGTATGTGTATTTATGTATTGTGTAAATTTTGTTGTAATGGAAATGCTAAAGCTGCTTGTGTATAACGTTTACAAAACACAGAGCTTACAGTGCGAAACAGCTCTTTTAGATATTTTGCGTCCTCTCAGATGTTCTTCAATAGAACAAAAGTAATTTATCCTCCCAAGTTATCTCAGGTTGAGCTTCATCGATCATGAAACTCAACTGGAGATAACTGTGGGGAAACTTACCTGTCTGCCGGATTCCCCCGACGATTCTCTGGATCCTCCCAGCTCCTCCCCAATCGCTTCATCGGTGATCCAAAAGGGGTGGGGGGAAGGCGGTGCCATAGACCTCCAAGTTAATGGAGGCGCATGGCTTTTTCCCAGCACAGAATTATGCTGGGGACCTCCAAATGAGCTAAAACTCGCGGCTGCATTTCATATGCTCTGCCGTGATCGCCCGTGGCGTGCTGCTCAGGAAGTTATTCTCCTAGCTGGTTCGTCTGAGGTGCCCCCTTTTTAAAAAATAATCTCATTGTAATCCGGTGCAATTTTGTGTCCTCCTCTGGCCCCCTTAAACTCCCCGGTGTCAGCGACGCTGTAAAAAAGCAACACCGTCTCCATTACATGGAGGCCAATGGCACCGCCTTTCCAGTGTCATAAATGATATCATCAAGGTGGACCTGGCATGATCGACAGTCCACCGATAGAGAGGACTGCCGTGGTCTTTCACCGGACAGGTGAGTATGCACAATGTGAGGGTGAGTTTTGTTAGTAGACTAACTGACCCCAAGGTTAAATGGTCAGGTTGAAAAATATACACATTTCAGGAGAAAATAGGTAAAACTATGTCTGTGTTATCATTGGTGGGAATTCTTCCCATTCCAGATCCAGTTCCTTTCTAATTGTCCTGAATTGCCCCCACATATGTCAGGGTTTGTCTTTAATTGTCCTAAAAGTCAGGTGTTTCATTTCACTTTCTTGTCTAAATAAAACATGGAATACATGAAACACTTTTGCACTAGCAGACCCCCTTAACGGCCATCCAAATGAGCATTTCTGTTTAATCCTCAGATGCTTTCCAAAGATTTTCTATAAATCAGAAATATACATCTATCTCAAAGTACCTAAACATTTTGTAGGTATAATTTAATGAATAATTTGCATGAAATCTAAGCAATACATTAACTCTATGCAGAAGACCGGGCCAGTCTGCCGTTTTTGCCCAGCATTCTCTGCAAACATGGATCATTTGCATAGTAATAAACACATTTGTGTCATACCTTTTATTCTTTCTTTATCTCTGTAGTGCAGTGGACATATTGCTGCATATAGATGGCTCATACACCGTTGGCAATAATAGGTTTTTACCTCTGAATAGCTGATTGCCACAGTGTAAAATTGCCAAGATGCCAATAAATGTAATTTGGCTAGAATTATGCATAACTGTTGTCTATGTTTATGTTCAGGGTATAAATAAGTCACTCTAGCAGAAAATCTGTCAGTAAATTGGATTAGATCAGGAAAGTTGGGTTAAAAAATTTTTTATTTTTTATACCACACATTTTCCCATACTTTGTAGCTGCCGCCTCATATGTATTTCTAATGCCCAGGTGCCCAACCTGCGGCCCGGGGGTAGCATGCGGCCCTTTGGGTGTCCTTTGGCAGCCCATCTCAGTCCTCCCCTTGTGGCCCACAAAACCTGTTATTGCATAGGAACTCACCTGTCCACCATACCCCCTGCTTTCAGGTCCTTACCCGGAAACTTCTAAGAGGAGAGGTGATAAACGGGATAAGCATATGTAAAAGCCGATCAGTGACACCTGTGGCCCTCCATATCAACTCAGTTGCCCACCACTGTTCTTATGCCTCTATATTGGTTTGGCACAACATTGCCTACTATAAGGAACTGTATTTAAAGGAGTTTCTTGTGAGGGTCCAGTCCAGCTGACTTGTTGGCTACCATACTGTAGCTGCTGAGGAGTCGATCTTTCTAAAGCCAGAATCGTCATTTATTTGAATTACTGTTCATGTGCTGTGTTCCTTGTAGGAAGATTCATTTTATTTGTTAAACCCCCCATACACCTTTTAGATCACTTCATACAATTTCCTTTAGATCTCCCAACAACTATGTAGTGCCGGATCCTCTCTGATAGAATACACAGTGATTGGAAGGTATATATCACTG
>CM070040.1:58854754-58865248 GCA_036250615.1 Ptychadena robeensis | reverse complement strand
ATCACTTCTATGTAGTGCCAGGTCCTCCCTGATAGAATACATAGTGATTGGAAGGTTTAGGAAGCTCCTCATCTTACATTGTTGTGGTAAAACAAAAGTTGATTGTACAGAAATTGTATGGAAAGATTGTAAGGTGTATGGAGACTCTTACGCTGACTACTTACTGCCACCAGGATTCAAATGGATGAAATATGTATGCTTTTTTAGCAGTCACTAGAAAATTTGGGGAAATCTTCCAATGGGTACATGTTCCTGAGCCAACTGTCTAATGAGGTTTTTAAAATATTTTATGTTTATCTTTATGTTGTGTCTACAAGACAGAAACTAAAGATATTTTTCCAGTAGGAGACAGCTTATAATAAAATATAAATAATATAAGTTTCAAATAATATACACCTTGCCTAAAAATACAAAAACACATTTCCTAAGGGACACTTTGAGCTACCTCCAGTGGTGGTATGTATTTGTTTAAAGAAAAAGTCAATTTCGATGATTTCAAGTTAGTTGCAAAGCCTCTGAACATGGTATCATCACCAAACTTGCTGGAGATGTAGAGAAGGGTCGGGGTATACTACTAAAAAAAGTATGGCTCTAACAAAAATTGTTTTGCATAAATGATGTTCAAAGTCAAGTAAAAGATTTGAAAGTTGAAATTTCGACTTTGAACTTAATTTATGCAAAAACTACATACACTAGAGCAAAACTTGTTCCCACAACCCTTCTCTACATCTCCAGCAATGTTGGTGATGATACCATGTTTGGAGTCTTTGCAATCAGCTCACAAAATTCAAAAAATTCGACCATCTCTAATGATTAACAACACAAACAGATCCTTTACAAACAGATGTTGTTACTACTGTGTATTAACCCATGTAATTTATATATGTATAGGTTTTAATGTTGTTATGTTTCTTTCATTTCAGGAAGCTCATCCAGATCACAAAGATGTACTCAGAGTCACGGCCTCCTTCAAGACCCTTGTGGTAGGTTGTCAGTTTGTATGGCTATTACCTTTGTGTGCTGTAGTAAGGGCATCCATCATGTGTTATGGATCATACTTGTAGAGGACATTCAGGTTAAAGGATATGTTCATTTATTATAAAAAATATCTTGATCTCTTACCTGTTCATACTTTAAATAGTTTCTTCATACATGAAATATGTTCTTTTTTCATCTCTTTGCCCACTATCCTAAATGTTGAAGTAAACTATTTTTAGTTTGTGATTGTGTAATGGGGTTAGTTTAATCTTAGCCCGGCCTATCCTATCATTGTATGTATCCACCAGCATTCTTAACATATATGATTTTATACAATATCCAAATATCTAGTAAGTTTTAATGTAGGTGAACCCTGTTTGCAGTATACAATTTTTGGCATTATTTGGCATAACCAAAAATAAAGTTGCAACTTTTTGCAGATGTTTTTAGTGAATATTCTAAGCACCTTCATCCCAGTCTATTATAATTTTACATTGGTAGACGGTAGGTGCCAACATTCTTGGGAATGGTATAAACATGGGCATATGATTATATGTGATTATCTTGTTTATTATCTACCCATTATCTGAGCTAAGCGCCCTCATAGAGCTTTAGATTTCTCTGTCAGATTTCTTACCAAAACCATGTAATATGAGGGACATTCTAAACCATCAACATGTGTTCAATCGCAGAGGACCCGGCACTACATAGTTGTTAGTAGATCTAAGGGATATCTGACAGAGAGATCTAAAGGTGTATGGCCAGCTTTAGCACTAAAGGCTGTCTCTGTGGATAGAAATAATAGTTACTGTATTTTTTGGCATATAATACGCACTTTTTCACCCCCAAAATTGGGGGCAAAAAAGTGCCTGCGTCTTATACGCCATATGCGCGACCCCCCGGCTGCCGGTGGTCGCACCTTGGCTTCCCGCCAGCTCTCCCGGCACGGAGATTAGTCAGGGGATCTGGAGGAGCTGTCAGTTCAGATGGGAGAGCCAGCCCTGAACTGGCATGGGCAATGAAGACAGAGCTAGATGAACTGGCATCTACAGCTCTCCTGTCCGTGGAAACAGCAATCAGCTGCCCCACGGACACAGAATCAGTAGCATCGGGAGAGGAGAGAGCAGAGCACAGCCCAGCCCTTCTCCCCCCTCCCTCCTCCTCAGATCAGTGTAAAGTATGATGTGTGTTCAGCGTCGGAGAGTGTACTGCTGCTAGTGACACCTTCTGGCTGAATTGAATATTGCATCCATTAAATTCATTGCATTACCCAATTGATGTGAAAACGTATTAAATCTTTTTTTTCTGTTTTTTCTGCCCTAAAAACTGGGTGCGTCTTATGTGCCGGTGCGTCTGATATGGCCAAAAATATGGTAGTCCAATGTCTCTCACTGGAGCAAAGAGGCCTCAACAAATGCATGCCACCACCTGTCCTGAGCAATATTTCCTATGTTGGTGCATGATGCCTATTTCCTCCTCCAAACTTCTTCTCCAAGTTTTTTTTATCTCCCTCTCTTTCTTCTGCTTTTGGGATTGCACTTTATGGCTTATTTCTCAGTGAAGTTGTCTTTTCAAAGAGTATGGCCAATCCATCCCAACTTTCTCCATTTGATGTGTGACCTCTCAAGTTCCCACAACTCTTTGTTAGAAGTTACATTTGGCCACCAGATGTTTAATATTCTTTTAAATATCTTTTAGTGTTAATTTTAAAGCTTTAAATAAAGGTTTGAAGTTTTCTTATTACCTCCACAGATTCCATGTTTCACATCCATACAGTGGAACTGCCCACTCTTTAATATTCACAGTTGAGTTTTTATGGCTATATTGGATATCCAATTGTACAAAGGCTACTGTTGACTTCTTGATGCAGTTTTTACCATCAGCACTGTCACCCCATCCATTGTCATTAGATGATTGTATGTGTTTCCCATACACCTGAAAGTTTTTGCTGTTTTTTGTATATTTTGTAAACTTTGGTTAAATATCAGAGTAAACAATTGACATCTGCAAGGTCGATATCTTCTATCTTCAAAAAAATAATTCTCACAAACTTATACTTTCCATCCTACCTATCAATCTTCTGTATCTCAAGAATATAGATAGGTTGAAGAAAATTTGTTTGTGGGATTTCTTTTTGAAGATAGAAGATCTCATATTTGCAGATGATGTTGCCCATGAGCAAATATGAGAATAATGCAGTTGAGTTGAGACCCTCAATACCTAAAGGGGGAAAAGGGGTTTCAGTACTGGTATCAGGCAGCCAAAGCCTCCAAATGTCCTTTTCCCTAGGGAAGCACAACAGGAGCCTATAACCCTAAGTACTAGGGAGTAATGGGATCCCTTCCAACAGGGTTCCCCGTAGGGGATGTTCCCAAAAGAAGCTGTAAGCACTCCCTCACAAATATTTTTTAAGATTCCAGAAGGACAACATCATGTCCAAAATAGAGGTGCAGGGTTTTGGGGGAATACAAATACATTCATAACAATAAATAAGTGTCCAGTGAAAAACCAGACTGACCTTTAGTCCAGCTATAATAATTTGGTCATGGGAAACCCCAGGAGGCAAGTGCTTTTTGGTGCCAAAACCATCCACAACCACCATGCAAGTTTATGGCACCCCTGGCCTGCCACCCCAAGGGCACAAACGGCGCAAGCTCTTCTTTTTTGCCCTTCTCTTGACCATCGCAGCACTGTCCATTAGCATGTACTAAGCAGAAGCTTCTTTCTTTTACCTGCACTTATCTTAGCCAAAACAGATCAAAAGGGTTCAGGCAGCTATACAGCTCAGGCCATTATTCGTAATGACTTGTGGAAAATGTCCTCCCCTTCATCGGACTCAAACATCTGTATATCAAGAATTTAGTAATCACCATTCAACCCTTTGTTTTGCTCTAATTTGTATATTTGTAAATTAAGTTGAAAAGGTCTTAATCATGGTCCTAAGTGGTGAAGTAGAACAGAACTCACGTGATTTAAAAAAAGAAAAACATCAACTGGATAAGTTGAACTTGGACTATTTGAGTCATACGATGATGGAGCTGACGTTTCAGGATGACCTATTTAGAACACTGCAGATATACATTGTGGGCTGGAAAATAGATAATCCGCCATGGAGGCTGCACTGTGTAATGTTATACTATGTCTCTACATATGTAACTTGTGTGGGAGGAGTTTCCTTCCTTTACTGCCGTATCCTGAGCATGCAACCTATAATTAACCCTTAAAGTTAAAATTCCCTTGTTGTTTTATCAAAAAGTCTTCCTTCTTTGATCTTTACATCGTAGTATAAATAAGCAATGCTTGTAGATTAAGTTTTGCCTATTGTTAATTTTTTTTTCTTCACTATCTAAAGCAGTGGTGGCCAACTGAGCTGAAATGGAGGGCCACAAGTGCGGCCCTCAGCACCACTAAAGGGCCGCACATAACATTTTCAATCTAAACTGACTTGTATAAGCATTTGTAA
The DNA here is from genome assembly GCA_036250615.1 of Ptychadena robeensis. Taxonomy (NCBI): domain Eukaryota; kingdom Metazoa; phylum Chordata; class Amphibia; order Anura; family Ptychadenidae; genus Ptychadena; species Ptychadena robeensis. The sequence continues at coordinate 58,860,807 of CM070040.1, read as the reverse complement.
TGCAAAAACGACAGCAGGCAGAGCTAGAAGACATTATTTATAATTTTTAAGTAACAAAACTTAAAGTTTTAAATGATACTTTAAGCATTAGGGAACACTGTAGTATGGCAGTGCACAATTTTGTGTCATATTGGCATATTGTGTCATTAAAGCCTCATAGATATCATCATAAGCTTTGATTCAAAGGGTATATGCCCCCTATTCTGACGTAATGTGCAGCAATATATATAATCATCCCCTGTTCTTTGGTGGAATAATGGGAGCATAGGCACTCAACAGTCTACTGATCCCCCGCCAACACTAGAGGAGAAGAGGAGAGGCACGCCTATCACGTAAGTTTATCGCCTCTCCTCCACTTCCCACTCTAAGAAGTTCCTGAGTGAGGACCTGTCAGCAGGGGATCGGCGGACAGGTGGGTTCCTATGACCTATGCAATAACAGTTAGGTTTAAGGGGCCACAAGTGGAGGACCAAGGGGGGCCACTGAAGAACGCCCAAAGGGCCGCAGGTTGGGCACCTGGGGCATAAACCATGCAGAGCATAGAAGCTAATTGGTGAAAAGTATACTCTAGGACACTTGGCAAACCTGGACTATTTACACAAAACGATGTTGGATTTATAACATCACTTATTAAAATACATACATATCATGCTCTGCATAAATCATTTCTACCCATGGCAATGCTACTAAGAAAATAACATATACAGCCACAGTAAAGCAATTATATCAACCCTATCACAGACAGATTATCCCATTACCAAGTATGTAGGCCTGTTTAATTGGTTGCTTGAAGTGAAAGAAAAACATAACCTACTTTTTTTTCTTAGGATATTATGAATCTAATTATGCAAGTTTACTAGAAGATTCAAAAATAGTTAGGTTTTATGAAGAGAAGACCGCAAACTGTATACAGATAGACACTCATTTTGGAGTTTGCTTTTCAGTGGTGCTACAGTTTTTACAGCGCTCTATCCCTAGCACTCAATCTGCTTTAATCCCCAGCAACAACACGCTATAAAAAAGCGAAGAATGGAGGATACATTACATATAGGATCTATGCAGAAACATCTGTTACATGATGACCAGCTAATACATAGTAGCTAAATGTCCCAGGCTCAGGAGCATGCCACCTGTGTTGGTTTTAACAAATATAATATTGAAATGCAAATATTTCAACCTGATAGGATACTCTGACACATCGCTTGGGTTTCTATGACATAATTACTTTTTTGAAGGTACTGTAAGTGCTCCTACATATACTTACATTATAGTCAGGGATGCACATAAGTGGTGCTCTGGTACTGTGTCTGGGCGGCCGCAGCTATCAGGTGCACCTAAGGAGTCTGGCTGTCAGCCATAGGGGGAAGAGATCGGCAGCACAATCTGCATCCCTCTCACATTAAATAGCTGTACAAACAAATTCACTTTATCATGTATACACTACTGGAAAAGTTAAATTTTTGATTGCCAACATTCTTTCAGTTTTTATTGTTAAATGTATACAATTTATGTCACTTGGATAACATTGGGAAACATAAATAACTATGAATGGTTGCAATAAGGGTGTGAAATTGGAATTATAAATTGCTAATCCACAATAAAAAGGGTGTTGGAGATCTAGGGGTTGAATGTCACAGTAGGAATATGTAAGGGTAAAATCTGACAAGAGAAAAAATGTTTGAATGTTAACAGTTGGAATATAACTATGAAAGGTTGACATTTGGACTGCAGGTAGTCTCAGGGGTTAGTTTCTAACCCAGAAAATGTCAGGGGGTCACTACTAAGGTATGAGATCTGGGGATTCAAACTGTATTGTTCTGTGAAAGTTACATTTGACCCAAAGCCAGCTGGTCACCTGTGGATGGAGACCGCTAATCAGAGGATCAATCAGGAACAGGGAGGTCCATCTGCAAATGAATCTACCATGCATAAAGCAGATGCAGAGGACAGTAAAGGAGACAGTGAGAAAGACCAACCTACATATGGGATGAGTATTGTGGGGGATCAGCTCAAATGGGTTGCTCTCAAAGCATCAATCCACACGATTATGTTCCTTTTAGGGCTCCTGCCCATGTTTGTTTGTGAAACAAACAGTCCCAAATTACAGAATCACCCTCACAGGTGTTAACATCCAAACAAAACCAAAGTCCTGAAAATGCCAAGCCTCCTGTCTTGGCACTGATCAAACAAAGTTCCCAACCTTTGGGAAACCTTAATGGCCTGCCTCCTGGCAACCATCAGCGTTGGGCCACACACACTCTGTGTGCCCTGTATTCACTGCACCCAGCAGCACTGTCTCCCACATCCTTGGGAGCCCTGACTGAATGGCTTCAGCCTCCTTTTGTAGAGACACCCACCTCCCTGATGTCCATCAGGTGTAGTTCCTGGATGGAATGGGAAGGCCCACCCAGTTCCTTCCTCTCCCATCCCAGAACCCAGAATCGCAAAACAAAATCTAAAACAGCACAACAACCTACTATTGTTGTCCAACAATATCCTGGATTCCTTCCAGGATACCCCACCTGATGGACCACTTACACCGTGGCAGATGACTAGTATGTCACAGTACCAAACACCAGCTCCTGGTACTCATCTGAGGAGCTCACTAAAAATGTTATGTGCACCCCTGATTATTGCTGTAACAGCTGTAATTTTTGCCCCTGTTCTCTTATACAGGTTTTTCTCTAATTGTTTTGGGTTGCATTCCGAACACGCTAAAGATGCAGCAATTGTGCACGCATAGAAATGTGCCTTCAAAGATATTACCTTCAACATTTTGCTCTATAATCACAGTTGCTTGTATTGTTGTTTCTTTGGGGATTTTTGTACAAAATTTACAATAAAAAGTTTGATACAAAAAAAATGCAAACTAATATTTTTAAATGCAATCATGGTGATCTGATTAAGGGCTTGTTTATATTTACAACGGAACCCCTCCGCTAAGCCTATACGGGGTCCCGACGTAGCAGATAGACTTACCTGCTCGGCGGAGGATCTGTCTTCCCGACGCCGAGCCGCCCTGCCAATGTACGGCTCAATGTATTTGAGTACGTTCAGCCTCTGCAGCGGCGAATGTGTAAACATCATCCGCCAAACAGGCTATATCAATGTGCTTGATCGTATAATGCGGGGGTACCGACGGTAATGGAACCAAAGCTTAACTGTAAACCCTGCATAACGTATACCCAGCAGGGACTTACAACAATTTTTAGCAGCACTGGGATATATAGGATACAGTGGTACATTTTATTGAGTAATCCAAACACATCATGAGCATCAACACAAAATTTAAATATTGGTACTAATACACTTTATTGCACCGATAGACTAAAATGTAAAACCGTCACCTGACAAAAAAAACACTTTCAGTTAAATGGGGTGATCTTGAACAGTTCAACCTTTCGTAGAAGACCCGCTTTTGTTTGTCATCACACTTTCCAGGGCTTTGTGTTCTGAGAAATGTTCATTCCTCTGAATGTGATCATGGGTGGCAACTGAAGAGATGCTGTGGTTTCTCGTAGCACTAGAAAACCCAACCTCAGGGGAAAACCATAGCTTTCATTAATGCGAGGCAATCCCAGTCAGTGCCAGTCTGACTTTTACACGCACTATTATTGTGGCTGGAACTTATTTTAAGAAATGTAATTTGTTTCACATTTAAGCACTACAGTGGGATAAATTAGTGATTGATGTATAAGGGGTCATGTAAACTGCCAGCTCATAAATAAACATGCCTGTGTATTAATTACCATAAACCATGCTATAGTATATGTTAGAAGAAGTCAGTTTACCAAAAATGACTACAAGGTTTAGTTTGGTGTTCTATGGGTCTTAAAGCTGCGTCTACACTATGGAATACTGCACGGGTTTCCCCTATGGCAGTCGTTCACAAACGGGGGGGGGGGCGCTGGCCCTCATTCTTAACATGTGTTTGAATAGGGAGAGGGGGCTCAATAATATTCCTAAATAGAAAAGGAAAGTTTGAAGGAACCACTGCCCTATGAGGAATGACGTGCCAGTCTATACTTGTCTGCGGTTGGGGGTGGTGCGGCAGTGGGTGCGGATTCACAACGCCTGCCCAGGTGTTGGGGATCCGGGGGTGTTCTGTGGCCGCACCGGAGACACATGCCACACCCATTGGTAAACAATGGGCGCAGTGTGTGACGCAAGCAAACCTCGTGTAATGTGTTTACGGGCGCAGTTTGCTAATAGAAATATATAGGACACGGTATTGCCGGCACCCAAGCCCAAACAGTGGCCAGAACGCCCGCCCACTGTTTGGACTGTATGGGCACACACCGACGTGCCGTTAACATGCCCACGGTTGCTGGGGCGATATAGGTTAGACCCAGCCTTAAATAATTTATTAATATAGTAATACATGAGTTGATGCAGTCTACTAACTGTTATATAAAATAACAAATACAGATAAAAAAATCTCTGGGAATTGACCCTAATGCAATTATGTTTGCCATTTGATATGGTGTACGTATGATGGCTATGCTTTCGGTTGGTGATGATTGGAGTGGGTGCTTAACAAATGCTTGGAAGATTTTTTCAAACATTGAATTGAAGATGAAATGCCACATGATATGGAGATCAAAGAGCACCTTTAAGCGTGTGCTTTAAACTGTTCTTCTGAATTAAGTACAGGTTCCTGAGGTGTGTTTCTACAAGCAAGACTGAAGAACATGCCGTAGATAAATACTGATCAAGACATCATGTACATAAAAATTATAACAACACATAGAATATTGGATTAAAAATGTTCAAATAGTGTATAAACAATAGTTATAAGTGTATGCGGTCAACAACATGCCAGAACTCTCTTTTAAGGCCCCCATACACGGGTCCGTTTCCCATCGGATTCCGGGACGATCGATTCCGGGCGCATGCACGCAAAACGATCATCCTGGAATCGCGTGAAGCCCACCTTGTCCGTCCGATCACGTCCGATCGTTCGGGGGCCCAGAATCGGATCGGACAGAGAACCAACATGTTGGTCTTTCTGATCCGATCCTGCACACATGAGGGGGAGTTGCCATTTGTGGAGTAAGCGATCGGACACGGAATCATCCAGGAATCCGTGGGACAAGGTGGTATGTAGCGATCGGACACACTTAATTGGTCGATCGGTCGGACCTCCGATTCCCGCTGAGATCGCCGGAATCGATCGGATAGGTGATTGATCGGCCATGGAATCCGACTGTGTATGACTAGCTTTATAGTTGAAGCGATTTCTTTATTGGTACATGGTCATACTTGTGCTCCCAAATATTTGAAAAATTTGCATTCCCTCCACCATCACCAGCCCTACCACTACCACCATCTTGCATAAAGTCCTAATTCTGCTTTCTTAGTAATCAAACTGACTGAAAGGACCCTACATGACAGCCACATGAATGGTAGGAACTGGTGATGTATACCGAATTTTTAAGACTATAAGTCACACTTTTTTACCAATAAAATCAATGGGAAAATGCCCCTGCATCTTATGGTCCAAATATGTAAAAAAAAATATATATATACCGTATTTTCCCGCGTATAAGACGACTGGGTATAAAAGACTACCACCCCAACTTTTCCAGTTAAAATATAGAGTTTGGGATATTCTCTGCGTATAAGACCACCCCTCTTCCAACGCACACCAAATAAACATTTTTATGTGTACTCTGAATTTCAACCCCCAGATCTCAAACACCCTTAGAAGTCCAATCGAAATTTTTGGATTAGTAATTTACATTCCCAATTTGACACCCCTATCTGCAACCTTTCACAGTTATTTTTTATGTTTCCTTGCGGTTATCCAGGGGACATAAATTGTATAGATTTGACAATAAATTAGCTTTAATCTCAATCTCCCTGCGATACCAATTTTCGCCACAATGTCGCTAGTGAGCACACTTGCCGTTAGCAGCAGCCAGCTACTTTCACACACATCGGGAAGGAGAAGCAGGGGGCGAGCGGGATGCTAAAGACCTCTCTCTTTCTGGATCTGCGGAGCACACCTTCGAGCTCCCCTAGATGCTCGGCCATGGACAGGAGTGCCCCCC
>CM070040.1:58840144-58854723 GCA_036250615.1 Ptychadena robeensis | reverse complement strand
CCCCCCCCCCCCCCATGGCGGCACCCAGCATAAAGGACGACCCCCGTCTTTTGCATGCATTTTCCTGTGTTAAAAAGTCGTCTTATACGCCAAAAATATGGTATAAATATTTTTACATTTTTTACACATTTGGACCATAAGATGCAGGGACATTTTCCCATTGATTTTATTGGAAAAAAGTGTGTATCATAATCATAAGCGCTGCGTCCCATGAGACTGGAATTTGTTGGTTTCCCTCCAGCCAAGCTGAAAGGCCTCTGCTAAAGTTACAGCCCTGACACTCTGTTGGAACTAAGATCTCCCTCCTGGCACTGGCCGTTGCTGGAGCATTCTGTATATTTAGTTGATTGCGTCTCTGAATTTTTTTTTTTTTTGTTTTCTTTTGGTCTAATTTTTTCTCCGAAACTACAGGATGGTTCTTATGGTGTTGTGCGTCTTGTAGTGCAATAAATACGAAAGTTACCCAGAAATAAGATTATTCACAAAAAATATTTAGTGAAATGCCAGTTTGGTTAAACCCATTAAAGCCAATTTAAAGTAAGTTAAAATGTAGAATGTAGAATGTAGAGATCCCAGGTGGGTGGTGGCTTTATATTGGTCTGTTAGCAAACTGGACTCCTAATAAAAGGCAAGAGTATTTGAATTTCAAAACACCAGACACCATGCTGATTGCTGAATGCTTTTGAGAAGCAACCCAAGACCACAGCGGCCCAAATCACATCCTTCTATACCACCAGAAATACCAAGGACAACATTTTATTTTATCCTTAAAATACATTTACATATTACTCTTTAGATCCTAGGTGCCCAACCTGCGGCCCGGGGGCCGCATGCGGCCCTTTGTGCATTGTTTGGCGGTCCCCTTTGGTCCTCCACATGCGGCCCCCAAAACCTAAATGTTAATGCATAAGGCATAGCAACTTACCTGTGAAGTGGTCACAAGCTGACCTGGCTTTCCTAATCAACTTTGGCACTCCTACATCAGTAAAATTGTCAATGTTTATAGGGGAAACCAGGTCAGGAGGGGGGTGGGTGCTGTCGGGTTTTGACTGCCTGATTGGATCTGGTCCACTGCCTGCTGAGATATGTCAACAGGGGGAGGGTCTGGATCGATGTTATGTGCGGCCCTTCAGTGATGCCGAGGGCTGCACTTGTGGCCCTCCATATCAACTCAGTTGCCCACCACTGGTCTAATGTCTGGGGCTGGCAGATGCCAAGGACAAGTTACATGCCTTCCTGTGGATTGCAAATTTTGAAGAGGAGGGTTAATGGTAAAGCTGAGAAAAGACGTTTCGAAATCTCCCGTCAGATCGACCCCGCATGAGAATCGGCTGGGCACCCTTTTTTGCAGTTACTTTTGATGAGACATGTCTGTCATTTTTTTGATCGATTTCCCGGCCGATTTATGGCCGAACTTTTAAACTTAAGATTTGTGCCTGACTTCGCGGCAGATCGTCTGCCCTGAGAGCGCTAATGAATATAGAATGGAATGGTATAACATTTCCCCTAGGTGTACTGGCCTGGCATACCAATAATTATGTCTTTATACCGTATTTATTCTTACCAAGCCATGACAGACACTACACCAACTATTGACCACATTGCAGTATAGTGATTCCTGCCCTATGGGTTTAGCTTTTGGACATTCATTATGTCATTGAGGACGTTGTACATAACCAAAATGGAGAATTGAAAGTACTGGTAAAAAAGTACCAGAGATTTATATGTATGTTACACATTTATAACGCGATCTTCATATTTGTTTGAATCTAGGCGCAGTCTCAGGACCTACGCAAGAGGAAGCAGCTGGAATTACAGATACTTTCCGAACCCATCCAGTGTTGGGAAGGAGATGACATTAAAACTTTTGGAAATGTTGTGTATATGTCACATGTCATGGTACAGTGTGCAGCAAATGAGGTATGTGGCATCAAATTGTACCTTTCACTGACCTGTACTGCTACAGATTCATCCTTCTTGTTCACAACGTCACTTTAACTAGCCAAATATCTCAAATTGAAAAAAAAAGTTAATAAAGTTTTCTTGTTTCGATGTCTACGATGAAATGCAAATTACATATGAATGTTCCCATTTGCCACTTGAATCCAGCAGGAGGTTTCTCAATAACTGTCAATGATGATTTGCTATTATGTGTTCCATAATTCTGATTTAGAGACTTAAAAACTGTAGGACATGTGTTTTTTTACCCAGACTGATTGCTGTATTTCACTTCTGAATTAGGAAAAAGATGAAAGGTATTTTATGCTGTTTCCAAGTGCACTTCTAATGCTGTCTGCTAGTCCTCGAATGAGCGGCTTTATTTATCAGGTAACATCCTAAATGCTTTGCATTCACTAAATAGGTATACTAGGGCTCAATGTATCCTGGTTAGGAGGTCACATTGTCAACTTGTTTTGGGGAAGCCAGGTCCTCCTTCTTAGCTGTACACACTGGTCAAGGGGAAGCCTTGTGGTTAGTGACTAAAGCTGGACATACACGCATAGATTCCCGAACGATTGTTGTACGATCAATCACCACAATCGACAAATGATCTAGTTGCTTGATCCGTGGCTGATGCTTTGGTTGGGGATTGAGGGCCCCCATCAAACAGGGATTTACAAACATGTCAGATCCCAGTTTGATCGACATTTCATTCGAGTGGGCAGCGTTTGATTCCTGATCAATCACCCCAAACGTGCACGCCAATTGACCATTCGGGAATCGAATGGAAAATCTACCCCTGTATGGGAACCTTTATGGCTGTAAATTGTATTCGTAATCACTGCAACTTACATCTGAATCAGTGGTATGATAATAGAAGGATACATAAATATATCAGTTAAGCTCGGCATAGACGTTTCAAAAAATCATGCATGCGATTCCGGAATCGATTCCATTCACAGAATCGATCGCACACTGCACCATATGACACCCTCGATTCCTGGTCGATTCCTTCCCCCAATCAATCGATCACAGATCGTCCGATCTCCAGCTCGCAGCTGTTCTAATCGGAAATGATGTGGGTTGGATGCCAACAGGTCGATCGATAGGAATGATCCCATGTCTCCATTAAGGTCCGATACTTGCTCGATAAATCTTACGTGCGATTTAGGGTCAAATCCATCGATTGATCACTTTGTGCATGCATCGAATTGTGATCGATCGGGCGATCGATTCTGGTGATCGATCTCCCAGAAATCGTACAATCAGAAAATGGAGACGTCTATGCCCAGCTTTAGTAGTGTAGCATGTATATGGCTTCTCTTGTATCTTAGTTTAAAGTTGTTCATACCTGCCAAGCATCCCGTTTTGGCTGGGAAAATTATGTTTTTCATGTGACTTTCCCGGCCAAATTCCAATTTCAGGAAATCCCGGATTTTTCCCAGATTTTGAAATCAGGGTAATTTTGGAGGAAGGGGTGTTGCTCTCCTTCCTAAGTTCCCACCCCGCTTGTGCAAATGATGTGCAGGGTCGGACATTAGGAGGCAGAGTAATGCCCCCTCCTTCCAAACTTAGCCAACTACTAAATTGGAGGGAGGGGAAGTAGACCTCCTTACACAGGAAATGACGTCTGGATATAACTTCCTGTATTTGGGAAGCGGACGTCCGCTTTCCATATACCGGAAGTGATGGCTGTGACGTCACTTGCTGATCAAACTGCGCCTGTGCCGGGATCGGGCACAACCGCCGCCTCTCTGTGTGCCGGCGGCTCTGTAGAAGGGCCGCAGACACACGGAGCCCTTCCGTCCTCATGTCTTTAGCCGCCATAGACCTCCATGTTAATGGAGGGGACGCCGCTCTCCTCTCCACACGCCGCTGGCGTCTATTTGACACCGGAGGTGTGTAGAGGGCTGGGCGAAGAGTCGGCAAGCACGGCGGAGTACAGTGTACGGAGTGTACAGTGTACGGAGTACAGTGTACTCCGCCCAGAGGATTAACAAGTATGTATGCCTTGGTGGCTCTGAGATTTCACACCTTTTACCCTTGATCCATCCCATTCAATCCTGGAGTAGCAAAAGTGTTTTTGATTCATTTGTCTGCCTTCTAAATGTAAGCATTATAGTAAGATCTAGGCCCAAGACTAAAAATCTCTAACTAATGCTGTGGATAGTGATGATCATGACCACACATATGACACATCATTTACAAAGAATCAGCATCTGAATCAGGAAATTAGACATGAGAGCATGCAAAACCGTAAACTTTCCATTATGTGTAATAAAACAGTGATGCATATTTATTCAAATGTGGCTTTTTTTTCTCTTTTAAAAGGGGAAATTACCACTAACTGGAATGTCTGTAGTTCGTTTAGAGGACAGTGACAACATCAGTCATGCTTTTGAAATTTCAGGTGAGTTGTCTGCTGCTGTGTAGTTTATCTGACATGTTTACTTCAAAACATTTGTGAACATCGTAGAAAAGAAAAAAGCATATAACATTTACTCTCCACATATAAGGCTTTTGAACATGAACCGAATAATCTCAAATCTCAACGGTTTTTGGGCTTTCGCCCGATAGGCCTGCCATAGGGTCCTTATCTAGATGAAACGGCAGTCGTTTCCCAGGCTGCTGCAGGAGCGCTGCTGCCCGATATCAGAAGAGCTGGAGACACAACACTGCTGTATCTCCAGCTCCGACAATGCTTTACATGGAGACCTCAGCTGAAACTTTGCTTGGAGACCATCGGTCTCTAGGCAAAGCATCGGACATCGGGCCGTAGTTACAGTCATGTCCGATAAAGCTTTTTAAGAGCGGGATTGATTTTTAAGAGTGGGACTGCCCCGCTTGAAAACAGCGCAAGGAGCAGATTAAATGGGTTGAGATAGATGGCCATGAGCGCGCACGGCACTCAAAGCGGCCATCGATTTGACCCATATCTCCACATCTGTACCCTGCTTAAAACACATGAAAGGACCATGTAATCAAATGCTCATTAAAAGGTTTTCAGATCAGATATGAGGAAGTTGTCTGAATTGGCAGACAATGCAATCCTCAGATGCTTTGTCTGGATCCAATCCTCACATTCCATGTTGGTAATGAGCTAAAAAAGTCTTCCAATGGCCAAGTTGAAATTCCCAGCAATAGCTCTCTTTAAAACTTTTTTAGCCACAACAATCTTTAAAAGTAGTTTTTACTAGGTTGCCACAGGCTTTGTGAGGGATTTTGGCCCATTCTTCTATTGCATGGATTTCCAGCATAGGATTGAGACCTGGTCTCTGTGCAGCCCACTCCAGGATCTTGGTTTTGTCATCCTTGAGGAACTATTGGACTAATTTCGATGTATGCTTTGGGTCATTGTCTTGTTGGAAAACACAGCAACGACCTAAGCCCAAACTACAAGCAGATTTCTGCATATTTTCTGCGTATTTTACCTTTTAGTTTTTGAGGCATTCGAATTATATAACTAAAAAGCAACTAACATTATTTGACATGACCAAAAATTCATAACTTAATACTTACCGTATTTTTCGGACTATAAGACACATTTTCCCCCCAGAAATCTGCCTGTGTCTTATGGTCCAAATGAGAGACCCGTGCCACCTCTCCCGGCAAATAGAGCCGGGGAGCTGGAGGAGCTGCCCACGGCTGGATCTCACATCTGAACTGTATCACTGTATCACAATCACTGCAGCTTCCACAGACACAGCCGTAGTGGGAGAGGAGATACTCTGCAGCCGTTCCCCCCCCTGCGGCCCCCCTTGTTCTGTCCTCATCACTATCCCAAGTAACTTGACAGGCAGTTAACTCGTCCCTCAGTCACCACACGTGTAAGTTTGGATAACTTGTTTATTTAAATAACTGGAAGAAGGTAAAACAACAATGCTTGGATTGGCCTATTTAGAGATATGTTTGATACAGTATATTCAGTTGTCAATGGAAACACAGCTAGTACTGCTTCCAACTTCCTGTCACATGACATCAGCAATGATGAACAGCATAAATATATACTAAGCCCATATTGATTCTCTAGGAGTCCAGCAGGGGGAACTGGGATAAAATATACTAGCAGAACAAAACTGTATGGAGACAGAACACCCCTCCTCCCGATCCAGTGAAGAAGATGACGTGTGTGCTATGATAGTACGGCTGCTAGTGACATCTAGTGGCAGAAAGTTGGTATTGCATTGATTTGATTCATAGCATTGATCTAATTCACTTGAACCTACAAATATGTTTTCTCTGGTTTCCCTGCTCTAAAAACTAGTGCGTCTTATGGTCCAAAATACTGTACTCAATACATATTTTTTTAAGTTTTTTAAGCCTGCCTGGAATTTAAAATTAAAATTGACTAAGCTAATTTTGCATCTGTCCCTAAATATTATCATTGTTATGTTTATTTATAATAATATGTATTGTTTTCAATGCAGGACATATGATAGAACGTATTGTGGTCCATTGCAGCAGTAGTCAGGACTGTCAAGAGTGGCTAGATCATCTCTACCGTTTAACTAAAAGTCCGGCTTCACATGCTTCTTTATGTAAAACTCCTTCATGGGGTTCCCATTCTGTAAGTTACAGGTTCTTCTATTGTTAATATTATTATTTGGTAAGCTCACACATCTCAATGCTGATGCTTGGTATTTCCTTGGCAAGCACTTTGACCATCTTTATTTATCAGGGGGCCATCATTAAGTTAGATTGTGCCCTAGATAGAGGCTTTAACTTGATTCATTAGTTCAGATGCACACATATGAAATGGTTGGGTTTATTTTTGTGAATACATTTATATTAAAACATATTTTTAAATGCAGCTGCTTCCTAAACATAATTCATGTAAATGAAGTCCAATGGTCCGTTTACATCCTTGAAATCATAATAGAAGCTTCCTACACAGTTGGGCACAGTACTTTGACTAATGTTCCATATGTGGATGCGTTGGTGAAAGAATGTCTAGATATGATTATCCTCAATAGTTGCATATCAAAATGTGGATGTTACCTAATTTATACCAGAGGGTTGGTGCTGCCCCACAACCTCAGCAACACTTATTAGATGCTACATAACCCACTTGGCCTTAGCCTTATCTCTGTCTCTACATTTGAGTACTCCGTGTCCATCAAGAGAGCTGTTCACCTATATAATTTTCCAACTCACTATGAATCCTGCAGAAGCCCCAGACCTAGACCTATAAAAGCCTATACATATTCATTGCTATTATTTTATGCCAAGCGGTTTATTTTGTTTTCTGTCAGTAATGTTATTTCATGTGTAATAAGTTGTAAAATGTTCAATAAAAAGTTAATATTTTAAAAAAATGTGCATGTTATGTAACCACAAAAGTCTGTCCTGCTTTTAACAAACTGGCACTGTAAATAAGTTTTAAATAATTTTTTAAAACTTTTCTTCAAATTGACAGGCTACAGAAAGAAAAAATCCTCCTCCATCTCCCCACTCCTATCTACTTCCTCGTGGACCGCTGGAACCTGCCAAAATTTACAAAGCCTGGACTTTGAGTTGCCTGCGGCCTGCTCCACCACTTCGACCTTCTGCCGCACTCAGCTATAAAGAGGTAGCATTCGTATTGTGATGTCTTTACATTGAGGTGTTGCTATATATTTTTGATACAATGTCTAAAGGTTCTCATTCATCCAGATCATAGTATATCTGTAGTGCTAATTACAAAGCAAGTGGACTTGCTGAGGTTCTCTTGAAGACATTTCATTAGTCATTAGAATTGCTTTCTTAAGCCAGAACTGAGATTGGATAGTTGTAGTTGGATGGCTAGTGAAACATCTTTAAGAAAAACCTCAGCAAAACCATTTGGTTGACTTTCTACTTCACACATTTTAATACAATACAAAACTAATAATGCAATTTATTGTAGCAATTTACTCCATGTTCTCTCTATTTCTACTGGTGATATTCAACTTAGAGGCTGTGAAATGGTAATGCATTTCAGGATCAAATGGACACCTATTCCTGTCCTGTAATACAGGCGAATGTTGCAGGCACCCCTCTAAATCCATAGCTGGGAATAGGTGATATTCATAGTCACTGCTTTTGGTAATTAAAATCTACCCACAGCAACATTGGGATTACTTACAGAGGGTTAAAACATTTTCATATTCGAAACTAATAGTTTAAAGGGCAGCGCACACAAATTGCTTAGGATCCTCCACTGGAACTCTATCCCTTTTTCCTCCCTCTACCATCGCTCTCCCTTTGTCCATGTTTGGCAAATGTTGTCCACAGCTCATTGGCGTGTGCCAATGTTCAGCGCAGGGAATCAAGATAATCATTTGCCGGGCGAATTCCCTGCGGCTTGTGGGCAGTTGTTTCAGCAGAGGAAATGTCAGGATCAGGGGCAGAGGGGTCGACCAGACAGGCAACACACACTGACATTTAGACAGTGGTATGGTGGTGTCAAAACAGATTTATTGTGGATTCACGAGACAGGAACAAAAATAGGTGCAAAAGGTCCAGGGTTCAGGTGTGTCCAGGGTCCATGTTCAGACAGGGATTGCTCTGGAAATAGGAAATGAAATGCTCAGCCAGCGTGTCTGAATGAAGCACACCTATATAGCCCTACGGCTAACAAGGCAGGTGTGCTCCACACAGCCCACTCTTGCAGGGAGCCACCTGCTGGTGACTGTGGAACCCACACATGGAAGGGCAAGCACAGTGCCACCAGAAGGCGGTGACCGGTACAGCTGGGGTCCTCACAGGAAAGACGCAGAATCTTTCCATGTCTTTGAGAGCCCTCTATTGATCTTTAGAAGAGATGTGTCCGGCATCACCACACGTTGCTGCTATGAAGACACGGCAACCCGCAGCTTCATCCTTTGTGTGTGATCTGTGGAAACTCTTGTCACTAGAGTTATTCTAATATGATCTTATTATGTAATTGCGAAAAATTCTACCTGACCCATTAGTAGAATTGAAACTGTGCTGTAACCCACCTCAATTTCCTTCCTCTAAATGTGGATATGTGCATTCTTAAAAAAGTGTGGATTTATAAATTTGGCCTTTAGAAAAATATATCCAAAAGACTATGGATAGTAACTCCAGTGGGGAATGTAAGCATCAATAGCCTACCAGGCAAACAGCAACCAGCAAAATATATCTTAAGTTTTAATAAATTTAAAATACATTTTACTTATTCATTATTTTGTATTTGTAAAGAGGATATCAGCTATGTACAAGAAAACACAGGAAATGCTTAAAGGACACCAACAATCTTGTTTCTGCTTAGCATGTGCTTTCACATAAAAAAACTTCCAGTATGACACGTGTGTCTCAATGACAAGCATCAGACTTCCTCTCTGTAGTTACCACACAGCCTTGAGGTGTGAGTGGGTGCCTCTTATGTATTTCTAAGGGGGTCTTTCACTGTAATGTGGTTAACCATGAGCTCTTAGCACTTTCAGTAAGGGCAGCTGAACTTAGTGGCTTGTCTGATATGATGCCGTGCCAATTTAAATACTCTAAAATACTCTGCCTATGTTGCAAAACTGGCATCCATACCAAAAAATCTCTGCCTGTTTATCGGTCATCAGTAATAGACTTAAGGCTGCCATACACTGGTCAATGCCCATAAGATGGATCAGCCTTTAGAGCTCAGCCTGATATCGAAGGAGCTCCGTATCATCGAGCTCAGCCAATACTTTGCATGACCCGCCGTCCCATTCGAAGCAATGGACATCAACTGTGATTTACAGTCATGTCCGATATCCCTGTCTTCGAGCGGATTTGTTTATTCCTGCTCAAACACAGAGGTGTTAGGCCATAGATCTAGCGCATATCAAATGCGTGTATGAGCACCTTTAAGGTGGGCATAAACAGTTCGATTTTTCCTTTCGATTGACTTATAAAACTAGTTGAAAAGTTGATCAGTTGAAAATGTGATGGAAATCAAATATGATATCGATTGAGCAGTTATATTGAATCTATCACATTTTGAGGTGGTCAAAACAAATTCTAAACTAAATCAACTCTTAATCAACATGTACTTTAAGTTGGTCAAACAGAATGTGTAAGCATAGAACTCGGTCATTTCCCTAGTTCAAAGTGCTACACGGTATAAGAAAATAGTATAAAAACAAAGGTTATCTACCAGTGGCGTAGGAACCACTATAGCATTGCTATGGGGCCCCTATTCACAAGTAGGCCCACCACTCCTGGAAGGGCAGGGATTGGAGTGACCAGTTGGGATGGGGGGGGCATAAAAATTTTTGCTATGGGGCCCAGTCATTTCTAGCTACGTCCCTGTTATCTACCCTATACATGAGGCGTTCCCAACAGGTAGATCGCTGTCTACTGGTAGTTTGCAAAGGCAATGGGAGTAGAGCCCTGCCTTTTTGTTTTTTTCTTATCTTTATTAATCTTTCTGGTGGTAGGCCCAAACTTGGTTGTTTTCAACAATGTACTCTTAGGTGTTTCACCGCCCTCCCTCCTCTCCTGTACACATCCCCTGCATAATCAATGACGTTGGGCAGAAAACTGACATTCACAATCGCCGTGGGCTCGCCAAGGATAGGGTAAATATCCCCAAGTGTAGCTCATCGCGAGCAAGACTTGGGTTTACCCCTAGGGAGGTTATTACACAGTATTTTTTTGGGCCAAAAATGTACAGAATTGTATTGTATTGCCATACATGTTCGTGCTACAATGCAAGGTAAACCATATATATCTTTGGAAATATAAAATATACTTGGTATGTATGAAACAAATATGTTTACAAATTTTGAAGTTGATAGATAATTTTGACTTGGACATTTTAAAAGTAGTCCACAAGTTAAATAAGTGTGGGCACCCCTGCTATACACAATGTATGCTCCATTTAATGTTTTAAATCTATCTAAAATTCTGAATCTGCTGTAAACCTGTATAGCTAAAACAGTGTTATTCGGCAGCATCCACTTCAGTAGGCAGGGGTGCCATGGGGTAGGTCAAGAAGGCTTACATAAGCTAGATTATAGAAGGAGTCAATAGTGTCTGAAGGGACATTGGCTGTCATTTATTTTTTAACCTTCAATGGTTTCCACATATTATGTGATACACTGCCATTTTAAGGAGCCACTTTGTTGCTATGGTGTGGATATTGTGGTCCAGTCATTTCTTTAAAGATGATCACCATAGGGGTGCTATGAATTTACATTAGGTTAGCATACCTTTTATGCTAACCTAATGTAAATTCATAGCACCCCTATGGTATATACATAGACAATATATAGAAAATACAATGTTCTTTTTTAGCAACCAATTGGATTCCAACATAAGGGTATGTGCAGGGGAAAACCTTACAATCTTCTTTGGGCAACTCTACTTGTCCTACTTGTTAGGATGTATTTTTATTAAAGTACAACTACCTTGTACAAGTCTCTAAAGCCCCCCATACACGTTCTGATTTTTCGTACGAATTTGGCCCGACCGACCAATGTGGTCGGGAGATTAATCGATCGGGAGATTAATCGGATGCGGAATTATGTACCCGACCGATCCCGATTTCTCAAAATCGGGACCGTTTCGGACCTGTCTGTAAATTTTGGTCGATCTGCTGTTAATAGATAGTGTAGGGCCAATCGATCGGTGATCATTAAAATTCCAATTTTTCTTGCCAGCCGACCGACCGACCATAACATTTTAGGTAAAAATCGGGTGACACGATCGGACGAAAAATCGGTCGGGAGAAAAATTGGAACGTGTACGGGGTCTTTATGGATAGTGTTCTCTATAAATTCTGTGGTAATGACAAGGCAATGACTCTTTGATGAACTGTGTTTTTTTACCTGCTCTCTCTTACATTTCTTTTCTCTTTTCTACATATTTATTGTAGAGGATGTCTTATATCTTGAAGGTAAGGGTAGAACCTATTGTTTTGCTGCAATATAGAAGCTTTTTTCCCTGCGCCTGTATTATCCTTGCTTGTGTCTGTCTAATTATGTGCACAACTTGCTTCTCCATGACATTCTTTAGCGGGAAGCAGACGTCAGCTTGTCATCAAAATGACCTATAGCATGTTGTAAAGGATGGTTTAGAATATAAAACTTTGAGAGTTTGCTTAGCAGTGTTGGCTGATTCAGTGTAATATATAACCAGCCTGAGCTTAACATTTATCAGTGCCACACCCTAATAAACTAAACAAGAAAAACCATATGAGACCATGGGCTTTTACTGCACTATACAAATACTTCAATGTGCATTAACAGGTCTTTATTATAAACAATGTAGACTATTCCATTAAAAAACAATTGCCCACATATGAGCACAATACATCGCTTCACATGTGTTATACAGTCAATTGGCCCAAGGGCTCCAATGCGTTTCGCCTGTTCAGGCTTCACCAGGGGTTTCTAGGAACAACACTGTCATACATCATAAAATACATATAATGTTTATACCATATTAATGTCCAAATGATCACCCATTACCACTGGTAAGATGTAATTCATACCCAGATTCCCTACTACGCCTTTAGAAGCTTCACGTGGCTTTAGAAGCAAAAAACAAAACAAAAACAAACAATAAGCAAAGAAATTTACTTACTGGTGTATCTGTTCATACCTGTCAACCTTACCGTTTTGGCCAGGAAAGTCACAGATTTGAAGTGGCTTTCCCGGCCAAATCCCATTCAATCCCATATTCAAGAAATCTGTCAGTGCATTGCGCTGAGGTCATCATTGCTTGTGCGGGCCCTCACCAGCAGTGGTCGGCAATGATAATTTCAGTGCAATGCGCTGACAGAGCTCTTGAATACCAGAAAAATAGAGACTGGAGAAGTCATTTCCGGTAATTCTACCAGATTCCGGAATGCAAATGTTGACAGGTCTGTATCTGTTAGTTGGGTATAGGTTTGTTAGTATGAATTTTTGAGTGGCCTTGGGCATACCCTTTAGATGAGAATCTTAGTAGAATCAATAATTTTGATTTTAAGGGAATGTTATTCATTTGACTCACTACTGAGGCTCGATACATTTTTAATTATTTGGCAATAGTTCTACCTAATGTCTACATTAAATAAAACTTGAAACTCAATTAACCGATTAAACTGATTTAACCTCCACGTCTGCAAATCTTCTTTTCTCTGACTTAAATGGATCAACCCAATTGGTACTTACCAAGGTTTCAGATCTGTTTTGCTCTATTGTGTAGATGAATCTGTAGTTTGTCAAATGAGTTGGGCCTAGTAAATAACAGGAAAATCAGGAAATCTCTTCAAGTGAGGAAGGTGGCTTTAACCTCCCTAGAAGTTGTGACGAGTCCAGCTCGTCCAGTGCTGAATTGCTGAAAGTGCAGTGGAAGAGCTGGACTCGTCCAGCGCTGATCGGAGCCCTGCGGCTCACCTGTCCAAGCTTCCGCAGCAGCTCCGATCGGCTCTCTCATGCTTCGGCACCCCCTGCACCAAGTGCATTCCTTGGTGGGGATGCCGGCGGACCCGATTTGGTGACTTCACACAGGGGGGGAGGGGCACCAAATTTAAAGGGGAATTGTACTGGGTACAGTGATTACTGTATCCAGTACAATTTAAAGTAAAAAACACAACACACATTTACATTTGATTAAAATTTTTATTATATACAGGAAACAAACAAAAATCTAAATTATTTGTACAGATTATTGTACCTCAGCAGTGCGCTAGGGAGGTTAACCACTTAAGGTCACCATATATCTAAAGGGTAGACAGTTGTACCTGGAACACGTGTTTACATTGCAATGTTTTCCTTCTTGTTCTCTGGACAACTCTAGGATTTTGATTTCTCCTCAACTGCAATTGACTTCACAATCAGTGGAAATAGTTTGCAATACAATGCAATACAGCAATGCAAACTTCAGAGAAAGCCATTTGCACTATAAAAAAAAAAAAAGACCTTTTGCCTAGTTTTATACATTTAGTCATTTTTAATCGTTTTTCTAACCATATAAACAGTCTAGCTTCCAGAATTGAACTCTTGTCTAATTACCATTCATCTAATTAATAAAAAGATTCAGTTTAAGATTTAGGGGGGGAAAAAAAGTTTGGACATAGAGAACTGACACTTTAAAAATTACTTTGACATTGTCACATGAAACTTAAGCTAAACCCTATAGCTCCTACCATTGTCTCGGTGTCATTCACGTGTCTGCGATAGACTGCAGCTTCTAAAATGTACTTCTCCACTTTCTGTTAAATCATTTTTTCTCTAAAAGAAACCTTTGCTGCTGAGGATAAGACATATGATTAGCTAAAGCAGCCCTATCACCAGGCTAGCAGCTCTTTGTCTTATCAAATCTTTGATTAAGACCTTAAACTTGGACATTTTACCAGGCAAGTCTCTGACAGAATTAAGTTAAAATTGCCATGTTAATTTTTGAATTAATAGGCTCTTGCGAAATGACAGGTGGTTTTGAGAGGCTATATAGTTTTGAGATCCTAGACATCTAGAATAGAATACGTAGGGTGGCTTAACGAAAACCGCAGTTACATTACAATTAAATTACTGACCACCTTAAAGGCCCCCATACACCTTACAATCTTACCATGCATACTTTTGTTCTACCAAAACCATAGAATACATAGTGATTGGAAGGTCCTCATATTACATCAGGGAGGACCCGGCACTACATAGCAGTGATATATACCTTCCAATCACTGTGTATTC
>CM070040.1:58798275-58818602 GCA_036250615.1 Ptychadena robeensis | reverse complement strand
ATAGATGCTGGAGATGCGGGGTAGAAGAGGGAACACTGGAACATATATATTGGGGATGTGGGGAGTTAGAAGACTATTGGAATGAGGTAAACCAAATGATAGAATCTGTAATCCAAGAAAAGATACCACTTAGTATGTGTGATGGGGGCCTCACTGAAACATCTGAACAGGCAACAAAGAAGAATAGCAGTACACATCCTGACGGCGGCCCGCTGTGCAATAGCGGCAAAATGGAAGTCACCGATACCCCCAACCCGTAGGGTATTTAATAGGGTTAGTGAGGTAAGAACCATGGAATATTTGACTGCACGTATAAACGATAAATATGCGTCATTCCGTGTGGAATGGGACCAGTGGGATGATTACATCCAAAACGGAGGCTGACCTGACCTGCGGTGGTGCGGGTCTGGGACAGGAAATGGGGATATATATGGCATATAAGGGAGATGACTGGACAGGTTGATTCATTAAGTGTATTAAGGAACATGAAATGCAATATGGATGATGTGTATAGGTCTTTTTGTGTTGTGTCTTTTTCAAGAAATAATAAAGAATTTATTATAAAAAAAAATGGCAGTGATTTCCCATTAGCAGAACATATGGTCATGTGACCATTTGCTTTGCACTTTAGCCTTTGGTCTGCTGGGCCAAAGTGGTTAAAAACAACCATGTGTCACCTGCTGTCATGTCTCTACCTTATAACAGACATGGATTGTGGTACTTTTACCATTGCTAGCTGACCAGGGTAAAATGTAGCCTGCTCATTGGGTTATTAGTAGGCACAAGACAAGCCAATAGTCTCCCACTGAGTGCGATTGTTATAGAGGAGTAACAGTGCAAAGACAGCCATTAACAAGTGTCACCACAAAAACACAAATGGAATCCTAACAATACGAACATAGGGAGAAAAACGAGAGGGTCAATTTAAATATTCCCTTCCTAACTTCCCACCCCCCACATTATTTACACCAGCAGGGTGGGAAAATAGGAGGGAGAGGACATTACACTTACCTAATCGTGTCAGAAGTCCAGCAATTGGAATGGAGATACTCCGCACTGGCACTTCTGAATCCATATAGAGGAAGTGACACTTTCCGGGGGGCGCGGATTGAAAAAGGTTGAGAATCACTGCCATAGTGGAAAGCTAGGGGTGTCTGCACTGCACGTTTTCCACCTAGAGTAGACCAGTGGTTCCCAAACTGGGGGACAGCAAAGGTATTCCAGGGGGATACAGGCCCTCATTCTTAACCTGTGTTTGAATAGGGAAGGGGGGGGGGGCTCGATAATGTTCCTAAATAGAAAAGGGGGGCCCTGCAAGTTTGAGAACCACTGGAGTAGACAAGCCCATATGAAAAAAAGTGTATTTTCTATGACTAACAGGCTGACAAAGGCAATGAAAATAGGTATTCTATTAACTGCTGCTTATAATGAGGCATTGTAGTATATAACGGTCTGATAGTACAACTATGTAACGCTATTTAAGGTTTCAAAAAATTACCATTGAACAAATACAATAAAAAGACAAATATATCAGCTACTTCTATACTGTACATCATTGTTGATGTTTTTTTAGGCATAACTGTCCTGTACATGATGTAAGAGGACTACTATGGGACGGTGACAGTCACCCAGTGGCTTTACCACAGATACAATTATGTAAGCATTAGAATCCAAAGATACTGTTATAAAGTGGAACGTAAACCATGGGGTAACCAGGGATATGTTATGTTTTGCTGTAGTGCTATTTACATCCAATGTACATATTATTTGTTTCTGCTAAAAAAAAAACCTTATCAGCAGTTTTATCCTATACATTGTGTTGCTCTTACTGTGTTGTTTTCTGTTACTTTTTTTATTGCTACTTGACATTTTCAATAAATATTTTTTTTTTAATAAACCTGCTTGTGTATGAAGTATGTTTATAAGTGGAGATAACATTTTGTTGGTGTTCCAGTGGACATGCACACTACTGTCACATTGAAAGGTTTACCTATATACAGGGGTGCACATACCGTATTTTTAGACTATAAGACGCACTTTTATAGCATTAAAATCAATGGGAAAGTGTCCCTGCGTCTTATGGTCCAAATATGTACAACAAATATATATATTTTTTTTAACCCCAACCATCCTAGGAGCAATAACTACATCCCAGGAGTCTGAAATTTGTTCTATTCCATCCAGCTAAGCCAATAGGGCACTGCCAAGAGGGAGATCTTATCTGCATTTGTACTAGCAGTACCCATTCTCTGAACACCCTGACCAACATTGCAATAAATGAATTTTGTGGCAAAGACTCATATCTCCTCCCATTTGTAAATAGCTGCTCATGGGTAAAGCTGGCCACACACGGTAGATTCTTATGCAATCGACCGGTGATCACCAATCAATGAGACAGAAATCAATGTGCACCACATGGGCACATCAATTACTGTATGATGGGGACCCGGTTACTCGGTCCCCCGGGTCTCTCCACAGCCTGAGAAGCAGACAGCCCCCCCTCTTCTGGCAGAGCTGGGTCCGTGCTGGCCACGCCCCCTTCACACACAGAATAGCTAGCTAAACACACAGCTTATGTGTGCGGCTCAGCTGCCTGTGTGTGCAGCTGTCAGCCTGTGCATTACATTGGATGGGGACAGCGCTGTCACTATTCAATGCAATCGATTTCGACCTGTTTGGTCAATTTCCTTTGAGCAGGATCCATTGATCCTGCTCGAAGGAACTGTGGATGATTTAGATGAAGTAACAGATTCTAGGAAAATCAGGAGCTGTGAGCGTGCGCGGCCCCCGATGTTCCGCTAATCTGTTACTTCATCGAGCCGTGTGTGGCTAGCTTTAGTTGTTTGGTGCCAGATTGTAAAACACGTCTTTTCATACGTTTTCATAAGAAATCTTATGCATTACTTCACATTTTATTTCATTGGAATAAATAAGCAGTAATGATGCCAAGAAGGTGAGGCGGGTGGCCGCACAGGAATAAGCGCTGGAAATACAAACCGATTACACTGTTTAGATTTACTGTACTACCGTATATGCCGGCGTATAAGACGACTTTTCAGTACCTTAAAATCCTACCCAAAGTCGGGGGTCGTCTTATACGCCGGGTGCCGCAGGCAGGGGGTGCAGGGGACCATCTATGGGAGCTGTGGATGGATGGATCTCTTCTGCCTGCGAGCTGAAGCTGCGAGCGGCTGTCTGAGATACATTGTATCAAGGAGCAGAGCAGAGAGTGTAACCATGGCTACAGGACGCTTCTCCCTGCACAGAGAACACAGGCTGTAGCTCTGTTGTAACTTTAAATGCTTTTCCTGCTATGAATGTTCAAAGTATAATGATGAAACTTTCAGGGTCAGTAATGCTCACCTACTACTACTTACACCCCGAGTTTCACCACTCTAGCTATAATACTTATAAGTTACATTTCAGCTAAATTCCAGCCACCAGCCAATTCTTTTTCATGGCCAGTGATATACTCCTATATGAAATTTTGTGGTTTACTAGTTAACCCCTAAGACTATATCCATGCAAATGTTCAGGTCCCTGAGCATAATCCTTCCTACTAATAGCCCCCTATAAAATATTGCTTCCCTATTAGCAGAAAGCACTACTCTAATGCTTTCACTTATCCTATCCTTACTAATACAAAAAAATATTAGACTTCTAAGGGTGTTGGAGATCTGTGGGTTGAAAGTCAGAGTAGACATAACATTTTTTCATTTGGTGAGCGTTGGAAGAGGGGGTAGTCTTATACGGCGAGTATATAACAAACTCTATATTTTAACTGTAAAAGTTGGGGGGTCGTCTTATACGCCCAGTCGTCTTATACGCCGGCATATACGGTACTTTTTTCTTATATAAAGCCCAACTACCAGACCTCTAGGGGGTTAATACTGCGACATAGACTTGGGTTCCTCCTGCAAAAATAAGCATTGTTTTGGTTAATACAGGCATTGTAAATTGTTCTCGTTTGATTATCCTTAGTCTCCATCTCCCATCTGCCTGGCTCATGACATTTGCATTATGTTGTCTGATTCACAAGAAATAAAAATACATGCAATACTAATTACTTTGCCAATCAAATAAGAAAGAAACATAGACGGCATGGTCGTTATGTGCATACATTTTAATAAATACTGTACAGAAGTTAATTTTTTGAAATAAAATATAAAAACACTTTCTGTTATAAATATATATATATGTATTTACAGTACACAACACAGAAAGATATTTACATGTTTCATTTAACCTGTAACCACACAATGTCCTAATAATTATGTTCAATGTCCTAATGTTATGTTTCTTTAATTTTTGTAAATGTAAATTCTGTGTTTTCATTCCTAGTACTGTAAACCGGCAGCATCAGTACAATGCTGGAATATGGCAGATGAGAAATGGAAAGGAGTAGGAGGGGTCAGATGCCGAGATATGCAAGTAATGCCGGCTTCTATAGTGTGAGGATTCTGCCAAGGGTGTCCTATTAGAAAGGGTGACATTAATTAAATCAATTTTCTAGTATTTCGTAATTGTAGTGATTCCAGGCATAAAACTATTACTCAGCTACTAATTGGGACACATGGGACATGGAAGTCTAGGGACCTGGTTTTTTTTTTCTACAGAGCTGACTTGCTATGGTAAGCGTTTCTCAAAAAGAAATGGCCGACTTTTAAAGCTTTAGTTAACTGTGAATGCTATTATATCCTACAAGTGTGTAATCATCTCATCATCCTTGTGATGAAGAACAGTGCCTCTACAAATGTGACACGTAAATTACATGTGGTAAGAAAAGGCGGCTCAGATATAATTCATATCAGAAGTAAGTTTTTTCATGTGAGAAGGTCTACATCTGTGAGAAAAGAGCGATGATACATATGGAGAGGTAATAATATCAAACAAAGAGTAAGCAAAGTCATTTTCAAAGTGGCTTAAAAGTTCCCTTATTTCTGGTAAGAGGTCTTCTGCAGAGAAATTCAATAACCAAGAAGAAGTGGATATATACATTTATTATATGCGCACCATTTAGAATATTCAAACATTCTAGAAGGATTTAAAGTGCACCCTTTGAAGCACATATATCGAGTGTTTGGAGTTCAAGTGATACCGTTTATTGGCTAACTGAAGTCATTAGGGTAGCAAGCTTTCAGGATATCACAGATGCCTTCTTCAGGCTTAGCCTGAATAAGGGATCTGCGACATCCCGGAAGCTTGCTTCTGTAATGACTTCAGTTAGCCAATAAACGGTATCACTTGAACTCCAAACACTCTATATTTATCGATGGCTAAAACTGTACAACACTCTACTATGGCTAAGCACATATATCATAATCTTTAGGTTGTGGTTTGGAGATGAATATTTCTCTGGCAAATTAGAATGAAGTTAAAATTTGTGTGGTGACCTTTGTAGACCTTCATACTTCTCCAGTTGTCCCAAGGGGTGAAACCAAAAATGATGCACATGAAAAACGTGGCGCTAATATTCTTCCCAACATCTCTATTTTACAGTTAGCTGACCTACTTGCCCTTCATTGTGTGCATAAGTTTGTTGTATGCTATACTGGACACCATTTTCTTTTTTAGAAAGTAACATTTTACATTTTTTTTATAAAATAAAAATATGTTACCAAACCTTTATTTCTCTCTTCTCCCCCTTCAGCTTCCAGCATCTACTATTAATCTAGAGACCTTGAAAACATCCAACGTAAATGCCGGCAAACAAAGAGTGTGACTCTCACAAGAAATTGGTCCGGCATCGAGATGTCTATGCCTGGCTTTAAGCCCCCCATACACCTTTAGATCACTCCATACAATTTCCATTAGATCTACCAACAACCATGTAGTATAGTGGCCTCCCTGATAGAATACATAGTAATTGGAAGGTACATATCACTGCTATGTAGTGCTGGGTCCTCCCTGATAGAATACATAGTGATTGGAAGGTTTAGAAAGGTCCTTATATTACATAGTTTTGGTAGAAGAAAAGTTGATTGTACAGAAATTGTATGGGAAGATTGTAAGGTGTATGGGGGCATTTAGCCATACCATGGCCTAGATCAGGGGCGGGCAAACTTCTTGACTTATGGGCCACAATGGGTTTTTAATTTTGACAGAGGGGCCAGACACAGAACCTGAAGGGCCGCCCAGTCCCAAGTCCTCCCAGCCTGGGAAGAGATTCAGATTACATCCTTAGCACTTTAAAAAAAAAATGTAACTGCACTGCCAGGGAGGTTAAAAAAAGAAAAGTATATTATTGCAGAGAAGAAGTGGAGGGCAGCCAGAGCATCTTGACTCCAAGGTGACAAAGGGCCAGATTAAAAGACTAAATGGGCCGTAATTTGCCCACATCTTACCTGGATACATGAAAAAAAATATCCAATGTAAATGCCGGAACACAAAGAGTGTGCAGCTGATTCTCGGTACGACTGTCCTGCGTGATGACTTCATCACGAAAAGTCGATCTCACGAAAAATTGACCCGGCATCAAGACGTCTATGCCAGGCTTTAGCCATACCATGACCTAGATCAGGGATGGGCAAACTTCTTCACTTATGGGCCACAATGGGTTTTTTAACTTTGACAGATGGGCCGGACACAGAACCTGAAGGGCCGCCCAGTCCCAAGTCCTCCCAGCCTGGGTGGGAGATTCAGATTACATCCTTACCACTTTAAAAAAAATGTAATTGCACTGCCAGGGAGGTTAAAAAGAAAAGCATATTATTGCAGAGAAGAAGCGGAGGGCAGCCAGAGCATTTTTACTCCAAGGTGACAAAGGGTCAGATTAAAAGACTAAACGGGCCGTAGTTTGCCCACATCTGACCTGGATACATGAAAAAAAAAATCAGAAGAGATTTTTCTACTTAACAATTCATATAGATGAGCTTTTCAAACAATTCTCCAAGTTTTGTTTTAAAATTCAGGTCAACAAAATTGTGGCATACATTATACATTTCATTGGAAAAGCAAAGGATTTCTCATCATTCAAATTAAAATTTTATGGATTGATTTTTTGCAAATGGAGCTATTAGGTCCCTCATATTAGTTTGTGTAGTTACTCAGTCACCACTTTTCACAGTCAACATTTTTGAGAATATTGTTTTTGTATCATAAAATGTATCTATAGTACTGCTAGCTCTGGTCTAGACATCAGGATGTATCCCCAAGCTTGAACATACCAAAGTATGTATATTCGGGGCTGTAAATGACGCAGGCTGGATCTGTTACATTGACGAATACAACGTCATTTTCTCGAAATGTAAAAACGGCTCCGAGTTGAGACGAGTGCAGTGCGCAGTTATCTGTGTTGGACACAAACGTGTTGGCTCCTTTCAGTAAAGGTATGTCTGCTCCAGATCTCTTCAGATTGATGTACAGGACAAAAGGTGCTTTCCTAAACTGTGTTGAGTTGACACAAAAACTGACTTGAGAATAAACGTAGTACACTCCAGGGGTTTTCACTATAAGTTTTCCGTTTGCATAAGAAATTTCATTTTGCATCGATAAGTAACCGTTTTTCTGCCAGTGGAGAACTGTGAAGACAAAGAAAAAATTTGTTAACATATATCTTTCTTGCCTCAAGTCACAATGAGACATTTCTAATAGACATGGTCGCAAAATTTCCACTTGTTTCTTTGTGAGTTAAAGCGCACCTAAACTCAAAAACAAAAAATCACCAAAAATTTTTTATTACATTTTTACTTACCCTTAAACTGTCCCAATAGCTTAAAAGTGCTCAAAAAACAAAAAAATTGTCATTTAGCAATCATGCTGACGTCTGTGGGAGCCGTCATTTTAGATTCAGTGTTTGATTCCAGGCTTGCATGAGTTGAGGCTGCAATGTTGCCGGCATACAATGTGTGTCAATGGACAATGTGTGTCAACAGATACAATGTGTGTCAATGGACACAAAACGAAAGTAAAATAAATAAATAAATAAATCAACGTGAATAGCAGCTGGAGATCGGCAAAACGCCGCGGCGCTAAGGAGATGCTTACACAGAGGAGGAGGGGTGAGGAGACAACTGTACAGGTATCTCCACACAGGTAACAATTTTTTATTTACATATTGCCCCAATAGTCAGGGGTTGGCTAGCCAGGGGAAAAGTTTGTCTGGTGGGTTTAGGTGCTCTTTAATTGCAAAGCCACAACATGTGGTATAATCACCAAAAGTGTTGGAGATGTAGAGAAGGGTTGTAGGAACATTACAAAAATGTTTTGTTCTAACCCATTTAATACAGTTACATTAAGTTTAAAAGCCAAAATTTCAACCTAAATTTGTTAGGTTTTTTGAAGGGTTCCAAAATCCTTCAGATTTCCATCAGTTTTTGTGATACAATGTTCAGGGTATTTGCAATTAACTCACAAATTCAACTAGTCGAAATGGCCCAAAGAGATCAATCCTTTGAAAACCTTAAACATCATTTAATGTGAGCATTTAATCTTTTAATTTACCATTTACAGTACTTTACTTTGTTGCACTAGGTTGTGCGCCTCGTGTCCTTGTTCCTATTTTTCTGTTACAGGGAGCCCCACTCCATCTTTATTATGGAAGCTGCACACCTACACGCAACTTAAACACCCACCCCTCTAAGTGACCCATTTACACACCTACTGAGGGCCCTTCTGGCCACTGACATCACTGTAGAGCTAGGGACACACATGTAGATATGGGCCAGATCGATGGCCACTTCGAGCTCCGTGTGCACTCACAGCCATCTATCTGGCCCATATCATAAGCGGCTATCCCAGTTTTAGAGTGGGACCAAACAATCCCACTCGAAAACAGGAATATCGTACATGACCGTAAACCACGGTCAATGCCTGTTGCTTTGCATGGACACCGCAGAGCTGTCTCTCCAGCTCCTCCGATATCTGACATAATCACCCTGTGTTCCTGCCTTTACTGTGTAACCATCACTGACAGTTAAATGCAACTGTCTATTGCTTTTTTAGTCCCAAAACTTTTCCGGCCATCTCTAGTGAAATGAAATAATAATTCAGTAGTTTCTCTATAAAATGTAGGGGTGTGCATCTGAATTTGTGATGCCCTAGAAACAAGTAAAATCCCTAACGTTTATACTGTATATTAGGCCATTTGTCTGGCATTAAAACTCTTTGGTTAAATAATTTCTTGGAGGTGTATCCTTAACCCCCCTAGCGCTTCTGACGGCTCCATCTCGTCCTGCACTTTCTTGTCTTGTATTGCAGCTGACGAGATGGAGCCATCCAGCTAAGCTTAGATCCCCACAGCAGCACATTCTGCTCTGTGCTGTCCGGGGATCTGAAGCTTGCCGGGGATCTGAAGCAAGCCGGCAATGTCAACCCTCTCCCAGCCCAATTTGCATATGAATGTCCCGCGGTCCCCCGCACCCCCTGGGGGGGGGGGGCGTGGGCCGCGGGACATTCATATGCTAATCGGGCTATGTTCAAAGAGCACACCTGGAATATCACCCCCATTGTCATTTCCAGATGTGGTCTTTGAAGTTAACCCTTTCAGAGGGTTACAATTCAAAGTAAAACAAAAACAAAACACATTTCCAATTGTAATAAAAATGTTATTATAAACAAACATAAATACTGTTTTGAAATCTTTCATACCAAATAAGCATTCAAGAGATTTTAGCATTCAAATGATACATTTTATTATTTTTTTTTATGTACTTTTTTATAATAATTGTGTGTTTCCAACATTATTATATTTAGGATGTCTATTAGACCAGAGTACGGACATATGTTAGAAAATTACAGGCCTACAACACAAAAAAAACATTCCATTAGAGTCTATGGTGCGCTTCTGGTACAGAAATCTGGACCTCAGCAGAGCAGACTATCACTGCTTATACAGTATTGCAGCTGACGAGATGCTGTCCAGCTAAGCTCACAATCCCCGGCTGCACACTCTGCTCTGTGCTGTCCCGATTTTCTGCAAGCCTGCTGTGTCACCTCTCTACCAGCCTAATCTGCACATGAATGTCCCAATTTGCATATGCATATCCAAATTAGCATGTTCCCCACATTCATGTGCAAATTTGGGATATCCATATGCAAAGTGGGATATCTTCAAAGAGCACACCTGGAATATCACCCCCATTGTCATTCCAGATGTGATCTTTGAAGTTAACCCT
Source organism: Ptychadena robeensis (assembly GCA_036250615.1). Classification (NCBI taxonomy): domain Eukaryota; kingdom Metazoa; phylum Chordata; class Amphibia; order Anura; family Ptychadenidae; genus Ptychadena; species Ptychadena robeensis. The sequence continues at coordinate 58,808,487 of CM070040.1, read as the reverse complement.
TTCAGAGAATGCCATTGTATTGGATACAGTGATAACTGTATCCAATACAATTCAAAACAAAAACAAAATAGAAATGTTATTATAAACAAACATAAATACTGTTTTGAAATCTTCAAGAGATTTAAGCATTCAAATGATACATTTCATAAAAGCGACATTGCCTGCAATACATGGAACCCGGAACAATCAGCAAGTTTGTGCTGGTTCGCCTGGGGCAGGTTAGTAACCCAGAGTGGTTTTTATGAGTTACACTCAAGTTAATTTGTGAGCAACCTGAGAATTACAACAAGCCACACGCAGTCGATCTACCAGGCTCAACCATCTCAACATCTATGCCCAGCTTTACTAATATTAAACTACAAATGACCAGTTTTCATAATACAGTGAATATCCACAGAAAACCTTTAAGAAATGAATATGTATAAGTCATGCCTCCCCTCTCATGTGTCAACCAGCATCTACATGCTTTTTAGTTTGACTTAGCTTTTATGGATATATAAATGAAAAACCATTGTTGTGACATATGCATCTTTCCCAGCGAAATAATTCATAATCTGGGGTGGAATTAGTGATTACGCAGTTATACGTGACCACAAAATAAAATATTTGCATCTGAGTCATGATGATGAACATCGACCCACTTAAAATCTTTTCAGTTTCCTTGGTTTTTATTTAACTTTTTGAATTAATTTATATCTTCTAGTTTGAATAATCATCAACCTGCAAACTTGCATGTTTACATTGGCCCTTTTTCTTAAACTAACCGCTTTTCAAAACTTTATGCTAAAATTGATGTTAAAATGGGATTATAGCCCAACAATTGAACATTTTAGATGCACAGATAGAATCAACAAATGAACCACAGCGCTTTTGTGGCTGGCAGCCCATCTATTACATTGGATGGAGACCCTCAGTACCCTTTTAAAGTAATGGATTTCGACCACGGTTTTCCAACTTGAGCAGGATCCATTGACGGAAGGAACCATGGATGGCTCAAATCTTGTAACAGATTAGAGCAATATCGGGCACCGTGAGCACGCACAGCCTTCATCGAGCCGTGTGTTCCCAGCTTAAGTAGAGATGTTGCCAGATTTTAACTAGCTGACTTTGTGAGTTAATTGCAAAGCCCCTGAACATGATGTCATCAATAAAGGTGTTGCGGATGTACGGAAGGATTCTGGGAACATTACAGAAAACCTGTTTTGCTTTTGCACGTTTGTGGAAATATTAAGATCAAAGTCAAGTAGGAATTCTTCAAGTTGAAGAGTCGATTTAATTTAGATTAAATTCATGCAATATTTTATTATATGTGACCCAAACTTTCCCTTCATTTTCTCAGGCGTTTCTCTATATCCGTGTACACACTGGTCCTTCCGGGTCCACTCGATGATGTCTTATATGACGCCCAAGGAGTGGGGGTGGGCGGAGCCATTGACCACCATGTAATGGAAGAGCACACCTTCGGCGTCAACAAGGACACCAGGGACGTGTTCCGGGTCTAGTTGAGGGCAGGAAATCACGGCCGATTACAATGAAATCTGTCCTCCTTAAGACTTCGCTATTTAAAAAGAGACGTCATCGTCTTTAAAAAAGCACGCCACATCTAAACGGTCTGGGAGGTTAATTGAATATGCTTTCCGTTTGTACCAATTCATTATTATAAAAGTATTTATCAATACACTACATTTGGCTTATCCACAGACATACAATATAAATGCAATCTTCTCCCTTATATAAAAGAAAATAAACAATAAAAAATATGCTGTGACAGGTGTTGAAAATGCATCCAGGGGGTTCCTTAAATATAAAGTTTCAGTCACTGATAAAAGCACATCATACATTTCCTATAACACGATGATTTCCATTGTTATCTTTCAAATCAACTATATTTTTAGAAAATTACATTTATACCGTATTTTTCAGACCATAACATGCACTTTTTCACCCCCAAAATTATGGTCTTATGGTCCGGCGGCCGGATCGCTGGTGATCGCAACTTGGCTCCCCGACTGGTCTCCCGGCAGATAGGAGAGGAGATCAGCTGCGTGATGGAGAGGAGATCAGCTGTGTGATCTCCATTGGCAGACAGGAGCCTGTGTCAGCTGTGTGATCTCCCATCTGCCGGGAGAGCTGTGGGGAGATGAACTGTATTGGCTATATTTGCAGAGCCCCGCAAATATAGTCAATGCAGAGGTGTGTGGGGAAAGCTGCACTGGCAGGCAGCTTCCTCACACAGCCATAGCAGAGAAGGGACAGGGAGACCAGAGTGCAGATTTCCCTGTGCTCCCCCTCCCTTTCCTTTCTGTGCTCTGTGTGTGAAAGAAAAGACTCTGAAGTCTGCTCTCTAGTGACACCATTTTAGTGGCTGAATAGGGGTACTGCATAAGATTTTTCACATTCATTTAAAAAAATAAAAAATTTTTTTCTGATTTCCTGGCCTTATGGTCAGGTGCATCTTATAGTCCGAAAAATACGGTAAATAATAAACTGGTCTTTTCTGTTTTCTTCTTTTGGTCCTTTTGGTCTATGCTCTTCTAATAATATAATATTGATAAAGTCAAATTAATGATCAACATACCTGGTAAATTTTCCCATATCTTTTAAGGGAAAATTTACAGGAAGTGACTTTGCAGAGTGGCACATCCAGTATTTGGAGTGTGGAAGTGGCGGGGCAGAGTGCCACTTCCATGGTAAGTTTAATGTCCACTTTCTCCTGTTTGCTGTCTGGCTAACTTAAAGGACGGGAGGTAAAGGTAACCATACACAGGCCGGTTGATCGCGGTGCATATTACCACCAATCCAGTGTGCCCACCTCGCGAGATCGACCAGGAATCAGCCACATGTCGGATCGATTCTGGGCTGGTCCCATTAGGTGGCCCACAATGGCAGGCACACAAAGGGTGCACTCTGCACTAGTTGCTGATCTGCCAAGAAATCTGCAGCAAAATGACTCATGTATGGCTACTTTTACTCTTCCTTCTAACTCCTAGCCTGGCACATAATCTGCACAAGTGGAATGGATACTAAGTAGGGGGAGTTATGCTCCCTCCCTCCTAAGTTAACCCGATTAGAAAATCTGGGATTTATTGAAATTGGGATATGTCCCAATGTGACTTTCCCTGCCAAAGTGGGAAGGTTGACAGGTATGATGATCAATCCACCAGTTATGATTATGTGTATGTTTAAACTTTTAACTTTTTTTGCTACGTTTTCATTCTGTTTAATTTACATTTTTGTTGTATTTCTGCATTGTCTATATCTAACAGGAACACTTGAGGTATTCACCGCATACCAAGTTGACTTCCTGTTCTGAACATTTCTATTCATACCAGAGAAGAAGGCATCTATAAATACTTTTTGGAACAAGTCTGCTTTTAGACGACTAACATCAAAAGATATTTGTAAATATTTTGAGGGGTTTATTATGAGGTTTCTTCTTAGAACAGTCCCAATGAACTTTACATTCATTGAAAGGCCTTAACTACCCCACATTGTAATTGAAAAGGAGCATTAAATAAATCTCCTAGTTGCGGCATTCTGCTATTACCATCTTGTCGGTTGACCCCCAAATGGTTGACCCCCAAAACATTTTAGCTGCAAAGGTGAGAAGATAGGAAGGGAACAGTTTTATTTTTAGAAGTTTTAAAAGATCAAAATCAAGAAAGTAGCATACCTGTTTGATCTATTTGCAGTTGTATTACACATGACTCTCCTCCCTTTGTGGTTTAGATCAGTGTTTCTCAGTGTTACTCCGGTCCACAGGGACCCCCAACGGTACATGTTTTGCAGAAGACCACCAAGGTTTAATGAGCTCTGCTGAGACACGAATTACCAATCACCTGTGATTGTTTCAGGTTTTCTTCAAAACATGCACTGTTGGGGGTCCCTGAGGACCGGAGTTGAGAAACCCTGGTTTAGATGAGCATACATCCAGCCTATCCAATGTCTATCCTCATCTAGGCCAAACAGCCTCAACATTTTACCATTTTACCACGAAGGTCATCATTAAAAATCATTATAAGGATCTGAGTAACCCTGAAAGTGATGACTAAATGGCTGTTACCAGCTAGGGTCAGATTTAAGGCTGCCACACACGGGTCGATGCCTGTGAGATGGATCAGCCTTCGCGCCATTTACATCGACTGTGATTTATGCTCAAGTCCGATAATCCTGGGATGGGGGCAAGGATGTCCGCATTAGTTACCACATTAGTTATTATTAGTTATCGAAGGCAACTTCAAGCGCTGCGCAGGCTCATGGCCATCGATCTAGCACATATCTATAGGTGTATGGGCACCTAGGTTGAAGTTAGTAGTCAATGGTAATGGGAGCTCAAAGTATTAACAGCAACAAGATATTGGCAATGGCCCAATTATCTAGCATACAGGAAGTTATACTGGAGGTCCCTGGGAGGAGCCAGGAGTTTAGGGTTCAGCAAATAGATATCATTGTCCCGGAGATCATTCTAACATCGATTGATTTTAAACCAACTGATTCCTTTACTTAGATGGTGCACATGCTCCATAGTACAATTGAAAATTTTGTTGTACTAGGTTGTGCATCTCGTGTCCTTGTTCCTATTTGTCTGTTACAGGGGGCCACACTCCTCCATTATGAGAGCTACACACCTAAACGCAACATGCAGCCCTCATACTGACCCAATTTTACCTTGCTCAGGCCCCATACACCTACTGAGGGCCCTTCTGGCCACTGGCACTGTAACTGTGTAATCGCTGCTGAAGCTGATGAGGATCAACCTCACAAGACAAATATCACAGGACACCTTCAAAGGTCATGCAGACTACATGTCTCTGGGTTGCAGCTATCTTGACTACTTATATTCACAACATGGTTTTTATTTTATAGATAATTAGGTCACAAGCTGCCTTCAAATTCTAGGAACATAGTTTGGTTTTGTTCAAGTAACACTGAGGAGTCCAAGTGTACCTAAAAGCATTACTTGAGTGACTGTCTCACCTGTATAGCCAGAAGTTTGTTCTAAGATCTGAAGCTGGGCATAGACGTTCCAATCCCTGCACGATCCGACCTCCGATCCGATGCCGTGCGCGCTCCCGCATCCCTTAGGAATCGTGTCGGGCAGGAATCGGATGCAGCAACTAACGAGGATTGGGCTAAAATCTGCTGTCCTGTCCACAGTTATCCGATAGGATGGAAAATTTTAACCCGATCCCATAAGTTAGTAATGAGCTGCACATAAAGAGTGCTGGTCGATTCTCAGCACTAGCGGGCGGGCGTGATGACATCATCACGCCGCTCCTAGTGCAGAGAATCAGATAGGGAATAGATGGTAATTTGTACTGTCTATTCCCTGCTTAACCTCCCTAGCGCACTGCCCGTATCGCGCCGTTTATAACGGCGCGGTACGGGCAATCGAGGGCACTGCCTGTCATTTCTGGCCTCGCGCCGCTGCTCTTCACACAGCTGGTGTCATAATTGACACCAGCTGCATGAGAGGGAAAGCCGGCACTCCTCCATTAACATGGAGGTCTATGGCATGGAAACCCCGGAAATGCTGCAGCGATGAAGACAATCGCTGCAGCTTTCCAGGGAGGCATCGGGTCTCCCTGATGCTGGCTTCCCCTGCGGTTGAGAGGACCCTAATCGGCGAACGAGCTGGGCTCGTCTCAACCGTTAGGGAGGTTAAGTAAACTTTTGGGACTGGAGCTTTGCTTTTGGTGGTTTTCTCTTTCTAAACAAATGCTAACGCTGCTTTTCACACTAAAACACTAAAAGTGCAACAGGTAGTTATAATAAAACACCTCATTCAAGAACTAATCTGGACAAGGGGCGATAAAACAAAAGTGTATTTCATCAAAACCGAAAAAAGTAAATTTTTTTAAATCCTTTCAATTGACATGGAGGGTATTGATTTACATTTTGTTTTACAGCTTTTGATGGAGTATGCACTTTTAATTGGTTGAGCAAATGGTACAGATTATTGTAGGCAAATTTCAGTTTACTTGTCACAGATGAAATTAAAAAAAATGGTGGGTTTAGGAACCTATTAGAAGCAAGGCACGAAAAGCCTCTTGTGCACTGGACATAAAAGTCTGTAGTTTCATCACCCCTACTTGTGCTTTGATGAAACAAAACAGAAACTGACAAAACCACAATGGCATTACTTTGAGATATGTGTGTACAGAAGACCACCCACTGCATCATTTGATTTTGAGGTGTGGGTTGACCATTGTGTGGTATTTATCTCAACTAGTGGAAACTCTATTTTTAAACTAAAATGTAGATGTATTGATGTGTGAGAGTGTGATTATTTGTTTACACACAACACCTCTCTCTCCTATTGGAATTCAAACAACGTGTCTTGGTTACAGTAACAAGTGCAGTTCAAGATGTCAACTGTTCAAGTTGCCCAGGTTTCCACCCCAGACCCCCCAAGAATGTTAATGGATAGCTTTCAAAAAGTATTAGATGGTTAAATTTTCTACGTGCTAAAACAGGGTTGCACAACACTTGGATTGTGATCTACCAGTAGATTGCAAAGGCAATGGGAGTCAATCATGGGGTCCTGCCTTTTTTTTTTCTCTTGTCTTTATTAACACACAAAGAATTGTACACAGAACACATTAAAGGGAATTGTATTGTGTCATACATGTTTACTTCTGGTTTTTAATGAAAACAATATATATTTTATAGGGATATAATTCAAACGAAGCATTATATATACATATATATATATATGTTCACCCCCCTAATTGTTGGTAATTTTGACTTGGCCATTATAAAAGTAGCTTGCCATCCAAAAAGTGTAGGTACCCTGGTTCTGAAACATATTGGCTCATTAAAAAAAATGATGGCGTAGGTTACAAAATGGAATAAAAATATGGAAGTATCAAATACTTTTTTCCTTTTCCAAAAACTTTGGTATGATCACAAATCTGATCCTAAAATTACATCAACAGAATATTTTGCTAAAAATAAAGTGCTGTCATCCATGACAACCAATGATGACTACCATCATGACATCTACTAAGGGCCCCCATACAAATATCCATCCATGGGCGATTTTGCTGACGATCGATTGCAGTGCACATTCGTACCGCTCGCTCGGGGGTCATTCGTCCGCAAAACAGAGGCACCCACTTGGAGGGATCAACGAGAATAGCACCGCAAGTCGGTTGCACGGTGATCTGCCTTGATGGTTCTTTTCTGGTCGTGACCAGGGTCCCCATCGAAAGTATCTTACAGAGACCCATGTGTGAGTAGCCCCCAATGGCGTTTCCTGTATGTTTGGCGGAAAACTGAAAGCAGTTTGGGGACATCACCATGCTGTGATCACTCGCTGGCGGAACGCATGGGAATCCATAAGTCTATCGGTAGCTTAAGACATCATTTGTAAATTGTTGGGGTGATTTTGAGCACAGTTACAATTTGTTTGCTGCCCTATTAAGCAGACTCACAATCCTCCGTTGTTCAAGGAGATCCCCTAATCTGGTACACTATCGAAGATTATGTTTAACTACAAATATATCCATGAGGTTAGTAAGACTAGACAACCCATCACTTATGTAGTTTATCAGATCATTTGCCAACATCTTCTAACAGTGTTCCACTGTTCCAAGTTCTGGGCTTAATTGGTTATGTTGTTAAAATATTATTAATATCGAGTTCAGAGAAACTGCTAGAATATGCGATGGATCTTTTCAATAAGCAACAAATCCTACACAAAATAACTCATCTGAAAACAAGTGTCCCAAGTAATTTCAACATCAGAGCAACACTTTTCAATTGGCACCAGCCTGTTGGCTTTCAAGTCAATAGATCTCCATAATGATATCTTTCTTTTATTTAACCATGTGTTTGGCCTTATTAATATACCTTTTTAAGCCTAAAAAGTTCAAAGATATTTTGATGTTTTCTAAACCAACCATTAAATTTAATTTGTACACCCTAAAATATATTCCTTCAAATGAATATAAAGCTTGATGATCTGTATATATATATACACTTCTAAGCTTTACATTTTTGTAACCCCACTACTTTGCAATAGTCTACCATATCATTATGTTATTATATGCAACCTGAGGCAAATATGGGGAAGGCAGAGTGTGTTTGACAATTTGTTTATTAACCTCCCTAGCGCACTGCTGAGGTCCAGATTTCTGTACCAAAAGCACACCATAGACTTCAATGGTAAACTTTTCTTTATGTTGTAGGCCTGTAACTTCTCCAAATCTGTCTGTACAAGGGTCTAATAGACATCCTGAATATAATAATGTTTGAAACAAAGAATTATGTAAAATAAAAAAAAATATTTTTGAATAAAATTAATTAGACAAAGCTTTGCTGCTATGTACTAAATATCGCCAAAATAAAAAGTCTCTGGTGCCCCAGATGTTCCCATTTGCAGTTAACCCTCTCTAACCTGGTATGATGAAATCACACCAGGGAAGAGAGGGTTACTGCAAATGGGCACATCTGGGGCACCAGTGACATTATTTGGGCGATGTATTTTTACATAGGTGCACATTGAAAGCAGTATTCTTCATAGAAAACTGCTTTGTGCAATTTACTGTTCAAATTTCCCGCCGCCTCCCCAAGTGGCGTCATCACGTCACTCGGAGGTGGGGATGAAGAGACGAAGATCCAGCCTGCCTGTGACATCAGGGACACCGGGACAGCGCAAAACCGTAAGTATGCGCTGCCGGAGCCCCGATGTGTACTGGACGGCAGCATCTTGTCCAGTGCTATAGTAGCAGCGCTGGACAAGATGCTGCCGTCCTGACCGCTAGGGTGGTTAAATACAATATCAGAGTTGATGTGGGTTGCCATAAGTGTCCCTGAGGACGTGACACGATGCTCCATCTCCCCAGTGACATTGTGACATGGCAGGCTCCAGGTGCAAGTGGAATTGGGAGGGTAGACGTCACTCTTGATACCTGTCTACCTTTCCAAGTCCCCATGCGCCTGGCAGCCAGCCACATCTGAATTGAGCGACGTGGAGGGGCGGAGCATCACCGTTGTCAGATCTGGATTGGTCTGGAAGAGACCTTGCTCCTCCATCTTGCAGCCTTGAAGGCCAGAAAGGTGAATATTTATTTTTTTTATCTTTAGGGGTCGCTGTCCCTGGGCAAAGACTTGGATGTAGGTGAGTATATTATGTTTGTATAGTTATGTCTAATTTTTTTATGTTTTTTTTTTAATCCACTTAAAAAGTCCCAACTGGGCTTGTGTCTGGACATATAGTGGCTTAGCTTACCAAAAAAAAGTTTATGTATACCATTTCATGAAAATTAAGCATACAAGTGCCAGACATTTTAATAGAAGCGTCATATCTCTGCTTACCTTCTTTATTGACTGTTGACTGTTCTCTGTAGACGTTTCCCACTAGATGTATAGCAACTCCCGGTACTGCAATAAGTTATAGTCAACAATGAATATTTATTTACACACATCACCCAGGATGTCATTTACAAACTTAAAGTGTGACTTTTCCTTTTCCAGACAATGCTACTCTAAAGATGATGTATGAACTTGTCTTTTAGCGCTAATGGAGTCACCCTGAATCATTCACTTTTTCATGGATGGAGGAGTTTAATTGGGATTTTCAAGTTCATAAAACTGTTTATATCTTAAAATGCAAATCGCTAGTTTAACGTAATTACAAAACTTATTTTTTTCCATCTGTCTGTTTGCAATTAGTTGCAAACAGGATGTTTAATTTTAACACATTTGATTTTCGGTATGGAAATGAGTCAAAAGTGTTACAGAGAGGTGTTTATTACACGGTTGCTATTAAAGGATAATGACACATATTAAATAATCAGTCCTGGGACCTCAGGAAACAAGAAGCTAGCAGACGATAGTGTGGTGGATGGACCACATACGTATGTGCTATATGTATATTTTGCATAAACATTACATTCATTCAGATTTAAGCTGTGAGTTTTCAGTATTGGTTCTTTCGGAGTTGGTACCACCAGAATATGATGCAGGAAGAGGTGATGCACCATTAGGGATTTTGTTGTATCAATGTTGTCACTAGATTTGGTGTCGCCTAGTGCCGGAACATCATTCTGTCTTCCCATGGCATGCTGTAAGTAATATGGGTGTCAAATTGTGGGGCAGGCCACAATTTTACTTTGCTTATCCATGGACACACTGCAAATATTAATTACAGTTAAAAGGGTACATCCAGGGATCCAGTGGATGTGCTGCAGGTACAGACAGAATGGG
>CM070040.1:58781225-58798265 GCA_036250615.1 Ptychadena robeensis | reverse complement strand
GTTAAATCTGTCACACTGACAACTGACAAGTTCAAGCACACAGGGATATTTTTTTGATCCTTTAACAGAGATACACACCTAAACTGGACTTTATATAACCAACCCCCTGAAGAAGATAGCTCGAAACGCACGTTGGGGTGGCTTCTACCTCGGTTGATATGACTTACAAGTCCTTTATCTCTTTTATACCAAAAAAAGAGTGAAATGCTACCCTGGTGCTAATGGCACTCCCTGCACCACTGAGTCGCCGCTGTGTTACATAGTGTTTGGATGAGTGTTTGAATGTTCGAAATTCAAATATATTTGACAAATACCCAACATTTAAGAATTTGAAATATTTCGCGAATCTGCGCTCGGATATAGCAGATGTTTGTCATATTATGCTTCAGCATTGTTTACCCGCATACATCGCGCATATTTGTGCGCAATGCGAATGGATACGCACAATATGCACAGTGCTCGTACTGGCTAAGAACACAGAATGAAGAAGAGAGGCTGTAAAGCGAATCTTTGCGAAAAGCCACGCGCGATGCAAGGCAATAGAATACAGTCGAATCCTATTTTACGAATTTCGAATGTTCCTTAATATATTCGCGAAATTATGCGAATTCGAATATACCATATGCCGCTCAACACTAGTTGTCACTTGCAATACAATCTTTAATTTCATGGATAGTGATTGTTATGAATTTGGGTTTAAAACATCATTGGCAATCATGTGAAGGAGATCAGGCGTAATTTAAGTGGGTCTGAAATTCAGCATTAGAAAATACTTATCAATGATCGCTGACTGACACTCCAGAACTGTTTATATTTTGCTAGTTATTATGGGGGATCTGTGGATGAGTAGAATGCTCCATTCTCACACTGAACTCCAGGTAATTTATTTTGTGCCTGGAGTGGGTCCTCCAGCCCTGAAGGAATATATGTTCATTACAATCCAGGGCACAGGTGTCAAACAATTATTTGAAGGCCAAATTCAAACACAATCTGTATTACTGTAGCAAATGCCAGTTAATGAAGTATGGTATGGTTTACAACGATACAAGATACCAAAACCTGGTCTGCATGTACAGTAGCCCTTTAGGACTGGAGTTGAAAACCCCTGATCAAGGGGGTGCATTACAAGGCCTGGAAACTGCACTGGAACCCATTCCAAAAACGAAAATGTTACTTGAAGTTCAGCTTTAAGCAACTGTGGATAGTTCTCTGCAACAACCCCAGGAACAAAATTGACTCCCTAACAAATCCATTAGGCTGGGCATAGACGTCTCGATTTTCCTTGCGATTTCTGTGAGATCGACCACCGCGATCGATCGGTCACAATTTGGTGCATGCATAAAGTGATCAATCAATCAATCTGACCCTAAATCGCACTTGAATTGATTGAGCAGGAATCGGACCTGGGTGAAAATATTAGACAATCGATCAGGAATCGAGTGATGTTATTTGAGCCATGCATTAGAAAAAAATGGGATTTTAGTTCCTTCCTTCCTTTTTTATCCCAAACTTATTTTAATTATTTTTTGTCTATTAATAAACTTTAAATACATATCTGTCATCAAATATTATCAATATTATACGAGTTTCATATGAACTTTTTCCATTGCAGATCTGATGAGTATTGTACAGAGTAGCACTTTGATTTGCAAAACTTAGGATTTTTAGAGCCGAGCCTTACATTTTCTGTGTTTTATCTTATTTTAATAATATTTCATCAAAAGCTTTTGAAGAAGGAAATAGCAGCAGGACATTTAAATGTATTTCTAACTCATGTGCATGTAATACCTTTCTTTGAAGTGTTGGGTTCTTCTCCAATTCGAGGTGCAGGAGTTGGATTCTCTTTTTTGTCTGTGATAAAAATAAATGCATATATATGACTGTTTAAGGTACTTTGAATATTGGTTGCCGCAAGGCCAGATATTTAAAAGATGGTAAAAAGAGCTGTTATAATATGAATTAAGATCCAGTCCCTTTCCAAACACGGTAATGGTCCCATTATTGTTTGGAGAAAGTATACAAACACTTTGGGTCATTAAATAGGTCAATAAATGGCAGCTTCTTTCAATCTTCAAGTCTATGAAGATTGTTTGTAAAGGTAAAGCTGAGGCATAGAAGTCTAAAGGTGCCCATACAGATGGGCACACGATTGATGACCCGTTCACCCATCATGATAACATCACCACACTGCCAGGAGAGCCCATCGATTGGATAGGAATCAAGGAGCACCACTTAAGGAGCTTGATTCCCGGTTAATCCGGCATTCGGTCAGGACTTACGGACATGCCCATTACCTGTTCGACAGACCTGTCTTCAAGTGGAATCGGTTGATCCTGCTTGAAGACAGGGGTGGTCACGTCCGATAATCAAAGAATGCATGCAAGAACGGCTTGATGTCAGCAATCGAATGGGTAATCGATTGTGTGCCCATCTGTACGTGTTTGGGCCCCTGGATCATAACTAGCAAGCACTAAGTTAGATATGGTCAAGGTACATACCTGGCAGGTCTTGCCTTTCACCAGGTTGGGTCACCTAAAAAAAACACAGTGGTTATTTATGCAGTGTACAGTATAAAATGTGCTTAAATGCTTTTATTGTAATAATGCAATTAGGTAATATACTTCACCTCAATAACATGTTTTATTACTATAGATGGGGACCTCCTGCAATGTGCTGTTTACTAGCACAGAGTGGCCAAGGTTCTACTACTTACATACACACACAGATAGGCTAAATTCACACTGACAAAAACAAAATGCGACAATTCATAGTCAGTTGGAAGCAGCAAATATGGGGTGGAGCCTAGAGGTTTCCTAAAGGTCATCAAATTCCTAATTTCCTAGAGGTTTCCTAAAGGTCATCCAATAGCCTTTTAAAGTTTTAGCAGTATTTTTACTGACTGATGTGTAATAGTAAGGTTGGTAGCAGAGAGGAGTTGATACTATGGAGACTGCAATTGAGCCAATCAACCTCTCCAGGTGCTGAGCTTGTTTAGGTATGTTACATTGCTCTTTCTAGTAGCCAGTGGGAAATCACTGTTGTTTAATATTAGAGTACAGTATCAGAACTTGGACATCTTCATATTGCTAACAACTTACCTATGAGCAGCTATTTACATATGGTAGGAGAGATGAGTCTGTATCCCATAATATTGCAGTAAAAAATTTACATGCCACAGACTCAACCCTCCTTCCATATGTAAATAGCTGCTCATGGGTAAGGTATTAGCTCTAAATTGTAAAATGTCACTCTCCATAAGTTGGTCAGTGTGTTCTTAGGCTGGGTATGGCTAGTGTTTAGACACATATTATAGTTCCAGCCCTGTACATTCTGCTGGATCTAAGCCCTGTACTCTGGCATGGGCCTTAGTGCTTGGCTGGAGGAAGTAGAACAAATCCCAACATTCTGGGATGCTGTGCTAATGCTCAAGTTGAGTTCAAGGTTAAAAATCATACTATTAAATTATAACTTGTAGAGCGAAAAATATTGTAAGTTAAGTGGAACTGCTCTTTTGCATTTAAATTGCTTTCTATAATTTCTCTCCATTAGGCTTATTTTTGTTCTTGACCCAACACTGTAATTGTGTAAGAACGTGTATATGCGCCAGAGATATCCTGTTTTTTTCCATACATTCTCTTCTGTATTTAGAAGGAAATTACCACCTTTCAAAGTGGACCTGTCTATTTACAGTTTCCACAAGCTATTAGGTCAAAAAGGATAAATTTCCACTTATTTATGGGAATGTGTACGCTATAGGTGACTTCAAATGGATAATGATCATTCTTATATAACATCACAAGAGGTAAATAAGTTTACTTATGCCCTACATTTTTCTGTGCAGTAAAAATAACCTCTTGTCCAACTATAATTTCCTTCTGATCTATAAATGATCACATAGTGTTGTGTCAAATGCTGTCACATAAATGCTGTATAGCATACAGTAGAAACTTTTATCATCACTTGTGTGGAGATATGGGTTGGGTTAAAGGGCTTCTCTACAACATTGAGATCATCAATGCAGCTGCTCTGTTATTCTATCAGAAGCCCATCACTGTAAATTACTGTGTATCTACATAAAGATGACGTACGTACATACATCATGTACAGACAAAGAAATAGCACATCATCACAAATATATCAGTAGCGCTAGATTGCTTCTGGGAAATGCAGTGTAGTGCAATAAAAAGGACATGGTAAACCACAGTATGTGATTTTATATTTAAACCACAAGCTTGCCGAATTTGCATAAAATCCTATCTTTCATTTACAGAATAGCATGAAAATTGAGAGTTTAGAGACAGCTGAGGCTCTCACTGTTACATAAGGTGACCATTGCGGAAAGTCTGGAGTTTTAGTGATACTCATTTATAGATAACTGCAGTCATAAAAGAAGCAGGCATTAGAAATGTCTCAGATCCCTACTTTAGGTATTATACCTATCTGGTTTTAAGACATCAACACATCAATATATATTATTATATTCAGGGGTGCACATAAGTGGTACTCTGGTACTCAAAAGGGACCAAAAACTAGCTCTGCGTACCGGTATTATTGTTACACAGCTCATATGTGTACTAACAACTTGGAGGCGCTCCGTGTCTGGGCGGCCGCAGCTAAATGTTACATGTATACAATTTATGTCACTTGGATAACTGCAGGGAAACATGAATAACTATGAAGGTTGCAGTTAGTGGTGTGACATTGGGAATGTAAATGAATAATCCCCCCAAAAAGATTGGACTTCCTAGGTTTTTAGAGATCAGGGGGATGAAAGTCAGAGTAGGCATATGTAAGGGTAAAATCTGACAATTGAAAAGCACAGCTAGAATATGATTATGAAAGGTTGACATTTGGACTGAAGGTAATCTCAGGAGTTAGTTACTAAGACAGAAAATGTCAGGGTTGTACTACTGAGGTATGAGATCTGGGGGTTCAAACAGTTGTACTGTGAGAGTTACATTTGACCCAAAGCCAGCTGCTGACCTGTGGATGAAGACGACAGCTAATCAGAGGATCAGTCAGGAACAGGGAGGTCCATCTGCAGCAGAGTCTACCATGCAGGACGCTGATGCAGAGGACAGTGAGGAAGACCACCCTACATATGGGGTGAATATCACATACCATTACTCATCTGAGGAGTTCACCAAAATTAATTGCATCCCTGATTTTACTATTATATTATATATATCATTCATTTGACTGATAGTGGCTTTAGTAAAAGGTTAGGCCAGCAGTCTTCAGTCCATGTCTCTTTAGCCTTCTTGTTGTGGCTCCCTGTCTGCCAGCAAATCTCTCCATTCTGTCCATGCATATATAGCGTCCCATCACCAGTTGTGGCTCCTTGCTTGCCTATTACCCCCTTCCCCACCGGACACTGGAGTTTACAGCATCCACTGTAGAGGAGAGACCTGCTCCCACCTTCACCCTAGAAGGGTGGAAAAGGAGCAGCCAAGGTAGAGGGACACAAGAGACCAGACCCCAGCCTCCTGGATGTTAGTAAAGCTAGACAGCATCCCTGCCACCCTCTGGGTAAAGCTAGACAGCTTCCCTGCCACCCTCTGGGTACCCAGAGTGTGGCAGGGAATGTAGCAAAAAAGGTAAACCCAGCCCACATCACACCTCCCAGATTCCCCGTTGACCATGCAACAACACTCATGGAACATAATAGACAAGTACTGTGTGTTTTAGGGAGCAGGTAACACAATAAATTGAAGAGGAAGGCCTGTCTTTGGGCTTTTTCACACTGTATATGCTGAGTTGTGTACCGGCAATGCATTCATTAGAGCTGATGCACACAATGCACAGTACACATTGCACCATCGGCGTGGGCGGATCTTTCCTCTGCTATGTGTACGTGAGTTGGGCTGACGTTGCCTGGCTCACAAACACAAAGTTGTAGCAGAGGGAAGTTCCGCTTCCCCCACCTACCCTTGCTAAGCCCTGTGCTTGGCCAGACAGATAGCGAATGTACAACCACCCACGGATGAATAGTCTTTTGGCTGTGGGCAATCAGGCATTCACACTAAAAAACACAGATGTTCCCCCCTCCCGGTTTTATATTGTGTCTTATAGTGCAAGTCGTTTTATTTCCACAAGAGTCCTCTGTTACAATCTCTGATTTTGTTTAAGGCTTTTGTTAGAAACTATTACAACCACATTCCCCTGTTTTATCATTAAACTTTCTGTCCTTGATGTCCAAGAATGGAAGACAGGAACACTCTAAAGTTGGACTCCAAACTTGTCTTCCTTTACTGAAAATCAGGAATCAAATTAAATTATGTTTATAATTAAGTGCTAATACTGGCCATATACATTTAGCAATATATGTCTTATTTTACAGTGATCTGTTTAGTCTCCCCCCCCCCCCAGGAAAATACAATGTTTCCACTTACATTGTAAAATCTATGTTTAACATATTTAAAAAAAAATATTAAAAAAATTTTTTACAAAAAAAACTGTAAATATCTGGTATAAGGGCTTATAAAAATATCAAAATATGTTTAATTGTAAAGCCTAAGTGCACATTTGTTTCCATGTTTCCATTTGTATTTTAATTGTTTCCACAACCCTTTCCTACATCTCCAGCAATGTTGGTGATGATAGTAAGTTCAGGGGCTTTACAATCAGCTCACAAATTGAGTTAGTAGAAAATATTTGACCATCGCTAGTTGTTCACCCACTTTAATTTTTGATGCCACATCTAGAATAGGGGGAGCCATTACCAGTGACACCAAAAGGTAGGAAAATTGATAAAGGATAACAATTTCTAACTTTACCATTATAACCATCAGATATTTCATCACTTCCAATCCAGACAGGTACTATGTTATTATTGAAAACAATATAGAACATTGTAATACTCAATGTGTGATGAATAGTGATGAGTATCACAGGCAATATTCGTATTCACAAAATATCGCCAATTTTTCACTAAATTCTTGATCTCCAGTCATTATTACCTTCATTGCAATAAAATACGGATATTCTCAATATTTCCACGATCAACACTATGTACTGATTTATGTCGAATATTCACGATTACTAATCGTGAATAGTGCAATTCTCAATAAAAACTCATGATTTGAATATTCGTAATCAACACTAGTGATGAATATTTATAATGCAAATGTGTAATGTTAACTACAATCCAGACTAATCCAAACAAACCCAGGAACAATGTAACACCTTATACTCCTTAGTACCCAAGGAAGTTTTAAGTTTGTGCTACTATGTAAAAGCCTATGAAAGACCTTTCATTTGATAACATTTTATCAGTTATAATGTTCATTTAAGTGTTTGTCATTTGAAGGGAAGACTGAAACTGCAAAATACATGATGAATTTGGTACACAAGCATTTCTTATGCCATTTTATGTAATACTAACAACATCATAGTTATTAAGGTTCCATTCACATGGTCTGCTATTGACAGCATTGTTGAAATGCTCTCCAAGCTCCCTCAAGGGTCTGAAAGTGTTAAGGACACATAAAGCCAGGCTTTTTAAAAAAAGTTTAGAAGCTTGTTAAATGATCAGGTGTAGAGAAGTGCCGTATTATTCTAACTATAAGACACACTATTTTACCATTAAAATCAATGGGAAAATGTGCCTGTGTCTTTTGGTGCGAATATGTAAAACATTTTTTTTTTTTGACACTGACCAGCTTATGGAGAGAGATATTTTACAATTAGATTGCATGTCATTGCAATTAGATAGAGTTGTGTAACGTTCTGCATTGCAATAAATACATTTTGTGACACAGACTCCTCTCTCCTCCCATATGCAAATAGCTACTCATGGGTAAGTTGTTAGTGCCAAATTGTAAAATGTGTTTCTTGATAAGTTGGTCAGTGTGTTCAGTGAATGGGTACTGCTAGTGTATAAACACATGCTTTACACAGCCCTGCAGTGAAGACCTCCCTCCTGGCACTGGCCTTTTGGCTGGAGAAATATAAAGTGAATGCTGCATTGTCCAGCCCTGCCTACTTTGCTGGAACATTCTATATATTTACTTAACCCTCTGAGCGTTTGCCACGTGGCACGGTTTTTTTATAACCGTGCCACGGGCAATCGCGTGATTGCCAGCTCAGCTCAGGGATGTAAACAGAAGTCCAGCTCAGGGATGTAAACAGAAGTCCCGACCGCCGTCAGAAGACGGCGAGACCTCGGGCGTTCCTCCGGCTAACTCGAGTTAATTCGGGGAGAACGCTCAAAGGGTTAATATCTGAATGGATGTGCCTCTTATTTTTTTTTTCTCTCCAAAACTTTGGGTGCGTCTTATGGTACAGTGCATCTTATAGTCCAAAAAATACAGTAGTTATGAGACAAGGTAAAATGTTTACACTTGTTTACTGTTTAAAAAACAGCTGAAAAGCGCTCTGCATTGTGCTGCGTTTGCAGAGCTTTCCCATTGAACTCAATAAGGTAGTTAAACGACAACATTTCAAAAAACTTCCAGAAAGTGCATCCTTATAGGATCCTATTATTTCTTTTGGTGTTTTTCAGGCACTCATATGTGTAAAAAGTGACATTAAAAACAATGTGTAAATCTGACCATAAACATGTTTTATAATGCTGAAAGGAAGGTAAAACCTAAAAAAAACAACAATATTTAACAGCATTTTTCAGTAAGTAAGCTATATATTTGCAGACATCTACCTAAATAAACTGTCCTTAACCACCAGGTCACCATGCTTGGACAATACCATATTTGACAAACTATTTTATATGCTTTCCATCTGTTATTTCCATTGTCAGCAAATTTCTGAGTTTGCAAATTTTTCAATAAAATATTAAGTGTGAGAAACCGAAGTGCCAGAGCTATTTTCAGATTGCACAACCTTTGAAAGTTAAAGGCATATATTCCATCTTACAAATGGAAAGATCAAAAAAAGACAAATCATACTAAACACACATCACAGAACTGCACTAGCTGCAGCTTAGGGCTACACGCCAACACAAAGTATACCTCAGAGATTAGGCTGCGGAACCTCGCCAGCACTTCCTTGCAGCTCAGTAACGTGGGATCCACATTTCCTCTGTTCAGACATTTTTGTATTCTTCTCAGGAACAAGTAATCCTCATTTAATTCCATTTCTTCTTCAATCTAGGATTTAAAAAAATAGGATTATTTTTTTCTTTGGACAATGTGTGCAAATATTAACCCTGTGATTATCTAGGTCCAGCTTAGATTTAGTAACTATAGCAACAGTCATGGTCCTCCATTTTGTTCTAAAATTGCATTGGGGACGTACACAGTAAAGGGATTGGGGAATCAGTAAACATATTTAATCAAAGGATATTTGTTCTATAAAGTATCTCCCTAGTTTTAAAGTCACAGCTGATGAAGGGCCTTTATTTCCCCAGTATGACAAGTTGGCCACAAGCACACATTAGGACCATTAGGCTTTGTCAGGGTTTTCAAGCCAAATATCTAAGGCTAAATTTACTGGATCAGCTACCTATAATTGGACCTTTCTGCAGTTCCCAATATGGTCCACCAGGCACAGTTGGCACAATTACCACTCCTGGCTGCCCTGTTCTATATTAAATGCCGAATCCACCAGGAGTCATGGCATAAAAGTGGCCCTTAACTGACCATGTCTAAGGAAACCTTTTTTTTCTTTACATACAATACAAAAATATTTGTGCCATAGCCATACTATGTTGATATAATTTTGTTATTAACAGTGATTATTAACAAAAATGTTAACAAAGTTATGCAAAATTCTATCCCACATGATCAGACTACAGAATGGTACAAACTGTTGGTATATACTGTTTTTTGAATTTGGTTGTCTTTAAGTTCTTTGTGGGGTTCAATTAAAGTCCGTAGTGATTTCCTCCGTATTGGAGACTCTACGCTCCCGCACATAAAGTTGGTTTGACGCGTACTTAGCGATTTCCCCCCCATTTACTTCCCATGTCTTGTTCCTGTCCAATATCTTTTCTTGTGATGTTTGTACGGGGAGCGGGAAGGTTGGGAGGTCAATCCTGGGTTAAGAGATTACTTAAAAGTATATGTACACAGTATACCCCATATGTATACATTGTGATGTTTGTTTTACACTGTATGACTGTTTTGTACAACCTTGTTTATGCCAATAAAAAATTAAATGATAAAAAAAAAAAAAAAGAATGGTACATTTATTGCAGAATCAATTATGTAGTTTTTGAAGGGCAATAAAAATATGCTGGCAACAGATAAATACATTTGTATTTATGTCATGTAAAAGGTGTTGGCAGCTTGATTTTACCTATGGGACCAACTGGGCCAAAGGGGAGAGAGGCTTCTGACCCCCAAGGGCTCTTTTTGCCTTTTTCTTTGGGCTGTTGGTGTCTTATAATAAGTGCAGATACAAGCATCTCTACAGTTACTCCATCTACACATCTGTCTGCCTCCCCCCAAAAAATAATAATATCGAGGGCAATGGAAAGCCTCAGCACTACTGGGAACACTACACCCGTGGCTCATTATGTTCGTAAATGTAGCCCTGCACATTTTTGCCAGAAACCACTGCCCTCTTCTCCTATAATGTTTTAGAGCCATTTTGTTATATGTGACCCTCAAGTTAGATATTTTCTGGTAGGGTTTAATTGAAAATATAGAAAAAGAAAAATAGAAAAGAGAGGAAATATGAAATAATGAACATTGATTGACAAAGGGCTATTGCCCAAAATGCATCCCATTGATCCAACAGCATCTGTTACCAGGAAGTGATATCATTCAAAACAGGAAGTGATGTCCTCCTGGTATCCACACAGCTGAAAACTCGTGGCCTTGAATGAGAACAGCCCTTTCTTAGTATGCGCTGTACCTCCATTATTGTAAGTATTTGAACTTTTCTTTATAATTTACAGGAAATAACTTTGTTGCAGTAGGTTGTGCCCCTTGTGTGCTTATTTCTAATTGGTTGCTATGATGCATTTCTAATACATTTTTACATGTCCCTTTATAAATGTGAGCAATATCAAGGAGAATGGAGTAGATGTATTTAGGAATATCAATTCTTTGTTAGAAGTAGATCCTAAAATACCAGATTATGAACAAAGAAAATGGAGTGGACTACAGTGGTTCCTGGACATAACAAGTAGACTAAAATATAGCCATGCTATGTATATTAAATGCATCTGAAGGTTTAATTTCCATGCTGCTTACCCTTTTTTACTAAATAAAAATACATTTTGTGAGTCTTCCTACATTTTGAGAGTTGGTAACTTAATATTAAGGATTAACTCAATCAACTTGATTAAACCAGGCCTCTTGCCCTACAAGGTAGGATTGTTATCCATCTACTAATTCAATTTCTTATGTTTAGAGGTGGAATGGTTTTTAGGGTGCTGTCCAATTATGTAAAGTTTAATTTAAATCTCTTATTTTCAGGATTTGTTTGTGATGGCATCCCTTCATCATTAAGAAGTCCAACTGTGCAACGGTTCAGTGGAAGGCTTCTGATTTCCTTTAAAGTTCATCTCAACGTAACCTCTAAAGTTCTACTAACGTAGGTAGATTCAGAGCTTTGCTACTTTCCTGGGTTCCTTCTGACTCTTAATTAGGTGGTATTAGGCTTTTGAAGAAAATGCACATCATCAAGTAGGGAGAAATCAAAGTAAAAATACCATTTAGCAGAAATTGTGTGATTTTTGTATATTTTTTTATTTACCATCTTTAAACAAAACCAATTTTCAGCATAAAATGCCTACATCTGATTCAATACTTAATTCCTAATTTGCACCTTTCAAATGGACACAGCAAATTGGTGCAGCTAATGAAATTGGTATCCTTGTAAACTGCTAATCGTGTTGGTTCTTGTGTAGTGGATGAGATTGTACATTCTCATTAAATACCATCTGACCTCTAAGATAAATATCCAGAATTTCACTAATAAGCTGAGATTTAATTATTGTGTTCTTTTTAGCACTCAGCAATCACACATACTGTACTAAATTCTTTCATACATTGTCATTGCTTTCATGTAATTGTAACATCTTTTATTTGGAAAACAAACTGTAATAAAAAAACTAGTTTTATGTTTTCAACATAACATTTATGTTGCAGGGTTATTTATAGTGGATCACACTATATGCATGCTAGATATTTATAAGAGACCATCTACTGCCACGTTGCTGCCTCCTTTTCTGCCAGCAGCGCATACAGGCTTGAAGGAAGAGAGCGCAGTCAAGATCATAGCGGGAGGAGGAGCTGCAAGAGATCCTTCCTTCAAGCATGTGGGTTGGGGGATGGAGAGATGAATACAAGGAGGAGCCTCAGTGGAGATCTGCCAATTGTGGAGTCAAAGAGGAGCTCTCAGCTCCTTTGTCTTCATCCAAGCATGCAGGTGGAGGGGGGGGGGGTTGTTGTGGAAGGGAGGAGGGCACCTGAGATCTTCGGTTTGTCTCTTTGTTCTTGTCCAAGATTATATTTCTACCCATTTCTGATCCCCTGATCATTGGCTTCTTAGCTAGAAAATGTTGCTAAATGCTGAACTAGAACAATATTTCTTAGTAGAATTTTTGAGGCATTAATGGGCAAAAGAATGTATGGTAATTTTGTTGGTTTTCAATTTGATACATTAGACTTGAACAACACAATTGTGAACAGATACAGTGCATAGTTTTAAAAGAATAAAAGTTTTGTCTTAGACCTATACCTTTGGCCTCACAGACAGTCCAATGCATATATTCTCTCTGTATATGTATGGGCCTAAGTCAAAACTGATATGTATAGGCACAGCTTCAGCTTTGAAGTCAAAATTAATTCTATTTAAACTATGTACTGTATCTGTTTATAATTCCCAAAGCCATATAAATCTATTGTAATAAATCTACTACCAATGTCTGCGTGTGTATAAGTGCACATCTTTGGTCTACAGGCAAATATTCAATATTAGGTACACCCATGAGAATTGGTTCACACAACACCAGAACACTGGAATTGCTCTTTGTATTTTGAATAAATACATTGGCAATGTAAATTTCTGTTTGAACTACTGAGCTCTGCTCCATTATCCATTCGTATAATGGATGTAAAGAGCTGCTATTTGCCAGCCTAATGAACAAGAACTAAACATTCCAAGTAAATATAAATAATAGATTGACTATATACCAACATTTTTTTTTGTCTAGACCATGTAAACAATGAGACATTTTGTATCAAATAGTCAATCCAAAATAGCTTTGGAAAGATTAAATTTTTTCCCTTTCACCATATGTCTTTTAAACTTTTTAATTATTTACAATGCCCATTGAGAAATGTTGGCCATCATTGTCAAAGTGCTGTATCATCATCTGCCAAAGTGTATTTGTTGCTGTTCGCATAGAGCCATCTCTGATTCAAGAGTAAATTCTCGGGAAGACAAATGTTTTGCATTCATCAAATCAAATAAAGAACCGTTTTTTTTTTTTTTTGCCTGAACATCACTGTGTGTTTGATTTTCCCCTCTTGTGTAAGTAAATCAGGCCCTCTGTGCCCACTTATCACTGGCTAGGTTACTAGATGAAGTGCTAATCAGGAACCCTTGTGATTTGAATACAAAAAAAATGTCAGTCTTGCCATTTTTTTTAACTTTGATTGAAAAGCTTTGTTTAGAGTAAAATCTCGTTGAAAATGTAATCAAGCAAAAAAGTTGTAGACCAAGCTATACCACCATAATTACCATCCTGATCCTGATCCATTCCTTTTAGGGCCAAGGGGGGCTATTTGGGATAACTCTGGAAGCTTATACATCTTTTAGGATGAATAAAATTTTCGTCGCCCTGAAGAAGCCTAGTAAGGGTGAAATGCATTGACGAAATAACAACTCAATCTATCTTAATCCTGTATGGTATCTACTGTAGGCATTAACTCCTGTGTATTGATCATCTGCTTGAAACTGAATGTAAAGTGTATTTGAAGTATCAGATGAATGTGTAAAACAAGGGGCTGGTTATATATCTTATTGTAAACTATACTAATAAGATTTTTAGAGTAGTGTATACTGTATAGATTTTATTGCAGTATTTTGGTCCTGTTGATACAAATAAAGACAATTTCAAAATATATGGTTGTGATGTTCAGTGTCTCAAAAGTCCCAACTTGGTTAAATGGGAGAGGTTTATCTCCATAGGGTATAATTGAATTCAATTTTTTTCCCAATACATAACACTACCATTACACCTCCTTCGAAGTCCTTCAAAATTGTCCAACCTCTCTTATACCAATGACTCTCTTTCTCACTCACTGTGTAACACATAATGTCAATTTGTCTGACTTTTGCATCTCTCAAAAGGACTTGATGATGGGTGTATAGTAAAACTATAGCTGTATTGCCTCTAGTAAAGTGTACAAAGTAATTGAAATTGGCCCCAAAATTATGTCACATTATTGAAACACTGATGACCACTATTACAATTTAATGGGGTTAAATGTATTTACAGTAGACCCATACTATAGATATATATATGCTATAGGTTCTAAGGGACTGCAGGTCAGAGTAAGACTCTTCCCATATCATCCACAGAACTACTATTGCATGCACTACTACCCCAACATGTCAGTAAAAGTAAGCACAGGGCTGTTTGCCCTACTGCCCCTCCTCTACTCACAGGAAGTGCACAGTGTACTTTCCTCTCCCCTGAGCTTGTGAAAGCAGAGGTCATCCTTGGGGTAGCAATGACTCCTCATGTTTTCAAATATTTGAACCAGCTTTAAAATATATGGTGTAAGATGAAAGAAACCCAAGTGATGATCTGAATATTTGATAAGGATTAGTAATATTAATACTGGGTGATTTTAAAGCAGATTTTTCAACAATTTGCCTTTGCAGTCAATAATATAAATGAAAAATAAGTAAAAAAAAACTATTATGTTCAAGAAGTAGCATATAGTAGTAGTATACAAAGTAGTAGCAATGATATCTCATCCAATCACAATCATCTTTAGTCATATTATATTAATCGGAGGCTACCAATGGACAGGTAAAGGTTTTATCTGAAAGAGCACTGACACATCTTTCTTTTCTCATCATTTGTAACAGATTACTGTTGTAAATTGGTAGCTTAGAATAAGCAACAAACATTTCTGCAGCAAAAAGTGCAGTCAATACAGAATTGGATCAATAAATCAACCATCATTAAAACATATGCACTTTTTACTATGCTGCTTAAGTAAATACCTCCTAAGAGGAATGTAGAGGTTGCTAGTTGACCTCTTTTTGAAAAGGTGAGTTTTCTGGCCAATTAGGTCAATTATTAGCTTCAAAGAACTTCTGAGTCACTAACAAGGAACAAGCATGGAGATCAGAAAAGTGAAATTCATGCGTGTCTTAAAGAGCTAAACTGGCCATACACGGGTCGATTTAGCATTCGATTCCTGAACGATCGATCGCATTGTGCCTGGAATGATCCAACTCCAAGAAAATGTCGATTGAACAGGGATCCGACATGTTGGTAAATGCCTGTTTGATCGTTACTTTAGATGGGGAATTGCTTGCCAAATATGGTGCACATCTATTGGTCAAAGGATCGATTAGTTTGTCGATTAGTTGCATCACCGCATTGCGATCGATGGTTCATCAATCGTGCGGGAAACCACCCATGTGTGGCCAATTTTAGGGTCATTCAGACAATTCCCAAACTGATTTCCAACACCAATTAACACCATGTTACACCATTGTACACCAATGTAGCTAATTACTATTACCCATTACTTTTCTTTTCAGTACATTTTAAGTTGAACTTTTTTAGGACTCGTTATTCTGGTATGATACAATAATGACAAAGGGAAGAAATGCAGTTCACAGTAAACACATAATAGTAAAGTCACAATACAATAGATTTAAATTGTTAAAAAATATTTTCATGTAAAATGTAGGACCCTTTATTAAATATATTTTTTCAATATTTAAAAACAATGCTTCTTGAGAATATTTTTAGAAAATGAGAGTTATATATTATTACTTCTAAACCCTTCCAATCACTATGGCTTTACTTTTAGAAACTTACAATGCCATTCCACAAGTTACTGTAAAATCTATGGCACTTCTCCCACCATTTGTTGCATTTCAAACTTCATTTTATAGTATTAATATTATCTGTGATGCTCCGAAGTTAAACTTTTAATTTTTTTTTTTATAATTTAACCCCCAATATGAACTTTAAAAACATTTTAGAGCAAAGACTTTCCTTAAATTATAGAGAATTTCAGTTGTCACACTTCACTTGTTGTTTTAAAATGAACCAAAAATTGTTGAGAATTTCTAAAGTATCCAGCTTACCTTATCTAGTTTTTTCTGAAAATATACACCGAAAATACAGGTCCCGATAATGTGTCCAAGAACACTGATGGTAAAAATCCATAAAGTGATTTTCACGTAGGTGAAGGATGATCCTTGTTGTGTGGGATACATTGGAGGGCTTTGGCTGAAAGTATTTATCATCCTATGACATGGGATAAGAGTTATGTCCTCTTCTTGAAGACTGAGACAATGTATAATAATACCAGTAATGGTGCCTTAAGATAGCAGGTAGAAGCTACTTCAAGTCCTACACACTTCCTGAAAGAGTTGTTCTGCAGTTTGTAGTGTGACGTGCGTTAAGGTTATATCACCTTAGACTCTTTCAGTTAGATTCCACTTGTTCTCAATGCACATTTTCCATCCACATTTTTCTATGGAAATATCGTTTGATGAAAAACTTTAAGTCATTAAAACAATCCACCAAGTGGCTTTTCCACTAGGGAATTTCCATTTATGTCCATATCAAGATTATTGTTGCTTAGCAATTATTAAATGATTTTGTTGTAATATCTACATTTATTGTAAATGAAATTGCGTCTGGATTTTACACTTACCTTTCTCCAATGTGTCTTTCCAGCTTCTCCAAAAATCCAAATCCAACTTTTAAAAAGTTTGTATTCCCATGTGGCTAGAAGTTCCATCATACACTATGTAGCAGTACATTTGTACATGGAGGAAGGATTGCCCCATGCCATGTAGGTTGATTATTAGAGATGTCCCGAACTGTTCGCGGCGAATATCGCATGTTCGCGTTCGTGCGAATACTCG
>CM070040.1:58758868-58780024 GCA_036250615.1 Ptychadena robeensis | reverse complement strand
CCCCCCTCTCCACCGTAAGCAGGGGGGGGGGTGTTGACCTGCCGATCCCCATGCTCCTCTTCCCCTTGCGCATCTATCTACACCCCCCCCCCCCCCCTCGCACCGGCTGAACACTACACCACACCCACTCCAGCCGTCAAGCGGGGGGGGAGCGCACGGGGGGAGCATGTGGATCGGCGAGGTCCCCCCCCGCTCTGACTGGCTGGAGAGGGGGGGCGCACTTGCTTGGGCAGCTCAGCCTCTGCCTTGCAGGAGGGATATATGCGTGTAACACTCACGTTTCTACGCTGCTCAGGGGGAGTTTAACCCCTAAGCACGCCCATAGCAGCCGCTCAGAGGCACGTGCCTCTTCTGCCTCTGCCTTGTCCCGGCCCTGCTCTAGTTAAGGCATATCATTATTGTATTTTGAACAAGTGGAGAAAGGACTAGAACAGTAACTGTGTTTTTCTGCTGTTTCACAGTTGGTGTTTCCTCTTTAATACCTCTAGTGACAGTGATTCAAAAGATGATATGTAGGTAAACCTTGTCAATGTATGAAGCCCACCTTGGGATATCACAAGGTCTAGCATGGGTTCAAGTCTAGTAAACAGATATACATACCAGTAAAATGAGCTGGTAAATATCCAAACTCTTTAATGCCTTATAATTTAGGCTTTTTCTGATTTTTTTTTCTCCATTCCACTAATAATTAACAATTTGACTAGATTTGGTAGTCATAATGTTTTTGTGGTTCAATTTAGAGTTGTGCTAGGCAGGGTGGGCAACTAAGGCCCAGGGGGCCACATCTTTCCTTGAGCTTTCTTTCTGGCCCTTTGTCACCTTGTTGAAAGATGCTCCCATCTGTGTGTTTCCTGCAATGAGTGCACATAATGCCTAGAGATGTCCAACTTTGCCTTGAATGATAACAGTGGTTGAGCATGTGATGACACACCGAACACATCCTCATGGTGACAACAGGCAGTCTCTAGGAATTACTTGCTCATTGCCTTGAATAGGCCCTTCTTTATAAGTGCAGGTAAATTAAGAAAATATGACAATGTCCCTGTCACATATCACACCATCAATTAGTGATGCCGGCGATGTATGGATGGCATCTACAGGACTTGGTTCTGGCCCCTTTATCAATCTAAGAAGCCAATGTGGGCCATGAGTCAAAAAGTTTGCCCACCCCTGTGCTACAAAAACCCATACTAAGATGATATGAGTAAAATATGCAGGAAAAGCAAAATATATTTATATTAGTATTACAATACTTGGGCATCAACACCCCAATAAGTATAAAAAGCCTCCCACTTTAGTAATAATCAATAGTGATCGCGAACCCGGATTTTGCCGTTCGCGAACGCAAACGCGAACATTTGTAAAAGTTCGCAACACGCGAACACGCGAACACGCCTTGACTTCAATGGGAGGTGACCATTAAAAAACAAAGGGACCCCTTTCTGCCACATAGTGTTGGGAAACTGTTTTCAAGGGGTCAACACCTGACAATGACATGACAGAGGGGAATCCATGGCAAAACTCCCAAGAAAATTTTTTTTTCACAAAATAAATCGCACCAAAGATTTCAATGATAGTCAATGGATCGCGTTGCGTTGGCGGGTTTTCGCGTCATCTTCGCGTCGGCGGGTTTTTCGCGTCGCGTTGGCGGGTTTTTCCTCGTTTTCGCGTCCTCATGGCATTGCCACATGCCCGTGTCACACCTTTGCCCGTTCACCACCATTGCCCGTGTCACCAACTATGCCCTGTCACTGCCCTTTTGTCCGTGTCACCACCATTGCCCGGTCACTGAACCTTTGTCCTGTCTCCACTCTCTCAGAAGCATGTGATGGCATCTCTCCTTGCTGTGTGATAGAGGTAGGATGGTCCAGAGGATGGTGTGACTGATTGGCTGGATTATGCCGGCTGACTGAGACTCACAGGGTCAAAGTTGTTCAATGTAAAAGATAGGGGCGGAACTATTTTGCCATGTGTTCGAATATTCGACGAACGCGAACATGCGATATTCGTCCGCGAACAGTTGGACATCCAATAATCACCTACATGGCATGGGGCAATCCTTCCTCCATGTACATGTACTGCTAATGTGTATGATGGACTTCTAGCCACATGGGAATACAAACTTTTTTAAAGTTGGATTTGGATTTTTGGAGAAGCTGGAAAGACACATGGAGAAAGGTAAGTGTAAAATCCAGACGCAATTTCATTTACAATAAATGTAATATTTACAACACAATCATTTAATAATTGCTAAGCAACAAAAATCTTATATGGACATAAATGGAAAATTCCCTATGGAAAAGCCACATGGTGGATTGTTTTAATGACTAAGTTTTTCATCAAACGATATTTCCATAGAAAAATGTGGATGAAAATGTGCATTAGAACAAGTAATCTAACTGAAAGAGTCTAAGGTGATATAACCTAAACGCACGTCACACTACAAACTGAAGAACATTCTTTCAGGAAGTGTGTAGGACTTAAGTACTTCTACCTCTATCTTAAGGCACCATCTGGTATTTTATACATTGTCCTCGTCTTCAAGAAGAGGACATAACTCTTATCCCATGTCATAGGATGATAAATACTTTCATTCACCAAAGCCTCCAATGTATCCCACCAACAAGGATCATCCTTCACCTACGTGAAATCACTTTATGGGATTTTTACCATCAGTGTTTCTTGGACATTATCGGACCTGTATTTTCGGTGTATATTTTCAGAAAAAACTAGATAAGGTAACTGGATACTTTAGAAATTCTCAACATTTTGGTCATTTTAAAAACAAAGTGAAGTGTGACAACTGAATTCTCTATAATTAAGGAAGTCTCTTTGCTCATAAATGTTTTAAGTTCATATTGGGGGTTAAATTATAAAAAAAAAAATTAAAGTTTAACTTCGGAGCATCACAGATAATATTAATACTATAATGAATTTTGAATGCAACAAATGGTGGAGAAATGCCAGATTTTTACAGTA
Organism: Ptychadena robeensis; assembly: GCA_036250615.1. Classification (NCBI taxonomy): domain Eukaryota; kingdom Metazoa; phylum Chordata; class Amphibia; order Anura; family Ptychadenidae; genus Ptychadena; species Ptychadena robeensis. The sequence goes on along the minus strand of CM070040.1, from coordinate 58,777,045 downwards.
CTTGTGGAATGGCCTTGTAGTTTCTAAAATAAGCCATATGATTGTGAAGGGTTTAGAAGTAATAATATATAACTCTCATTTTCTAAAATCTCTCAAAGCATGTTTTTAAATTTGAAAAATATATTTATAAGGGTCCTACATTTACTGAAAATATTTTTTTAACAATTTAATAATCTATTGATTGTGACTTTACTATATGTGTTTACTGTGAACTGCGCATTTCTTCCCTTTGTCATTATTGTATCATCCCAAATAACGAGTCCTAAAAAAGTTCACTTAAATGTACTGAAAAGAAAAGTAATGGGTAATAGTAATTAGCTACATTGGTGTACAATGGTGTAACATGGTGTTAATTGGGTTGGAAATCAGTTTGGGAATTGTCTGATGACCCTAAATTGGCCACACATGGGTGTTTTCCCGCACGATTGATGAACCATCGATCGCAATGCGGTGATGCAACTAATCGACAAACTATCTGCATCCTTTGACCATAGATGTGCACCATATTTGGCAAGCAATTCCCCATCTAAGTAACATCAAACAGGCATTTACCAACTGTCGGATCCCTTTTTCAATCGACATTTTCTTGGAGTGGATCATTTCCAGGCACAATGCGATCGATCGTTCAGAATCGAATGCTAAATCGACCCGTGTATGGCCAGTTTAGCTCTTTAAGACACTGCATGAATTTCACTTTTCCTGATCTCCATGCTTGTTTTCCTTGTTAGTGACTCAGAAGTTCTTTGAAGCTAATAATTGACCTAATTGGCCAGAAAAACCACCTTTTCAAAAAGAGGTCAACTAGCACCTCTACATTCCTCTTAGGAGGTATTTACTTAAGCATCATAGTAAAAAGTGCATATGTTTTAATGTGGTTGATTTATTGATTCCAATTCTGTATTGACTGCAACTTTTTGCTGGCAGAATGTTTTGTTGCTTATTCTAAGCTAACCAATTTACAACAGTACATTTGTACAAATGATGAGAAAAAGAAAGATGTGTCAGTGCTCTTTCAGATAAAACCTTTACCTGTCCTTGGTAGCCCCGATTAATATAATTGACTAAAGATGATTGTGATTGGATGAGATATCATGCTACTATTGTATCTACTACTAATATGCTACTTCTGGAACATAAAGTTTTTTTTTACACTTATTTTTCATTTATATTTTGACTGCAAAGGCCAAATTGTTGAAAAATCTGCTTTAAAATCAACCCAGTATTAATATTACTAATCCTTTCAAATATTCAGATCATCACTTGGGTTTTCTTTCATCATCTACACCATATATTTTAAAGCTGGTTCAAATATTTGAAAACATGAGGAGTCATTGCTACCCCAAGGATGACCCTGCTTTCACAATGCTCAGGGAGAGAAAGTACCTGTGCACTTCCTGTGAGTAGAGGAGTGGCAGTAGGGCAACACCCTTGTGCTTACTTTTATGACATGTTGGGTATAGTCATAGCATAGTAGTTCTGTGGATGATATGGAAGAGTGCCTTACTCTGACCTGCAGTCCCTTAGAACCTATACGCATATAATATCCTAGTATGGGTTCTACTGTAAATACATTTAACTCCCATTAATTGTAATGTGGTCACATGTTTCAATAATGTGAATAATTTTGGGGCCAATTTCATTACTTTGTACCTTTACTAGAGGCAATACCACTATAGTTTTACTATAACACCCATCATCAGTCCTTTTAAGGATGCAAAAAGTCAGACAAATTGACATTATGTGTTACCAGTTATTGAGAAAGAGAGTCATTGGTATAAAGAGAGGTTGGACAATTTTGAAGGACTTCGAAGGAGTGTAATGGGTAGTGTTATGTATTGGGAAAAAAATTGAATTCAATTATACCCCATGGAGATAAACCTCTCCCATTTACCAAGTTGGGACTTTTTGAGACACGAACATCACAACCATATATTTTTGAAATTGTCTTTATTTTGTATCAACAGGACCAAAATACTGCAATAAAATCATACAGTATACACACTCTAAAATCTATTAGTATATTTTACAATACGATCTATAAACCAGCCCCTTGTTTTAACCATTCATCTGATATTACTTCAAATACACTTTACATTCAGTTTCAAGCAGATGATCAATACACAGGAGTTAATGCCTAACATTAGATACCCTAGCAGGATTAAGATGATTGATTGTTATTTCGTCAATAAAGCATTCACCCTTACTAAGGCTTTCCCCGGGGGCGCACTTGGGCAGCTCAGCCTCTGCCTCAGCTCAGCCTTGTCCCGGTCCTGAACTAGAGTTACAATGGATTGAAGGATTCTTTGGCCTCAGAGGTGTGTTTTTTTCCATGGTTTAACAGCTCATTAAATAACTGGGTAAGGGATTCCGGGGACTCTTAAAACTCTCTCTACTAATCTACTAATTCTAATTAGCTCTCCTTCCCACAGATTCCCACAATGCAAGCCATGTTGTTTATATTGACCCTCTCTTTAAGATATTACATTAGAATCAGGATTGGCTTGGAGGAGGGGGAGCATGCATATTGTGACCCTTTCTTGGCCTGGTATCACCTGAAGGAGAAAGCCATGCTCGTTTGTTGGGCCCTATCGCCAGGATTTGCCAGTGCCTGTGGGGTTCAGGTATGGCCTGAAACAGTGGTGCCATGCTCATTCATCACCCGTCTTAAGCCCCCCATACACCTTGAGATCGATCCATACAATCTCCATTAGACCTACGAACAACTGTGTAGTATAGTGGCCTCCCCGATAGAATACATAGTGATTGGAAGGGTTAGAAAGGTCCTCATATTACATGGTTTTGGTAGAACAAAATTTGATTGTACAGAAATTGTATGGAAATATTGTAAGGTGTATGGGGGCCTTAATATAGTTCTTGCCAGACCCTATGCTTAGAAGGGATCTGTTTTATTTTGGGGGGCATGTTCATTAATTTCCCCCCCCCCCCCCCTTACCAGGCCTGACAAGCCCTATACAAAAAAGGAATCTGGTTCTTTATTAAGAATGAAGACAATTACATTTATTTAAGAATGAAGAAAAAACAGCACTATGATTATTTGTATAGGCGTGTTACAGGTCTTTTCTTCAATGCCAGCCAGGTTCCCCCATAAGACGACCAAGTCTAGCCTTAATTTTTGAGTAAAAAGAAATGTTAAAATTTACTCTTGTACTAATATTGTACTTTAATATTAATGTACCATAAAAGTACAGTAATCAACAGCAAGCAATCACTGATAAAGTTCACCTCATATGGGCTGTGATCTTATATTAATCCATTTTGTTACAATCTTTAATTCTTTCCTCTTTTTCAATTCTTTAGTTTAAATTGAATGTTAACATTCACATTGATGTTCTATTGCTTTGTTTTTTTGGGTAATGAAATAACCTATATATTAATGCTAATGTGTTATGGAATATAATACCTCTTTTGTATCATACATCAGCGTAAAGATTTTTCTGGCCTTAATGCTCCATAACATAACCTTTCCCTGCCTAGTTATCAGGATTTCCTGAGCACGCTGATTCTAAAACCTTAATAAAATTAATTTTGTATAATAGGATTCTTCATGTTGTGGATGTGAACACTTGTGTGCATTGCTGAATCTGAGCTGAATACCAATAGACCATAGGAGTTAACCTTTATAACCTAGCTGGTATTACTACACAACGTAATCATCCTGAATAGCACCACATTCATGCCCCTAAAGTTTATGGTTGAGCAATGAGGTGGAAAACACTGTACATCGAAGTCACAAACTACAAAGCCATATGGGTCTCTAAGGTGCACTGCAGTGCGTTTATGAAAAGAGGGGGGCTGTCAACCAATTACTATTGGCTCCTATATTTCTACTTTCCTTTTGTTTGTCATGTCTGTCAAGAGCATTCAACTCTACCATGTTCTACTTTGTTTTCTCTCTTTCATGGTTTTCCCAGCTCATTCCTTGTGTATTTGACCAATTTATGCGACTAAGATCAGCATATCAGCCACAGGATCTCTGAAACATCTACAAATTCAAGAAAAACATATATATATATTTTTTTTTAAATAAAGATATATAAGGTAATTTGAGTATACATTCCCTATAAACGTGTATGCAATAGGAAACATTCATTCTACTTGGTAAAAGGTCTACAGTGGTCATCAATGCTTGAAAACTTCCATTTACATGACCACCATGCTTAAGAGGTTGGAAAAGCCATTTTAATTCTGAAAAATTGTTCGGAAAAAGCTATATGCTCCTCTAAGATGCCCCATTTTATACTTAATATGATTATTTTTCATTTTACTATAGAGAAACGATCACACACCATCACTTGAATAAACTAAAGACCTCAGGCTTTGTTGTAAGGTACTAACCCGGCTGGAGATCCCAGATTGGTGACCCTAGACAGGGGAGATCAGAGGAGCCAGCGCAGCAGACAGCATAGCCAACGCATGTCTACCAGTTCTGGTGAAGGGATCCATTCTGCCCAAACTACTTCTCAGCCAAATGGCATCCAAGGGCAATGTGGATATGTTGAATACAGTGCAGACCTGTCTCCCCACTCTGGCCAAGGGATCATCAATCATCACTGCATCCCCAGAGATCATATGGATATGATTATTACAGTGCAGCCCAGTTGGACATGTTCAGCTAATTGTTCTCCAATCCTATAGTACCAGGTGGCACAACAAGATTGGGTAATCTGCCCATTTAGGCTATGTCCACACTTTAGCGATTTCCTGTGATTCTAATCGTGTGATTGCTAGTGATTTTCATGGCAAGTGATTGGGAGCAATCTGGCAATGAATGGCCCTGACCGCGCCCATAAAGAATAAATGGGGACGCATTAAAAAATGAATTGAGACGCGATTTCTAAGCGTGTACATTCATGTCTAGGTGCACAATCAAGGGTGGGGGGTGACCCACGTTTTAGATTGCACCACGGCTGCGCCCGATTACGGCTGTTGGATAGAGCCCATTGAAATGCATGGGCGCGATCATCCGTGATTAAAATTACGGGTGATCGCGGACAATTGCCAAAGTGGGGACATAGCCTTAATGAGGATCTATAAGCCACACCATTGCCCCCCTATAGCCACTTGATAGCAGGGTCCTTGGGTGTGCTACTGAGTTTGCTTACTTGCTTGTCTGCAAGTGTCTTGTTGCCAACCGTGTCCTGGTCTGATTTTGGATCTTGCTTGATTTTCCCTCGCCACATCTCCTGTATTAAGGTACCCATACACGTTGCGATTTTTCGGGGACCGATGCAATATTTGATTTCGACGCCCGATTTTTGCTTTAGTGCTATTTTTAAAAGTCGGTCGGATGCCCGACTTCTTCGGCCCCAATTAGTCACAGACCGATCGGCTGCTTGGATTGGGAATCTTTTAAAAGTGGCCGACTGACCGAAAATTACGAGCATCCTCATTTGGGACCCGACCTTTTCGGCCGATTTTTCTAAAAACAGCATCGGTCGGACTACATTTGCATGTTAGGAATCCCGAACGATCGACCTACCCGATCGACTGGATCGGTCGGAAGGGCTAAAATCGCAACTTGTATGGGTTCCTTTATCCATCTATACCATACCGTCTTGGACTGACCTTTGTGTGTGACCCTGGGCTTGTTTTCTGCATCACTCAATGAAGCCTGTAACCTGAATATCTATTCTGATGGTTTTCAACATATGGTTCCATCTCTTACTAGTAAGACAAACAACTTATCTAGTTGTTCCTGGTGATAGCTGATGATGATTATTTCAATTTTTTACCATCTGGTGTATCACATCCTGTAATATCCATTATAAAGATAATTGTCCTCTTCAAGTAAAGGCCAATGTCACTCCACTCACTAATTAAACATGCAACACTAACATGTAATTATTCAGTGTTTATTTTATGGGTGAAATTATCCTGCGTTAAACAGGGAAGATTTTCATTTCCCTGAAATTACAGTCAAAATGATCAGATTAGGTATCAGATCAGTATTGTCTTTATTTGTTGGGTTTGGCAGGGAATACTCATATCCAGGAATGGTAAACTTTGTTTACTGAACAAAACAGAATAATTCTAGCATAAACCTAAGATGGGAAATGCAGCAGCTAAATCACAGAAACACAACGCAAATGTGCTTGTGTGTCAGGTTGTCATTATTTTAACTAGCTGCTTTGTGAGATAATTACAGCCCCTGAACATTATCATCACCATAATAGCTGGAGATGTAGAGAAGGGTTGCTCTAGAACATGTTCCAACACTCCTTGTCTACATGCATGCAAGAAAGTCAGCCTACAAAATTTTGAGATTTTCATCTTTTGACTCCAGTATAAGTATATATCTTTCCAGCACATTTTGGGTGCTGAAAAGGTTGACTTATACTCAAGTATATACAGTTATCATGAAAGTGATTACAAAACAAATTCTCAATCTCATGGGTGTCTGTTCCCCGGTCGCTTCTTAAGAATTTTATGGGGGCATTTCGGACCTTCCCTGAGTGTCTGCACACTTTGGGTGTGCAGGCGCTTTCCGGGCTGTTGAGAGTAGACCAAATGCAGTCATGTCCATGGTGCCAGTTTCGATGGAATATTTAACGGCAAGGAAAATGCATAAATGCACTTATTGCACAGATGACATGCTACCACTATGCTGGAATTCATTAAGCTCCTGAGAGTGATCAGTTCTGTTGTAGTATCTGTAAAGGCTATAGTCTATGGATTTGTTCACTGTACTGAAATGCTTGGCAGATAGAGTTAAGCACAGTAGTTTGTGTAGTATTTATATAGCATTATGTAAATGAAGATTTCCAATAAAGCTGCAGAGTTAATAATAAATTACTCCGTTAAACCCTACAAGTGAAAGCAGCAGCTTCTTAGGTAATTAAGCTATTAACAATTAATTAACAGTGTTTAAATAATAATGTGAATTCAAACAAGGGACCAGTTCTCTTATAATTAGTGTTCTCTATATTCTATGTTTTGATGTGATTTCACCTAGGCATTAGTGATATTCCTTTTGTCCTTTTGTCCTCTGAATAGAGAAAGGATGATTGTGATAAAAGAAAGCATTTATTCACTGAGGCTCCTATTGAAAATCACATTTCCAGTCAATAACTCATTATCTATCCTTTTCACCGCCTGAATTATGTGAATATGTATCAGTGCAAAGTCAATTGGTACGTGTTACTCACTTGGGATCCAATCAGTGTTTTAATCCTTGCAGGCCACCCATTGCATTGTCATATACTTCCCAAAGTCATTAATATCATGTGTTGTATATTAAAAATAAATACCTATATATATATATACACACATAAAAGAACCACTTAGTGGGGGGAAAGAGCACAAATCTAAATCACAAATCACAAATCTAATATATATTTTAAACAGATAAGAAGTCTGTTGAAAACAACTTTAGTTGTAATTTGAGGCCTCACTCCTTATAGGCCACAAACCACAACAAGTAACACCTAAAAAAGCCAAAAAATTAAAGGTGAAAAGTAAGTAGCAAAAGTGTAGATAATATGCAAACTATTGCAATCTTTTAGGTGATAGGATAAGCTAAATAAGGTGGAAGAGCTTACAATTGTAAAGTTTTGCAATGCAATGACTAGTGTTGAGTTCGAATATTCGAATTTTGAATATATTCGGCGAATATCAGCTATTCGAGAATTCGCAAAAATTTCGCGAATATGGCAGCGGATATTCGCAATGTCGAATATTCGCATTAGAATGCTTATGGGCATGGATTGCAAATATATATTTGCAATGCGAAAATAAATAGCACATGTGACCATTCATTTTAAAGGTAAGTACAATTATAATTGTGAATCTAGATTCGCAATTATTCTTTTCGCGAATATTCGCGAATATAGAATTGAATATTATTCGAATAATTCGCGAAATATCGCGAATTCAAAAATTTCCTATGCTGCTCATCACTAGCAATGAAACACTTAAACAGCCGTACCTATTTTATACCAGGACAAGTATGGTGGCACTAGGATGGTCCTTGTGTGTCCTGGGACTGGAGAGTGATATGGTGTTTCTCTGGCTCACAGTGCAACAGGCTCTGCATTAAATTACACAATTCAATGAAGTATACTGGTATCTAGAGCTGTGCTGGCACAGAGAAAAGCTACCAGAGGTAGATCCAAGTGAAGCTCTGGGGATAGTGATTTGAATTTTGGTTGACTAGGACAGAGGATAGATTGGAATTCAGTTATATAGACACCTACTTCAGGAACCTACTGCACATTTAACAACAGAAAAAAGTAAACTGACTTAGTGTACTAAAGCCAACTTTTAAATTTCATCACACAATACAAGCTGTCTTCTGTTACTTTTATTACTCAAAAAAGCATGTTTTATATCTCTTGGCTATTACATACTATCTCTGATATAGAAAACTGTGTATACTGACCACTAGGGAAGTTTTAATGGCCACTGAAACAACAGCCGGCTAAGCTTATCCAACATCAGAGAAAGTCAAGCCCTAAAAGCAAAGACAAACTTACTTTAATCACAAAGAGGCACAGAAAAAGCATTTGGGGGTAATATAATTACACCTGTCCTTTCCCCTCTTAGGCATAATGTCTATCCCTACATTTAATAACTGAGTAAACAGTGAGAATAGCTTTTGAATGAATACATACATTGCAGCTGATCTACAGATGAGAACAGTTAATTTGTTGTAATATCTAACTTATGTTAAAAATAATGATGGCATGCCCTTCTGTTTTCATCTGAACTAATCGACTAACTAACTAATTGAAATTGTTAATATTGAATTCCATTTCATCATACAGTATGCTGATTTCAGCAGAACTGGACGTCTACCGGAAAAAAACCTATACTGAAATGAATTCTGATTTGAGTTTTCTGTTTTCAAATGTGTATTAGTAAGGGTATAACACACTTCACTTAGTTCCTAAAACTGCAATTTGTAAATTAAAAAAAACTTTCCAGGACATTTTTAACCCAAGGCCAGTTTTATTTTAGAAAGAAGGTGTACTTTATGCATCTTTATTATCACAAACTCAATTGTTCTTCTTAGATATATGAAGAGGACCACTAAAAATCTAATAAATCATTCTGTAATATAGAAGATGAACAAATGCAACATGCATTAAGCTTCCATCAGTTTCAAAAAGTTTTGTATCATCTGAAATGACCCTACTGGTGGTTCTTACATAGTTTTGGACTGCATTTGATTTCCAAAAAAACTATATTAACCACTTTCCACTTTTGACTTGTATAGTTATATTTTATATTGAAGAAAATCACTTTAGCCACATCACAAAAAAACAGGTGCCAAAACTACCCAAGAGGGGTAATGTTCTGTCCGTATGAAGCCCCAAACACCTTTGGCTACCTGATTTCGGGAAATATAAGCAATTGAATAGATAAAAATGTCCTATATATGTTGATAGAAAAAAATTGCCATGGATGAGGAAAACAGGAAAAAAGTAGTAATAACACTACTCCTATCAACACTGGTATCCATTTCCCACATTATTAATGTTGCTGCAAACTCATGATTTTCTTCAGTATGATAATAAGGTACCAATTGGCCACTTTTTTTTTTCAAAAGAGGATATATATGTTATTACACTTGTATCTAGGAGCTTTAGCTGTGACACAACTTGTCAAGACTTATTAATATATGTAAAGACCTCAGAGCGTGGGGTCATCTCTCTCGAACTTTCCTCCTCAAGTTGAACAGACTCTATGTACACTCCTCACTGCCCTTGGCAACAGACAATTGCATCCCCTTCTTGGCTGCTCGGTGTTGCAGCTCCAGATATGCACAGTCCCTAAATCACAAATACAGTCCAAAACCTTACTTGAAGATGGAACAATAATTGAGGCTTTATTGAAAGAATGTAATTTACATTCTTTTCACTATTCCTCCTGAGGTCAGTAGGGTAGACACATGGGTAGTTATTGTATATAAATGAAACAGTCGACCTATGCCTAGTCCAAGAGTTCATGTTGGTTGTCCACACTCCTCTATAGGCCTCTCTAGTAGGTGACAGCCCCGGGGCCTATCGGTTACCTCTTGCCTTAGCATGGTGAAGGGGTACTCTTTCACTCACATTCTGCTGCTGGTTACTTCCTTCCTGCAAACAAGCCTTGCTGCTTCACATAGGACAGAACTCTGCCTCCCAAAAAACTCCACCAACTGAGACCCAGGGGAATTTCCCCATTTGGCTTTTGTGACAGGAAGCCTGTCAGATCCTCTGGATGTATCCAGTCTGGCATATATGTGTGTCCTAGGTACCGCCAATATGCAGAGTACTTTGCTATCTGACCACCAGAGGGAGCTGGAGTTGCTAGTCCTGGGGCAGGGTAAGACCAGCTGTGTCCTGTTACTAATTAGAGTTGGTTTGGCTCTATAAAACCCCTTCACCTGCTCTGTCAGGTGGCTCCACCCTGAACCAGTCCTGTGTGTGACTGGGGGAGCTGGGTGTACCTGTGTGAAAAGATCTCCATGTGTTTGCTTCTATGGACTACTGTGATTCTGGACTTTTATGCCTTCTTGGATGTACATATTGTATATAGGACTTTGCACATTAAACCAACCGTGTGTTTTCACCTGCAAACCTGTTTGCTGTGCCTCTTTCGCCTGCTGGGGACCCATCCAGAGTACCGCACCTTGCCGCTCTACCGCTAATCCCCCACACTATTTATAGACTCTGGATGGCAATTAACACCTCCCCTTAGGCTGGGTACAGCACATACTGTTAACTCTTTATTGTACAGTAATAATTACTGTAATATATAACTACCTACTGTATTAGAAAACACTCACATTTAACTATTTACACTATTATAGGTTTTATTTTTTCATTTTTTTTAACTAGAGGGTACTATTCTTACAGGGTAACTCCAATCTCAACAACCGTATCACCCCACAACATTATTTCATGCCATTAATGTACATCCCTTCATATAGCCATGGCCTTGGGAGACTCCTACCTTTGCATTGGTGTTCTTATATAATGCCTTTGGGTGATCCATTGGGTGATTTCCTCAACGCAAATTTTGGCCATGGTCATTAATTGCTACAGACTTTTCACGCTAAATGAAATGTTTAAACAACAGTTTGTTCTTTATGGAGAAGCTTTATTTTAATTGCATGCAGTATATACAATGGATAACTTTTAAGTCACTATTCCTTTTTTTAAAACTAATTTGAAAGTCAGAAGATATCCCCATATAAATGATATAGATTTTAATTGTGTAGATTGTTACATATTTTTGTACATTGTTTTATCATTTCTTATGAGAAAATTTTGTTATTACATGAGCCTCTTGATCCCATTTATATTCTTTGCATAATACACACATCAGCGCCTTGAATATTCAGCGCATACAAATCAAACATAAAACATGACAACTCTGAATAATAATGACTTACAGAGTATACTTTATAATTTCCAGTGATTTTCTTCCAGCAGCGTTATGTAACAGTTGTCTGTATGTGCGGTAAAATTTGTTTTTTATTACCCAGTCTTATTCATCTCATCAATTCAGTTGTACAAGGGACCTGATTTCCAGGAAAGAAATCTGTATTCTTTGTTCATGATATGAGTCAAGAATTGTAACTGTCCTAGAAAACCAAAAAAGAAAAATGTAAACCAATGTTATGATCAGAGTAATAAATGGGATGATAAATATAACTCTAAGAAGAAAAATTACATTGTCGGGCTGAACACTAAGCAAATGTGAAAAGAAAATGTTATTGTAAAATGCAATAATTCAGAAAAATGTCATTACCAAACTTTTCTATTTCTTTCTTTCTATCTTCAAAGCCTGTTCTAGCTTTTATTATCCTCTGTGACATTATTGTTAAATTCTCACCAGGGGCAGCTGCTGGGAGATATTGATATTGATTTAGATATTGCTAAACTACAGTCAGGCAAAAACCAATTCTGCAAGTTGAGACCTGTAATTTTCACCATAGGTACACCTCAACTATGACAGAATAAGGGGAAAGAATCCAGGAAATCACATGTAGTATCTTTAATAATTTCCTTGGTAAATTCCTCTGTAAAATAAGTATTTGGTCACCTGCAAGATTTCTGGCTCCCACAGACCTGTAACGTTTTCTGAAAGAGGCTCCTCTGTCCTCCGTTCATTATCTTTAATATTTACAATACAGAATGAATGTTAGGGTAGCCATGGGCCGATTCTCACCCAAATGTCCCAAAAAAGTTTGGCCATCTGACAAGATCGACCAGGAATCTTCCGCATGTCAGATCGCACGATGGTCCGACATGATGGTAAATTCCTGGCGGATGCCATTACTTTGAATGGGGGCGGCAAAGGGTGCCGGCTGATCCTCTGAGGGGCCGGCTGCAGCATGATGATGTCATCACGCTGCAGTCTGTCCCTCATCTATCGAGGGATTATCGTAGCGTGTATGGCTACCTTAAGACAGAATTCCATCCTACACCACCACTAGTGTAGGAAGGTTCTATATCAGGGGTGTCCAAACTTTTTGCAAAAAGGGCCAGGTGGGGACGCTGATCCCCATACAAATTTAGGCAATCGATCTAAGTATTACAGACATGTCCATAATGTATTAGATCGTTTTAGCTGCAGATTTATTGCTAAAATCACAGTTTTTTTCAGATGATTACACGGCAGATTGATCGCTGTAAGCGTGCACGGCAGTCAATCTGCTGTGAAATCGGCCGCAAATCAAAGTGTGTATGGGGGGCTTATGGCATATGAAGAATCATTGAGAAGATACACCAGCCTTGCTGACCTTAATGCTGTATGCTCATAGTAGGGACCATCTGCGTAAACTTGAGACTGTACCATTCACATGGGGGAGAGGCAAAAACTGGGCTGCAGAGGAAAATGGGGGTCTTCTTGCTGATTTGCACTTGAATAATTACATAATATAGAATAATCTACAATAGCACATGTTCAAGAAAGTCTTCCAACTGCCGCCTTAACGATGGCCAAGGGAGAAAGAGGATTTTGAGGCAGACATTTAAAGTGTAAGGACAAATGGTTTAAAGCATGGATTGGTTTATTCAATTTAACATATTATAAACCAGCAGGTCAGTTGGTGATACAATTCCAGTAGTGTAGAAAACAAATATTATTCATGCAATACTTTAGTCAGCATGTTTCATGACATCATCGTCGCTTCATGAGGACAGAGTGGATGAAAAATCACTGCAAGGAAAACACAAAATAAAGATAAATATAAATAAATATATCCATAGTATATAGAGTATAGGCCATGGTCAGGACACAATGGTCCTTGTTGGACAAGGTGAGTATCAGGATTAAGTAAAGTGGGTACCTTGACTTGAATGATGCCAGCCGCCCAGCTCGCCCCCCAGGGTAAGGTCTGGCAGTACCGATAGGCACAGGAATGGGGGACCTTGATTGGCAGACCTATGCGTTATATGGTAGGTTTGGGTTATGTTAAATAAGTGCACATGTGCTTCTTGTAGATATAATAATTGATATTGATATTGGATGTTGGCAGGCTACCCACCTGGCCTTTTTGGATACATTCTTATAGGGGGGTTCTTATGTCTTTTGTGATTGAAGCCAGCCCTTTAGTTATATATACAAAAAAAGACTCCGGTTAGAAAGTTTAGTGTCTTCCCACCTGAAGAGTTATATGGTGTCACCATAGTGTGGATCCACTCTGTGCATAATAGTGATGGGAATTCTGGCTCTTTGCAAAGATTCGGCTCTTTTGGATCGGCTCCCTTCAAAGATTCTTCCGAATTTCGGGTGTCAAGGTTTGGGGGGGGGGTAAGGGGGAGTGGTGTAGGGTAAGTTTTGTGGATCGGGGGTTAAGTTGAGGGGTTAGGGGGGTTAAAATGAATCTAACCTCCCCAATCCCCTTAACCCCCCCAACCCCTAACCTTGACACCCGCAATTCAGAAGATTAACCCTGAAAAGCCCCAAAACTAGGGCTATCTGCACATGTGCAGTTGTAAGGGTAGCAGAATATCTCAGAAAAGGGGCGGTCTCTTTCTGCTGCTAACACGCCCCCCAGGTCCATGCAGCATAGAGTTCTTCCCAGTCCCCTGCCTCCCTAGGAAGCCACACCCCCGTCCAGCCCATCTATGCTCCCGTACGCCCTCCCCAGCAACCACGGGAGTCAATCAAAGTGCCTGACCAGCAGGAGCCATTAAAGCATCGGCTCTGCTGGACAGGCTTTGAATCCTGTCGTTCGCGGCCAAGCATCGGCTCTTAGAGGCAGCTCGTTCACGAACGACCCATCACTAATACATCATTTTATGACTGAGGCTGCAGGCAGGTGGGAACTGTAAGGGCTAATATACACAAATGGTAGTTAACTGTCCATTAAATGGCCAATTAGAGAAACTGCCCAAGTCACTTCACAAGTGCCCTTACAATTGGCTTGCCTGTTCATGCCTGGACATGCCCGTTCTAAATGGAATGCTGTATCGTTTTGTATTGTGTTCAATAAAGACCATTTGCATTGCTATCGATAACTAACATTTCCAGCTGTTAATTTATTTGTTAGGACAGCCTATGTTATGTATTTACAGGTGAAATATATAACTTTTGATTGATGAAAGCAGTTTTACAAAAGAAGGGAAATTTAAACACAATTTATTCTCGGCTTAAGATAACTGTGTTTGAACACAAACACTTTAAGAAAAAGTTTTTAAATGTCACAATGAGCTTTTGCGAGGTGACTTGTTAGGTCTCTAGGTTTCACAATTTCTCCAGTGACAAGGCAGGTGTTAACCACCGTACTATGAAATGCTGAATTGTAAGTTTTAGAGTGTGAGTCAATCCTGGAAACCCAATGTCACTTGGCTACTGCCTTCCCCAGGAGGTGTGAAGAAACGTTATCTGGGTTATATGTAGGAAATGACAAATATCGAAGCTTAACATGTTATCATTAAAGAAAAAAAAGGTAAAGTCAGAAGATAAATGTGGTAGTTATCAGTGTAGAGATCTAGTGTTAGTCACAAATTTACTAATATTTGCTTTGTGTATGGATTGCCCTAAAATATCTTCCAAATCACTATTTCCAATTGCAGCAAATCAGCAGTAATAGAGGCTCACTCAGGGCCACCATTAGAAATGTCTTGCCCCATAACAATAATACATCCCCCCCCAGTAAGGGCATATCACTACCCCTTAAACCCCCTGTCCCCCTGGTTTAAGGGCTCCAGAGCATGCTTACCCAGGGGTGCACACAACTTTTTTAGTGAGCTTCTCTGATGAGTACTAGGAGATGGTGTAAACCCATATGTAACATAGTTTTAATAAGTCTTCCTCATTGTGTATCTCACTGTCCTCTGCATCAGTGTCCTGCATGGTAGATTCTGCTGCAGATGGACCTCCCTGTTCCTGATTGAGCCTTTCATTAGCTATCTCCCTCCACAGATCAGCTAGCTTTGAGTCAAATATAACAAACCCGTTTGAACCCCCAGATCTTAGTATATATCTCAGTATCATATCTCAGTAGTGCAACTGTTCTCTTGTCAGATGTACCCTTAAATGTGCCTACTCTGATTTTCGATCTCCAACACCCTTATAAGTCCAATCTTTTTTTTTTTAATTAGTAATTTACATTCCCAATGTGACATCCCTATTATAGTTATAAAGTTTCCCTGTGGTTATCCAAGTGACATAAATTGTATGCATGCGAAAGGTACGCAGAGCTTATGTGCACCCCTGATTATTTCTTAATCAGTGTATCAATGTTTAAATTTTTCAGCCAGACTGGGAGGACTTGGGATCGGGAGGACTTGGGATCGGGAGGACTTGGGATCGGGAGGCCCTAATAGGTTTATTGTCCTGACCCAC
Organism: Ptychadena robeensis; assembly: GCA_036250615.1. Lineage (NCBI taxonomy): Eukaryota > Metazoa > Chordata > Amphibia > Anura > Ptychadenidae > Ptychadena > Ptychadena robeensis. Next base: position 58,761,241 of record CM070040.1, on the reverse strand, counting down.
TGTCAAATTTAAAAATCCATTGCGGTCCACAAGTATAAATGTTTGCCCACCCCTGCCCTAAGTAGTCTACTTTAAAACAGTCCACTGTACTTTCTCCGCTGCTATAGATGATCTCTAATCTATGCAGGTAGTGGTCTCTCAGACTTGTAACTCGTAATGGCTGCATTCACCACACCAAGTGCTTAACAATTTACACGTTCCTTTATTACATACAAGTTAAAAACACAGGAAATACAGACACCCTGCGACAAGTTTTGCCCCGGTCGGACTTTATGAGGGCCAGTATGCAGTTTAATGTTAGACTGCTTTAAAACATTTGTTCAATTTCCTTCGGCTGGTTTACATACAAATCTCCTTTTTTTGTACTCAAGCCTTCATGTCTAATGTTGTTCATGAATATTCTATCGCCGGCACTTGAAATCTTGAATATAGTGCTATATCTTCATAATTGTGAATATTCAAAATTGTTTTACATCAGTACATAACTACCGTGCATTGGGTTCGTAATATGCACATGTATCGCAGATTTGCACAATGAAGGTAATAATCACTGGAGATCACTAATTCATTCACTATTCATGTCTTGCCATGGTGGCATAATTTACAGTAGTGGCATTACCCACATCAAGTGTTGATTTGGTACTGTAGCTTTTTATAGGTATACCAGCACCCTGAGTACGAGGCACTGTGCACAGATTATTTTCATAGCCGCCCAATTCACATGGATTTTTAATACTAGTTTTCAGTAACATCGTCACCTTTATTGAAGCAACAGACAATAGATATGCTTCCAGCACCGAGAAACCAACATCCCAAAATAAATCAATACAAGGAAAGTACCCAGGGTGTAGAGGAAAAAACTCCACCCCGAGCGGAGATGTCCTCTGACTCAGCAGAGGCTAGGGGACTTTAAAGGTTTCGATGTAAATACGTCACAGTGCAATGTCCATAAAAAACAGTGGTGATATTCCAATCTTGGTACGGCAGTAAATATTAATACAATGCCTAATGGATCTCCAGATCCTTTCTTCATCAACCTGTCTAGGAAGATGGTGGGGTATGAGAAGGATGTCAAGGTAAACGTCAGGCCACCTTAACGTACGTTTTGTCAGATAACACTTCAACAGGGGGTAACAAATGGATGATAATTTTTGAGCAAGGTACCATGGTGGAACATGAGAAAGCAGGCAGCGTCGGGGGCGAGTCCAGAGAACGGGGAGCCTAAGGTCAAAAGACCTGTATAGACCCCTAGAGGGTGACCATAGGTGTAGGGTATTACTAGGTAAAATAACAGTAGATTAGGTAGTCCCAAAGGCTGGTAAAGTAGTAATGTGCTAGGTAGCAGTGTGGAGCTCGCCACAATTGCGTCCTTCCCCGTCCGTGCCTCAGAGGGCATGCGACGCGATCATATTAATATTTCTACCGTACCAAGATTGGAATATCACCACTGTTTTTTATGGACATTAAATAATCATTATTCTTTTTATTCATGATTTATGAGTTATGTCATTACTCTTTTGCACTGTGACGTATTTACATTGAAACCTTTAAAGTCCCCTAGCCTCTGCTGAGTCAGAGGACATCTCAGCTCGGGGGTGGATTTTTTTCCTCTACACCCTGGGTACTTTCTTTTATTGAAGCAACAACTCCATACATTGCATGATGTGCCTAATTAGACTGTCCAAAACAATTGGCAGCTTAATACATTTCAATTTTGGGAGCATTGAAAGAATTCATCTTTCTTTTTTCCTCGAGTGTGGTTTAGGGTAGATTTCCATTACCAATAGTGGTAACCCTAAGCCCTAAAAGGGGTAGCTTACCTTCTCCAGCTGTGGCCCTGTGGTCCCCCTGTGTTTGCGTCCTGTTGGCTCATCACTGGACCCACCTCCCTGGCTTCAGTGGATGTGCTAGTATTATACAGGCATAGGTGTCCCAGGTCCTCACATGACACCAAAGGGGGGGAGAGCAGGCGGGAAATACAAAATAATTACAAGGTAATCAGTTTGCATTTTTGATACTACTTTAAGAAGTGGTTAACAGAATTAATGGGACTACTGGAGGGGGAGGGATAATACACCCATTATTTGCACCTACTCTCCAGCACCACCACCTTTTGTGCATTCATCATAATATAAAAATAATAGTCATATACTTTTCTTGATTCCTTACTCAATAGCCTACTCTAAAATGATCAATTTGAATACATTTCAAGAAAAAACAGCATTTACCCTATTTTGATATAAATGTAAAATCAAGTTATTTTATTTCTATTACCTTCTAATGTACGCTGTGAACTGAATATAGTACTTAGAGTAGTAATAAAAAGATTTTACTATCACTGAGAGATGACAAGGAATGATCAGTGGGGACCGG
>CM070040.1:58731109-58754417 GCA_036250615.1 Ptychadena robeensis | reverse complement strand
CACAAGCCATGTGGGGGACACAGCAAACAAGTGGAAGAAGGTGCTCTGGTCAGATGAGACTATGGAACATTTTGGCCAAAATGCAAAATGCTATGTGTGGTGGAACACTAACACTGCACATCACTCACACCATCCCCACTGTCACATATGGTGGTGGCAGCATCATGCTCTGGGGGTGCTTCTCTTCAGCAGGGACAGGGAAGCTGGTCAGAGTTGATGGGAAGACGGATGGAGCCAAATACAGGGCAATCTTGGGAGAAAACCTCTTGGAGTCTGCAAAAGACTTGAGACTGGGGCGGAGGTTCACCTTCCAGCAGGACAACGGCCCTAAACATAAAGCCAGGGCAACAATGGAATGGTTTAACACAAAACATATCCATCTGTTAGAATGGCCCAGTCACAGATACACTGTCCAGATCTAAATCCAATCGAGAATCTGTGGCAAGATCTGAAAACTGCTGTTCACAAACGCTGTTCATCTAATCTGACTGAGCTGGAGCTGTTTTGCAAAGAAGAATGGGCAAGGATTTCAGTCTCTAGATGTGCAGAGCTGGTGGAGACATACCCTAAAAGACTGGCAGCTGGAATTGCAGCAAAAGGTGGTTCTACAAAGTATTGAATAATTATGCACACCCCACTTTGCAGTTATTTATTTGAAAACATTTTTTGGAATCATGTATGACTTTAGTTCCACTTCTCACGTGTACACCACTTTGTATTGGTCTTTCACGTGGAATTCCAATAAAATTGATTCATGTTTGTGGCTGTAATTTTTGCAAGCCACTGTATTTACCTCCATCAAGTTGTCTGTTCATCAATCCAGTGGTTGTTTTAGATAGGGGCAAAATGGACGGTTGTCCAGGATGGCATCATGCTTGGGGCATTTGGGTATTTGACGGGAGGTGCTGATCTGGAGGGGGCACCAGAGGGGGTGCTTTCCCAGGGCAGCGATCTGCCTATGACCACCCCTGCATCAATCTATTTCTGAATGCAAGTTGAAGCCAAAGCTGTATGGTATACTCCAGAGATCCCAGAAAAAGAATAAAGATGGGGGGGGGGGGGTGAATAAATGAGGAGCAGCAAAAAATAGAGTGAGCAGGGTAGTAGGTAAATCTTTTTGAATGGTGGACTTTTTGGGTAGCTGGTTGAGAAGACCTTAGTTGTGGTCTAAAGTGAACCAGCAACCTCTGTAGACAGTAGGCATGTGGAGTTAATTCTAACACTGCCTCCACGCAGTTGCTGCTTGGACATGCTCGGGTGACCTGTGGGTGACTGGAAGTGTTGACTGCTTGGTCCATACTTCATACACCCCTGTATAACCCACAGAACCAAAGCTACCTTCCAAATACAATTTTGTTGCGGTCAGCCCAACCTCATAGCCTTTATTCTGTGATTTTATCCCTCACAAATACACAAATCCATGGTGGTAGCCTCTTCACCTTTATTTGTTCTTCTATAGTTTAACTTTATAGCATGGTTGTATGGATCAATCTTACCAGCCTAAAACATATTTCACATATGTAATAGGCCTGGTTGTTAATGGGTTAACCAAGGAGCTATGAATAAGTTAATTGAACCTCGGTCAAACAATCAGAAATCCTTCTCCCGTAGTTTGGCCTTAATAAACTGAAACAATCGTCGGTAATAATTGTCACACTCGTTGATTAAAACCCCAACAGTTTCTGAGAATGTAGGATGCCAGAGAGCTGTAAATTAGCTGTTCCTGCATTGCAAATAAAGTAGGTGACAGCATTAATAATGAGTTATATTTAGTGATTTCAACTGCGACTTGCTGGTATCCTGCTTGTTTCAAGGAAACGGTACTGGAGGGATATGCTTCCCCTTAGTTCTTGAGCTTTCCTTGTGAAAGGCTTGTAGCCTGGCTAAAGTGGTACAAAAACAGATTACCTATGCTCTCCTAGCTGCACTGTTCCTGTAAGAACTGACTATTCGCAGAGACCTATACACAGGGGTGCACATAACTTTTTTAGTGAGCTCCTCAGATGAGTACCAGGAGATGGTGTTCTGTAATCACCCCATATTTAATTGCCGTCTGCCTCATTGTCTCCCTCACTGTCTGTCCTCACTGTCATGCTTCCTGCATGGTAGATTCTGCTGCAGATGGACCTCCCTGTTCCTGATTGATCATCCGATTAGCTGTCTCCATCCACAGGTCACCAGCTGGCTTTGGGTCAAATGTAACTCTCACATTACAACACCGTTTGAACCCCCAGATCTCATACCTCAATAGTGCACCCCTGAAATGTTCTGGCTTAGTAACTAACCCCTGAGACTACCTGCAGTCCCAATGTCAACCTTTCATAGTCATATTCCAGCTGTCCCAAAGTGCTTTTCTCTTATCAGATGTTACCCTTACATATGCTTACTCTGACTTCACCCCCCATATCTTTAAAAAGATATGCACCTAAACTCAAAAATAAAAAAACACCCAAAAAATGTATTCAGATGTTTACTTACCTCTAAACTGCCCCAATAGTTCAAAGTTGCTCAAAAAGCTCAAAAATATATTTACCTATCCCAATGCCATCTGTGGGAGCCACCATATTAGATTCTGTGTAGCTTCCAGTCCTGAATAGATTAAGGCTGCAATAACGCTGTTGGCCACCAGGGGCCTCCAAATACAATGTCTGTCAATGGACACAACAGGAACAGACAGGGAGGAGTGAGGGGGTAAATACACATACATCTGCTCACAAGTAAGGATTTTTTTATATTTTATTGATTCCCGATTCGAGCATTCCTTGCGATCAAGAATCAGCGATCGGTCATTTTGCACTTGATGGCATACCACCTTGGGAATCTGATTTGTGGTCGATTTTGACTGGGTACCAATCGTCAAAAAGGCAGTCGTATCGGAAAGGCTGCTGCATAGGAAGCTATGGGTCAAACGCTTGATCGCCGTGAAAGCGCACAATGATCGATCGGGCAATAATCTATTAAAAAATCGACACATGTATGGCTACCTTTAGTCCAATCTTCTGCATACTGGTCTGGCTAGTACGCAGGCCAGGGGGACCAGCGTCCCCATTCAAAATAACGGCCGGCACACAAAGGGCACTTGCCGATGCTGTGACAGATGGAGAGCTCTCTACAGCTCATCTGTCGGCCCCCACTCGATACATGTGTGGAAACCTTTGGATGGATGAGTAGATTTAGATGGGGTGTACATAAATGACTAAAAACCTCTAAATCCAAAAAATAAAGTTCTGTTTTCTCTTTACAGATAAAAATTTTATGAATAAAAGCTGACTATTGTAAGCACCCCTATCAGTGTGAAATGGTTTGTCCCAGACTGGTAGTTTCAATTTGTTCAGTCTACTAAATGAAGCTGAGAGAAAATGGCATCAATGCAGTAGGTTCACTTTCATATTATTAAACAAGTAAACATCATACGAAATGAAATAAAACATTTTGGGTCATCCTATAAATATGTGTCAGGTTAGTGATGACATGGGGTATTTTAATATGATGGGGAAATTACTTGCTTGGATGCCTGGCAACAGCTCTGCATTTTGTCCTTAATGGATTTTTGCTAATCTGTGATAGTCAGCGGTGTCAGCTGATTATACAAACTGGAACAGAGTGTTTCTGCTGATAGGGGAATGTTTAACTCATTTAATCTTTAGTAAACAGCCTTAGTGTTGCGGGTGTTGGTTATACACACAGGTTGTTATATTATCCAATTATTTTGCTAATTTAAAACACAACTTAAGCTAGCCATACACTCTGAGATTAAAATTACGATCCATTAAAACCGACCAATGAAAGCATTTTATCGGCCTGAAATCCGCGCATGTCCACATGGTACAACCGAAAAAATACGATCGTGATTGCCGTTTTTTTCCGGTCGTAATTTATTGGACAAGTTGAAACATTTTAATTGGTCTGGGAACATCGGGAAACTTCATACTGTTTTCATAGTGTTTACCGACCAATTACTGCCGATGCGGAACATTAGCATATTAAAACTTCCGGCACCGGCATGTTGCTGACACTGACATGGTGGCTAATCAGCATGTCGTCTACGTACTAGTAGTAGCAATCTTTAAGTATTTATATGTGTGTATATTAATAAATGTGCTTAACGTGAACAGACCAGAGAAAGGGTTAAAAGTTTTATTGGCTATTTTATGATAATAGATCGTAATTATAATTTTTTTCGATCCTATACATTTTGTTTTACATTTACATTCAGTATACCACTTGCTTGTGTTTTCTATGTACACGGTTGTTTATGTATTGTCTGTGATATATATATAGATATGTGTATGTGCCCTTTAAAAAAAAAAATACATCACAATGGCCGATATAAACGGCGATTAGTTTCGATGACATCCTCGTAAAAAAAAAAAAAAAACGATCCAAATTTGGATTTTCAATGTGGTAGCTTTTTTGCCGAATATTACGCTCCAAACCGATACCGCCGTCGGGATACATTGCTCTGTTTTAATGGATCGTAATTTTAATCTCGGAGTGTATGGCTGGCTTAAGTAAGTTACTTTTCTAGTAATGACTTTGTCTAGAACAGCGGCGCTCAATACATAGATCGTAGAGTCCTGCTTTTTTTCTTGTTTTAATTTTTTTGTGTATACATATACCTACATACAGTGGATATAAAAAGTCCACACACCCCTGGTAAAATGTCAGGTTCCTGTGCTGTACTAACATGAGACCAAGATAAATCATTTCAGAACGGTTTAATGTGACACCTTTAATGTGACCTATAAACTGTACCACTCAACTGAACAACAAACTGAAATCCTTTAGGTAGAGGGAAGAAAAAATATAAAAATAAAATAATGTGGTTGTATAATTTTTGATTTTATTACAGCACTCAGTCTTTTTAGATATTGTTTTTGCACCAAGCATATTTTTTTGGGGGAATTATGGCCACAATGTTCAACCTTAGTTTCATTAGACTATAACATATTTCCCCCTTTTTTTGGAGACTTCAGAGGTGTTTTTGCAAAATCTAGCCTGGCTTGGATGATTTTTCTTCAGAAAAGGCTTTCGACTTGCCACTATACTATACAATACTGCACATCACCAAAAGAACACCAGTGAAGCATGGTGGTGGCAGCATCATGCTTTGGGGCTGTTTCATTGCTCATTTTGTACAGCACAGGGCGTGTGGGCTTTTTATATCCACTATATATATATATATATATATATATATATATATATATAATATGCTTTAGTCCAGGTGTGGGAGGAGAACCCTAAGGAGATCATCTGCCACCTCATCAGGAGCATGCTCAGGCATTGTAGGGAGGTCATACAGGCACATGGAGGCCACACACACTACTGAGCCTCATTGTGACTTGTTTTAAGGACATTACATCAATGTTGGCTCAGCCGGTAGTTTTTTTCTACTTTAATTTTAACTGTGACTCCAAATTCATACCCCCATTGGTTAATACATTTTATTAATAATATTAATTGATTTTGTTGTCAGCACATTCACCTATGTGACGAACAAAGTATTTAATAAGAATATTTCCCTCATTCAGATTTAGGATCAGTGTTATTTTTGTGTTCCCTTTATTTTTTTGGAGCTGTGTATATTTACTGTTTATATTGTTAGTAGATCATTTTGAATTGGTCATCACAAAAGTAGTTCACAAACCAAAACATATTATGGAAGAGTTAGGGCAAGTTGATTTTAAAGAAATCCAGTATTTTGTTAATGTTCACCATCAGCCTACTGATGAATAATACCTGCCCAGAGAAAAAGCTGCTGTATTTCAAGCCAACTGTCAGCAGCCCAGAAAGCGCCTGTAGGTCCCTGTGTTCGGGTACACACAGTGTGCAGTGCCAGGTGAATGCTGCCCCAAGTAAAATAATAGGTAAAACAAAGTCCTGAAACCAGAGCTCAGCTAAGAGAAGCTGAAAAAAAGCTTAGAGGACAGTGACATCTAGTGGCCATTCTATGTAATAAATCAAAGAATTTAACATGAAACACACTGTGTCGATTTAGTATAGAAATTCAGTCAAGGGAGGGAGATGCCAAACTTTCTTTTTTTGTATACAAGGGGGACTTGCAAACCAACAAGAGGACTCCAATCTTCTTTAATCTCCCTAGCACTCAGCCTGCACCACGAGCACACAGTACTCAGTACATAGTATCTTAGTACATAGTACCTCCCCCTTTCCAGGCCCAATGTGGGCTGGGAAACCAATGCCCCTCCATTAACATGGAGGTCTATGGACCACCCCCCCCCCACCCCTTTACCATCACCGATGATCTCTAGCCAATTGGTGGCTGCGGCTGAATAGAGAACTGACACAGCTTTCAGGAGCACAGCTAAGTTTTGATGATCCCAGTTCGGGCAGAGTTTGTTTTGCAAAATACTCTGAACGAACTGGGTTTGTATCAAACGCTAGGGAGGTTAGGAACTGTAGTGACCGGAGAAAGGGCCACCAAACTGTATTATATGCACTGTTATATTTGCTTGTATAGTGCTTATTTAGTTGGTGTGTGTCCCCTTAAGGGTTGCACCTGTTGTTTACGAGTTGCTGGAACCATGAGTCATGGCTGTGTTAATGGGTGTTTACTTTCCCTCCAAAAAGTAACAGGCCTTAAGCCAGCCAGGACTTAGAAGTCCCTTAGAAGATTCTGGACTTTTCTGCTTTGGCTCCCTAGAGGACTACAAATCTCCAGTGCTTCATCTTGGAGAAAGTCCACAAAACCCTGCCACAGTTTGGCAGCAACTATATGGAAACGTTTATTCCTAAGACTGAACCCCATCTCTGCCTCCGGGTGATGGTGTAAGCTTGTACATATCCTCCAAATAAACTGTAAATACCCCTCTACCAGCTGGCGTGGACCTTGGCTTTATTGGGCTTTGAGCTGAACCTGGTGCATGAACAGAGAACATCCACCTCAAGAACCTGGTCGTCTGAGTAGCATTACACATTGCACTCCCCCGACACAAAAGAACCACATCTGTAATCTCAATGTGGTAGGAGCACAGTCTTTCACTCGCTACCTTGTAAATAGTACATGCCTTGGTTATGCTTTTTACCCATTCCTGCAGCACCTCCCCTGGATACCTGGCCACACACATTCCTGCATCCTCTCCGACAGTTACCCATCACTTTTTTTTACAGGGACAAGAGCTCATTGAGGAAATGCACAGAAAGTACAGATTTTATTTTAATCCCTTAAATATATTTCATTTACAAAGCCTATTTTCCGTGCAATCTCTGCATTTTGTATTAGACAGATCTTATGTCTGAATGCTTAAAAATAACTCTTTAACATACAGAAACAACCTGTATTTCAGAAACGAACATCTCGTACATTAAGAAGATGGTAATCTTGTCAAGAATGAGACATCTGTCATTCGCTGTCAAAATAATAGTGACATCAGCTCACTCCTTTGTATAAATACAAAGAAAACACTTTGCAACAGTGTGGGGGCAATAACAGGATTGTGTTCACTCTCTTCAGACTGCTACAGTAGCACTCTCGCTAATGATAATGGTGGTGCTCACATAATAGCACCCAAATACCCAGTCTGTTCTTTTTTCCCCATACTCTGATGGACTCTTCTGGGGGTTTTTTTCTTCTTCCTTTTTGTTTCACAAATCACTACTGCAATTAACCAGCTGGTGGTTTGACATAAAAATTCATCGGTAATCTATGTAGTGAACTACAAGAGTCAATTTCTGTTGCTGCATGAGAGAAGATGTCGTGTCTTTCCTCGGCTGGTGACAGCTGCTCTGAATCGTCTTGCCGTTCTCTTTAACCTGAAGGTCTTTGCTTTGTCGAGAATTAAAAGTGGCGTCGCTGTCGTGCGGTTCGGATTCACATTTCAGGAGCGTGACAAAACATCTGTAAAACTAAAAAATAAAAACTTCAGTTTATGTGAACTTATTACAGATTTAAAGTAAACCCACCTACTGAGCTGTGTGACATCACTGAGCTGTGTGACATCACTGAGGTGGGTGCCTTTTTCATTTCTCGAGCATCACCTCCTGAGCATTGGGCATGTGGCGCGCTTTTTTAAAAAGCAAGCCGTGGGCAATCGCGGTGGAGCATATTGGATGCCAGCGCAATTTTCTGCTCTCTGGGAGGTAGTGATGGCTGAACTTCTCCAATGTCTGACTGCGACTATTTAAAATAGTCCTGCAGGCGGGGTATTTTAATCTGGAAACCCGGAAGTGATGTCAGTGACGTCACATCCGGTCCCTGGAACACATAGTTTCTGGTTGCCGGATGTGACGTCACTGACATCACTCCCGGTTAACCGTGCCGGATTTTCACTGCAAGACTGGGTTCTCTACTCGGCCTTCAGTGAAAAGATTCTTCCTCTGGCGGGATCTTACTGCTCCGGAGCTGCATTACATAGCAGGGGACCCGTAGAGATCATTCGGAGGGCTGAACTGCTATGCAATGGACAGGTGACCCAGGGGGCTTAACTTGACGGGTCTCCTGTCCATAACAGAATGAACTGACAATGCTCATCTCGACTGGTACATCTCCTCCGCCTAGATCACTGCGCCCGCACATGCGCAGTACCGGGGGGGGGGGGGCTCTGCCTGATGGTCAGGAACATCTCGATAGAACACAGGCGTAATCGTGCTGGGAAAAAGCGGCATCCCTCTATTAACCTGGAGGTCTATGGCCCTGCCTGACCCCCACAAATTTGTCGTCATATGTGACGCGATCGGGACGGACCCGAATCGTCGGGGGAATCCGGCTGACAGGTGAGTTTGCCTGCAGTTATCTCAGGTTGAGTTTCATGATCAATAAAACTCAACCCAGGCAGGGCGCTTAGAAGGTTAAACCGCACCTGTGTTCAGGATATGGAAATCATATTTACTTATCATATATACTCGAGTATAAGATGAGATTTCCAGCACAAAAACTGTGTTGAAAAAGCCCCCCTCAGCTAATACTCGAGTCAGGGACCCACTTACCTGTCTGGGTGTTCGCTGGCCTCCCTGCCGGTGCTGGCAATTTCTGTGGGTGGTCCAATGACTGCGGCATTCCCAAGCAGGACTTGACTGGTGAACTGTAAACAAACTTGGACAGCAGCGCCATCTTGTGGACTTTCTGTTCCTTTTTACTGGAGATGATGGAATTTCATTTTGAAAACTCCACTATCTGACTTGGCACGTAGCTGCTGCATTTCCCTCCCTAGGCTTATACTCTAATCAATACGTTTTCCCCGTTTCTTAAGATAAAGAAAATGAAAGATGATATTGAATTATCTACTCTTTACTATCCCAGAAAAATCCTTCAATCTTTACCTTGTTGTCTCTAAGACAGCCCCCCTCCCTCATTTGGATATGAGGTGTATTCTCAAGGTCTAAAGTCTTTAAAAAAACACCTTTTTATGATTACATGTTTTAAACTAGATAAAATTAGATGCCTCGGGTTATATTCAGGTTGGCTTATACTCGAGTATATAGTTTAATAATTTTTAAAATAAGTACTCATTCTATAGCTGGAAGCTCAGTGTTGCAATTTATTTTTAATTAATGTATCAACTTGAGTATTAGCCAACCCAAATACAATCCGAGGTACCTAATTCTATCTACAAAACTGGGAACACTAATGGACTCAAGACTAAGCCGAGAGTGGGAAATACAGCAGATACTTGCAAAGTCAGATAGTGGAGTTGTTTTAAGTTGACTTAAAAAATTAATTCCAATTGGACTTTGAACCTTATTAATACAAAAACTACTTGTTCTACCCTTCTCTATATCTACAGCAATATTGGTAATAATACCATGTTCAGGGACTTTGCAATTTACACAAAATGCCCGCCCATGAAATGTTAATCTTTTTATCTCTTGACTCAAGTAAAAGATGAATACATTTTTTCATAACATTTTAGGTGCAGCTTACACTCAAGCAAATGCGGTAAACTTTTTTTTTTGCCTAGATATGTAATATACAGCATTTGCATTTCTCGGAGGGGCTAGGGGTAGATAAAGGAGAACTGCGAGGACCTCAGCTGTCCCAGTGTTGGTGGCACTGTGCTAGTGCTTACCATGGGTAATTTCCCTGGTCACCAGCAGGTGGCTTCCTGCAAGTGCGGGCTGGGTTAAAGACACCTGTTTTGTTAGCCTGAGGGCTATTTAGGTGTGCCTTACCCACCCCTACTGGCTGAGCATTTACCTTGTAATCTGATCTGAACTCTGGACATTTGAACTCTCATTCATCTGAACTCTGAACCTACACCCTGGACTATTTCTGCACCTGTTTTGGTTGAAGACACCTGTCTTGTTAGCCTGAGGGCTATATAGTTGTGCCTCACCCACCCCCACTGGCTGAGCTTTTACCGTGCAACCTGATCTGAACTCTGGTCCTCTCTGAACCCTGGACATTTGAACTCTGGTTTCTCTGACTCATCTGAACTCTGAACCTGTACCCTTGTCTGTGTGTGCGTGTGCTGCCTGCCTGGTCGCACCCTGTCTGGATCCTGACAAGAAGCCCCCTGTCTGGACCTCCCTCTTTTACAAAGCCTAGGAACAAGAGACTATTCTCCACTCCGTTCACAACCATCAGCACCTCTCTTCTGGGTTGAAGTATCTGCTTTCCTGTGTATATTGGACTGTAAATGTGATTTGCAACTGATATCCCAAGAACTGTGCCCTGCTAATGGGCTCATCAGCAGCATAAGCATGTAAATACTCCTTTAGGCTAGTAAAGTCATCCCCTTCAATATACCAGCATGTGTGGACATTCCTTCTTATCTAAATGTGTTATCGATGGTGGCTTGAGCATGGCATATACCGCCTAAAAGAATCTGGTTGCTCCATGGGAACTATTGAAATAGGAGTGTAACTAGCTAGTAAACAAGTCTAGTGACTCTTGGGTGACCCCAGCCAATGGTAAATAAAGGCCCCATACACATTACAATCTTACCATACAATTTGTGTACAATCAACTTTTCTGTATCAACTTTTCGTCCAAAACCAAGTAATATGAAGATCTTTCTAAACCTTCCAATCACTATGTATTCTATCAGGGAGGACCTGGCACTACATAGTTATTGGTAGATCAAATGGAAATTGTATGGAGCGGTCTAAAGGTGTATGGGGGACTTAAGTAGCATGTTACATAATTAACCTGAAAAAAAAAATAAATGGAATATTTGAAGGTGTCTTTTCTGGTGATGGTGGTACTTCCTGTCACTGCTGGTTATGTTCCTGAAACAGAAAGTCTCAGAAAGATAATCGAGAAAGAGAAATCTTCTTTTACTGTTTCCCTACACAGTTTGTGGACACAGATTGTAAAAAACTGATAAACGTTCTTGTGTTTGTGTGTGACACTGTGCTTTATGCTTTCCCATAGATGACTACACAGCTTTTCTTCAGAAGCCTTAAATACACCAGTGAAAACATACCTGCTTATTCATGAATATATATATGAGAGGGTTGACGCAGGTACTGCTCTTGGCCAGAATGGATGGTATGATGCCAACTGTAGGAGAGATAAGTCCAGGTTTCCCAAAAGTTGTAATAAGAGAGACTAGTCCATAAGGCATCCAGCATAAGAGATAGCAAGTGATCATGCAGAGCACCATAAACAGCAAGTGGTGCTCCCTTTTCTGAGCCGAGCTCAGGTTAATCCGGCCCATCTGTCAAGAAAGTTAGAATTATACAATTATTCATTATTAATACTTAAAAACACTCAGTCAATGTTTCAGTCAATTCTAAGTATATCTCTGTCATAATGATTTCTTCTTACAATAAATTTCATTATCAGCAAACTTGGATATAGGATTCAAAACAGAATAATACTTAAAGCTAGAGCAGTTTATAATAGGTATTTTCTCTTGACATGTTACTGCTTGTGTATCAGCTTTTTCATTTCTAATGATGATAGTATATCAAAGTACCAAAATCATGGCGCCGAAAACTATGCCAGATCATAATTACTCCCCCTAGTTCAGTCTTACACCTCAAGGAGCACATAAAGTCATTAGTATCAATGTATGTATGTAAAGTCGAGCCCATAATTATTCGTACCCCTGACAAATTTTGACTTAACCTCCCTAGCGGTTGAGACGAACCCTGTTCGTTCGGTGAACAGGGTCCTCTCAACCGCACGGGAAGACGGCAGCGGGGAGACCCTATGCCTCCCCGGAAAGCTGCAGCGATTGTCTACATCGCTGCAGCATTTCCCGATTGGCGGCACCGCCCCGATCGTGTCATGGTGACGCGGAAGGGGGCGGGGGGGGGGGGAGCGGCGCCATAGACCTCCATGTTAATGGAGGAGCGCCGGCTTTCTCTCTCAGCTGCGTGCATTACTGACAACAGCTGCGTGTAGAGCTCCGGCGAGATGCCGGAAATGACAGGCAGTGTACTCTGTACACTGCCTCGATCGTCCGTATCGCGCCGTTTACAACGGGCGGTGCGCTAGGGAGGTTAAAGTAACTTTTATTCAACCAGCAAGTTATTGTTTGCCGGGAAATGACATAGGTGTCTCCCACAAGAATAGGACAATGTACAAGAGGCATTTTTGTGGAAAAAACATTTCTTTTACTTACATTTGAGCAAAAAGTGTCATGGCCAAAATTATTCATACCCTTCCTAAATAATCAATAGAAAAGTCTTTATTGGCTGACACAGCAATCACATGCTTCCTATGATTGCAGACCAGCTCCTCGCATGTCTCCACAGGGATTGTTTCCCATTCATCTTTAGCAATGAGCTCCAAATCTTTCAGGTTGGAGGGTCTTCTTGCCACCACCCTGATCTTTAGCTCCCTCCACAGATTCTCAATTGGATTCAAGTCAGGACTCTGGCTGGGCCACTCCAAAACGTTAATGTTGTTGTCTGCTAACCATTTCTTCACCACTTTTGTGGTGTGTTTTGGGTCATTGTCATGCTGAAATGCCCACTGGTGCCCAAGGCCAAGTTTCTCTGCAGACTGCCTAATGAGAATCCTTATGTATTGCTCTTTTTTCATGGTGCCATTTACTGTGATTAGGTTCCCTTTTGGGAGGCCCCTATGTAGTTTTCGGTCAAAAAATTACTTGCTGGTTGAATAAAAGTAACTTTAAGTCAAAATTTGCCAGGGGTATGGATAATAATCAGCATGGGCTGTCTAAACTCACTTCTGTTTTTTGGCTTGACCTGAACTGACCTCCTATTCTTTAGGAGGTCAGTTCAGGTCTTTATACAACAAATTTATTTTGGGTTTGTGATCTTTTGGGTCATAAGTTCAGAAAAAAAGGGTCTCATTTCCACAACTTAACCTCAAATTTCTGTATCTAGTACAAGGGTGTCAAACTCAAACACATTGGGGACCAAAATTTTAAACTTGGACAAAGTCGCAGGCCAACCTTGACATTTTTTAAAAAACTTCTACAATTGAGGACGCTTATCCTTCTCATCAGATATGGAATATAATATCTAGATCACTGTTTATGAAGGACCACTGTTGCCCTAGTTTTATAAGTGGCACACCTTGTAATCGTACATTGTAATTGTAAGTGATTCTCTGCTCTTCCCCTTTCTCTCCCCCCTCACATAGCGCCAAAGAGGCGGACAAGATTGGTGTGTCCACCTATACTCTCCATCACTGCGGGCATGCTGGGTATAGGTGAGTATCCCCGAGTGGAGCTCAGAGTAAGTTTGGATTTAGGATTAGCAAACTTACCCTGTGTGTATGCTTATTCCAAATTCAACTTTAAAACTTATTTATAAAATAGTTAAAATCAACAATCATCAACTATAAGACAATTTATAGAATTTAGATGACAAAATCACTGGTTATTTGGGAATCTTAAAATAACTTGTCTGAACTTAAAATATTTTTTTTCAATAATTATTTTATTATTCACATTCTACTTTAGTACAGTTTTTCCTCTATAAATAAAGAAGTCAGGTTAGGGGACATGTGACCGCAATACATTGCCCTTAGTGACTGTCTGGAGCCAGGTCGATTTAATATCAGATTATATATAAAAACATATACTGCTTTTACATTGGAGGAAATGTATATGGTTATGGTTTATGTATTCCTAGAGATGTAATGGTCTAATGCTGCAGTGCCTTCTTGATAAAGCCTAAGGGTGAAACACATTGAAAAAGTTGTTAATGATTGTTGGTTTTAACCCCTTTGTAAATAAAATTGGTTTTAAACTTATATACTGTATATATAAATATAAGATGAAACCTTGAGCATCACAATCTTCCAACCAAATTGTTCTCTATGAAGCACTGTTACTGTAGTGCAATGCCAAGAGGAAATGGGACCGCTGAGCACCTGAAACAAGTTGGCTAGTCCTTCATTTGTATTTACTCATTAATAGAACTTTGGACACACTAAAGCAGGGGATACATGGCCACAGCACTGTGTCATCCAGCTCAGCCGATGCTTTGCATGGAGACCTTGGCTTAGTAACTAACCCCTGAGACTACCAGAAGTCCAAATGTCAAGCTTTCATAGTCATATTCCAGCACACAGTGCTTTTCTTTTGTCAGATTTTTCCCTTACATAAGCCTACTCTGACTTTCGTCCCCCTGATCACCCTTGGAAGTCCAATCGTTTTTAGGGGGGTTCCAGAAAGAAACTCAGGACTAAAAGCTGCCTTTCTTCAAGCATTTTTATGTTACTTTATAGTACAGACGTACTAAAGAGATCTCGTGCTGCAGGGTATTGACTCCACAACCCAATTTCCATGGGTACTTAGAAAGCATGTAAACCTAATAGAGGTTCATGTCCTCCTCTTCTCTATTCAAACTTTTAAACACATTTTAGCTGGAGTTGAGTCTAAAGATATAGAAGTCCTAAAATTTACTAAAATTGAATACATTAACCCCCCTAGCGCTTCTGACGGCTCCATCAGTTGATGAGATGGAGCCGTCCAGCTAAGCTCAGATCCCCACAGCAGCACATACTCACACTGTTCTGTGCTGTCCAGGGGATCTGAAGCTTGCTTCTTCACTGAAGCAAGCCGGCGATGTCACCCCTCTCCCAGCTCAATTTGCATATGAATGTCCCGTGCCCCCGGGGGCGGGACATTCATATGCAAATTTGGCTATCTTCAAAGAGCACACCTGGAATATCACCCCCATTGTCATTTCCAGATGTCCTCCCCCTTTCAGAGGGTGCCAAATGACATTGTATTGGATACAGTGATAACTGTATCCAATACAATTCAGAGTAATACAAAAACAAAACACATTTCCAATTGTAATAAAAATGTTATTATAAACAAACATAAATACTGTTTTGAAATCTTTCATACCAAATAAGTATTCAAGAGATTTTAGCATTCAAATGATACATTTTAAAATTTAATGTACTTTTTAAAAAAAATAATTGCGTGTTTCATTATTATAATCAGGATGTCTATTAGACCCTTGTATGGACATATTTTTGGAAGTTACAGGCCTACAACATTAAAAACAAATTCCATTAGAGTCTATGGTGCGCTTTTGGTAAAGAAATCTGGACCTTGCAAGAGCGCTAGGGAGGTTAATCATATAAAAACTAACGAAATATTCAAAATAATGTTTATCCTATTTAATAAATGTGTGTCGGATAAAAGACATATCTGTGCCATTCAATTCTTAAATACCGTAATTATTTTTTTTTTCAATCTAGCAGGCAAAAAATAAGTACACTGCGGGCCAGATTAGACCCCCAGGCTGCAGTTTGAAACATCTTGCATAGACGACCTTTATAGGTTCTTCCAATAAGTAATTAAAGCTTTCACTTGTATTGCAAAACATACCTCCTGATTCAATCACAAGATCATCGGCTTGTTGGATGACCCAGAATGAATACATGGAAACTTTCCACATAGAGAATGAATGACGGTATGTTTTGTATGATCAGTTCCTGAGATAACTGGACTTGGAGCATATGTCATGTGGTTTACCCAAAAATGTAAGAGCACCAGCGATGAATGCTGTTATAAAAAGGTAACTGATGGAGCAGATTGCGCTGCTGTTGTTTAAGGAACGGAAATAAACTTTTCCATTCTGTGGTCTTATTTTAAAACACGCCATTTAGTAAAGAAACTTTTCTGAAGAGATAAATGTGTTTATAATGGGAGAAATGTGTCATGTGTCATGTGTTTTCTGTCCTGACCAGATTTTCCTTAGTTAACATGATGCGTGACCCAGGACGGTATGTGAACCCCCCCCCCCTCCCCTCCAAAAAAAACCTGCTTTTTAAATTAAGTTATTGCAGTTTAAAATATTTTTACCTGGTGGAGTTATTTTCCAGTTCTGTTTACAATAACTAATCAAATGTTCGTATTGTTTTGTAGACACAACAAAGTGTTTTTTCTAAAGTCCATACAGATTTGTTTCAAATTTTTGTTAAGGGCCGCATAGGGGTCCTAAGTCCTTGTAGCTAGGACAGGATATTTCAAAAAGTAAAATATGTAAAAAAAAATTATAAATAGAAGCTTTTGATAGAGAAGCTTAAACATTCTATTGCAGGCGAACTATGGCCTCTAGGAAACAATCTAATTCTCCTCAAGGTGTTATATATTGCAGGGAACAAGGGCACCTTTGTTTGCCCACGTCTGGAATAGGCAGTGCACTTCAGAGCCTCACCAGTCCCCCTTCCTCAGAGCTTTGCACAGCAGAAATAGTGCCTCAAATATAATCAGCTTAATTTTTATTCAGTCTTAAAGCCTAATATTTGGCAGAAATACCTCAGAATTCTACAGAACAAACCGGAAATGCTAGTTGCAACCTTAAGCATCATTATCATCCAGTTAAATTGCTATTTATAAAGCACTGTTGTGCAATGCCCTGAGGAAGGGGACCGCTGAGCCCCTGAAATGGGTTGGCTAGTCCTTCATTTGTATTTACTCATTATTAAAACCTTGGACTGGACTTATACACACCTAAGGTGCCCATACATGTATAGATATGTGCTAAATCGATGGCTGCTTCGAGCACCATGCATGCTCATGGGCACCTATCTAGCAAAGCATCGTCTGAGATATAAAAGGCAGCAGTGCTGCGCCTCAGGATCCTTCGATATCACGTCATCGTGCGGAGCTCGAAGGCTCGAAGGCATCAACCCATGTATGGCAGTTCGAGCAGGAAACACAGGACTAAAAGCTGCCTTTCTCCAAGCATTTTAATGTTGAATGAATTGACTGAATGGAAACCATGCATGGCCAGCTTTAGAGCTAAGTTACAGCTTCAAAGTACCATATTGTGCACATGATAAGATGCACCGGAAGATAAGAAGCACCCATAGATTTAAGGATGGATTAAAGGTAAAAATATTTAATAATATTTAACTTTGCTCTGCACTGGAGTCTGCACTCATCAATCCCTACACTCTCCGCCTCCCTCCTCCTAAGTGCCAATATAGAGCATGTATACAGACACTGTACAGTAATATGTATATCGGGAATTAGGAGGAGGGAAGGGGAGCAGAGACACGGAACAGCAAGTGTTTCTCTGCTCTGTGACCTGAGCCTTGCAATCATCACCTCCCTGATCTCTCCCTCTTAATTGTCAATATACACACTGCTCTACAGTTCTGGTATACATATAGTATATCAGAACTTAGGAGGAGGGAGGGGGAAAGAGCAGGGAAGTGATGCAAGCAGAGCTTAACTCACAGAGCGAGTGAGGAGAAACACTTGGTGTGGCTGCAGCAGTACCTGTATGCAACAAGTATACAGGCACTGCTGACAGGTTTGTCGGTCCACAACGGCAGCGTCATTGATGGCGCTGTGGACAGGGAAGGAGGAGATGGCGGGAAATTGCAGCATGTTTTTAATACTAGGGAGGTTATAAAGCAAGAAATATGGTAAGTAACCTACAGTCAAGCCCATAATTATTTATACGCCTGGCAAATTTTGATTTAAAGTGACTTTTACTCAACCAGCTAGTTATTTTCTGACAGGAAATGACATAGGTGTCTCCCAAAAGATAATAAGACGATGTACAAGAGGCATTTTTGTGGAAGAAAAACAATTCTTAGCTTTCATTTGCCATGCACCAAGCTAATGATTCTGGCAGGTTTACATATATTTATGAGCTATGTATTGGGGAGGCTGTAACTTCTCCCGGAGAAGAATGTAACTTCATATGCAAAGGACACTACATGAGGAGAGAAATACTGGTCCATGCAGCCAAGAATTCCAGTTACCATCTGTCATCTGGTCCGCCAGTTGTTTTATGTCATACAAATGTGATTTACTTGGCATTGTTCTGTATATTTTTTCTGGCTGATATGCCCACATTTCAGAGTTCATAACTTTTATCACTGAAGCCAGGAAAATCAAACGGAACTTACCCCTCGAATGACTTTGACAATGTGTCCATAGCTAAATATCATAACGACCAGCGGTAGGACCAGACAGAACATGAAGAGGCACACAATATACGATACGTTGTTGTGTGATCTTGAGTGCCATACCACTGAGCAGGTTGTCCCCGAACTTTCCAGACCATAGCTGCTCCAGCCGAAAAGCGGTGGCATCGTCCATAAGAGAGAGTAGAACCAGGATGCAACGATACATAGCCATGCCTTCTTGTAGTTGGATGCATCGACCTTCCGACATTTTAGCACCGTTAGGTATCGCTCATAGGATAAAATTGACAGAGAGACCAAGGACACAATACCTGCAGTACAGAATAAGGAGTTAAAGTCTTTTACAGAATAAGGGGTTAAAAGGCAGATTTCATAAACAAATATTTATAAGAATGATTTAGAAAAATAATTTGTGGTAAGGGACAACTCTGCCGAAGAGTAATTTGTTGTGCCATCAGCAGAAAGAGTCACCAAAGGGCCCTCTATGTAGCTTCCAGTTTTGGATCCCTCCCAAATAAAAGTTTAATCTCTGTGCAGTGATTGGCTAATCATAAATGGAAAGTAATGGCAAAATAATGGAGACAGGTTCAGGTCTACAAGGCATACCAACACCAACATCAGACCCATGTAGAGTAATGATAGGTATCTGATTCCTGGAAAGCCTTTTTACACAGTAGGAGAAAAATATTCAGTATCCTCAGGTTTCCCCCATGTGGGACAGGTACTGGGTTAGACATGTAATATGAATCGCATAGTAAACTGAAGCAAGGGATAAGACATGTGGGGTGATGTTGGTTTTTTTCTTAACAAACCATATCTAATATGCCTCGCTGGTAAACACTATTATGCGGATGATCTGTCATCAAAAAGCTAGAAAAATCATTACCTGCAATGAGACGATCATGAATTTCGCTCCTCAACTCTTTCAGTGGCTGTAACAGCTTCTCCCATATACTTTTGTGAAGTACAAATCAGTCACATCAGCAATATAATTATTTTCCCAATTGAAAACAATGATCTAGCGTGCTCTAGTCATTAGTCCCTGGAAGACTGGCATCTCTAGAGGATAAAATATGGTGACTGCCACTGACAGATATTTTTTTCTTTTCCATAATTTTGAAAGCTAAGAAGTAACTAAAAATTTAATTATTCGTTTTTTGTTTTAATTAGGTGAGCTTTAGGTTACACAGCTAATCAGTAAAGTAAGCTTGTGTGTGTGTCAATATATCACTGTTTTGAGTGTAAAAATAAACTAGAACAAAGCTGGTAGCACAATAACACACTTGAGTGACAGTTTGCTCTACAATTGTCTGATTCGCAGTGAGAAAACTGTTTTAACCTTTATACCTCCTTCCTCCAAGCCAACTGATTTTGTGTACATAAACGAGTACCAGGAGATGGTGTTTGGTACTCACCCCATATGTATGTGGTCTCCCTCACTGTCCTCTGCATCAGCTTCCTGCATGGTAGGTTCTGCTGCAGATGGACCTCCCTGTTCCTGGTTGAACCCCTGATTATCTGTCTCCATCCACAGGTCAGCAGCTGGCTTTGGGTCACATGTTATTCTCAAAGTACAACACTGACTCCTAGATCTCAAACCTCAGTAGTACAACCCTGACATTTTCTGATTTAGTAACTAACCCCTGAGACTACCTGCAGTCAACATTTCATAGTGATATTCCAGCTGCCACACAGTGCTTTTCTCTTGCCAGATTTTACCCTTAAGGCTGCCATACACGGCACGGATTCGTGCCGGATTCTGGCGCGATGGATTCCGGGCGCGTGCACGCGGATCCATCGTGCCGGAATCCCCTGCAGCCCACCTTGCCCGTCCGATCGCATCCGATGGATCAGGGGCACAGAATCGGATCCGAGGAAGAACCAACCTGTTGGTCTTTTCGGTCTGATTCTGCTCTGATCATGGGGCGTTGCGGTCCGGGAGGCGAGCCATCGGACACGGATCCCTCCCGGATCCGGCCGTACAAGGTGGGCTGCCACGATCGGATTCCCTAATTGGCTAATCATTCTCACCTGTGGATGCCGGCGGAATCGCCGGAATCCATCGGGTGCTGAATCGATCAGCCAGGGAATCCGTGCCGTGTATGGCTAGCTTTACATATACTCGGACTTTCTTCCCCCAGATCTTTTTTTAGGAATAATTATTTACATTCCCAAACTGCAACCTTTCATAGTTATTCATATTTCCCTGCAGTTATCCAAGTGACATAAATTGTATATATGTAACATTTAGCTGCGGCCGCCCAGACACGGAGCGCCTCCAAGTTGTTAGTACCCATATGAGCTTTGTAACAATAATGCAGGTATGCAGGGCTAGTTTATGGCCCCTTTTAAAGAAACCGGAATACAACTTATGTGCACCTCTGGGTATATACATGGTCTAGTGCCCCCTTAATGTATACAAGTATTGGATTACCCTCAATAGGACTTTCAAGTCCCCCAAAAAGACTATGAGGGCTTTAAATGCACCATAAAGCCAGTATGCTCTGAACATTCACAATTTAAAGTTTTCTTAAAAGGTCTTTATTATAAAGGACCATAAATCACGAAACATATAAAATCATCATGTATAAAAATATGAAAAGCAGTCTAAACTACCAGCATGTTACACTGGATATAGAAGGGATAAGACCTACCTTAATGATGTATCCCTTTGTATATGGTCTTAAGACAATATACAGTGGGGCACATCATTAATTAATTAATGCTCCTTCTTGAGGAAGGTTTTATCCTTTCTATATCCATCGGTGGAATTTGGGATCTTTCTGTCCTCTCTGTTTCCACCCCCTTAGGACGGATGTATTGTACTGGCCGCTCTTTTCAGCCTGTCTGACAGTGAATACCACAAACAGTTGGTTCATATTGGAATGTGCTTTCTAATAATAATATCTCCCAGAGGAAGCCCCTGGTGGGTGAAACGTGTCAGAGGATACACATAGACACGATCTGCTAAAGCTCCAGTTTCAACTGCATGGAATATATTATTGGTTTAAAAAAAACTGTATGACATGCTAGTAGTTTGACTACTTTTATATTTTTGTACACAATTATTTTATATTTTTCTTGACCTATGGTCCTTACTGTAATAAAGACATTTTAAGTAAAATTTAAATTGTGGATGTTTAGAGCAAAGTGACTATGATGCCTTTAAAGCCCTTGTAATCTTTTTTTGGGGACTTGAAAGTCTTGTTGAGGGTAATCCAATACAACTGATTTTGTAGTTTGAGTACATGATGCAGGGCTAAGGGAACATGAAGCAGAAGAGATTGGGGTGAAAGAGATTGTTATGAAGAGAGCTTCAAATGGGCAAAAGATTAAGTTTTTTATTTCCGCATCATCACCCAAACAGCATTGATCAGGTGGATCGGTAAAGAGCATTTATATAAACCAGTGATGGAGAACCTTTTAGAGACAGAGTGCCCAAACCCAAACCCCACTTATTTATCTCAAAGTGGCCGCATAGCATTGTTACCTGAATTACACACTCACAACTTATATACACAAACGAAACATAAAAACACACAACTCTACTTTCTTATAACATAGAATAGGAGAAGGTATGGGGCACTGTGTGCAATCAGAAGAGAGGGGAAAAAAGAACTGACAGCATTGAGATCCAATAGGCTGCAGTTCTTTCCTCTGTGCTGGCTGACAGCTCGCGTGCCCAGAGAGGGGTCTGAGTGTCACCCCTGGCACCCGTGCCATAGGTTCCCCATCACTGATATAAGACAACAACCCTAAAATGTAATTTAGGAAGGTGTGGTCAACTGGTACCTGTGTCATTTATATAGAAGCCTAGTAGTCCTATGATGAAACATATTTTCAGAATATAATTCTTGACATGGACTATGGATAACTTTTTTTACTGATTGCAAGCTTTAGTTCACACGATAAAGTGTCATTTACTGCTACTGCCAGCCAGTGGATGCCACATGTGGTGTTTGCCAGGCAGTTGTCCATGGGGATAATATAGGGGTGGTTGGTGAGTAAGTGAGACCCACACAACCACAACCCATTCACAACCCTTCAAATAAGCATCAAGGCTGTAGTTTCAGGGTGGCAGCCTTAGTGGCAATGCTGCAGAGGAAAGATCAGCCTTCAGAGCGTATCCATACAGAATAGGAAGTCCAAAGCTACTTATAAAACCAGATATTATTTCTTAACAGCAAAGTTTCTATATAAACCGACCAGCACACAGAAATAGACAGTTTAAGTTGGGGTGCCTATCATACAGAAATCATCCTTTTGTTTACTGACACTTGTAAATGTAGGGTGAATGCATCTGGGTTATTTATGTTAATAACAAGGCATGACCCAAACCAAAGTCTATTGCTTATTTAACCCTGTTTCCTCGAAAATAAGACATCCTCTGAAAATAAGGCACCCTTACATTTTTGCCTCATGCTGAAATATAAGCCATCCCCCTGAAAATAAGGCCCCCCTGAAGATACGGTACTGTAACTCTGGACAGAGGGGAACAGAGGGGGCAATCAAAATGACAAAGGAGGATCAGAAGGGGTTACTAAAATGGTAATCCCCCCTCTGAGTCTCCTGTGCCATTGTGATTCCCCCTCTGATCCCGCCGGTGATCTCCCCACCCTGTTACCCCAGTGCCATATTCTTCTTCATGGCATACACATGGCATACACGGTTCGATTTTAGTATCAATTTCCGATCTGATTTTAGATCTTAATAGTATTTTCATCGGACACTGATCGTTAGCGAATCCAAAGTAGATCTACATGGAAGGTTTGATCGGAATACAACCAAAATCGATGATTTTAGTTTAGATCACAAAACACAGGAAAGAGTCATATATAAACATGTTTATTGAATACAATCGCCCCGACCAACACACACAATGCTACAATTTTAGTCCCATCGTTGTACAATCGACGAAAATTTTCCAACATGTCCGATTGTAGCACTGACACCCGTACCCGTTGAAGAAAAGTTTATTGTTCTCATGCAGTCAAGTGGAAGGAGGGCTGGGGACAAGGCTGT
>CM070040.1:58686389-58702657 GCA_036250615.1 Ptychadena robeensis | reverse complement strand
TGAAGTATCGTCCGATCGATCAAAATTTCTTGGATCGGAAAACATCGATTGAATTTAATCAATCGGCGCTAAAATTGGGGTGTCTATGGGGGCCTTAAGAGAGTCTATTCAGCTTATACAGGAATTTTGTTCATAACAATTTGAGAAAAAAATTGTTATGCGCCTGGGCACACATTCACTACCAACACCAGAAATCCGTTCAGTCTTCATTGGGGTAGTCCAAAACAAGGCAGAGGTCATACACAAGAATCAGTCCCAAGATGCTGTGGTCATGGTCAAGGCAGGGAGAGTCCAGGCAATCAGGCTGTGTCACTGTTGGCGATAAGGACACGTGCAGACAGATAGGTAAGCAACACAGCAGTAAACACAGAGGCGCATCCAAGGCGGTGGGGGTAATGCTCCATAAACCCCCCTGCCATTCCTGACGGCTCCATCTCGTCCAGCGCTGACTTGTCAGTCCTGCAATGGTTGAGATGGAACCGCCCGGCAAAGATAAGAGCCCCGACAGCACAGTTTTACCAATCTGCGCTGCTACAGGAGCTCCAATCTAAAGTACAAGCTGCAGGAGGAGAGGGCATGTGAGATTCAAATGGAAATCACACCAGAACAGTGTTCTGAGTGTGATTCCCCAGATGTACTATTTGCAGTTAACCCTTTCTCCCCTGGTGTGTTTATCACACAAGAGGACAAAGGGTTCCAAAGGGAATTGATTTAGATACATTGATAACAATTTAAAGTAAAAAAAAACACAAAACACATTTCCAATTGAATAAAAATTTTATTATAAACAGAACATAAATACATACTGTTTTCAAATCTATCATACAAAATAAGTATTTTAGACATTTTATCATTTAAATGATACCTTTTACTTATTCATTTATTTTTTTACGTAATTTTTTTACATAATTGTTTGTTTCAAACATTATTATATTCAGGATGTCTACTGGACCCCTGTACACACATATTTTGGGAAGGTACAGGCCTACAACATATCTGGACCTCAGCAGTGCGCTAGGGAGGTTAACTTCAACTCACCCGTAGAGAAATAGAAGTAATGGGTGAATGAGCAGACACAGTATAGAAATATTGATGATGTGTTATGCAAAGTATACCAGAGATTTGTAGACTAATAGCACAATTTATCCATTGCACAGCTTACTTCCATGACTAGTTGTAGGAGGGAGCCCACACAATAAACAGAAAATACACATAGTATGCAGATAGAACGTCAAGTAGTCTCAACAATAACGGAGCGCCAGAGCACAGCAAGACAAGAATACTAACCACTCAGCCGCACGCGCACACACGCACACGCAGCTGTAGGGATATTGTAGACGGTAATTACCGTTACCATTTGTTTAGTATTTCCTTGCTTCGCACAGTAGTGTGTAGTGATTTTGTATTGGGTAATTCCAGTTTCAATTTTCTCTAGCATTGCTTAATTTAGCACCGTGGTGTAGATTTATCGCGCGGCAATTATTTTTACACTACAAAGCAATTGCATTTCCTGAAAGGATTGCTGTAAAACTGTCAGCTTAATCAAGATCTAATTGAACTATTGCTGTTCATTGTCTCCGCATCAATACCTAATTATTGGTATAAAAAAAGTGATATTTTTGTATTGACCGTTACTGAACAACACTAAAGTTATATTTCTTGCAGGTGGTTTGAGTGGCTTTTTATCTAGTGGTTATAAATCCACATAAACGGCGCTAATTGATAGTTTCACCTTTCACCCAAGTGACTCTGATGGTCGCGTTTTCAAGAAAATCACTAAGGCCAGTTAACTTAGATTTACTTAGGTGGGTCGTTCAATAACCTGAAGCATGTTGTATTTTACTTTTCCTATCAGTGGTTCCCAGCCCTTTTTCCTTAAGGCCCCCCTTGCCTGTGTCCAAGACTAGCCAGGCCCCCCAAACCGAACTCCGAACCGCATATACACATTAACCTCCCTAGCGGTTCAGACAAACCCAGTTCGTTCGGTGCTTGGGTACCCCCCTAACCGCAGGGGAACTAGGCATCGGTGCACCCGATACACCCACGAAAAGCTGCAGGTAAACCTCCATGTTAATGGAGGGGGCGTTGCTTTCCCCACCGGCGGTGTGTAGTGAGCCGGGAGGGCAGCGGGCAATCACGGCAGGGATTCATGGGCTGGGAAACTGACGTCCCTCTATTAACATGGAGGTCTGGAGTGGCATCACAACACTTCCTAACTTGCATGATTTTCAGGGGCTATGTAAATAACACATAAAGTCAGATAGTGAAATTTTCAAAATAAAATTTCAACATCTCTAGTAAAAACTTGTAGATGGCGCTGTCACTTGTTTTCATTTCACCAAACCATTTTCACTGTAGGCTCACAGAAAAAGAGTGGAGGGGGGCATGAAGCTGAGCTTGCAGCCTCTCTCTGGCACCCCCCCCCCCTTTAACACCACTCATGGTGCACTCCCTTTGCAATCTTTAGTTCCTAGGGGGGATTCCGACCCCAGGTTGGCAACCACTGTCTTATTCTCATATTAAGTGTCTGTAAAGTTGTGGAAAGACCTAAGCATTAGTAGTTGTGACCTGTGATCTGTACTGTAATAACCCCCATGGAGGTCTGGTTTCTGAGCAAAAAACAGCAACAAAAATGTAACCTTGGTGATCCACTGGGATCCAGATTTCTGTATATAGGTTAATTAACTCACAAAGTCAGATAGTGGCAAATTGACCTCCCTATGTTAATAGTCCTGCAATACTGCATAGGGCCACTAGGTGTTGCAACATAATTGTTTCAATGTTGAAAATAGATCTCCTAATGCTGGCCATACATGTGTTGATACCCCTGCAATCTAGCCACAATCAATTACAGCGTGGTAACATCACCATGCTGCACTCGATCGCGGGTCAATTGAGCAGGACCACTTTGTACAGCGATTAGGAAAATCTCTCACAACACTGGCTGGGAGTTGCTGACAGGCAGCCTGGAGAGCAGACACAGAATGGCTGCAGAGGCCCCCCCGCACAACATACAGCCTGTGTAGAGTACACAGCTGTGCTAGGCCCCGCCCCTTTCCCCTGCTTGAAGGTGATCGTGTGCTGTGCGGGGGAGGCTGCCTTTGCAGCCGTCTGTATCTCTGTGCAGCATGTCAGATCGACCAGGATTTATGACATGTCCATTCCCGGTAAACTCAATAAGCCTTTGCCGAGTGGGATTGATTTATCCTGCTCAAACAAAAGCTGGACGGCTCAATTTTTTCATAGATTCCAGCATGCTTGGCTAATTCAAGCCATGCATACCTAGTTTAAAGCAGAGTACAGACGCTAAGATATGGGCCAAATCGATGGGCGCTTCGAGCACCGTGTGCCATCTATCTGGCCCATATAATATGCGCCCATCACAGTTTTCGATTGGGACAAAAAACAGCCATATCGGACATGACCGTAAATACGGCCGATGTCCTATGCTTTGCATAGAGACCGCTGGTGGGTATGCCAGTGTTGTAGTGCAGCATCATTACAGGTAAGCTTTTTTTAATTTGTTTCAGTTTGTGTAGATAATGCTCTGACTCCAAGAAACATTGAGCGCAATAGGTGAGTATAGGTCTGCTTAAAGATTGGAGCTTCAGCCAGAAAGCTTCAGTGAGTCAGAAAAGTAAGTCAGTGGGTGAGATATAAATGCACTTCATGCTGAATTATCAGCCTGCAGAGTGTGGTCACTGTCTAGATTTTTCATCCAATCAACTTAATTCAATCAATCAATTTGTTTGGTTGATTGATTGAAAATCATTGGCAGCCCACATGGTTCGATCTACCTAAAACATTTAAAATTTGGAAAAAAATTGATTGAAAAATGATTGGACATGCTGGTTAATTTTAATTGGTTGTTTTAAAAATTGATGCCCTTCGGACCCTCTCACCTTACAGAGGCTGATCTACAGGCCATAAGAGCAAGCGTACCCTCCAAGGCAGACTGGAAAGCATTCTCGGCGCGGATGGAGGCGTCTTTAAAAAAAGAAATGGATGCTCTCAAAGAAGATGGGCCGTACAACGAGAGTAGACATCCTGGAGAAGGGACGAACGGAGGTGAATACCCGTGTGCATGATCTTCAGGACGCACATTCTGAGCTGTCCCAAAAGGTGGTGACCTTGCAATTGCAGCTGGATGACCAGAAAAATTTTAATCGCAGAAACAACGTGAAGCTTAGAGGACTGCCTGAACACCTTAAGGGGCCTTAAGTGCGCATTATCAACACCTATTTGGATCGTCCCCCTGAAGATGAAATCGTCCTAGACAGCTTCCATAGGACCTTGGGCCCCCAGCCACCGGAGGGCGCTCGTCCCCGTGATGTATTATGCATAATTCATCTGTACACAATCAAGGAGGAGCTCATGAGACGTGTATGGGAACGTGGCCCTATGGACTTGGATGGTGCCCAGATTCTAGTTTTACAAGATCTGTCCGACGCACGCTGTATATGCGCTCACAGCTGAAGCCTCTGCTGCACCTCCTTAAAGACCAAGGAGCTACATACAGGTGGGGATACCCGTTTCACCTGCGGATCCGCAAAGACGGAGCGACGTTCCATCTCCACTACCCGACTCAGCTGGCGGAGCTGTTCCGGTTCCTGAATGTGGCCCCGATTGTGGTTCCGGACTGGACGAAGGACCCTCCTGCGCCACCTCCACGGGACCAGGGTGGCAGGCCCCAGCGCCTACCTCGTCGACACCTGCCTCGGGAAGCCGCTGACGAGGACACACGGGACCTCTAGATGGTCGCCCTTCACCTGGTTGAGGTCGTATGTTGCTTTTTTGGGGGGGGGGAGTTTTGGGTGCACATTGGTTTAGCTTTTGGGGGACTATTGAGCTTGCTAGAGTGGGCCGGAGGTGGATGGACTGTGGGGGGTAGGGGTGGGGGCGGGGGGGTATTCCTCCTTACAAGACCCTTAGAGGGTGCTCACGGACTGGGATGTCAGTTCACGGACTGGGATGCCCCTCCCGTGGTGACCCCTTGGGTAAGCGCCGGCTGCTCTGGCCTCCTTTGTTGCCCTGGACATGGTGCTCTTGCCCTGGACCTCCCCCCCCCCCCCCCCCCCCCCCCTGGAGTTGGTGGAGCTGTTCTACACCTGCTTGTAAGACTGCCAAGTGTTATACGTTTATGCACAGATACTTTGCTACTCAGGGGTGTTCTAGTTACTTAAGCTGGTTTCTGTTAGTTTTCCTTGACTCATTAACATTTCTTCGCATTTTTAATTGGCACGTCGTCTGGGGGCTTGGGGGTTTCTGTTCCCCTGCCCTCTGGCCAGGTACATAGGATGCGCAGGCGTCCGACGTTAGTTTGTTGATTTTTCAATGTTTGTTGATGTTGTTGTGTCTGTTTGTTGTGCGTGGTTAAGTGAGTTGTCCGTGTGTGTCCTTTTTTTTTGTCTGTTTTTTCTTTTTTTCTTTTTTTTTTTGCTGTTTCGTTTTTGGTGGATATAGACTAGGATTTGTATTGTAAACAGCTCGTCCAGCCTCCTTGGTGGTGTGAATCAACATGTCTGAGGTTAAGGTGGTGTCATATAATGTGAAGGGGCTTCACGTCCCTGAGAAGCGATCTCGACTGTTGGGGGAATTATGGAGTTTGAGGGCAGGAATAGCGTTTATTCAAGAGACCCACTTCTCCGCCCCTGCTCCCCCTAAGCTGACCAATAGGAGATTTCCAATTGCCTATCACAGCCTGTCGCCCAATTCTAAGTCCAAAGGGGTCAGTATCCTTATTGGGTACTCTGTGCTTTGGCGCCACAGGGAAACCATTACAGATGAGATGGGGAGGTGGCTGATAGTGAAGGGGGAATTACTTAATACAGAAGTCACCCTGGTAAATGTTTACCTCCTTAATGAGGGACACATCTCCTTCATGGAACCTCTGTTGGCCCGTATCCTTGAGACCAGGTGCGGTGTCTTTATGATGGGGGGGGGGGTCTCAACCTGGCCCTGGACTCGCTCTTAGATACCTCGAAGGGGCATTCTGCCGTGGCATACTCTAAGCTTAGGAGATTTAAGCGTACTCTCCTCCCCTTGAATCTGGTGGACTCCTGGAGATTCTGCCATCCAGATGACAAAGACTACTCGTTCTATTCAGCGGCCCACAACTCCTACTCCAGGATAGACTATCTGTTTACCCATCAGGGCCAACTGGATAACCTTCTGGGGTCCAGCACAGCATTGGGTCCATGACCTTGTCTGACCACACCCCGGTGTCCACCACATACCGGTTGGGGGCATTCTCCCGGCCACCCTTCCAGTGGCAGCTCAATGAGTCCCTCTTGGGAGATGCAAACTTGGTGGCTGAGCTTAAAGCTGTGCTGGGAGAATATTTTCTCCGTGTCGCCCCTTGTTATTTGGGAGGCGCACAAGTGCTTCATCCGGGGGGAGCTCATCCAACTGGGGGCCAGGCGGAAGAGGGAGCATGGTAGGCTGAAGCGTGAGCTGCTAGAGCAGATATAGCAGATTGAGATGGCACATAAGCGATCTCATGCTAGGGACCTGGCGACGCAATTGAGCACGCTCCGTTTGCAATTGGTGGATCTAGTCATGGTGGATCTCAAGGCTTGTATGGTCAAAGGTAGGAGAACTCTATATGAGTTTGGGAGTAAACTTGGAAAGATATTGGCAAATGCCCTTAAGGACTATAGGCCCCCTACCTATATCGCTGGGGTGAAGTATGGTCAGGGTAGGATGCAAAAGATACAGGCAGGGATAGCTGATGCTTTTTATCAATTCTACCATTCACTATACAACCTGACGCAGGGAGCGGTTCCTGGACAGACGAGAGAGGCTAGGTTAGCGCAGATGACACAATACATTAGGGATTCGGGCATGCCTATTCTCCCGACACAAGGCAGTAGGGCCTTGGAGGACCCCATCTCAGAGATGGACCCCATCTTAGAGATGGAATCTGAGAAGGCCCCGGGTCCGGATGGCCTAACGGCACTCTACTACTGCACCTTTTGGCCGACAGTAGGGCCGCGCCTGCTAAAGGCGCTTAACGCCATTAGGGAGGGTCATCCCATTCTCAGACAGCCTTCGGTCACATATCTCAGTTATCCATAGGGAGGGGAAGGACCCGGCCTCCTGCGCGAGCTACAGGCCCATCTCGTTGCTGAATGCGGACCTAAAACTTTTTACCAAGGTCCTGGCGAACCGCCTTTTGCCGCATATTCCCACCATTGTCCACCCAGATCAGTCGGGGTTCGTTCCTAATAGGGAGGCCAGGGACAACACAGTGCGCCACAGGTCGGAGATTTCCAGGAGCCCGTTGCTGCTGTTGTCGACGGAT
This sequence comes from Ptychadena robeensis, assembly GCA_036250615.1. Classification (NCBI taxonomy): domain Eukaryota; kingdom Metazoa; phylum Chordata; class Amphibia; order Anura; family Ptychadenidae; genus Ptychadena; species Ptychadena robeensis. The sequence goes on along the minus strand of CM070040.1, from coordinate 58,695,354 downwards.
GCGGAGAAGGCCTTCAACAGGGTGGATTGGGATTGTATCTCTGCCACCCTGTCCCATGTGGGTCTCGGCCAACACATGATGGGGTGGATTTCCGCCCTCTACTCCTGTCCGTCTGCGGCGGTGAGGACAGGCTCCGCTCTCTCACAATCCCAGGACATTAGTAATGGGACGAGGCATAGGTGCCCTCTTTCGCCCCTCATTTTCATCCTAACCATGGAGCCGCTCTTATGCCACATGAGACACAATCCCGATGTGGGGGGGTTAGGGTAGCGGAGGTGCACCACAAGGTTGCGGAGTATGCCGATGACCTTTTTTTTTTTCTGACGAACCCCCTGATCTCTCTTCCCAACCTGTTGAAGGCTCTGGAAGAGTTTGGTCAGAGGTTGAAGTTCTCCATTATGCGCTTACCCAGGCGTCTCATCTAGCCGGGGTTCTGGAATGGTGTACTGGGAAGGAATCTAACTTGTGAATGCAGTTGGAGCGTGCCGAGGTTGGGCTCCCTTTGTGGGGTCTGCCATGGCACCCTAGACCCTTACCTCCAAGAGTCATGGCTCACCCATTAATCGGGACCACCCTGCAAATTGCAAGCCACGCCTTTAAGAGTTTCGGGTTCGCCACTCTTTCCGGTGCTGGGTTGCTCCGCCTTTCAGGCCGGTTACACAAAGCCTGCCTTACCGGACCTCGCTGGGTCTGGACGTCGTAGTATCTTACATTTCACGACAAAGGGTTCCGTCGACAAACTGAGTGTGCTGAGGGACACCCTGTGGACAAGCTGGACGTATGGTGTATTATCCACCTCTCGCACTTCCTACACACATTGAAGTCAGATCCTCTATATTTTAGAGAGACCACTGACTTTGAGATGCTCTGCACTCAAGGGGAACCGGTTAGGCATGCCCTGGCCCTTGCACACGGGACTCTGCTCAGGGCAGGCGGCCCCCCGGTACCAGCTTACCTCCCTAAATGGGAGCGGGACCTGGGGGTTACATTCACAATGCCTCAGCTAGACAGAATCCTCACCTTGGCACACAAATCCTCAATATCCAGTAGGTTGCAGGAGACTGGATATAAACTGTTGGCGCGCTGGTATAGGACCCCCCAGGTACTACATAAATGTTACCCGAATCTTCCAGACACCTGTTGGCGCTGTGAGGCCCACTCTGGCACACTGTTACACATATTCTGGGAGTGTCCCAGGATACAGGGTTTCTTGCCGCGTTACAAGAAGTCCCTGGTAATACATCTGCTGAATGCTGCTAAGGCGTGCATCCCTGCCATGTGGCGCCGAGTTGAGACTCCTATGATGGCCCACTGGTTTGCCAGGATATCGGAACTCCGACAGATGGAGGACCTTACCTGGTCGGCTCGGGGTCGGCATGAACGCTTCAAGCGGCAGTTGTTCCATTGGGATTACTTTGATTGTTCTGGGGATGCCTTCCTAGCCCGCAATGTCTGACATGTCTTCCTATGTTTCCTAGATGGCTGGTGGACCAAGGGGCAGTAGCCTTCACAGCCAGGAGCAAACCCTCCCGCCACCCCTCTCCCTCTCACCGCTTGGGTTTGCTGCCTCTAGTCCCCCCCCCCCATGTATTGGTCAAAGCTGTTTTTGTTTGTATGTGTGAGTATGAGTGGAATGTTTGTGTTGTATGCTGAGTATTTTGCTATTTGATTCTGTTTTTTATTATTATCTTTAACACTATAGTATAAAGGTTATACAGTGGCTCTGGATTTCAGGGTGTTGGTGGGATAGCCTGCTCTGCTGGGTTCGGCCGCCCGTTTCGGGGGGCTATTTCGATTTATTATTTTGCACTATGGTTAAAGTCTATGATTGTCAGTTTATGGTTAATCATCCCATGGAGCACTTTCTTTATTGTCAATGTATGATGTTTGTACTACTTTTTGGATTTAATAAAATTTGAATTGAAAAAAAAATATTATAAACTGTAAATGAGCTTTAACCCCCTAGCGGTTGAGACAAACCCAGTTCATGCAGAGTTTGTTTTTAAAACAGAATTCCCTAACCTGGATCATCAAAACCGGCCAGGGGTTAGGAAAGCTGCGGCGATACTCTATTGAGCCCAGGTCTCCCAGCCCGTTTTTAATGGCGTGGTGCGAGGGATCACAGCAGAGTACACTGTTTCAGTTTCCCTACCTCCCTCCTCCCCTGTCCACATTGCCACCATCATCAATGTATACTCTGCTGCGGTCACCCGTACCACGCACCGGCGTAGGAGGGGCTGACCACTAGGGAGGTTAAAAAAATCTATTTACCATCCTCTATAACTGCAGGAAGAAAGGAGCCATTCATTTCCAGCAGAAGCACTGAACTTGGCTATAATCTTCTGAAGCTTAAAAGTTTTGCTTTTAATGCAAATAAAAAACAAAAAAACATTTGACATCAGAAGCTGGAAGACTGACAAGTCATTACTGTTCTGAGAATATTATAATCGTACACATAATTGTTTCCAAGTATTCCATGTACCAAGCAGTTGTTTGTGAAACAATTGCACAGGAATGTCATTTGTAAGTCAGGAGTCTAACCGCATCACAAGGCATCCTGGGACAGAAAATAGACAGAAGGCTAGGGGCTTCAAACTTTAATAATGTGACTACTGGCTACCTTTCTTAATCATGTACCGTATATATATTTAAATATTAGGCGATCTTTCAGCACCTGAAATGTGCTAAGAAAATTGCATTTGGCTTATACTCGGGTTAAGAAATTAAAATTGAAGCATTTTGCAGGTGGACTTTATGAGTGATTTGCAAAGACCCTGAACATGGTATCATCACCAAAATTGACGTAGAGAAGGGTTGTCTTAACATTTGAAAAATATATTACTCTAGCACCCAGGTGCCCAACCTGTGGCTCGTGGCCTTTGGACATGGTTTGGCAGCCCCCCTTGGTCCTCCACTTGCAACCCCCAAAAGCTAACTGTTAACGCATAGGGAGAGGGTTCTGCTCAGGCTTTGGCCAATCACCGTGTGCAGAGGTCAGACGCTGACCCTGCTTTCCTAATCAACTTTGGTGGTCCTACATAAGTATAAACCTGGTCTACATATCAGCAGTGCACCCAGGGGCAGAGGGGAGTGGAATGCTGTCAGGATCCATCGATGGAGGGCGGGGGCTGGATCGGTGTTAGCGGCCCTTTAGTGATACTGAAGGTGGCACTTGTAGCCCTCTATATCCACTCCGTTGCCCACCACTGCTCTAGCACATGTACTTTTGGAATTTACTCAAGTCAAATAAATTAAGTTGACTTAATTTTGAACTTCATTTGACTCCACTATGCGTTTGACATACTTGAAAGTCAATGGATATGTCTACACATCCGTTGGTGTGATCCATCAGCTTCCGTTGCGATTAAATCCACGCTTGAATTGGCGCACCCATAGAAAATGAATTGAGTCTGTTGAAACGCAATAGTATGCGCTGTTCAATAAGTTGATCAATCCGTTCATGGTAAAAACCAAACACAAAATAAATGCATCCCTGATGGACCTATTGCATGGGTTGCGTTTTTTTTGGATCTTTTAACACATAGTGGAGTCAAGGCCTAAAAATGTCATACTTACCTGTTCAGGTGTTCACTGGTCTCCTTGCAGGCTCTAGCAGCCTCTGTGGGTGGTCTGATGATCTTTCTTCTGAATTTGGTATTCTAAGCTGGCCGGCTGGTAAAATGTTAACACTTGGAAGGCAGTCTCATCTTGTGGACATTTTGTTAATTGTAAAGGAAGATGGTGGAATTTTTATTTTGAACACTCTACTATCTGAACTTGCAAGTAGCTGCTGCATTTCCCACCCTAGGCTTACAAGTGAGTGAATACGGTTTCCTGTGTTCCTCTACGTCTACTGACAAAATGATCTTGAGAGACGCCGGGAGTGTGGGTATTCTTCCTTCAGACTGATTTTTTTTTAAATCCCTTTGCGGCTAATCTGTCCAGTTAATTTTTTAAATCCCTGCATGGCTCCTCACTATCTGCGCAGATATTTGTGAGACACACACGGATCTAAATAAGATCCAGCCGGCAGAAGAATACCCCCACAAGCAAAGGGGGCAGGTTTGAACACCCACACTGTTCATCGGTAAGGAGGCGATAGAACATGCCGTGTTCTCTGTGGACTGTCCACTGTGTGAACATTGCGGACTCCCCTATTGACCAATGGCAGTTTGTATATATTTAATGGAAAGAACGTCAGGCTGAATGGTCATTCCCCCACACCCCCATTTCACCTTATCAAAAAGTCACTGACTTGGAGAACTAGGTTTCTCTCTTGTTAATATATACTAACTATATATAATATACTAATAATAATATACTAATAATATAATATATACTAATAATACTAATATTATTCTAACCTCTGATCCTCTTTGATCTTTCATTATGTAGCATTGGGTAACACAATATTTCTCCTGATGAAGCCTAACGGCGAAACGCGTCGAGAAGATGTTACCCCATTGTCTGTACCCATATGGTTTCTACATACATCCATTATGTGGTCAGAATTACTATGTAACTAAAACTGTTCTTACTCTGATTATGTAATATGTTTTTTTGAACACTGTATCCACTGTAACGTCCTCTTTGATGATATGATCACTAGATTGACCATCTGGTATCTTTACAAATAAAACATGTTTAAAATGTATACTTCATGATTTACTCTGTGCCGTTAAAGTCCCCAACGGAGCCCCTAGTCTCCACATTGGGAAATGTGGGCCCCCATGTTGCTTGACATGCGGACCCAACAGTCCCTAAACCTTCCAAACATATATATTTATGGGATGAGGCACCAACTTATACTTATCGGGAACTTGGGAACTAGATATATTGCTATAACGGTAGTTTATATATATTTAATGGAAAGAACGTCAGGCTGAATGGTCATTCCCCCACACCCCCATTTCACCTTATCAAAAAGTCACTGACTTGGAGAACTAGGTTTCTCTCTTGTTAATAGAATGATGCTAATCATCAACTATGGAAGGGAAGTATATTTTTATATATGAGTTTTCTATGTTACACTAATCCAATGGATTGTAAACATACCCATTATACCCTTCACTTACCCTTAATGCCTATTCCGCGCATAGGGCTGCCCACGACTGCGCACCGACCGCCACCTCCCCGCCCCTGGAGTCGAGCTGAGCAACCTGCACCAACCAAGATCCAGGTAACAACCGTGTTTACCTCCACAGTTCTCTACATGGGTGGCTATCACCCATATTCGCTGCTTTTTTTTTCAAGGGGGTTGTTGGTGGTGGTGGTGGTGCGGTGGACATGATAATAGAAAAGAGAGGCATTGCAAACTATCACTATTCTGATCTTTCTCTCTATTGGTAGCTATATATGATTTACATTATAATATCATGTTCAGTCGTATGGTTGTATTGTATATTGAAAAAAAATAAAAATTAAAAAAAAAACAACAACCGTATTTACCTCCACAGTCCTCTACATGGGTGGCTATCCCACGTATTCGCTGCTTTTTTGTTCCCTTGCATGTGTCAACATGAACTTTTTTATTTGATTTTTATCTATACCAAAATGTCTGCCTTGAAATCCTCCTTCTTTCTACCCCAGCATATAGATTCTAGGTGCCCAACCCGCGTATGATTAATAAGTTATAATATATTGCAACTTTTCATCCTATAACGTCTCCACTGTTTCCCAAGACAGGTCTAGTAAGTCAAGTATAAAGTTGTAAAGAAGTGCAAATATGTATAAGCTGGATATATTTCCATGAAACATTACTGTATTTTTTGGACTATAATGCACACTTGTTTTCCCATTAAAATCAATAGGGAAATGTCTGTGCGTCTTATGGACTGAATATTTTGAAAAGAAACACTTTTTTTTGTCCCAAACATCCTGGGAGCAATAGCTCTGCATCACAGGAGGCTAGATTTTCCATTTCCTCCAGCCAAGCCAAAAGGCCACCGCCTTAAGGGAGATCTTAACTGAGTGAGCACTAGCAGTAGCCATTCTCTGAACACACTGACCAAGTTATGGAGAGACATATTTTACAGTAAGATTAACATTATGCATTGCAGTAAATAAATAAATGTGACACAGACTCATTCCTTGTCCTGTATGCAAATAGGTGCTCATGGGTAAGTTGTTAGTGCCAGATTGTAAAATATGTCTTTCCATAAGTTGGTCACTGGGTTCAGAGAATGTTTGCTGCTAGTGCAGGGGTGGGGAAACTTTTTGACTCATTGACCACAATACATTTTTAAATCTGAAAGGGGGGCCACCCGGCATAGGTGTCCTGAGTCCTCATAGCCTGGATGGGATATTTAAAAAAGAAAATATATTAAAAAAAGTTATAAAAAGAGGCTTTTAACAGTTAACTTAAACTTGCCCTACAATCATCCTCTAGACATTATCTCCCTATATTCTATGGAATAAATGGAGATGACAAAGGGCCAGATAAAAAGACTAAACAGGCTGGGTTTGTCCACTGGGCCTTAGTTTGCCCATGTCTGTGCTAGTGTATGTACACAAGCTTAATTTCAGCCCTGTACACTTTGCTAGAGCTTCCTCCTGGTACTGGAGTTTTGGCTTGGCCGGAGGGAGTAAGTCCTGCCTCCTTACCATTGGGCTTGGCTGGTAAAGTATAGGGTGGATACCTCATGGACTAGCCCTGTCTACTTTGCTGAAACATGCTGTATATTTACTTTATGTATGGCTGTGTCTCTAAATATATTTTTTCTCATTTTCTTTCCAAAACTATGGGTCGCGTCTTATAGTGCGGGGGCAAGAAAGTTAATCTGGTGGAAAAAATTGAGAAACTGAAGAAGTATGGAAAAATTGTCATTGGCTTTGTGACAGATCTGCTTCTGCCAGTATATACATCATCCAGCTCTACCCTACTTCTCCAAAGACAAAGCGGTATCTCCCTTTTATAAATGATGTGTTGTATAAAGGTGCATCGGGGGTGCTGGATCAAGTGAAAGGAATCAGTAAAACATCCCTTAATTAATCCCAAAGTTCTCATGATCACACTGCTGTGGATGCCGTTTGTGTTTATCGAGTGAACATTGAATACCCACTCGAATATGTGAAATGTTGAATGTTTTTGCAGCTGCAGACCTGAAAATCTATTTTGCGTCCACGTGAACACAGTCAGACTTTACAGTCAAGCTACACTAATGATTTACAGTTTATTTTTCTTTTGTTACGTTACAGAAAAACAAGCCACAAAGAACAAAGAGCATTACAAAGGTCCTGACAGCCATTTATAGAACAGAGCTGGAAACTTTATTAATGGAGATAAATTCCTGCTTAGAGTAACTTCAATGCTCTATGTTGTCCTGATATAAATAACTACGCCTGCAAACACATCACTGGAAGCTGCCAACGCTTTACAAATGTGAACATCATACAACACAGGATTCCTGTAGTGAAATGTTATTTATAATTAGTTCTCAGCAAAAATGTGAAACTTGCAAAAGTAGCAAAGATTAAAATTGTAGTATTCGAAAGATGTAGGAGAAATAGAAAATCTGACAGTTTTCTCTAAGACGTTGTGCTATCCATTTTTACAAGCCTTGGGCAACATATGTTGAGCAAGTTAAAAAAATTCCAATGGGCCTGTCAAGTCAAGGGATGTAAAGGGGACAGGTCTGAACTAGGCCTTTAAAGCAAGGCACATGGGTAGATTCCCGTGCAATCGACTCCCGATCAATCACAGGGTGTTGACGTCACCACGCTGTGATTGATCGGGGATCAATTGAACGGAAATCAATGTGCACCACATGGGCCTATCAATTCAATGGGGACCCGTTCTCCCCAGCTTGTAGCACGTGTGAATCAGAACACGCTACAAGCTGGGGAGAAGCAGCCAGCCTCGCTCACACAGCTGAGAGGAGTGCTGGCTCCATCCCCTTCACACTGACAGCGGGCAGCTGTGCAGGAGGCAGGAGCAGCAGCTGTTCCAATACTTCCCATGAAAACTCTTGTCTCCATGCAAAGTAATGGAGATTGAATGGGGTTTTCCAAAATGTTGGAACCCCGTTCAATCGAGTTTCTTCGAGCAGCTTTATTGATCCCGTTTGAAGAAAAGAACACACCGGTAGCTTTGTAAACAGATTAGAGTACAATCACCGTGAGCGCACGTGTTGATTAATTGTACTCAAATCTATTTACAGATCTCCCCGTGTGCCTAGCTTAAAATGTGTTCCCTAGTATTATCTTTGTTAATATATATATATATATATATATATATTTAATTGTTTCATTTATTTAAATGAGACTGCAACAGTCTTTTTGCTGAAATACAAAGGTAAGGAGTACCCAATACAAAGTAGGAAATGATAACATAAAATTGCAAGGGCATATAGGAAGCCAAGGACTGACTCTAACCATAAGGTTCTACCTAATATTAAAAGATCACTTTGGAATAGATTACTATATATACTTGAGTATAAGCTGAGATATATTTATTTACAAAAACTGGGAAAAGATATTGACATGAGTATAAGCCAAGTGTGGGCAATGTAAAGTCAGATAGTGGAGTTTTCTAAATGAGAAAACTATAGAGAAAGCACCGGGATCCGGGAGAGGAGTCTATGCCCGTAGAACCAGGTCTTCCACCCAGAACCCCCCAAATGGGAGATGGGCCGATGCCCCATGAGGGGACACCGGTGGTGTTCCTGCGGCTGGTAGGGCTCTCCCTTCACCTGGAAACCCCAAAAGGCAAGAGGGCGGCAAGGCTGGGCTGCCCCTGCGTGGAGGTTGGCACAGGCAGAAAGCGTGGTCAGGAATTAGCAGTATCGTCAAGGCTGGCAGGGTTCTTGCGTGGTCTAGAAACTAGCGAAGGTCAGGGCTGGCGGCAGACGAAGGGTAACCGGAAAGCAAGCGATGGTCGGGACGGGAGATAGCAGGATGGTCAAGTAAAACAGGCCGGGTCATACACAGGAGATCTATCAGTAACAAGGATCGCAGGTTCAACAGG
>CM070040.1:58648365-58661145 GCA_036250615.1 Ptychadena robeensis | reverse complement strand
ATGGTGCGCTTTTGGTACAGAAATCTGGACCTCAGCAGTGCGCTAGGGAGGTTAAAGAGGCAGGACGGAAGGGGATCGGCCTCTTGCTGCAAGGATTGTTTTTCAAGATGGACGCAGCAGCAGAGAACGCGCTAATGGAGGCCATCCGCCAGCAGGTCCGCGCGCGCGGCACACACTGGGCACAGCAGCAGTTTCAGGTGCCTATTGAGACCTCCCGCCCGCGCCGTTTGGCGAGGCGCCCCCCGGCCAGGCTCAGCCCTTCTGCATCTCCCTCTCGCAGGTCCCGACGGCAGCCCAGCCAGTCCCCCTCCCTCCACTGCAGTGAGAGCCAGCACTTCCCCCTCTGCCAGCAGATCTCCCCCAGTCCCTTCTTAATTCTGCGGCAGTGGAGTCAGCCCCAGGCATCCCTCACCTCCTCTGCTCTCTGGGTCTGCAGTGCATAAGGGTGGCAGCCAGACCAGGAGGAAGCGGCAGCCAGACCAGGAGGAAGCAGCGCAACAGCCGGTCCAGGGCACCACGTGCAGAACACAACATGGCCAGGGATCGTGCAGGACATCTGGTGCCCCCTTTCCCTCTGGATGGCACCCCCACCTTTTTTGACACCCCCCCTGTGAGCGATTCCGTCCCTCACCAACCTAATGGAGGTATGCAGCTCCCTGGATGGGTGGAAGGTGTCTCCTCTGTCCTTCTGCCTTTTCAGGTGCCTGGATTTCCTGAGGGGTTGCTGGCTGAGCAAAGGCAGCACACACCTACACCCTCTGCAAGGTCGGTCAGGCGCGGGTCCTCTCGTACGGCTACCTTGGCTGGTTCGTCTTCGAACGCTGCTTCCCACGGGCGATCCAGCTCCAACACACAAGGTGAGCCCCATATTGCACCAGCACATACACAGTTATCTGGCATACCAGCTGTATTTCGTGATAATGTTGTACCTAGTTTGTGTAGTAGTCAGCCACCCAGTCAGAGGTCTTCACAAGTGGGGGGTTCACAGGTGGGTGGGGGTCCTCCCCCCGATTTTGTGTCCTCCTTGAAGAATTGGTTGACACAGTGGGAGCGCCCTTCGGAGACCAGCCGCAACCCGGAAACGGTGTGGACCGCTGGTAGTACGGGTGCGGTTGTTCCTTTGGGGGGTGACGCTGCGCCAGCTCGGAGTACCGCGTTACCTGTTGCTGGACAGACTAGTCCGCACGCAGCGCGGGATAGGTCTGTTACAGATGATTCTGACAGTGGCACCTCAGACAGTGACACTGATAGTGATGGATCTGACAAGGAAATGCTTGTGAAGGACAAGTCTGTTAGGGACAAGTCTGCTTAAACACGCAAATCTGACAAATCTGAGAAATCAAAGAAAATGCCCATTTCTGACACGGCTAAATCTAATACTTATGTCTGCTTTGAAGGGGTTTTAGGCTCTCATGTCAAGTTAGAAGTTAAGGAACGCATATGGCGCAATGAGTACGTGGACATTTTTACACTGTTGCCGATTGAGCGATATGCGTCCGAAATGTGGGAAAAAGGGAAGGAATACCGGAAAGAGGAGGAGTCTCGTTTGATTCCTAGAACTTTCCAGAATTGGCTTCATGCATTTCTGACCCTTGGTTGCATTATCGGAGAGAAGCAGCCTGAAAAGTGCTTTCACATGATGTGCTACATAGAGATGATTATGGAGACGCAGCGCATGTACGCGGTTTCCTCCTGGTTGCGCTATGACGAACAATTTCGTTAGCGGATGTCCGTGTTCCCATCCTTGGAATGGGGGCATAAGGATATCGGCTTATGGATGCGCTTCATGAATACGCCTAAGGCAGGGTTTCTCAACTCCGGTCCTCAGGGACCCCCAACAGTACATGTTTTGAAGAAAACCTGAAACAATCACAGGTGAGGTAATTCGTGTCTCAGCAGAGCTCATTAAACCTTGGTGGTCTTCTGCAAAACATGTACTGTTGGGGGTCCCTGAGGACCGGAGTTGGGAAACACTGGCCTAAGGCAACTTATCCGGCTCAGGTTTCTAGTGGTTCTTCCTATGCCAGTAGTGGGTGTCCCTTTCATGGGGGGGCCGGGGGTCAGAATACTGGCTCCTCGGCCGGCCAAAAGAAGGGCGTGTGCTGGGCCTACAATGACACCTCCTGTAAATGGGGGTCTTCTTGTCGGTTTCGGCACGAATGTACAGGGTGTGGTGGGACAAACCACCCACTCTCCAGATGTTTCAAGTTTTCCCGGGCTTCGGGATCTGGGAAACACGGGGATGAGACTGGAAAAGGGGACGACTCCGGTGCGCGTGGACGCGCTGGTGCCGTTTCTAAATGATTATCCAATGAGATGGCAGGCTGATTTCCTTTTTCGCAGGTTTAGCGGTGGTTTTAAGATCCCTTGTGCGCTGGCTAATCCGAGGCTGTCCTGCCCTAATTTGGCATCTGCGTATCAGCACCCGTCAATTCTGCGGGACAAACTTCTTAAGGAGGTGGTCTTAGGTAGGCTGGCTGGCCCGTTTGACAGCCCACCTTTGCTTAGCATGGTGGTGTCCCCCTTAGGTTTAGTCCCCAAGAAAGAGCCAGGAAAATGTAGGCTCATACATCATTTATCATTTCCTCATGGGTCTTCGGTGAATGATGGTATCCCTGCAGAATTGTCGGCGGTGCATTATGCAAATTTTGACGCTGCGGTTGCTTTGGTGAGGAAAATGGGGGCGGGTGCCCTGCTAGCTAAAATTGATATTGAGTCTGCATTTCGGCTATTGCCAGTACATCCTGAGAGCCAATTTCTGTTGGGCTGCAAATTCCAGGGGCAGTGGTTTCTGGACCGCTGCTTACCTATGGGCTGCTCCATTTCTTGTTCATATTTTGAAATGTTCAGTTCTTTTCTGGAATGGGTAGTGAAACAGGTCTCTGGCCTTTCGGGGCTTGTACATTATTTGGATGATTTCCTATGTGTCGGCCCCGCCGGGTCAGATGATTGTGCTCATTTGCTAAGATCGGTGCAGGTCCTGTTTGAATCATTTGGGGTCCCATTAGCAGTTGAAAAGACAGAAGGTCCAGGCACTTGTATGAAGTTTCTAGGCATAGAAATTGATTCCATTGCTCGGTGTTGCCGTTTACCGGTGGACAAGTTGGCGGATCTGCGGGCGGTTTTAAAGGACTTGTGGTCAGCCAGGAAGGTAACCCTGAAGCAATTACTGTCTGCCCTTGGTAGATTAAATTTTGCGTGTCGCATTATACCCATGGGCCGAATATTTTGTAGGCGTTTAGCGACATTGACTTCAGGGATCAGGGCCCCCTCTCACTTTATTCGGGTCACCAGGGCTGCCAAAGATGACATTAGGGTCTGGTTGGTTTTTCTGGAACATTTTAATGGCACGGCCCTTTGGCCACGCCCCCCTTTGTCCAATGAAACACTTCAATTGTTCACGGATGCAGCGGGTTCCCTGGGCTTTGGCGCTTTTTTCGCGGGCAGGTGGTGTCAGGGCCGATGGCCGTCTTGGTGGAGAAAGCAGGGCCTACATAGGAATCTAGCTTTTTTGGAATTTTTTCCCATTGTGGTTGCAGTGGTCGTTTGGCATGATTTGCTTGCTGGGTTTTGTGTCACTTTCCATTCTGACAATCTGGCCGTTCTATCAGCCATCAACAGCCTGTCCGCCAAATCGGTCCCAGTAGTGAACTTGGTACTGCTCTGCCTCTGCCTTGGAAATTGGTACTGCTCTGCCTTCAGTATAACATTAGGTTTAGGGCTATGCACGTCCCTGGGGTTCACAACAACATTGCTGACGCTTTATCGCGATTCCAGCAGGATCGGTTCTTTCGGTTGGCCCCGGAAGCGGACAGTCTGCCCACGCCTTTTCCGGAATCCCTGTGGGAATTAGGCTCGGTGGATTGGAGCATTGGATAAAGCGGTCGCTTGCCCCAGCCACCTGGAAGGCTTATTCTAACATATGGCAGCGGTGGCTTGCTTTTGAATTGGAGATGGGGGGTCCTAAAATCGGTGATGACAGAAGGGACATGCTTTTGATTTTTGTTCTACAATTATTCCAATCGGGTTTGTCCGCATCTGCGGTAGTTAAAGCGCTGGCTGCACTTGCTTTTCTTTTTAAATATAGAGGCTGGGAGGACATTACGAAACATTTTTGGGTGACTCAGGCGGTGAAAGGGTTCCGGCGTAAGGCGCTGGTCCCCGATCGCAGAAGACCAGTTACATTCGACCTCTTGAGGAGGCTTTTTGGGGTGCTGCAACAACAGACGGCTTCGTCCTTTGAGGAGAGTCTTTTTCGCCTTGCTTTCTCTCTAGCCTTCTTTGGGGCTTTCCGCATTGGGGAATTAGTTTCCCCGGCACGGAAGGTTCCAGGTGGGCTGCTTAGAAGCAATTCCAGTATTTTAGATGGGGCATTGTTTCTCACCATTTATGGGTCAAAAACTGACCAGTTAGGAAGGGGTTTCTCCATTCAGCTGCATCCCTTGCCCGAGTGCCCGATGTGCCCGGTACAGTGCTTTCAGGTCTATATGGGTATTAGTGCTGTATACATAGGTCGGGCCCTCTATTGATTCATGCGGACGGGTCTTTTCTATCCCGCTTTCAATTTATTGCTGTATTTCGTAAATGCTTACGGAGCCTGGGGTACAGGGATAAGGATTTTGGGTCACACTCATTCCGCATAAGCGCTGCTACGGAGGCAGCTCGCAGGGGCCTCAACGGGGAGGCGATTAAACGGATTGGCCGATGGGAATCCTCGTGTTTCCAGCGCTATGTCCGCCCACATTTGGTTTGAGGTACCGTTCTCTCATTGCATCCTTGTTTTTTCCCTGCTTTTCCCTCCCCACCCCTCCCCCCCATCTTTAGCCTTTGCTTCTATGTACGTTAATCGACTCAGGTTTTGCACTACTTGTTTCTTTGTTTTTCTTTTGCAGATTCCCAGTGCGTGATCTGGATGTTGGGCCATTCATACCTTTACTGGGCGGAAAAGAGGGCCAGCTCCAGACCTCACGGCAAACGAATGCACCACATGTGGTACTCGACAAGTCCCGTAGAAAGGCTAATAGAGCCATTTCCAAATTTGTCCAGAGGAGGGGCGGGGTGGCAGTGCGCCACCATTTGCTGGAGCTTGCCCCAGGGAACTTTAGGGATGACAGGGTCCACCTGAGCGATGTGGGCATGGAGGTTTTTCTCCATGGCTTGCGGGAAGCGCTACTCGGTGCTTGGGGAGTGTGGCGTTTGCATTCAAGGTCTAGCGGCCATTGAATGCGGTGGCGGTCCTGGTAGTGCCCAGGTTTAGAATCTTTGCTTTGACAAGTTTGGGTTTGAAATACTGAGCTCTTACAGGGGTCAATGGCCCATTGACATTTGGTGGTCTAAGAAGTTAAGGAATCAGTATAGTTAACATGTTTAGCCAAAAACCCATTGAGCTGGTCGGTAAGGCTGATGGGCGTATTATTATTACATGCACTTGATGATGTCATTTAAATGTTACGTTAAAGTAACCCATCGAGCTGGTCGGGAAGGCTGATGGGGTTTGAGAGATAGTCGATAGTAAATATCGATATTGATATGTTTAGAATTGTTTGACAACACTTGATGATGTCATTTTAAGGGGGGCACTATCAGAGACTTTAATAATTCTACTAAACCAGATTTGTAAAGTGTAGTTATGAGTTTGAATACTGATATTTTGTATGTTTATCAGCTGTGGCCAATTTTATATAAACATCCACATCTTCTGATATATCCTTTGTCGTGTGATTATTCATTAGAATATAAGTTTGACATATCTCTAAGGTTTAACAGGTTTCGCATGCAGATCAGCCATTCACCTGTCAGCTGAAAAGCAGCATCCAATGCTGTTTGGCATCCCACATCTTGCTGACATGTCCATTGATCTTCGATGGACTTGTCCCCTGTGACCCTCCACATGTCATAGTCTGAAGCCCTTTCAATTACAAATTCCTTTAGACCTACCAACAACTAAATATTTTAAATCGATTTTAATTTAATCGATGTACACCACATGGGGAGTAGGATTATTGTTCAATTTCGACTGAAAACCTAATCGAAGTAATCCAAAATCGTCGATTGAATTCCTCTTATGATTTAGTTTCAATCTGAAGTTAAAGGGAAGTAGCCAAAAAAATTTTGCCAAAAAATCGACCAACCGAGCAAAATTTTCAAACCTGTCCAATCACTTTTCAATCGACGATTTGACAGAAATCAAACTATGATCGTCGATCGTTTTTTTGATCGGAAAACGTTGATTGAATGCTAAAATCAAACCATGTGTGGCTAGCTTAAGATTGTAAGATATATGGTGAATATAGTATTTTTGGGGAAAGCCAATTAACCTAAGAGTATTTCTTTGAATTTGAGTTCTTATCCCATGCTTGACTCCCCATTTGGGAAAGGTGGTACCTAAAGATTGCCAGGAAGAATGCATGAGCAAACATTTATCCCAATTTATTTATTTTCCTGCCTGCTCTCTCCCCCTTCACATTCCCAGCATCATCAATGAAGACAGGGATGTGAGAACCCAGAGTGTCTATGCCTGCAGGAACATGCAGGTCAATGGATAGTTGATGCTTAGTGGGTAAATCCTGGAAGGATTGGCAAGGATGCCGTGGGCTTAGGGTGAGTAATGTTTGTAATAAAACTTACTGCAAGCAACACTTGGGGTGAGCTCTAAGGAGTAGTGTTGAGCGAGAATATTCAAATATATTCGACGAATATCCGAAATTCGAGAATTCGCAATGGCAGATAGTTGTCATGTTATGCTTCAACATTGTTTTTTTTGGTCCATAACAGCCACCAGACTCAATTGTTAAAAGAAGATTTTCGAATTCAAAACATACTTTATTTCTTTTTTAGCTTCCGATCCTTTTATTTAACGAGAAAATGGAATTCTGCCAAGAGACTATTGAAATATGACAATAACATAACAATGGTTTGCTACCTAATTGTATATGGGCTGTTGTGCTATGAGATGTTCCTGTATTGTTTGTATTGTCATCCTGGAGCGTAATATAGAATACAGTGCATGCAGGTTAAAATGACTTTAAAATTTGAAGAATTCATCTTCCATCATACCATTCGATCTGTCATTTTCAATTTTTTCTATTGTAAAACAGACATATACAATTTCCCTGGAGAAATATAAATGAATTCTCAAAAGATGTATTCACAATAGCATTTAAATGGAGGAAAAATCTGAAGTACAACAGATAACTTGCGACAATGTTTTGTGCTAACAATCTATATTCTATATTCTGTGGCACCTGTAAGGGTGAAATACCTACCAATAAGAAGTCTAAAGGCCCCCATACACGTAGTGAGCTGGGGCCGACAGACGAGTGACGGAGTGCAACGTGATGGCGTCATCACGCTGCACTCCATCGTTCAGAGTGTGGGCGGAGCCATTTGTGTGGCGGCCATTAGTTTGTACAGGGATGCTGCTCCCCATTCAAACTAATGGCATTGGCCAGAGATTTACGGACATGTCCTCTCTCTGGGCGACCGAGCTTTGGTGCGACAGGGATCTGTCGTCCCATGTGGGCCCTTGCGATCCACGGCTGATTTTTCCGCCGACCGACAGCCACGAGTGCGCACTCACATCGTGTATAGGGGGCCTTAACCCTGTGCTTCGCTGTTTTCCTGTGTTCTCCAAGTAAAAAGTAGCGGCACCCAAGAATGTCTTTCAGAGGATTATAACCCGTATACTGTATTATGGCTTGTAGAAATATAGATTAAGCAGAACAATATTATCTGGAAGGCAAGTACTGATTTTTTTTTTAATCGGCTCTAGGTACAAATGAAAACAGATGATTAGTATCGAAAGTGCACTTAAGGTATCCATACATGGTTCAATTTGCAACAAATCGATCATCAATTTGATTGAAGTATTCGACCATTGAATCGTATATCGATTGTAATTGAATTGAATTGAATGACACACCACATTGAGTGTTCGATCTTAAACATTTCCATTACAGCAGCAGCAGCCTCAAGATAACCTGACCTATGCGGAGTCATCATAGTGGTCTGACTACAGTCAAAGTGGCGACTGAATGATGCGGGGTTTATTACTTGGGTGGGAGTATGTAGTCTCTCTATGCAGTCTCTGCTGCGTCATACTTTCACTACGATCAAATTCAAGCACACTACCTATTATGACAACTTATTTTTCATTGGTTTTGGCATTTTCAATTTCCATTACTGCAACAGCAGTCTCAATGTAACCTAACCTATGCATAGTAATCATAGTGGTCTGACTACAGGCAAAAAAGCATACATACAAATATCCTGTTCTGCCTACCAGTAGAGAAAACAGTATTCAAATTGATTGGATCTAATCACAATTGGTTGGGACAAGGAATAGTATTTAATTTACACTTGATGTGGTAGCAATCAAAATTTTCCAACTGGTCCGATCAAATTTCGATCGAGCAAATTGACAATTTAAATTGAATTGAAACTATCGTTCAATGTGGACATGGTTCAATTTTCAATCGACCGACCAAAATAATCGATCAAATTGAACAGTCAATTGAATCGTGTATGGCTAGCTTTAGCCTTTGTTATCACATGGGGTCAAGTACTTTAACAGATAAGATGGCTCCTTGTCAAAAGAAGGAAAGATGCTCCACTGCGTTGGAAAATAACCACCTGTAATCAAATAATAGTTTGCCAAAACCTGACAGCTCAGAGACCTTAGAGATTACAGGCTTGATGTGACTCCTGGATCTAACAAAACATGAATGTACATATTTCATTAGAGAACTGAAACAGAAAATAAGAAAATGTTTTCACACCGATTTTCACTCGGCTGTCAAATTTATTGATAAAAATCCATTGACCGCAACTACCATAAATGTAGTTGATGCACAGGCAATTCTTTGTTTTTTGTTTCTCTGTAATCTATAGAAGTGTCAAATGATCACCATATTTTTAGTGAAGGTAAGTGCATGAACTGTATTGTCTATAAAGATTCTATTTCTATAGCTGATCAAAGTTCTTTCAATTTCTATAACATTTAGTCAATCACATTCTAAAGAAAATTATATAATTATGGTAAATTAAAGAACTTAATAGACCTCTCAATGGAAAAGGCAGGTTTATCAGTGTATGGTAGATTATGAATCAGAATTCAGAATCAGAATCATGCATAAACAAGAATTCAATGTCATGACATGGTCTCAGACATGGTCCACCTTCCTAAAGCTACGGCTATCTGTTTGGTCTTCAGAGAAAGAGCTGATGCCCCAGTAGGTGACCCATGTAAAGGATCGACGAAGTGTCTCCCACACCTATTCCATTAACGGGATCCAGACCAACCTTTCATATCTCTGGTGAGAACAGCGGCCACCTCCTTCCACTCTCAGCAGCTGTTTAGCCACCGTTTGTAACAGTAGTTCCTAAGCCTGATACCCCATCCCTGCCATTTGGGTATGGTGTGAAGATGTATATATTCCTGTAGTAAAGACTGTGAGACTGTGTAAGAGCCGTGAACACAGTGTACTTTCCAACATTCCAAAGAACCTGGTCGTGTAAAAAGCAGATACACTCCACACCACTACAACTGAATCCCACCAAAAAGTGTTGCTATATCACTTCTTCCTTCTTGGGGTGAGTTTGTTTTGTAACAAAACTCACCTCAAGCTAACATCAGGCATACTCACCTGTCTGGGGGAAGTCCGGGGAGGTCCTCCATATCAGTGGACCCAGTAGATTCTACTGGGTCCACCTTAATGACATCATTAGTAGTCATGGCTGAACATCGGCCATGTCCCTTTGTGAACACGAGGATCGCACTTGTAAAAAGTCTGACGTCCGCCTGTTCGCGCAGAAATGCAAATTCCCAGAGTGTTTGCGGGAAATTTGAATCAGAAAAACCGTAAGTGATGTCACTTCCAGCACGTGGAACGCAGAGTTCCTGGTATTGATTTATGCATGTGACGCCATTGACATCACTTCCGGTTTTCGGAGCCGCTTTTTAGCTAGAGACCGGGTTCTCTACCCAGTCTCTAGTGAAAGAATTCATCCTGCGGCCAGATCTTTCTGAGTCCAATTCGGGCTCAGGAAGTGTAACAAACTTGCCGGCTAACAGGACAGGTTGAACACCTGTACTGTTCGCCGTCTAGAAGGAAAGCCACAGTTCCGCCATCACTAATCGTTAGTGATGAGCGGCAAAGGCAATAATCATCTTTCATGTGCAGTGTAGGTGGACAAAGAAGTGTACAAAATCACGTCAGATTTCATTGGTGTGCTTTTTCATTGGCACGTGTAGTTTTTGCATAATTGTTCTACTTTCGAAATTTTGACTTAACTTTATGCAAAAACTATTTGTGTTAGAGCCATAATTTTTTTGTAGTATACCCCAACCCTTCTCTATATCTCAAGCAATGGGGATGATACCATATTTTGCAATTAACTCAAGATAGATTTTTGAAAAAAGAATTTGACCATCTCTAATTACGAGTAGGTATGTGATGATTCTAGTGACACTTATCGCAACAGGATTACATGTTCTTCTCTTGCCAGATCTTTTCCAACTTGTGTATGGTCAAGGTGAAAAAGATTATGTTCTGTTGCTGATAAGACTTTCAAAACAGGGTCTTGTGGAGGTATGAGTGACATCAAATCTGAAGATAGCATGGCAGCATGGATGTGAAAGTCATATCTGTAGATGAGGATGGCTACAAAACATAATAGTTGGTTGAAGATGGAATTTACACCAATTGTTTTTATGGATCCCATTTAATGATGCTCTGGATAAAACCATTAAGCTTTTTTTTTTTTAAATCCCCTTTAGATCCCACTGGTGCGAGTAATCCATCCCAGGGATAGATATGACCCATTATGAATAAGACAGCTCACACAGAAACATAATTTCTATGAGTGACAGCTGCCAGGGGCTCACACTGTCATCCTGGGTTACGGACTGATGCCCTCACAGCTGTAGGTCCCAGTCTCTCTCTCAGATGACACTTCCCTGTCCAACAGAAAGGTCAGAGCTACATTGCTGCCACCCAGTGGTGGCCTTTGGATAGTGCAATTTTAAAGTCTTTGTAACAGATTCAAACATTTCCACCAATTACAGAGTAGTTATGTCTCAAGAATGTCTAGGTGTGCAGATATAAGTCTCCACCTGGTTTGGGTCTGTGCCTGTGATAGCGCCAGTTTACCTGTACAGCTCTAGATGCTTTTACAGTATTACTCCTGTTCATACCGGTCAACTTTTAAAAAAGAAAACCCAGGGAAAATACAGGAAGTGACGTAACCAATCGGTACCAGGACCATGGTTCTTCCATGTTCCAAATTCCAGAAGTGACGTCACTGTCACGACTCTGGCTGATTTAGCAAGGAGAGGGCATTACTCACCTGCTAATGCCCCACCCTGCTTGTACAAAACATGACTAATGTCCTACCCTGCTCATACAAAACATGACTTTCCTGGCCAAAACAGGAAGGTTGACAGATATGCTCCTGTTTTGATATTTGATCCCTAGACTTCTCTTGCCAGCTGCATGCACTGGCCAATGCTTGATTTTTGCTCACTTTCCTAACTCTAAATTCTAACCAATTTATTGGACTGATCTTCTGAGTAAGAAGTGCTTCGTTTTTGGACTTGCTATCTTGGGTTTCCTGGGGGTTTCATCAGTCCTCCTAGGCTCAGGATAGATACCTTATGATAGATACCTTATGTGCTTATGTCCTGGGGCAGCCAAAGTCGAGCCAACACAGAAAGAAGGGGCCCCAACCCCTGATACTAGCACTACAGATACTGGGGAGTCCAGACCCCAGAGTTCAGTTGGACCAGAGATATTAAATGCATTGAGCCAACTGGTTGAAAAATGTTTGAAACCCACTGAGACGTGTACTGGGTTTGGATACCGTAAATTATGTTTCTTTTCTGGAAGACTACCTACACCCATTGGTGAAGATGATTTGCACTGTAATATATTACTGTATAGTGCTCTGTTAAGTTGGTGTGTGTCCCTTTAAGGGTTGCACCTGTTGTTTACGAGTTGCTGGAATCATGAGTCATGGGCAGGTTTAATAGGTGTTTTTCCGCTCTCAGCTTTCCCTCCAAAAAGTAGCTAGGCAGTTTCTGTCCAGTTACAGGCCTTAAGCCAGCCCCTGATTAAGGACATAAATAGAAGCTCATTAGAACATCCTGGGCTCTTCTGAAGATTGCTTACCTGATCACTACAGCCTCAGAACTGCATCTAGGAAAAAGTCCACAGTACCCTGCCCACAGGTTCCAGCAGCTTGGTAACAACTATGAAATTTTGAAAGATTTTTACCCTATATTAACCTTAGTGTATAGACCAAGGGAAAGGGTAATAGTAGGGTGGGTACCCTCATACCCTGGGACTTTATAGGAGCAGGAGAAAATTACCCTTCAAACAAAATATATATTTAAAATATCATGTTTTGTTAGTATACTTTTTATATAGTTTCAATGGGACATAGTCCCCTTTGCATAAAGTTGAGATTAAAATTCTAGGTTCGGAATTTTTTGAAAATTACAATACATACAGTGCTGAACAGTGCATACATTACATAACAATAACATTAGTAGATACGTTCTTTCAACGCGTTTCGCCCTGGTGGGCTTCTTCAGGAAAGGTTAGTCCAGAGTGGGTCCCATTGTGCATACAGGAGCAGATTTTAGGAAAAGGTTTTCAACCATACAAGTAGTATTTATAGATGTCAGGTCCTTAACAGGGTATAGCGTAGCGTATCCAGACGATGTTGGTAATCCCCTGGAACGCATAGACACGGCACTTCCGGGTCTGCGTTCCGGTAAGA
>CM070040.1:58628661-58642799 GCA_036250615.1 Ptychadena robeensis | reverse complement strand
TGGACAACTTAGGTGATTGGGCGCCCTTTTTCCATCTTGGCGCCACACACCTGACACGGATTACCTGCCCCAAACATATAAACAGGTAGGAAGAGATGAGCACTCCATTATGGATCTCTGACTGATACAGACGCATCATTCTTCTATGATCTCTTATAAACAAACCTATTGAAGTCCAAGGTACGTAAAGACTTTTTCTCTAATACTTAACTCTGGACAGGTCACTTCCACTAGTCTTTTAGACTATTCCTTTGCAAGTTCCCCCTTTCTCTGTACACTATTTCTTTATGATTCCCACTGGTTGTTTTTATTATGACTAGGTATAGTTTACATTCTCATAAAAGATTATGACATAGTCCAGATATACCCGGACTCTTGAGCCTAAAAATACTATTTATGACTATAGTCCACAAATGATACTATATACCAGTTGGGTGAGCACAACCTTTAGAATATTTCTTGAATTAATTTATTTGATACCCCTCTTTGCCATAGGAACTAATCTATATACAATTATAGGTATTAAACAATAACACGTTAAAACATCTGTCTGGGACCCTCCATGGATGCTCATCTCTTCATCTAGACCTGTATTCGGGCTCCTTTCAAAGGGAGCACCGAGGTTTGGTGTCACAGTAGAGGTCCGAGTGGACCCACATTTGTGGAAAGGTAAATGACCATCATGTGTATAACTTCAAATAATTTTATTGTATAATTATGTAGATCGGTATTAGAAAACATGAACTGTTAAGGACCTGACATCTATAAATACTACTTGTATGGTTGAAAACCTTTTCCTAAAATCTGCTCCTGTATGCACAATGGGACCCACTCTGGACTAACCTTTCCTGAAGAAGCCCACTAGGGCGAAACGCGTTGAAAGAACATATCTACTAATGTTATTGTTATGTAATGTATGCACTGTTCAGCACTGTATGTATTGTAATTTTCAAAAAATTCCGAACCTAGAATTTTAATCTCAACTTTATGCAAAGGGGACTATCTCCCATTGAAACTATATAAAAAGTATACTAACAAAACATGATATTTTAAATATATATTCAGTTTGAAGGGTAATTTTCTCCTGCTCCTATAAAGTCCCAGGGTATGAGGGTACCCACCCTACTATTACCCTTTCCCTTGGTCTATACACTAAGGTTAATATAGGGTAAAAATCTTTCAAAATTTTATAGTTGGGATGAGGAGCCAATAACCCTTATGAAAGGAGATTGAAATGTTAAAACAATATATGATCAAGTTTGTTGGGGAATCAGACAGAAACTACTTGGAATTTTTAGCTTGGTAACAACTATTTGAAAATTTCAAAATTGAACCCCTTCTCTGCCCTAGGGAGTCGGAGCTTGTATGTATATATCCTCCAAATAAACTGTAAATAGCCTCCTACCAGCTTGCGTGGACCTTTGCTTTATTGGGGTGTGAGCTCAGCCTGGCAAAAGAACAGAGGACATCCACCTAAAGAACCTGGTTTGCGTGAGTAGCACTTCACATCACACTCACCCAACACAACAACACTATGTTTGCAAGGCACATTTACCAGTATAGATTAGTAAATTAGCCTTGGTCATCATCCCTGTAACCCCAACATAAAAAACCCAATAAAACAGATATATAATTCGGGTCATATATACTGTAAATTATGTTTTTTTAGTCCAATGTTGTCCGATGTTGGTTCTGTCATCTATAGTAATGATGTACTACTAACCATCTAAGACTAGTTGTTAAACAATTTGCAGAAACACATAGCATGGCCATAGTATAACCTCTGTGTATGCAGTGCTACATTCTACATCTGCATTTTGACAAATCGGAATTTCACAATTTATGGAAAAATTGTTGAGTTCTATGGGTTGAAACTTTCTATTCCCCTGTCTTTCGGTGGTATATTTTTAGGAGCATATGAACCTTTGATAATACATTTAAATTGCTCAGCAGATTCTGATTAGAGATCCCAAGGACCACCTTGTACCAGTTCACTGATACTTCAATTGAGTATTCACCTGCTGAAGAAGAGTAATGGATTCCACTCTCCCTAATCACTGGTAGAACAGATTTTCCATTACTCTAATCTCTCTATCTCTAATCTCTGTACTTCTTCCAGGTCACTGATTCAGAATACTTTATAGCCCAGACATCAGCCTAACAGCTAGAGAATGCTTGCAAAAAAGAGAACTCAGCAGTTTTCATGATGAATTTATTTTAAGAGCAAAAGTGTGTCTTGATAAATGTAAAGTTGACCTCAGGTCTTCCAGCTCCTGCCTGAAGTCCATTGTATGCTGAGAGCAATTTGCACATTTTTAGTTTGTTTAAAAGCAGACATCCAAGATGGGTAAAATACAATAATACACATTTTAACGTTGAATCACACAGATGTAAAAAAAGTTTAACATATGTAAGCGCTAAAATTTGCCTTGATATTCAACTAACCATAAAAAAGATTTTATAACTAAAAGAAGTATAAGAGACACTTTCAGCAGAGGTGGTTGATAAGTCAAGTGTGTGCATACATTTACGTTCTCTTTTAAGTATTATTCATGTCCATATAAATTTATACAAAACCTTACATCAGTGGTGGGCAACTGAGTTGATATGGAGGGCCACATGTGCGGCCCTCTGCATCACTAAAGGGCCGCACATAACATTTTTAATCTATACTGATTTGTATAAGCATTATATAATGAAAAAATTACAGCATGTATAGCCAGAAGACATTATTTTTCATTTTTTCAATAACAAAACTTGTTTTTAATGATACTTCGAGCATTAGGGAACACTGCGTAATGCACATTTTGTGTCATATATATATCATCAAAGGTATGTGCCCCTATTCTGAGGTTATGTGCCACATACAATAATCCCCCTTTCTTAGGTGGAATAGTGGGAGCATAGCACACATCTTCTTAGAACAGGATACTCTGGGTGAGGTGTGGGACTTGCTCAGGCGCTGTCTGGGTTGCTGATTGGCTTTCATGTGCTCAGCCAGAGCGAGTGCCTCTCCTCCTCTTACCTCCCGAAAAAGATCCTGAGCGAGGACAGGTGAGTTCCTATGCCCTATGCCTTAACAGTTAGGCTTCTGGGGCCGCAAGTGGAAAACCAAGGGGGGCCGCCAAGGAATATCCAAAGGGCCGCAGGTTGGGCACCTGGGCCTTAGACTGTGCTGACTTGAATGGGCAGCACAGTCTAAGGTATGGTTTTGTGTACCAAATCACAGCATTGAATGATTATTTAGTTAATGTATTGGTTTATATTTTTTATATAAATGTCATGATTTTGTTTCTATATATAGCCTTGCATATTCTCCTGAAGAAGCGGTATAGAAACCGCGAAAGGCATCGAGACAAAAGCAAGGCTATAAAATTGTTACAATTATTGTGTATGTCAATTCACAATAAAACAGTTATTTTATTTAACTATGTATATTGGCTGGAAACTCCCTTTCTCTAGGGTTCAAGGTGCAACCCTGTCCCTTGAATTTTTTGCTCAATGTGTTGGGATAAAGGCAATATTAATTCTCCATACCCACATCAATTTCCAATGAAAAAACATATTTACCCTCTATAATATCCTTTCCAGCTATTTGTTTTCAAGGACAGAGTTGACAGCAGTGGGGTCACCTTCTATACACGTTGTTATATTATATGTAATGGGAAGAGAGTAGTCATAGGTTACCTTAAAGCTCTATTTGGAGTGTCACGAGAGATTTTAAATAGAATTAGCTGTCACTAAACAACACAATAGCTGTCACCTCCTTACAAAATTACATGATACCATAAGCCACTAGCAACAGTGTTCATTGTTTAATAAATATATTGCAGATGTACCGCCTAGAGAAATATACCAGGGCATCCAATAGAGCACATCACATTGGAAGATATCCCCTCATAGACATGATGACTCTTGGCACCAATAATGGACTTGCTGAAAAGACATTGCCACTTTCAGGGTTATTTGTCAGCATTTATAACAGAAAGTATTGGGGTTTGGCAATATGGATTTGTATGGATTTTGTAACCTAAAATGTGCTGGTATATTCATTTGCTAAAGTCCTGAGTTCCATATTTTCTTTAAGCGCTTTTTATGTTTCATAGGTTTCCAGTATGTTTTTGTTAAGAATAACTTTAATACCATATTTCCCCGAAAATAAGACAGTGTCTTATATTAAATTAGACATTAAGCCCGTTAAAATTAACGGGCGCTAGAACATATGTGGTCAAATGGCCAGCAGGGGGAGCACTTCCAGGGGGAGCTGTTATCAACCAGGGAGTCATCCATAGCAGTGCCCGTAAGGCTATCAGCTAGGGCGGCTGCTGTGTCCATGACCCCCGGGCTCCATCGAGATGTGCTCCCCGGGACCCTTCAACAGCAGTGGCCGCAAAACTCACACCCATGGTGGCTACTGTGTCCAGGCTCCCCCGGTCTCCATGCACCTCCGTCCAGATCTGCTCCCCCGGTAGCTAATGACATTGTCTGCTACAGGGGGAGCAGATCTCGACGGAGGGCATGGAGAAGGGGGCAGGGACACAGTGGCCACCGTATGTGACAGGTTTGCGGCCACTACTTTTTTAGGGTCCCGGGGAGCACATCTCGATGGAGACCTGGGGGTCATGGACACAGCAGCCGCCCTAGGTGACAGCTTCATGGGCACTGCTATGGATGACTCCCACTCGGCTTGGGGTCAGCCCCCCCCTCACCTATCTGATTTCATTAGATGTGCTCCCTCTGTTGGCCATTCTGTGCTACAGGCGGAGCACATCTAGACAGGGGAGCAGATTTTGACAGAACAACGGCCGCCGTAAGTCTCTGCGCTCCAAGTCCCAACGGCTGTCTGTGGGGCACATGCACAATAGCACAATCCCACGGACACAGGGGCTGGACGCAGAGACACTTGGACTTTATTACAAAGGGTTTTGCTCCCAAAGATGTCCTACGTCTTTTTTTCCGGGGATGTCTTATTTTTTCATCAAGAAGAATACACCACTGGGGACACAGGGGGCATCAGAGGGGGGAATCAAAATGGCACAGGAGACTCAGGAGGGGGGATTACCATTTTAGTAACCCCTTCTGATCCTCTTGTGTCATTTTAAATTGCCCCCTCTGATCCCCCCTGTCCAGAGTTATAGTACCGTATCTTCGGAGGTGACTTATTTTCGGGGGGATTCCTATATCTGTGAGGCAAAAATGTAAGGGTGCCTTATTGTCGAAGGATGCCTTATTTTCACGGAAACAGGGTAGGAAAAAAAATGGTATATAAGGATTTAATTAATAATTAATAGGACACTTACCCAGCTTATAAAAATAAGGTTATCAGGAAGAAGCATCAAGGCTGTGACAGCTGCCAGGTGGCCCACTCAGTTGTGCATGCTTGCTGGGCCCAGTTACTTTCGCACACAACCCTTCCCTGTCTGGCAGAGAGGTGAGGGCTGCGTTGCTACCACAAGATCTGTTTCAATCACCCAATTAGGAACACTTTGGCATTGGCTGTTTCACAGGATTGGCCCGGTGTCCAGATTTTAGCCTACACCTGCCGTAGATCTATGCCCTTAATAGCGTCAGTTCACCTGTACTGCTAGGTGGCTTACTTCGTGGATTGCTTACTTTATTTAACCCATCTCCTGTGTATGACTTCTGCTGTGTATCTGGAATCCTCTTCTGATTAAAGGCCCCCATACACATTTTTTTTCCCTACGATCGATGTCAGATTCAATTGTAATTTACAATTAAAGAATCAATGAAATGAAAACGTATATATGATTGATGTTTGTTCGTTCGATCAAAAGCATAATCGAAGAAAGTTGATTGTAATGACAGCAAAATGTCTGCAACTGGTAAAGTTATAGGTGTATAGGCATGCTTATTATTTAAATCGAACCGATTGCGCACAAGTAAATAACAATCAATATACATATATATATATATAAGTATACTTGATTGATCAAAGTTTTCCATCATGTCTGATTACATTTCTATTGATTTTTTGGTAAATTTCATTGATCTACGTCAATCGAACCATATGGACAGGCATTTATTTCCGGTCAGTGTGCTGGACTGATTTCCTGTGTATTCCTGTGTATGACCTCTGCCTATAATTTTGGACTACTCTTCTGTTTAGCCCCTTGGACAAATCACCTTTGCATGACTTCTGCTTTTGGTTTTGCTTCCTAGAGGTCTGCTCTCAGGTTGGATACTTGGTGCGCTTCAAGCGGACCTACCACCAGAAATCTATTTTCATGAACGGCACTAGAAGTGCCAATAATAGGGAGGAATGCAGTAAAAAAACTCAAAAACATTCCTGTAATGAGCAATTTAACAAGATTACCATACAGCTCCCCTCACTTCCTGGTTCGCTGAAGGCAACACATGAAACTGGGGGTGCAATATCGCGGGTGGCCACTGGGGGGTATTCAGTGATCTTCTATGGGAATTTTCAAAGCAGATCACTGCTTTCTGTGACGTGCTGCCTATTTCTGCCGACAATGAACCAGGAAGTGAGAAGAGCTGCCGAATTATCTTCTTAAATTGCTCATTACAGGAACGTTTTTGGGTTTTTTCACTACATTCCTCCCTATTATTGGCACTACTAATGCCATTCATGAAAACATAGATTCCTGGTGGTAGGTCCGCTTTAAGTCCTGGGGCAATTTAAGTGGCTAGGTGTATCGTGTCTCCAAGGGGGGACTTGACTTAAGGTGAATTCTGCATTAAAGATTGGGGTATCCTACCTGAACTGAAACTGGTGATGCCCCTGAGACCCTTGCAGAGACGTGCAGAAAACACGTTCAACCGACACTTCTGAAGTAGTTGGCTTGAGCTGAGGAAAAATCCTCAGAAGTAGAATAGTATCTGGCAGTGGGAAACAGTTTACAGTCTTCTTTCATAGGAAGAACATGCTTACCATAACAAACCCAATATTGAAACCTCGTTTAGACGGTATGTTAGCTATTCTGTACCGCAGATGCAACAGGGTGTACAACGGTTGCAAATTTTGTGTGGGTGATTGATGGGGAGCTATCCCTAGAGGTCATGGTCTGCTGGGAGTGCCGAATGGTCAGCTACAAGAATCCCATTCATCACACTAAACACTGACTGTGATTCTAACTAAGAAGAGACTTCCTTGTTTGGCGCCCCTACAGCCCCCATAACCAGGAAGTGATGTCATCTGTAACCAGGAAGTGACGTTATTCGGGTATCAACACTGCTGGAGTGACACACATACATGGCCGCTCCTGTCCCTGTAGATGATCACTACTTCTTGCTGAATTGGACGCCATTATTGTAAGTACATTTTTTTATCTTTGCCTTTAACACAACTTAACTTTGTTGTCCTGTGTAATGTACCCATGTGAATGTAGTGTTAGTTATGCTTTTTTATTCTCTGTATTTAAACTAAAGGTAGGAATACACGCATAGATTTTTGCACAATCGAAGATAGATGCAATCAGGATGTTCGATATTTGGATCATTGTGTCGATATTGTGCCCATATCGAATGTATACATTCGTTCGACCGAATGACATTTTGTTCAACTGTTCTCGACTGAAACTTAGTTCGATTTTTGAACAAGAAATAGCTCGATTGAAATTTATTAGATTGAACAAAAATTATCGAATGAAACAATGGTACGTTCGATTTACATGTACATTTACAAATTATTGACAAACAGATCTCATTTAAATGTACAGTATGAACCACAAACCAAAAGAGCCCAAATAAATGTAGTTTGTACACACTTTAACAGCTACTAGAAAGGCAGTGCATTGTTTCTCATAGAGTTACTGTATACTGATAGAAAATAGTAAAGCCCACTATTGTGCAGAATAGTAAAGGAGAACTCAGAAGCTGTGTATGTAAATGGGATAGAGTTCATGTGCATATATTATTATGATTTCTGAAAACTATTCACACCGGTAACATTATTTATATCCAGCTGATCTCTTTTACTGTTCTAAAACATTGAAAAGACTATGCATGTATTCTAAGATAGAAATTACCAGAGATCAAATAATGTGACCCTGTCAGGTGAAGCTGAAACCTGGAGTTTAGTACGCCACAATCACATTACATAAAGGAAGGCATGCTGTTGTCGCCTAACAGCTTTTTGCAGTTTTCCATTGTGTGTCATTCAGGTCAACCCTCACCCAGTAACTGCACAATGAACACGGCTTAGCAGTCCTTTAACCATGAGTAATGAATATGAGAACACTCGCGCCATTCACTGAATGCACTCATGGGCTTTCTCAGGCCTATACAAAGACTTGCATTTACCTGAAATAGGAAAACAGTAAACAATGTTACAGATTTTCAACTAGAGCTGCAGAACATGAAAAAAGTGCCTTGACCCTGTCCTGTAGTTTAATAAATTTTCAGAGGAACAAAA
Source organism: Ptychadena robeensis (assembly GCA_036250615.1). NCBI lineage: Eukaryota > Metazoa > Chordata > Amphibia > Anura > Ptychadenidae > Ptychadena > Ptychadena robeensis. The sequence continues at coordinate 58,634,407 of CM070040.1, read as the reverse complement.
CATACTGGAATGCTGTAATAGTGCACGTGAATGAGATTGAGTCATTAATAGGCAGTTTATTGTCTGCAATGCAGAATTCAATGCAGAATTTGTGCAGCATATACAATACAGAATAAATGAATAGCTGCTTTAAAAATACAAAAAAAATATATATTGAAGCAAACTCCAATTCATTATGTGTATGTATTGTGCACCAGAACAGCAGCCCGGTGGCATAGTGGGATGTGGAAAATTTTCTTTTCTTTATCATTCTACATACATACTGTAGCAGGGCCGCCGTCAGGGGGGGGGGACAGAGGGCAGTCCCGTCCCGGGCTCAAGGGGGGCCTGGCGGTGATCATCTAGGGGCCCCGGACCGCATGCCGGGCTGCCCGATCGGCATAGCAGCCAGGTTTCCCAGATTGCCGGCAGCCTCTGCACACTGTAGAAGCAGAAGCACAAAGGGAGATGGTGTGTGCTAACACCCCCCCCCCCCCCACACCAATTTTCAAGTATGGGGTCCCAAAATTCCTATGTTTTATAGTTCTTCTTGCCTCATGTATTATGATGGACTTTCTAAATAATCAGGTCTACCTGTGTTCAATCTACAAAGTAGTGTTGAGCTAGAATATTCATATATATTTAACTTATATCCGTCATTCAAGATATTTTTTTCTGACTGAAACCTCAAATTTTTACTCACCTTTAAAGTCCCAAGGGGGTTAACCACCTCCAAATTAAAGTCAGTTCCCTCCAGTCATTCCACAAATTATATTACTATTGTGGGATATATGTGGTGAGCCCTTTACCGGTAACTAGGTCCCCCCTCAAGCCGAACACTATTCAGATGAACTGTAATAGGGATTTTGTGCCAGGTTAGGCCATTATCAATCTCACTAATGCTTTCCCGGATGAACTGGCAGACATTCCCATTGATACATTCTCAATTCTTGTGGAAAGCCTGTTGAAGCTGTTATGACTGCATACATGAGGAAAACTTCAGATTAATGCCTATGGATTTAGAATTAAATGTCATAAATGTTCCTGTAGATGTATCGGTCAGGTGTAACAATACATTATAAAGTAGAGATGCACCAATTGACCAGTTAGTAATCGGAATCAGATGATTTTTTGGATGATTGACCCAGGTAGGTGACCAGCTTCTCCTTCCTAAAGCTCCTCCCACAAATACATCAGCCAATAAAAATGCAGGAGAGGGGACACCCTCTCCCCCTCTGCAGCTGCACTGTAATAACGCTGTAGAAACTAAACTAAAATGGCCATATAACACTGTAACGTTGAACATTCATATCATGAAAACCTTTAATAGTATAATCATGAAACTTTCAGGGTCAGTAATGCTCCCCTACTACTACTTAGCCAAGAAATTTGCAATCGATGCATCTCTATTATAAAGTGTATATATATGTTTTCCATAGTTCTAAGTGTGCTTGAACTTTTTTACACATAAAGGTGATCTACCATCACATAAAAAGTTGTCAAGTTATTTTCAGAAAATGATTGTGATAATTGATAATGTGTTGGCGGTCTGTCCAATCTAAAGATTAACTTTTCCAAGTCGACGATCCTCCCCCTTAACCTCACTCAGGCATCCATGAGTGCGGTCAAGACTAGATTTCAATGGGTTGATGACTGTTTTAAGTACCTTGGGACTTACTTACCCACTGACCTGTCTCGACTCTATGACTTGAACTTCGCCCCCATTCTTGAGACAGCACTGAGAGACTTGAAAAGATGGGCGGCAGGCACGTTTTCATGGATGGGCCGGATGGCCATTCTTAAGGTGAACCTCCTGCCCAGACTGTTGTATGTGATCCAAGCTCTTCCTATGCTTCTACCTTCGACTTTTTTTGAGGATCCAGACAAGGCATTCACGGTGTTTATCTGGCAAGGCAAAAGCCTGAGGATTCGCAAGCCCCTGATGCATGCCCCTAAGGCGCAGGGGGGGCTGGGGGTGCCTTGCTTGTGGGCGTATTATAGAGCCTCTCATTTAATGAGGGTAATTGACTAATTGACTGGCATGTGAACGGGGACACGAAACCTTGGGTACAGATTGAGTGCCTTGGGCTTCAGCTACCGCTGCCAGTGCTGGCCTGGCATCTACACCTCCCGCTGTTGCGCCTACGGGAGTGGCATCCTTTGGTAGGAGCTACCCTCACTGTTTTGCATGCGCTGGGGGGCGCTGGTCAGGTTACTTCCTTTCCAAGCCCCTTGATGACGACTAAGGACAATCCCGACTTTCAGCCAGGCCACCTGGCCTGCTTTACTGACTTATGGGACCCTGACGACACGGTGCGGGTGGGGAGGTTTTTTGTAGAGGGCACGTTCTGCACGCGGAGTGACATGGCTGATTTGACGATGACTGGACAGGTACCGTGGTGGACCTACCTCCAACTGAAACATTTCTTGACGAAGCGCGTGGACAAACCCCTATACAGTAGAGACTTGACCTCCTTTAAACAGGCGTGCTTGGGGGATGGTCCCACGAAACATTTGATATCCTGGTTGTACGAGTTATTGCTAAGCGGGCAATGTGGACTGTCGAGTAGGTGGAAGGTGAAGTGGGAACAGGCGCTGGCCATACAATTCTCAGACACCAAATGGGAGGGGATGTGTGTGGCGGCTAACAAATCCTCCCTTAACAGTGCGACCCAGGAGACAAATTATAAAATCTTATCACACTGGTATAGAACACCTGACATAGTACACCACTATACCCCGGCCATGGGCAGGGAATGTTGGAGGTGCCATGAGGAGGACTGTACGCTGGCCCACATCTTCTGGTACTGCCCGCTCATTCAGTCCTTCTGGAGGGGGGTTCATGATGTTTTGACGACTGACTTGCACTTCCATGTGTCCTACACGCCGGAGGTCTACCTTTTACATTACACCTCGTCACCAGACAAGACAAAACATAAGTTGCTTAAAAAACACCTGATCAATGCGGCCCGAACGCTCATCCCACGCTATTGGAGGAGCGAACGGGTCCCTACCCTGAGGGAATAGAAGTCCCAGGTGGCGTTCGTTAGTGAGATGGAGCAACTTCTCTACGTAAAGAAAGATGCTCTCACAAAATACAACAAGATGTGGCGTCCATGGTTTTACTATACCTTCCAGGTGCGGTGAGGAGGGGGGTGTGGGGTGGGCGATGACCCTGGCAGTTCTGGATGGGAGAACCCGGAGACGGGATTACCAGGCCTCACACAATGTACAGATATGATCTGTATTTTCCTTGTTTTTCTTCTGTTTTTTCTTGATCCTCTACTATCTGCATTCAAACTGGTTTTTTATATGCAAATCTATGTATGGCTAGTTTACAGTTGAAGCTATTTTTCATTGACTGTTTTTTGCAATGGGTATGTGCATGAAGCCTTGTACTTTTCTTTGAAAACTTTAATAAAAAAATTTTGGAAAAAAAAAATGGACTAATGTGTGGAACAGAGGGGCGAATGTCAATTTCAGTGAATTGTTCCTACAGCATGTGAAATGAGAACCAGGATCTCTTTCTTGAATGTGATACGCTCTCATACGCTCTTATCTGTCATCATCAAAGTAGATCCAAATAGCAGAGACTTTGTATTCTGTTTTCCTATGCTGCAGTATGAGAACACCGTGAATCCCAGAAGGAGAGGCTAATTTGTTATTTCTAAGCCTATAGCTACAGTATATCTATAATTGAAAACAATGGACAGGTTAGAAGCAGCTTATCACAACCAAGGCAAAGATAAATCTTTTAAATTATTAATGACATTTTCTTTTAAATAAATACAACCAGTGCAGGGTTATTCATCAATGGCTCTGTATATAAGAACTGCCATTGTTAATGTGCTGAGAAATATATAACCATATTGGTCAATTCTTACAAATCTGATCTAGATGTTTTTTCAAGTTTTACAGAGGACAAATATATAAAACATATATTTTTTTATAGGTATTTAAAATAAACAGTGTAAAATTGTGCTCACTGTTATGATAATAAATAGCATTAGTAGCTGTATTCCCTTGATTTAATTGGGTTAGGTGGACATAAAGGTGATAGACCCCCCACCCTTGGCCACTATGGACATATATAGATAATATTGCCACTGTGGTTGGAGATGCTACACTAATCTTTTATTTGTATAAAGTAGGGTACAGACGGCTCGATATTCGAGCCGCTCCATGTACCCTGCAGAAGCGTGATGATGTCACCACGCTGTTGTCAGATATCGGAGCAGCCAGGGAGACAGTTCTGCTTTCCCCAGCTCCTCCTCCTCAGCCGAGCTTTGGAGACCCAGGCAAAGCATCGGACATCGCCGTATTAACAGTCATGTCCGATAAGGCTGTTTTCGAGTGGGATTGATTTGTCCCGCTCAAAAACAGCGCAAGGGGGAAAATGATATGGGTCAAATAGATTGCCGTGAGCACGCACGGGGCTCGAAACAGCCATCGATTTGACCCATATCTCCACGTCTGTACCCTGCTATAGTATACAAATATAAAGTGACAATGCAATTAGTAGTAGCCACAATTTTTCCTGACTTGTAAAGCAATGTTTAAGACGTTAACATTTTTAGATGTGAATGAATTGAGTCAACCAGCATTAAAAGGGCTGGCTAGACAGGAAGTGAGGTCAAACAGGAAGTTAGGAAGGACAAAAGCATAAATAAAATAAATAAGCCATTTTGAGATATGAGTTAAGAGGTCAATTCTCAGATGTAACTAGGAAATGGAAGACATTGCAGGTGCACGCCTAAATAATCAGAACAGTGAAGTTGAAGTCCCTAAGTTAAACTCCAGGGCATGTGGCGCAAGTCTAGCTAAGGGTAAACCTGGCCATTCACACATAGTTTTAAGCACAATCGATGATAGATACGATCAGGGTGCTCGATATTTTCATTGATTATATTGATTGTGTCTGTATCAAATGTATACACTCTATTTTAGTTTGGCCAAATAAAATTTCGCATGGATGTACTCGAACAAAATATTGTTAGATAGCTTCATTCAAAGTCATTATTATTTGACATGTTCGATTTACATTTGATGGTTACCAATTCCATCATGTTCAAATTTATGAACATGTCTGATAAATTTAGAACCATTTTTTTGATCGACAGCGATCGAACTAACAAGTTATTTGGTACCCGATTTTCGTAAAATCGAACGAAAAATCTATATTTTTCGATGGAATAAAAGTATTGAACCGTGTAAGGCCACTCTAAGTATTTTATTTTCATAAACAACACTTTCCCTGAGCTACACTTAGGTTTAATTACCTGTCCAGAGGCGGCTCGCAACATCCCAACGTGTTAATGCCCCCGGCAATTGTTCCAGATCAGCCACTCTGGTGTTTTTAATGAAGCAGAAGACGCGGGAGTGGGTGGTGTCATTGATCTTTATTATATGCAGGCAATGTCGCTGTGAAGGGGGGAGGTTGAGTAATCATGGCACATTACATTGTGCGAAATAGGTGCAATGCCCAGGAGGTTAAGTATCATATTATTTCTTTGTGTTTATTCAAAACAACTGGAGTTTTCTAGAAGTTTCTCTACAAGGGTCTAATAGACATCCTAAATATAATAATGTTTGAAACAAACAATTATGTAAAATAATTATATTTTACAAAAATCAGGGCACAAAGCTATGCTGCTATGTACTAAATCTCTCCCAAATTAAGTCACTGGTGCCCCAGATGTGCTCATTTGTAGTGATGGCCTGAACTGTTCGCCGGCGAACTATCCGCGGCGAACATCGCATGTTCGCG
>CM070040.1:58591817-58610640 GCA_036250615.1 Ptychadena robeensis | reverse complement strand
CCCCCCCCCACCCCCCCCCCGACATGTCACATTTTTGATCCATTCCATTGTTTTAAAATCTTATATTTGTTTATTCGACACAACACTACAAAGACAACAAACCGTATTATAACTGCCACCCCGACCCACTCACCTTGCATAACCCTGTCATCTATGACAAATTCAAACTTGCTTAGGGCTTTTTCCATTACGTCGGGAGCCCTCCGCTAAGCTACAACGCAGATAGACTTCCCCTGCTCGCGGACGGGTCTGTCTTCATTGCGCCACCCGATCCGCCGGTGTTAGCTGAACGTAGCGCGTACGTTCAGCCTGTACACCCGGCGATGTCTAAACAGACCTCCGCCGGCAGGACTGAGTCCGATGGGATACGTCGGACCGCCTGCTTAGCGTATCGCTTAGCGGAGGGCTGCCCGACGTACAATGGACAACAAGCCTTACAACTCCAAAACATCCTCATGAGCCAAACAAAGTTCTATAGTCACAACATCTATCCTCAAAAAAGAAAAATAAACCCAAAAACAAAACATAACCCAAACAAAAGGTACAGCAAAACTTTGACACAGTCGCCGCCCAGAGGTTGGCTTGCACTACGTGCACTACTATGCACTACGTCAACCTCCGCAGGCAGACGGTTCAATGCCGTGGATGGGTACATCGACATCACCCCCGCAAGGAATGTGGATTAATGCAGGGGGTGTTGACGGGAATCTCGACCTGTGCAATCACAGCCTTGCTTATTCCTTTCTAACTTCCCTTCTTCTTCTAAACATTTGTGTGTGTGTATATAGAAGTTATCAGTATTTTATAACCCCTGCGGATTTTTTCTTACCAATCTATCTTGGTATGGGAGATTACTGTGGGGAGGCGGAAGAGCATAATAACCACAATATGCATTACAAACCCAGTGCACAAAAGACGATGCTCATTGCAATCTCTGACTGTGATGGCCCGAACTGTCGCATGAAAAAAAAGCGCGAAAACTCATCACGCAGGCGAACCTCGCTTCGCGTTCGCAAGCATTTCCGGCGAACATAGGGCGAGTTCGAACCCGCCCCCTATCTTTTTAGCATAGTTAAACTTTGAACCCTGTGATCACAGGTCAGCACATAACCCAGCCAATCGCACCCCCCCCCCACCCACGGAACCATCCACCCCCATAGCATAGCAAGGAGAGACCGCCATTTCACTGCTGCGGAGAAAGAGACAGTCAATCAGAGACTGCTGCGCTGCATAGTGAACTATTAGCTAGCAGTATTGTTTTACAGTGACTCTCCCATTGCTCTACTCTGCTTCAGGACAGAGTCCTGAAAAGACCCCAAAAGCCTTTTAGGGCTATTTTTTGCTACCGTCGCGTTGCCTGCTGGCTGCATGCCAGGGCTGCTGCCAGTGAATCAGTGATAAAAACACTCAACGCCACAATATAGCCACAGTGCCTACTGCCAGTGCTCATATCTGTGCCTTTTGTTAACTAGCCCAGGATTTTTTCAACCCTATTTTGGGTCAAATATATATGCAAGCAAACGGCTTTCCGGCCCTTACAGCCTTGTGCCAACTGTGTGGCGCCCAACTGGCCCAGTGCCCACGCCCTACTTATCTGTGGCACTTTGTTACCACCGCCAGGGGATGGTTTCACAACCCTATTTAGGAGCTTACTAAATATTGCAGGGCTTCCTCCCCCCACAATATACACAGCCAATGAGTAGCAAACTGGTGATCAAGCGGCCCAACAACTCCCAAAGTAGCAATCACACCATAGTATATACTGAAGTGGCACTTTGTTACCCCCCCAGGGGATTTTGTCACCCTTTGTAGGGTATTACTAAATATTGCACGGCTTTCCAGTCCTACAAGCCTTGTGCCAACTGTTGTGCCCAGTGCCCAGCCACAGTTACTGGTGGCAGGGTAATCCCGCAATTTTTTTTACCCTACCATAAAGGGTATTACACATAGGCACGGCTTTCCATCCATTACAGCCTTGGCCACTGGTCATCTCCACCAGTGTCGCCATACGTCCATCTGCACCAGTGTCCCCACACTGCCCTCCCCCCATGTCTGCCACACTGACCACCTCCCCAGTGTCTGCCACGACTGACCATCTCCCCCAGTGTCTGCCACACTGTCATCCTCCACCGTGTCTTCATACGACAATCTCCCCAGTGTCCATCCACACTGTCCATCTGCACACCAGTGGTCCTCCACACTGTCCATCTCCCACATGTCTGCCAACTGTCTATCTCCACAGTGTCTGCCATACTGTCAGCTGCACCAGTGTCCTCCATACGCCAATCTCCCCAGTGGTCCCCACACTGTCGATCTGCAACCAGTGGCCCTCCACCTGTCCATCTCCACCAGGTCCTCCATACTGACCATCACCACCAGTGTCCTCCTACTGACCATCACCACCAGTGTCCTCCATCCTGACCCATCACCACCGTGTCCGCCTCCAAACTGACCATCACCACCAGTGTCCTCCATACTGACATCACGGCACCCAGTGGTCCTGCCACACTGTCCATCTCAACCAGTGGGTCCTCCAAACTGACACATCATCACCCCAGTGATCAACTACCCACACTGATACCAATCATGACACTAGTCCCCACAGTCCATCCCCCCAACCAGCCCAACGACCACACCACCAGTGCCCCAACTGACTCACACCACCAGTGGTCCTCCATACTGAGACTGATTGAAAAAAAACTGATGAAACAAAACTGAAAAAACCACATGCATCATTAAAGAAATGATCTTCTATTTCCTGACTGCAAGAAAATACATTTGTGCAGTGAGTTCACAGACAAGGGCAAAGCCATATTCTAGTAGAAGTCTGACTGTGCCTTCCTTGCCCATCAACAGTAACCACCTCCCCAATGGACAATGCAGGGACCAGATATAAGAGAAAATCTTTCCTAATATAATTCTTAAAACATGTGTTGCCTCTAAGCAGTAGTTGTGCACGCTGGAATTTATTTTTCAGGTCTCCCTTAGGGGAATGTCAGAGGAATGATGTGTCTCAACATGGTTCCATTAGAAGATGTATGCAATATGTATGTATGTATGTAATGACTGAAGGTTATTCATGCCTATATGTACAATTTGCTTTACTTGACACTAATCCTGATTTACCTATCCGTTCACATTTTTAGACATTTTACTTTATTTTAGAGATACCTTACGTTTCAAGAAAATATCTAAAAAAAATAGTTTCTGTGTAAAAGTGTAAGATCTGTCAAGCCACCTTTTCAATGGAATGAGCTTTCTAGTTCAGAGATATATAACACATCACATACGGTACGTCCGAGTGCTTGTTGAGCATTATTAAAACAGCTCATGGATGTTGGAGAACAGCTATGCTCCTTATGACATCTGAAATTTGAGGAGGTACAGATAGCGGGCCAGCTGTTGTAAGTGTAGGACCGCTATCTGTACCTTCTCAAAGGCATTCATTACTTCACCATTTACGTTCAGACTGGATTATTCGCCTTCTTGATACCCTAATAATATCTGATTTATGCTAGATGTGGGGTTCTCTCGGGCCTCGGCTCCTTGGCAGGGATTCTGCTCTGACCCCGGTTGGTTACACCTAAGTTGGCTTTTCAAGTCTAATTCGGTTCTATGGAATAAATCACTCTCTTGCATACCCCTGATGAAGTTTTTTTAAAAACGAAACATACTTCTGGTTGGGAGTCATGCTATTCATCTATATGTAGGACCACCATCAGACCTCTGTATCATTGTCTTATATGTTTGTAACCATATGCCGAGTCTACCATTGTTTTTAGGGCATGTGGCCCAGTATTGATGTTTTACTGCAATAAACAAATGGAATTTTCTATATATACCTGTTTATCTGAATAACCTTTTCTGCTTGGAGCCTTTAAAGTCCCCTGGCCCCTGATTGCTTCAGGGGGAATTCGCAGATCTGGGTTAGTGAGTGCCTAGGCTCACTTTCCCGGTGACAATTTGTATATTGTATTTTGGGATGTCGGCTCCTATGCCTTAAGAGTAGTATCTTTTTGCTCTAGTTAGGATGCCAAGTTTTATCTCATATGAGTTTAGTTATATCTTACTCTGATGTTAAAATACTGTATCTGATTACAGTACCTCTGCTTTCTTGGGGTTAGTCACTACTAGAATCCTCACTGTCCAACTCTGGAATTTTAACACCTCTCCCTGGACGCGTTTATAGCACCTCACAGCTCCAATCATGCTAATGAAGTAACACCTACCTTCATGAGGCTCAGATCCCATAATGGTTAACACATTATGTGGATTGGAGCTATACCCCCGAGTATACATTTCCAGTAAGATCGTGTACAGTCACTCTGAATTTAAAAAAACCAGTCGGATGACTAGCAAAACATCTTCAGGAAACAAACACAGCAAGTCCAGTTGATTTGAATTAAACACTACAGATATACAATGACCGTGATGAATGAGAACCTTCACAGACATATCTTCTGATTTTATCAGGTACCTACATTTTTCCATTGCCCACAGTTGCTTTATTACATATGCCTATAAAGCGCTAATAGGACATTTCAGCGATGTGGAGCCCAGAAGAAAAATTCTCAGCCCCCTACCATAATAAACTTGTCCGCTGACCGGATTATTTATTCTTAAAATACAAATTTGTTGCTCGGTAGTAATAGAATTTTGTTTTTAAAGATTGTTAATGGATAACTTAAACCCAGATAATACTAAAAGTATTATATTGTGTTGGACCATCTAAGAAACCAGAAAATTACTCTAATGTCTTTGATGGATCTGACCTGTTATCCCAGAAACAACTATGCACATCCAGCCATCCACATGGTCTAAAACTATATATGATTTATTCAACCAGACTGTCTGTTTCTATTGCTCCATGGTCTAGCTTACATGTTCACATGACCATTGTAGACTTTTTTGGGCAGTAGACAGGGGTCTGTGCCATACTCATCAAGCTGCTGTTGGACGGTGAGGATTCTAGTAGTGACTAACCCCAAGAAAGCAGAGGTACTATCTATCTTGGCCAGCGCAATGTCCTTTAGCTAATTTTTTGGAACTGAGCTAGATGCAACAACCCCTGGCAAATAGAGCTGGTCAAAATTTTTTTTACTTTCGACTAGTAAACCTCTGTGAGTTAATTGCAAATCTCCCTGAACATGGAATCATCACTAATTACTGGAGATGTATGAATGGGTTGTGGGAATATTACAAAAAGATAATATTTCTCTATCACATGATGTTTTTGTTATTGTGATCATCTCTACTAGAAAACAAAGTCCAGAAGAGCAAATGAGGAACCAGTGGAAGGGTCAAGGGTACTCAAGGGTCACTGATTTGCCTTACCACTAACATCACTGACTTTTGGGTATCCATGACTCTTTCTCCAATTCACGTTTAGTGTTGAGCTGCATATGGTATATTCCAGTTTGCATAATTTCACGAATATATAAAGGAACATAAAGGCTATATTTGCACTGTACACCAGCGGTTTCTGGATGTGCATTTGGCTGATGGGGCGAAAAGGAATAATTTGCATGGCTCCGCCCACTGTCCCAAAATGCAGGCTTCCACCTAAAGTTTCGGGATTTGTGCTGGATTGGGCCGTGTAAATACCTTCTGTTTTAAGAAGGCTTGATTGTGCTATGCACTGCTCGAGTTGAGGGCTTTTTGATTCCTTTCATCCCTTCTCACCATAACCTTCACGGGTACTTCTCTTTGTAAAGGAACATTAGAAATTTGGAAAAATCGTTTCAACTGTATTTTTTTTTTCCGTACATCGCGCGTGTCTGTTCTTATTATTCACAAACATTCATGAACCAGCTTTACAACTTCTCTACTTCATTCTGTGATCTTAGCCAGTACCAGCGCTATGCGTATTGGGCGTATCCATTCGCAATGCGCACAAATATGCGCAATGTATGCCGGTAAACAATGTTGAAGCATAATATGATGACTATCCGCCATTTCGAATATGCAAGCACACATTCGCCGAATATTGCGAATGTCGGATATTCGGTGAATATATTCGAATTTTGAATATTCTCCCTCAACACTATTCACGATTTACCAAAGAAAAGACCTGCCATTTTGGATATGCATTGAACAACCATCTGGCTCTTGGTAGAAAGTAGAATAGACTTCATATGCATTTTCCATGCTATTAACATATCATTTTCATGAACTGGCTTATCATTGGTTGCTTAATACCCATCACCTCTTGGTAGCTGCCACTGTAATCAGATAAGCAATGTTATCCATGGCACTCGGTGATGGATTATGTCCTCTATTTTGGCTGATAATATAAAAATAAAAGAAAGTCCAATACAGATATGCGTATCGTAACATGTTTCTATACCACAATAGCAGCTCTTTTAAATATGAATAATAGTGATACATGTACATTAGATGTATTCCTTTCACAGAGTATCCATGGAGAGACTCATAAAGACTTACATAAGTGTAATAGTCTTATAGGTATCTTGACACTATTTATTATTTTATTCATTTATGCACAGAAATATTCATAAGGACTGTTCTTTCTAGGAACCCATTCAGCCAGCACTTGAAACACTTAAATAGTGGAAATTTATTTCCTTGAACTGAAATTGAATAGAGGTTATGTGATGAGCAGTTCTGCCTTTCATTGAAATCACCAGGGATGCTATTCGTATGGAGATTAATAATATATCTGTTTGTATGACTGCAAATCATTATGAAGTAGTGATAGCTTCCTATCTTACCCCATTGTTCTTGTATGGTATACACAAAGTACAAAAGATTGTAAGAGAAATCATCTGAAATGTTTATTTATGTTGGTATGAAACAACTACACAATGGAAGAAGAAGCTTTCTCTGAAACTTACTGTTTTTCTGCAGAAAGTCGTCACTTCGATTTTTCGTACTTAAGTCTTGTGGGTCTTTGGTATTCCTTAAAGCTCTGGAAAAGTGCTCATCCACCACACTGTTAATGTCCCCCTGATAATATGTGAAAACGACAGAACGTGAGCCTATTTCAGTGGTCTTCACTGGCTGCTCCTTAGTTCTATATTCCGCCGGACTCTTCCTTAGTTCTTCCATGTCTTAACAACAGTCAGCACCTATCAAAAAAGAGAAAATACATGATTTATACCATATCAATGGCCTGCTATGGTTAGTCGTAAGTCATGATATTATCATTTTGCATACACAAAACAAAAACTTACAGCAGACTGGTGATTACCAGTAACACAACATTTGTTGTATCCACAGAAGGTTAAATCTTATTCTTGCGTGACTTGCATTCTAGAAGAGTTCAGTAACAAAGTAACGAACCTTCATTTTATGATCTTCCCAACACATGGAATGTGTTGTGTAGGATCTTTTTTATCAACTAATTTGGGGTCAGGTCATTTTAGCAAATGGTTAGTTATTTCTATAAAATGGAACCTGTTGCTGTTTTGGTCTAATAAAATCCAAGGAGAAAATAACTGAATTGAGACAAACAAGGGTATTGCCAACCCGTGTGGGCCAATCAAGGGCAATTAGTAGATCTTTCTGATAGAATGGACATTTTCCATAAACAGGTAGGCCAAATTATCCAAAAAAACAACACAATATTTGTAAGCAAAATGGTTTTTCAAGGTTCATGGCTTAGCTTAAAGCTAATAGAACTTAACATTAAAAGAAGAACTTCATGAGTAACAATGAATGATGTTGAATATATTATTAGGACCTGCAGCATGTGCACCATGAAGACCTCTCAAATATATTATCTGCTCATACAATGTATAATGTTGGTGATAATCTGGTGATGTGGTGTGGAAAGATGAGCATACTCAATTAAGGCTCATATTTATCAGGTACCCATACACGTTTAGATTCCTGTTAGTTTTGTCGGCGATGGATGACAGCGTGGTGACATCACTGCACTGCTTGGGGTCGCCGGCAAAACTAACAGGAATCTAGAAGAATTAATTGCTCAAGGTGGGTAGCCATAGATTCCCCAAAGATCGATCAATGACCGATCTGCAGAAAAGCGAAAACAGATCAATCTTTGGGAAATGTATGGCATATTTATATGTGTATGTAATTACCCCTTAAATAACCCAAATATTTAAAAATGTTATAAGAATATATATTTATTTGCTTTCTTAGAGATGTAGTTGTCTATAGAACAATTTTGTAAGAACAAATTACTACAGTAAACCTTACAACCGGTATGACTTAAGAACAACTTCAGTTACAAATCAAAACAAAGACCCAGAGTACTATCACGTCGAGAGCATCCCTGGTTCTGCACGTGTGCGGGCATAGTGATCTAGGCGGTTGACTTATCACTAGAGAGGTAGCCATCGAGATCAGCCTCCCAGTGTCACTGACAGTTAATTCTGCTATTGACAGAAAGGAGGCTCATCTAGACATGTACCCTGTTCATAGCAGAATGAAGTGTCAGTGACACTGGAAGTGGGGAGTCTCATTTAGTTGGGGGGGGCTCAATCTGACGGAACACCTGGATGTCAGAGAAACATTCGTAACCTGCACATTGACCCCAGATACGCATGTTTGAGAATACAATTTCACACAGTGCATTAAAATGGTCCCAAAATAGCTACGAAACACAGAAGGAACAAAGACAGAGATGGTAAAGAAAGCAATCACATCTGAAAAGAAGGAGGATATTGTGAAGAAATATGAGAATGGTGATCATGTGACCAATCTCACTGTTAAGTACAACATTTCCTATTGGACCATCTCACCAATCTACACAAAGCTACATAATCTTCCAATGAGAGGAAGAACAGATTTCTTGATGTTTGATGGAAGGGGACTTTCCTTTAACACAATAACTACCTTCTATTCCATCCTCTCTTCCTGAAAGCCAATGGTCTTAACATGGTGATTACAAATTGTTATTTCTGGTTAACTAACTTTTAACTTTTTGAGAACACCAGGAAAATGATTGTGTTTCTGGTAAATGACACATAATATACAATGCTTTTTTATTATGAAAAGTTTAGTTAAGGGAGGTCCAGAACACATTATTGGCATTTTCATTATTTCTTATGAGAAAATACAACTTGACTTACAAGAAAAACTTTGGAAAATAATAAAGTTTGTAAGTCAAGGGTCTACTGTATATGTTAATTATATTGTATTCACACACCTCCTTTAAATATTATCTTATAGTAGAAAAGTAATTAATGATACCAAGTAGGATATGTATCATTACCACATCAACCAACAAATGTGTCAAAGCATATCTACCAATTTGATTTCTCTATACTTATAAAATGGCAAATGTACAACATGAATGTGACCATTAAAGATTATTATTTAGCAAAACTCTAATGTACAGTTATTCATAAATGTATTTTTTTACGAATATTACTTATTTAAATCAATATAGTAATAAACAGGAGAGAAAGGCATCTGTCATGACAATTCACATGCTTTGAGGACATGTGCAGTGACTAGGATAGTACAATGAGCTTTAACACTAAAGAAAAAAGATTACAATCTTATTATATTTATCAAAGTGTGAAGTAAAGTCCCATGATGAATGATCGCAAATTTGCTGTACTACAGTTATAAACAGGAGCATTTACTGCAAACCAAATCACTTCTAAATATCAGACACGGGGTGGAATGATCAATGTGAAAGTGGCTGGTTCCTGGTCAAGGGTAATAATGAGTCATAGAATTGCTTATGCGGTATGAAAACAGTTATTAAACTAAGATGTGAACCTTTTGTTTCAAGTTGATCATTAAAAATTGACATGGCTGTATTTCTCAGTTGTCATAAAATCGGTTCAAATGTGAATACATTATAAAACCTACGATCGATCATGGATGGAAAATATCCATCTTTCCTTTTTTTAATAATCTAATCGATATTATTACAGAGAATAGGTATAAAATATTTTCAAAATGTGAGTAACAATGAGATTTTGTTGTACTAATTGGTAGCATGGGACAACCAGTTAATTATTCTAAATGTTTCATTTAATGTATAATTTAAAGTGTTGATTTGTCAATTTGGGGGGCCCTATGCAAAATTGTTGCCTGGGCCCCCTGTGTGTGTGTGGGGGGGGGGGGATTGTGTAGCTGGAGAAACTTCCCTGTTTATATATCCCCTATCTGGATTTATTTTTTAGTTTTTTAGGATTCAACAAACAGTGGATGGCTATCTATCTATGACTATCTGGATATGAATTAAGAACTTCTGATTATATAGGTATATTGGGGTAAGTAAAACTTTACCATATTGACTTAAACCATTACATTGATAAAATGCGCCTGGTGCTAACCCCTCCTGGAGGTATATAATCATGGTGGTGTGGGATCACAGTATTCTGCGCTCAGGAGAAAACATTGTTCATACATCATGGTAAGCACTTTACAGGAGGAAGGACAGTCCATTACTGGAGTGGAAGAAGGACCCATAATAAAAACATCTCAAAATATGACTCCTATCACACATTTTATTATACATGCTGTGAACCAGTAGATGGAAGCTGTCAGGTAATTGCTTGATATGGATTACACTGACACTTTGTCTTTATGGTACATTTCATAAATAAATTCCTACTCAGAGTTCCCATTTAGAATGTCAAAAAAGCGTCTATTCTCATTTTTCTTCAGGGGAGTACATCTAAATGTTTAGCCTTTACTCTTGTTTAAACATAATTCTGCATTCAGAGCCATGACAGATTCCATCCAGGAAATGTGAAGAATGGTGTAGAGGAGCAGTGGTGTCCTTCATAACATAAGAGCATTCATCTCACATATGAAGGAAACCTTGACCGCTATAAATGTTGAAGCACGAATTCAAACCAGCCTTTCAAAATGGCATTCATAAAATGTTCTGCGACCTGAGTATCTCTACACTCAAGGAGCCTTTTTAAAGGTCTTTGATCTGATTCAGGATGCAGAGAAACCATAAACTCATAAAAGTTTCAACGTCCTTTTCTTTCTTTCTTTATGTTCTGGCTAGCATAAATAGCAGACATTGGAGATAGGTGGATATAACTGATCTGCAATTTACCCAGGTATGTATTAACTACTAATTCCAAATATCTCACTCTCTCTTTACATTTGGCTTCTACAGTTACCTGCAGAATATAAATTTAATCCTAAAAGTTATTATCCCCTCCCTTGCATTTGCATCTTTTGATTCTTCCCGGTGTGGGTAGCACTTTTTCATCCCAATATGTCCTTATCATACTTAAAAGTTGTGAGTATATGTGCTTGTATCGATATGGATTTATGACCCAAACACAATTTGGAAATTGTGCATTATTTGTATTACCTACCATATCCTAATATATGGCTTATGTGTTCACAAAACAAAGGGCAGAAAAGGTAGACAGACCCAAATCTGTCCCAAGTGTTCCTATTTCCAGAGGAGGTGTGGGACCCACAAGACTTTACAACAAATACATTTATTGTCATATTCAGCTTCCTCAAGAGAAGACTCTAGTGAAAATATTCTTCCTCAGGCTGGATCTTTCTGCCCTGTATAATTGTACATATTCATTAACATTTACACTATAAGTTTATTGTTTTTTGCTATGCTAGTGAATGCGATCATTTATTACATTTATATTGCAATCAGTTGTCTGACACTTTAGCTTGCCATACACCATTAGATCTCTCTGTCAGATATCCTGTAGATCGCCCAACAACTATGTAATGCTGGGTCCTCTGCGATTGAACACAGGTAGACTAGACGGTTTTCCGTAAATCTCCATGCCATTAGTTTCAATGTGGACCGGCGCCCCTATTCAAATTAATAGCCGGCACACAAAGGGTGCCTGCCGATACTCTGAGCAATAGAGAGCAGTGCGATGACGTCATCACATTGTCCTCCGCATGCTCATCTGACGGTCCCCACTCGTTATGTGTGTGGTGATCTTATCAAAGATATTCGTTTCATCTTTTACAAAAGGTTTATGGTTCTTGATTGACAGAATGACCATATTAGTTTCTGCCTTTAGAGACGGTGATGGAGGAAATCGTCACACATACTGTAACCCTTTGGGAAATCTATTCCAAAATCTGTTTTGTTGCTCAAGTTTAGCATTGAATAAATGTGTTGCATTTGTGCTGCAAAGAAAACATGAACTATTTTTACAAAAATATTACTTTTTTTTACATGATGTGATCTCTAAAAAGTATTTTATTTTGATAGTTCAGCTCTATTTTATTTACACACCATCTGGTCTTCTATCTTTGGCACGACACCACCCTAATAAAGATAAATGTAACCTTTGAACATAAATAAATGCCACACATATAATGTGTAAAGTAACAAGTTAAAGGGTATCTAAAATTAGAAAAGAAGAAAAGAACATACTCCAGCAAAGACTTTTAAGTCCTTTTAAATTCTACTGAGCAAGCAGTTTGTTAAACTTATGCTGGCCATACACGTGTAGATTTTTGGGCGATTGACCATAGATTTGATCAGAGTTTTCAAAAATTTGATCAAACATCAATCATAATAGAATTGAAAGCTACACCACATTGGGTGTTTGACATTCATGCAATTTCAATCAAAAAGTGATTTCTATCAAAAAATGTATGCCATCATACAGGAAATAGCTCCATGCAAATTAGTTTGATCTCACAAATCAGATCATTTGTATTTAAACTACAAATTGCCAGATACGATCAAAATTTACCAACATGACCGAACAATTTTAATCACTTTTGGTTGATCGAACCAGGTTAGATGCCATCGATTTCCATTCGATCTACTACAAAATCGATCACTTTAAGTCGATTGAAAGGAAATATCGAAGCGTGTACGGGCAACTTTACATGATGTTAATTCCCCAACCTTTCATCTCAACCTGATAACTGAAGATCCATGTACATAGGTATACTTTGCTATCGCAATAATTTCTCAGTGGTGGCTGCCAATATTTCTCCCCCACAGTATCATGCAATCCATAGCTAGATCTAGATTGGGAAGAGTGAGCACAAGAGGATCAAAGGCTGCGGAGAGATCAACAAGACTTGTTTTTGTAGTTAGGGTCCCCACACACATAGTGAGTGGGGATCGACAGATGAGCTATGGAGAGCAACATGAAAACGTCATCACGCTGCTCTTCTTCACTCAGAGTATCAGCGGGCACCCTTTGTGTGCTGGCCGTTCGTTTGGACGGGGACTCCGGTCCCCATTTAAGCTAATGGCATAGGCCAGAGACTTACGGGTGGCAGGGCTTTGGGGCGGCAGGGATCTGTCGCCCCATGTGGCCACCACCGATCCGCAGGTGACCCTTTACCTCCATAGAGGTAATGGCCAAGGTGGGTGTCTCCCTCCCATCCCCTTTAATCACTGATGCTGGAGACATTTATGCAGGAAGAGGACGTTGGTTGGACACTGCTAGAGGACACTGGATTGTCTGGATCAGGTAAGCAATCCTGAATTTGGTTTTGAATGACAACATTTGGTAAATAAAATCTACCACGATCCACAGTTCCAGACAAGCCAACTGTGTCCTCTAGCTATGTCTGTGGGACCTCTTCTTCCTGCATACATGTTCCCAGCATCAGTGATGACACTGGGGATGAGGGGGGCTGCCGGTGGCATTTGCTTGTGTAGCCCAACAGGCATAGGCTTTCCAAGTTCTCACATTCCCATGGTCATCAGTATGTGTTTGGGGGCAAGTAGGTCGGAAATCTAAACAGATTATATTGTAATCTGTTTTAAATTTATGGTACCGCTTTAAGCAAAAAAAATTAAATAGCGTTGAGAGACCAGTCACTTGTGCCAAGGAAGTATACTGCATACTGTCATTTCAGACAGTTCTAGTGACCCTGAGAATATTTAAGCTAGGCATACATGGCTCGTTTTTTTTATAGATTCGAGCACGAGTGCGATGGATTACGGGTCGATTGCACAGGTATCGACATGTGTATGGACAGCATTCCTAATAGATTTGAGGACAATCCAGCACTGTGAATGCGCACGGCGCTCGATTGTGCTCAAATTTATTAAGAATTTGAGTCAGCCAGCCTTCCATCAGGCGGGATCAATTGAACTCGATCAAACAGGGTTCCAACATGTTGGAAAACCCTAATCGATTTCCATTACTTTGGACAGGCTGGCAGCCACAGATTGCTGCGGCTGGATATAGGCTTTAGTTATACTAACCTCAAGTAAAAGCACATACTATGGGAGGGGGGAGATGTCACAAGGACATGGGGCACACCATTCCACAGGGTATTTATATTCTATCGCTGATCTACATGGAATATCTTAAATAGTGGGGTGGACAAACACTTTGCCGCCTGGTCATGTATTAAAGTTGATTCTTCTCTATATATACATTTATGGACTACAGTGACAATGCAGCATAATGTATTGAGAAAAGACAGATGTAAGACTGTAACTACTTATGATGTAAGGAAACTCTGCAAGCGTGTTGTAGAATAGGGAAGCCAAGGGAAAAGGAGTGGTGCACTAAAGACCCCATTAAAAAAAAGTTCAAATACATTAAAAAGTAATGCTGCCTAAACAGAATGCTTGTAAGAAATAGACACAATTCTTTGAACAATTTGTTCCGCTCTTATTTTCAGTAAATAACGTGCGTTCTTTCCCATAGGCAGAAGCTGTTCACCTACAGGGCATTTATATTCTATCGTAGATCTACGTGTATGCTACATCTACCTTTACAGAGCAACAACACAAACAATACTTACATTACCTCTTCTGCTACCTGTGCACTGGTGACCTATGAGATCTGCAGCAGGTTTTTCTGAAACCTACCGGTACATTTCTGGTTGTCAATCTCCTGTGTCCTCTGCTGCAACCCTCATGTTGTCCTGTAGCAGTCAGCTAGAGGAACCACAGTAGAGCAAGGCATGCAGGACATCTATACTACCTCAAGTGTGGGTTTCAGACTAAACTTTCTCCAAATTTCTCCTAATTGTGGGCAGAGTTATCAGACACTGGGGTCAAAGTAACTCTGGCTTACTGGGATGTAACATGAAAACGCATGCCTAAGAAGGTGGACCAAAGTACATTGTCCAAGAAGCGATGGTGCTTTCCAGGATACTGGAGACACGGAGGTCACATAGGGTCAATTGTCACACAGTGCAGAAGGACTTGAGACACAAGAATTACAGGAGCTGCCTCATACTTGGCCAGATTAAGCCCCCCATAGATGGGCAGACTCCCGGCCATAGTTGTAGCAGACCAACCTGCGTGCGCGCTCCCGCCGATCACATCAAGGTTGGTCTGCCGCAACTATGTGGGAGCCCACCTTGAATTATGTAGAAAAAAAGCCGGCAAGTCGGGTCACACACGGATCCGCCGTTTTTTTTCTCTACAACTGGCAGAACAGCTGCAGCTTGTAAACAGGGAGGGGGAGTCTCCTCCCCCTCCCTGTTAATTGGC
Organism: Ptychadena robeensis; assembly: GCA_036250615.1. Classification (NCBI taxonomy): domain Eukaryota; kingdom Metazoa; phylum Chordata; class Amphibia; order Anura; family Ptychadenidae; genus Ptychadena; species Ptychadena robeensis. The sequence goes on along the minus strand of CM070040.1, from coordinate 58,595,267 downwards.
TAGTCGGACGGGAGTCCTGTGTGTTATTGGAAGACACAGGATTGCTGTCCGACATGTAGCAGACTGATTACAGCATGGTGACGTCACCACGCTGTAATCAGTCTGCTAAAGGTCTACCATAGATCGAGGTGTCTATGGCAGGCTTTATGTGTATTCTGGTCTCAACTCAGACATTGGAGGAGCAGCATTGAAAAAAAGGTTGCTGGTCTGGGAAAGTAGTAAAGCCCCCCATACACCTTCAGATTCCTCCATACAACTTTCATGAGACCTACCAACATCTATGTAGTATAGTGACCTCCCTGATAGAATACATAGTGATTGGAAGGTGTAGAAAGGTCCTCCTATTACATGGTTTTGGTAATAGAAAAGTTGGTTGTACAGAAGTTGCATGGTAATTGTATGTGGTGTATGGGGGGCTTTAGTGTGGCAGGCATGTTGTTTTAAGCAATCTTGCTATATTTGTTTGAAATCCATTACTTTGAATGGGTACCCATGGCCTCCATCCAATGTAATTGATGGTGGGCTGCCAGACGCAGAACCTTTGATATGGGGGCAGCTCCAGCCTTGCTCGATGACGTTATCGTGCTTGGCTGGAGCTTCCTCGAAACGCCCATGTATCGAGCCATGTGTACCCAGCTCTTATTGTTCTGGGACCTCAAGAAGGTTCCAAGATAGAAAGGCATATTTCATCATCTTAGGACAGCAAAACTAATTCTAAAGCTGGGCATAGCCGATTCCTGCACAACCCGACCGCCGATCTTATGCCGTGCTCGCTCCCACATCCGTTCAGGATCGGGTCGGCAAGGAATCGGGTGCAGCAACTAGCAGGATTGGGCTAAAATCAGCTGTCATGTCGGATAGCACATTGTTCCAACATGACGGATAATTTTGAACTGATCCCATTAGTAAGTAATGGGCGGCACACAAAGGGTCATAATGCCCCCCCCCCCCCCCCCCCCCCCCCCCCCCCCCCAGTGCCAAATTGGGTCGGAAGTCCACGAAAAATTGTCCCGTCTATTCCCAGCTTAAGCTCTACATTTGTATCTTTTAATCCCCCATACACCTTTAGATCACTCCATACAATTTCCATTAGATCTGCCAACAACTATGTAGTGTCTGTCCCTCCCTGATAGAATAATTAGTGATTGGAAGGGTTAGAAAGCTCCTCATATTACATGGTTTTGATGGAACAGAAGTTAATTGCACAGAAATTGTATGGGAAGCTTGTATTGGGGCCTTATCTTCACCATTAGAGGCATATCTTGCAATTTTCTTCAAATCTAATGTATCTATGCAATAAATAGTATTGTTCTTCAGTGCAGTGCAGTGCTAACCGGCCAGTAGGCAAGGAGGGAACCAAACATTCCTTACAAATTCAACGGCTTCCCTGTATTGTCTGTGCTACCCTTCTAACTATGAATTGTAGTAATTTAAACATGGGACCCATCCATAATGCTCCAGGTCATGTCAGTGACTATTCCCATCGGCGTAATTGGCTGCATAGGTAGCCAAACAAATGCCCATTCTCTAGTATGTACTAGGAGTGGGGATCATGTAAGATTTAGAGGAGAAAGACAGCTGACACTACTATGAAAGGATGTTGGGGATTGTGATGGGATATCAGAAAGAGGAGGTTGGATTTACAACATACTGTGTTGTGTACCTACAAAGCATAAGAAAGTAAAGTATACTGTCAGTGAACCTATATTGTGCTCTATTTATCAGAAAATTTAAAGAAAATTTCTACATGTTTAATTTTACAATGTTGTTACTATAATGCAGAGATTTGAAGATTCAGAACAGAAGCAGAACTAATTAGTAATTGACCTAATTGCTTAACTGCTTATGTTCCTATTGCCACACAGGTAGAACATAATTAGAACATAAAGTACAGTTATAGCTATTTGAATATGGAAATGTCCTTTTGTCATATCATGGTAAGTGTTGTTCCCAAATCCCAAATAAATGTGCTGTCCTAAGGTAACACACACAACCATGTCTCATATGTGTAACCCTCAATGGAACTTGGATTATAAGCATCTAGAACCAGGAACACATAAAAGCAACCTATAAAATAGGATAAAGCGCTATCATCACTAGCGCCAATAAGTTGCAGTTTTGCTCAGGGTCAATGTTGCAGAGCATTGATTTCTCTATACTGCGAGGTTTGATTTCTTTGTTCTATAGGAAGATAAAAGGTGAATCACTAACATCAACATTCTCTCTGCATGATAACTCAATCTGGCAGATGGACCTACAATCTCTAAACACAACATTTGTTTAATTACATGCATAGATGGGTTCAAACCAAAATTTTGACTGCCTTGAAAGATGTCTCCATGGACAAGGATATACAGACATTCAATGGTATGAAGGGTATCTAAAAATAATGATATATTAATATTTACATAGTCGATGAAAGTTTCTACAACAAGTAAATATGCTGAGCAGGGATGGCATTTGGCTTGAAGTGTCCTAGAATACTGATGGTCAAATGTATTTATTGAGGTGAAAGCTTTATTGAAACTTCTGCATAATTACTATCTTTTATATTAATGTAACGTTTTATTTTTTATTGAGGATACTTCCTTCACTTACTGTCCTGGAGGCACAAAAGATCAATCTCTCTAAAGCAGGGGAGTCGAACTCCGGCCCTGGGGCCAAATCTGACCCTTGTTGTAATCATATAAACAGCCAAACCCTAACCAGAAGGTATGTATACATACCCTTAATCACGCTAACAAACTGGCATTGCAGGCACATAAGGTCAAACAATTTTTTTGTATATTTTTATATTAAAATGTCTTTATTAATGGCATTGGACCAGAAGTATAAAAAGTATAAAAACTAGAACTAGAATCTTTTTATACTTCTGATCCAATGCCATTAATAATGAGTTTGGCCTTTTGTGCCTGCAATGCTAGTTTGTTGGCGTGATTAAGGGTATGTATATATACCTTATGGTTACGGTTTTGCTTTTCATTTTATTTTCACAGGCTAGGGCACTTCACTTGACCCTCTGACACCTTCCTCCCCTTAGTTGCAATTTATATTCATGTTGTTATCATATTTGGCTTGCAGACAAGACGGAGGTCTTTGAGCTGTTGAACATAGCACTGTCATGGGCTAGTGTACCCCACATCTATACTTGTGTGACCCACCAAAAATCGATTTGTTGGATACCATAGGAACCAGCACAGAGAGCAGAAGTAGAGATACTATAGGAACCTGTCAGAGAGCAGTGCCAACTTAGCTAGTCATACATTGGGATTATTTGATCCTCTAGAATGCTCAGTCCCATTGGTATTCCATTAAAACCTATAGTCACATTTCTTACACCAGCCATTGTCGGGTTTAAATCAACTTTTACTTGTTAAACCTCTATTGCACTTTCCTTAAAGCGGAAGTAAACTCAAAAAAAAAATCCCCCACATACATGACATGGACATA
>CM070040.1:58549723-58577794 GCA_036250615.1 Ptychadena robeensis | reverse complement strand
GTTCAGGTTGAGTTTAAGGAATCTGTTAGCCATCCATGAAGAGATGGCCGAAAGGCACTGTGAGGGGACAGAGGGAGTAAAGGCTGGGGTGGATAGGTAAATTTAAGTGTCATCAGTATATAAATGGCATTACAGACCAAAGGATGAGATAAGTTTACCAAGGGAGGAGGTGTAATAGAAGAATAGGACCGGGCCAAGGACTGAGCCTTGTGGGACACCAACAGGGAGGGGGTGAGAGAAGAAGAGCCATTGAAATGGGTTTGGAAAGAGCGGTCAGTCAGGTAGGAGGAGAACCAGGAAAGTGCATCACGTGCAGTACATCATTGTTTCCCCGTTAATGAAACTTGTAGATTTATCACATTTTATCACAGAAAATGACATTGCTGTTGAGATGATGTATTTGATACTCGGAAAAGACTTTCCATTATGTTCAGTTTGCTGCTATACAGTACAGCTCTCACTGGTTTTTCCAGTCTTATCAATGCGCTGTGATGTTCCCTGGTTACAAGTCCTTCAAACACCTGTCCGCTTTGAAGACAACAGAGACAATTGAAATGTAAAGTTTGCAGTGTCAGTTTTTAAAGAGTGAAAAGGTTATAATACCTGAAGGAAAATCTTCTATGTGTTAACACATGAGCATGGTGACTGAAACCTGAGGATCTGTGGGAAGCCATGCACATAGCACATACAATTCTGCGTATTACATGCAAAGGAAATTTTTAAGTGAACTCCAGAGTCCGTGCTTAATTCCAAACTACCGATCTTTATAAAAACTCAATAAATTCATATCTATTTGTTTACCATGACTTCCTTTCCTTTATTATTTGTGAATGATTCGGATACCAATAGGATGTCTAGAATAAAGCCAACTAAGGTGTGGACAATAGCAATTCTAACAATGCAATGTAAAAAAGAAGACCTGCCTTTGGCTGAAAGGGGTGTCGAAAAGAGTTACTGCCTGAAGGAATTCCTCCTCAAACAGGTATAGTCAAAAACAGGGACGGGCAAACATTTTGACTCATGGGCCACAATGGGTTTTCGAATTTGACAGATGGGCTGGACAAGGGAACTGATAAGGGCTACCCGGCCAGAGTCCTGCCAGCCTGGGTGGTAAAGATTAGTTTTATAAATAGATACATTTTCCATATAGCTTAAAAATAGAAATCATCATACTGCCAGGGAGGTTAAATAAAGAAGCAAAAAAATATATAAATCTATAAAAAAAAGAGGCTTTGGATAGTCAATATATACATTCTATTGCAGACATGGGCAAACAACGGACTCTAGAAGGAGACCATAACAATCATCCTCTAGGCATTATCTCCACTTATTACAGGGATCAAGCAGAAGGGATTAAAAGACTTAGCAGACCAGATATGGCCTGTGGGCCATAGTTTGCCCACGTCTGGTCTTTACCATGGGGGGAATGGAAAGCCCTTAAATGCTTTAGTGCCACTAAATTAGGTTGGAAATCACACTGATTAGATTTAGATACATGCACCCAATGCCTATCCCTTGTAGTTGAAAATTTAAATTACAATTAAATACTGTAATGATATTTTATATATCTTACTTCTGATACATTTCAAACAATTTAAATGCAGAGAGGACGCCCCCTTTGCCCCAAGCCGCCGCTCACCCACTCAAAGCAGTGATCCTATGCTTGGTACTCAGGGGGTTCTGATTATACCCATCATCCCTCCAAAGAATGGGTGTGAGCCATTGAGTATGGCCCAACTTAAGTAAGTCACAATAATGCTGATCATAAATTGTATTAATGCATTGGACCTTTGACTAATTATATCCACCGATTTGTTCATTCCCTTCGCAGAGGTTATTGAATATCTCCTGATAAATTAACTGTAATGTGCGAAACATGCTGAGGTTGAGATACCTATGATCGTTCCATAATGTGATGTAACAATACATTGATACATGTATAATGAATCATGGCACAGTATAATTTGTACTTATAATACGCTAAATTAAACGGACTCTTTATTTTACTTCAAACCTATGGTATTGCCTTTAAAGTCCATAAATCCCCAACCACTTAAACTGGTATGAGGAAACATATCCATTCTTTCTTTTCATATCTTGTTGAGATGTGGCAGACCAGCTAATGAACATAGCTAAGCCTTTATCATTTCCTATGACCATACCAATCATCCTCTAGGCATTATCTCCACTTACTTATTACTGGGATTAAGCAGAGGGGATTTAAAGATTTTACAGGCCAGATATGCCTTATGCCTGCCATACACACGCCGATTAGCAGCCGATTTTGTGGCTGACCGACGTGCGTGCTCGCGCCGTCGGGAAAATTCCTGTCGCCCCACAACTCGGCCGGCCAGAGAACGGAGATGTCCAATGTTCTCTGGCCGATGCCATTAACTTCAATGAAGACCGGCGTCTTCATTGAAGGTAATGGCCGGCACACAAAGGGTGCCCGCCGATTAAGTCAGCCCGGGAATGCAGCGTGATGATGTCATCACGCTGCATTCCAGAGCTCATCGGCACTTGTCTGTCGGCACCCAGTCGGTGGGTGTATGGCAGCCAATAAATGCTTAAGTGCCACTAAACTGAGACCATACCCAACATAAAGCATTGGTAGTTGTACCGGACAGATATTTTATATTTAAAGCAGTATTATATATAAATATATATAAATTTGGAGTAATGAAAACGACATCAGCAGGGGAAAATATTGAACTATTCTATTTCTACAGACAAAGAAGCCATGTCATTTAGAGTGGTGTTCTTGACTCTAAAGTCATTAATGAATCTACAGAAAAGCTACATACATCAATACCATCAGAGGGTGTTCTATAGACAGCTGTTGAGGTGGTAAAATGTGAGTTAGATCCAACAGTTTTACCTTCGGCATAAGCAAAAGCGTCGGGTTTAAGACAAGGCTCCAGGTAGTTATAAACTCAAGTGGTCAACATAGCTGCATGTCCAACCTTCTCTAAAGCAGCGGTTCTCAACCTGTGGGTTGAGAACCCCTTAGGGGTATTGGGAATGCAGATGTGACACTCACATTACACATACAGGATCTACTGGGCATTACACCCATATAACAGACTCTAAAAAAGTGGTATGGGTACGGTCCCCTCCCCCTCTCATCAACTTCCCTTCAAGTGGATGTGAGGACAAAGACTAGCATTTCCTGCAGGCCAATGGGTTGGCCAAAGAGGCGGAATCTGGATAGATCGGCAGAGGCGCTAATATGCAGAGACACCCTGGGCTCCTGCCAGACAAGCAATATGTCTCAGGATGTTGGTTCAGGGTGGGTTATGTTTGCAAACAAACGCATCCTGAATTACCTCGGGCAGACCGCTCAGGAGGTTAAGGCCTGGTTCACTCCCATCTGTGTTAAATCCACGCATGTGCATTTGCATGTGAACAGACCCATTTGAAATATGAAATATATTGCAGTGTGTGAACCGAACCAAAGAGGGTCAGAGTCATCTGATCCAACTTTAGCTTCGTTTTGAAGCCAATATATAAACAATTATATAAATACATCTTGAACTGTTTCTTGAAAAGCTTGTCATATTTACTGAAGTAAGCAGTTGAGAACTTCTCCAATCAAAATTACATATGGCAAACATTAAAACATTTGACAAACAAAATGCAAAAAAAAGGTACAAAAACACACAATTCATCAATATTGTATATTTTGAAACATTTTTTGGGAAAGTGTAAATGTAAAATAATTTCTACAACCTACAAAGATAAATGGTCAAATATGCTCAGTAACAGCCTGCAACTGCTAGAACCAGCACACACAGAATTAAGCGCACTTAAAAGTCTAGTGCTACAAACAAAAAAAAAATACACAACATAACCAGCTCAACCAGATTTTTGGCCTTGGGATTCTCTCAGCACTGCTGGGTAACCTTGGTGTTAGGTTTTACAAGTTATGTTTTTTCTTGGACACATACTAGGCCAGGTGGTCAATGCATCGAACAAAGAAATGTACATATTATTCATTGTAAAGCTTCTAATCAGTAAATCAGAAATGTCATTGTGCATAAACAGTAAAAGATACTTTTTGTCTTGAATTCCTAAAACAATTTCAATTTCATTTCCTGGTCTGTGAGTATACAAATATTTCAATGACTATGTCCTATTTAGATAAAAAGTCAGTGCAGTTTGAGGCTCTAACATTAGGAAGTAAAGCCCCGATTTTACCAAGAAAGCCACCTCCATACAGCAACACAGTGCAGAGCAAGGCATGGTAAGTAAAGCCCCCCAAAGATATTTAGATTTTCTGACCATCTACCAGCAGATTGACCCTGCATGATGATGTCACCTGGCACCTTTCGGGACCCCATCCAAGGTCATTACATCGGTCTAAGAATTATGGACATGTCTATAATGGCTTATGCTGGCCATACACACACCGAGTAGGTCAGACCGACCTACTCCGATGTGTTCCGAGATGCTAACGTGATGACGTCATCACGTTAGCATCCCGTTGCATTGTGGGGCCCTTTGTGTGCCGGCCATAAGCTGCGATGGAGACGCCGTCTTCATTGCAGCTTATGGCATCGGCTTCCATCGGCCCGCGCCGGCCAGAGATTTTCCGACATGTCCGTTCTCTGGCCGGCCGAGAAGTGGGGCGACAGGGATCTGTCGCCCCATGTGGGTACATGGCGATTAGCGGCCGATATTTAACCTGACCGATGGCGAGAGCGCGCACGCCCGTCGGTCAGATTAAAATCCGGCCGTTTATCGGCATGTGTATGCCTAGCATTAGATCAATTTGGTGGGCAATTTCAACCTGAAATAAAACTTTTAGCATTAGATTTCCATTGAGTGCGCTGAGTAGCTGTTGATCGGCCTAAAAATCAGGTGAAAATCTAAGTATGTATAGGGGGGGGGGGCTTAACAGGGAGAAATATAGGTCCCCATACGTTCACAGCGATTGTTCAAGAATCGAACGTGGCCACCCTTTCTTCCTGATCCCGCTTAAAGAAATGTCAATCGACATTTCCCCATCCAAAGTATGAAACAGGAATTGATCGAACAATGCCAAATGCAACGTTTTGGGTCTGTTGGCTTCATGTAGATGCACGGCAATCACCTAACATGCCCATTGGTAAACAATGGTGCATTATGTGAGGTGAACAAAAGGCGGCCAATGTGCCCTCTGGCAGGTTTGTTCATTGAAATGAATAGGGCATGGTAATGCCAACATGGCAATAACCCAACAGTACCTGAGTAGCAGGCAAATTGTGAGCGCCATGGACATGTCAATAATGCCCACCTGCTTGTACCAGCTGAACTCCAAATGAAACTGTTGGCTGCATGATGCAATTTAAAAATGCTACCCTAGAACTGCATGTTCTGGATTAAAGTCTGACAAACACAGTTTATACTGCTCTCATTACAAAATGTTTCCCTAACCCCAAGCACCACAGACCTATGGAGCTTCATGCAGGGGGGCATCATTAGACTATACAAAAAAATGTCCCCTAATTTGATGAAACCTGATAAAAGTGACATGGGATATGGCTGGCTTTCATCACCCCTGTTGTTTCAGGCTCATGACCCCTGGAGATAGTCTCCTGCAGCAGTAACTCCAACACATTACTTTCAAAAATAAGAATTTTAGTTGAAATAAAAATTATTCACAAGTCTTATTTTTATGTATAATGAATAATTCACACAGCAAATGACAGATTTACAGGTCAAGATGGAAAGCAGAAATCATTGGCTACTGCTGTCCTTTCTCATCTTCTTCATCGCTGCCTCCAATGCTGCTGTCTGTGGATGCTGCATCGTCACCGGCCTGCTCAGCCTCAGTGCCTGCTGCCTGATGGACACCGATGTCTGTGCTATGTGTGGGTTCTGAGACAATGTCCTGTTTCTTTTCCAATTGTCCATTACTTGTAGGTAGCGTTGTGTCGGCACCACCCTCAGCCGTCGTTTTGGTACCACCCTCAGCCGTCGCGTTGGCACCACCCTCAGCCGTCGCGTTGGCACCACCCTCAGCCGTCGCGTTGTTCTTAGCTTCAGAATCAAGGAATTTTTCCCAACCTTTGAGCCTCTCTTCTCTTTCTCGAGAAGTCTCTTCAATCTGTAGAATTAAGCATATAGCAAGTTACTTAAAAAATATATTTAACATTTTAATATGATCCTTCAGTACGTAGAACTTACAATAAAAGCACAGATAAACACATACTTGGTTGATACGTAGTAAAACAAAATAATGGAGAGATAAAAAAAAAACAAAAAAACAATGTGTTGTGTAAATCCTTGTATGACTTAAGGCCCCCATACACGGGTCCGTTTCCCATCGGATTCTGGGACGATCGATTCCAGGCGCGTGCACGCGAAACGATCGTCCCGGAATCGCGTGAAGCCCACCTTGTCCGTCCGATCACGTCCGATCGTTCGGGGGCCCAGAATCGGATCGGACAGAGGACCAACATGCTGGTCTTTCTGATCCGATTCTGCACACATCAGGGGGAGTTGCCATTTGTGGAGTAAGCGATCGGACACGGAATCGTCCAGGAATCCGTGGGCCAAGGTGGTATGTAGCGATCGGACACACTTAATTGGCCGTTCGATCGGACCTCCGATTCCCGCTGAGATCGCCGGAATCGATCGGATAGGTGATCGATCGGCCATGGAATCCGACTGTGTATGGCTAGCTTTAGTCTCCACTGTGTCTCCGATGGGCGTACAGCTGATGGGTCCAGAATGCCCAACGGTCGGTGTAGATGCAAATTGCCATGGGTTAGGTTAGGGGCATGATGCATCAATTTTCAGTGTACGCATATCGCTTCATACACATGATGCGACAGGTCACAGGATATGACACATCAGTGTATACAGGCATGTCACAGCCCCTAGAACAGTGGTGCTCAACCTGTCGGTCGGGACCCCCTTGGGGGTGAAATGACCATTAACTTCACAGAGTTTACTGATACCCACAAGTGAAGTGGGAACTTAGGAGGAAGAGTTACTTAGCCTAGGAGCGATGAGGAGTCACTCTCCATTCTAACTGCCCACCCTTCACATCATTTGGACAAGCGAGCTGGGAAAATATAAGGAAGGGTACATTACACGTACCTGGTCATGCCTGAAGTGATGTCATGGAACCTCACTTTCGTTTAGAAATACAGAAAGTCACACTTCTGTCATCACTTTCCGGGGTCGCGGATCTAAAAAAAGGTTGAGAACCACTGCCCTAGAAAAATACTGTCAAGCCCCTGATGATATCTATGGAGCGCATAACCTTTGCTCCAAAGGGTATGTGCCGCACTAAATATTATACAATCATCCCCTGTTCATTAGTGGAATAGTAGGAGCATAGGCACTCGCCAGTCTGCTGATCCCCCGCCAACACTAGATAAGAGGAGAAGCAAGGGACTTACTCAGGCACCATCTGGGTCCCTGTTTGGATTTTACGTACATGTGAGTCTATTGCCTTTCCTCTTCTTCCTGGCGAGGAAGCGGGGGGAGCGGTAGACAGATGAGTTCCTATGCAATAATAGTTAGGTTTCGGGGCCATACGTGGAGGACTGAGGGGGGGGGGGGCGCCATTGAACGCCCAAAGGGCTGCATGTGGCCCCCTGGGACTTACAGGCTAAAGCTAGGCATAGACGGGACGATTTTGCGTCGACTACCGAGCCGACCTAGCAGGCGTGATGACGTCATCACACACGGCCGCTAGTGCCGAGAATCGACCAGGCACCCTTTATGTGCCTGTCATTACTAATGGGATCCGAATTATCCATCATGACTGATCACTGTGCGGTCCGACATGATGGCAGATTTGTGGTCAATATGACCAGTTGGCGCACCCGATTCCCAGACGACTCGACTGCGAGAAAGCGCACGGCATTCGATCAGGTCGGGTCGGCCCGTCTATGCCCAGCTTAAATCATGTTTGTTTTTTTCTGCCTATACGGCAAGTGTCATTTAAGCAAGGCATCATGATGAAGCCTGACTCCAGCAAACACCAGTTAGCTGAAGCATTTTAGGGTTAAAAACATGAATAAAGTTAACTTATTCATTAACCCTTTGCAGTGTTGTCTGAACACCCAGAACTTGTGAGGGCCCAAAGAAGGATTTCATATACCAAATACTGTCATGCATTAGTCCCACAAAATGGAAGCATATCACATGGGGGCCCTATATTCTGTAATTTCATAGTTGAAAACCTTTTATCTGTTAATAAATGTTTGAGTAGGATAGGCCTCTTCCATGCACATCTCTAATCTAGTTTAACTACAAGCTCAACTTTTCCAACTGAAGAGTATGGCTTCAATTCAAAGTCACTATGTAAAGTCATTAGCCAGTGAAACTCAGACGGACTCTTCTGGCTAAAGGAAGTTACTGAATCCCCAGTGTTGGTTGCTCTCCAGAAATGACAGGAATGAGGTTTGTGTTTTATGAAGGACATACTCAGCAAGGAATATAATAATTAGCTGGCTATTATAAATGAGTAGAAGTATAATTTATTGTGACGTATCTAAAGATTCAGAACAAAAAGAAGAAAGTGGTGTCAGTCTCATCATGTGTCTGTTGCCAAACTGTAGATCTACAACAAAGAGATTAAACAGATCCAGGACAATAACGGACGCTGGGATGGACCTTTTGTGATTGTTTCCATCAACGGTTGAGAAAATAAGATGTGTACACAGACAGAGCTGGTGTTGTTCTATGGAGGTGGTAACAGGGCAACAATCTCCAGATTACTATCCTAAAGAAAACAGCAGTGGTCTGGTAACTCAACAATTTAGTGATCCTCCCTGTAAGAATGATGCTGACTCCTCTATACACAGTAGATATTGATCTCATGTGATTGAACCTCCCTGGTGTTATGGCCGAACTCAGTACGGTCACAATTTGATCTTGGGTCAAACTGTGCCCATGTCGGGCATTATCGCTGGTGCTCCGTGAACCTGCAGCGCTGCATGCTTACGGATTCCTTCTGACCCCGAGTCTTCGGCGTCATGTTAATGGAGGTGGTGCCGCTTTTTCCAGCCCACATGGCTGGCATCTAATTGACACCGGCATTGTGTAGAGAGGAGGGGAATCACGACAGAGTACTCCGCCGCGATTGCCTGTATGGTGGCTTTTTGCACCATAACACCAGGGAGGATAGCATAAAGTGAGGACCAGAATGGCCTCTGAGAATACACAGAAAGTCTGCAGGGAACACAGCTCTGATATCATATCTTTGTGAAAAGGAGAAAATACTAACAATATAAAAACACGCTTCCAAACCAAAGATTTAATAGGCTAAACTAAGAAATAAAGCTTATTATTCAGGAGTAATAAGGAAAAAAAAAAAACTTGGAATACCAGATTACCTGATAATCTGTTACACCGTCCCATGTTTCTACAAGGAGCTGCCGACCACCAAACCATCTTCCGTTTAATGCGAGTATGCAGGCATCCCCTTCATCTGCATCTTTAAAGGAGACTGAGGCCACTCCATCGGGATGCCTCTGAAAAAGGATAAAGAATTACGCATTTTACAATTGTAGGGAAACAACTGGCAAACTAAACAATAACTAAATTACAAATAGAAACCTTATTGAATGCAGTCACAGAAACAGCCCCTGCCATGCGGTCTTTGTGAAGTTAATGAAAGTTTATCCCACAATGACACACAAGTGGAGGAGTTTTTTTCTGTGTCACTGTAGAACAGTGTTTCTCAATCTTTTTAGATCCGATGTTGCAAAGTATCACTACTATTTGGACCACGAAAGTGACATACCACACCGGCACTTCTGCAAGTAGTGATACTTCGCAACATCACTTCTGGGGTTGCGGATCTAAAAAGGTTCCGAACTCCCGAAGTGACACTCTGGGATGTCATTTCCGGCAGGATCAGGCAAGTGTAATGTCCCCCCTCCTATTTTTATTCTGGGTGGGAAGATAGGAGAGAGCGTAACACATTGCCCCTCCCTCAGTCAGGCTGGGTCTACACCAGTGGTTCCCAAACTGGAGGCGCAAAGGCATTCCAGGGGGGGGCCGGCCCTCATTCTTAACCTGTGTTTGAATCGGTAGGGGGGGGGCTCGATAATCTTCCTAAATAGAAAAGTGGGGCCCTGCAAGGAAAGTTTGGGAACCACTGGTCTACACTAAGAAGCCAAGTGTAATGTCGCCCCTCCTATTTTTATTAGGGGTGGGAAGATAGGAGGGAGAGTATCACATTGCTCCTCCCTCAGTTAGGCTGGGTCTAAACTAAGAAGCCAAAACTACGAGTGGTGTGACCATAGCGCTGATGTGTCCAAAGTGGCCGGCGACGGTTTGCCTGCTGTTCGGGTGCGGTTTTAAAGACTTTAGGACACGGTATTCACCATGTCAGCGTACATGTGCCAATTGAGTACCAATGGGCTTGGTACGCGTTTCAGGTGCGTCCCCAGGAGACACCTGGTTGTGTGTTGTAAATCCGCTCACCTCCCCCAAACGCGGTTATGACCCATATTTACCATAGGGACATACAGGTGACGGCTGCACTACTGTTTTCACCATGGTCGATGTGTGGGAAAACCATACAAAAAAAACGTAGTGTAGACCCAGCACCCAGAGAGAGAATTACTCTCCTTTCTTACTTTCCACCCCTGCTGCTTGTAAGCAGCAGCTCTGATGCTTTTGGTGAAAGACTCACACAGGTTGAGAACTGCTGCTGTACATTAGATTTAGAATGTTTCATTAACCTTATGTATACAGTGCAATACTTCTTCTAAAGGCTGTGTACCAGCACATCAGAGTAGAAGAGAAGTTTGGCAGCAGGATTCTAGCCACACATGGGTTCTGGAAGCTTGTAGTGCATTGTGTTTCCTTATTGAAAGCAACTTTAAAAAGAAAAGTGAAACATTTGTGAAAGGTCAAAACGCTCGCAGGACTTCACCTGTATTATCTAGGTTCCCAGTAGTCATTAAGACAAAGAGAAGAAGGGTCAGCACAAGGGTTGGAGTCTAGGAAGCAAAAACTCAGACTTGTGACCCTTTGCCCTTTTGATAATGAAGACCTTACTGTCCACCAAAGATTCCCAGACAGCATTACTGTAACACCCTCACAGGATCAGAGGAAGAAGAAAACTTTTCCCTTGCTGCACACATCACTTAAGAAGTGAACAAGAATTACACCAAACTGGACTAGCTAGATTTAAGAACACACCGAGGACAAGGTTTTGTTTTGTTACTCTGAGATTATCGGAGATCAGCAGGCTCTTCTGCGCTAAGTTTCCTTTTCAACACTCACCTAACAAGCCAATCTGCCTTCAGGATAGAATATGTGTAGCCAGCAGAAAGTGGCATGAAAGGAACGGATCAATATACTCACCGGCCTCCAACCGCTAGAAATAATTGTAGCCAGAGAGACGGTACAGATTTATGAGGAAGATATGGGGGCATGTGACACAAAACGTCTAGCCAGAGGTTGTAGTCCCCACTGAGCACAAAATAGGTTTACAATGTATACAATACACAATATATACACACATTTCAAGATTTTAACACACACTGCACTCATGCAGAGACGTTAATCATTCACATAGACACACACACACTGCACTTATGCAGAGACATCAATCATTTACATAGAGGCACACACACACCCTGGAATACCCCAGCACCCCCACCCCTGTTATACGTGAATTGGTATTTGTACAGAATTCTTACATCGAAAATGAGCACTTTCTTCACTTGTCCAAACTTTTCACATTCCGATCGCAGATCTTCTCTAATTTCATTTAGAACCAGAGGGTCCTCCTGCAAGAACCAAAGTTACATATATATTAAGTTAATTAATTGATTGTATCAGAAAATAAAAATTCTAAATACATTTAAGAACAATAACACATAGCAGAGATATATATTTCAACATTTTCACCCTATTATCCTATTTGGATACATTTTGAAGTAATCCATTTTGAAGTAATCCTAGCGCTTCTGACGGCTGCATCTCGTCCTGCACTTTCATGTCAGTGTTGCAGCTGACTAGGTGGAGCCGTCCAGCTAAGCTCAGCTTACATTCCCCGACAGCACATACTCACTGTTCTGTGCTGTCCCGGGGGATGCTCTAAGCTGGCTTCGCCATGTCACTCCTTTCCCAGCTCAATTTGCATATGAATGCCCTGTGGGGGGGGGGGGTCCACAGGACATTCATATGCAAATTGGGCTATCTTCAAAGACCACATGTGCAAAGTCACCCCCAGTGTCATCTCCACATGTGCTCTTTGAAGTTAACCCTTTCAGAGAGTGCCAAATGACATTGTATTGGATACAGTGATAACTGTATCCAATACAATTCAAAGTAAAACAAAACATTTCCAATTGTAATAAAAATGTTATTATAAACAAACAAATACTGTTTTGAAATCTTTCATACCAAATAAGTATTCAAGAGATTTTATCATTCAAATGATACATTTTATAATTTTTTTTAATGTACTTTTTTTTTTTATAATAATTGTGTGTTTCAAGCATTATTATATTCAGGATGTCTACAAGACACTTAAGCGGGCATATTTTTGGAAGTTACAGGCCTACAAAACAAAAAAATTAGAGTCTATGGTGCGCTTTTGGTACAGAAATCTGGACCTCAGCAGTGCGCTAGGGAGGTTAACAGGATCCCTCGCAGCCCCTCCTTTCACCCTGGCTCTGATGACGGGCACCTCATGGAATTCACCACAAAGATTTCACCTCTACATTAACCTCCCTAGCGGTTGAGACGAACCCAGTTCTTCCGCCGTTTGGGTACGTTCCAACCGCTTCAGGATCGGGGGATCAGGAGAACCCGATATACCCCCGGAAAGCTGATGTGATTCTCTATATTTTCGCAGCATTTCTGGGGTTACGGGGCGAGCCATAGACGCCTATGTTAATGAAGGGGTGCTGGTCTTGCAGCCCACGTCGCCGGCGTCATTGATGATGACTATACAATGTACTCTGCTGCGATCGCCCATCCCATGCCGAGGTTAAACCGAATGACAAACATTATAAACTCCCACAGTGGCCACTGGCGATATTGCACCCTGTGCAAGCCTGGCACATGAACATGGAATCTTTCATATGATTCCAGGGAACAGCAGGTAAGTATATTTTCTTAGGATTGTGGAGTGCTAGGCCACCATCATACTAGCTCAGAGGTAAGGCAGACTTTCATCTTACATATATATTTTTTAAGCTGGGCATACACGTACCAATTCCTGCACGATCCAATCCCCGATCCGATGCCATGCGCGCTCCTGCATCCCTTAAGGATCGGGTCGTGCAGGAATCGGGTGCAGCAACTGACGAGTATTGGGCTGAAATCAGCCGTCCTGTCGGATCGCACAGTTATCCAACAGGACGGTAAATTTTAGCCCGATCCCATTAGTTTAGCTGGGGACGGCTGCCCCCAGCCGAACTTATGAGCTGCAGATGCAGAGTGCCAGTTCTCGGCACTAGCGGGGGGCGTGATGACGTCATAACGCCGCTCCTAGTGCATAGAATCGCATAAGGAATAGACGGTAAATCGTACCGTCTATTCCCAGCTTTAGAAGTATACATCCACTTTAAGTGTAAAAATGTGCACGAGTATAAAATCAGCATTGCCTTTTATGACCATTTGTAATAAACACAATGAATACCTGACAGCAGAGAACATAAATGATTAGAAACAAATCACATAAAGGGAAAAGCTCTCAGGTAATAGAAGTTACTGTGTCTAGCAGATCATCTGAAAGAGCAAACAGTAGCAGCAGCCCCAGCACCGGAGGTTAAACCAGTCACCCAACCCACATTCCTCCGGGTCGTAAATATATACAGCAATCTGGTCTGACTGGTACCTGCATATCCAGAAGGTCTATTTATTTGTCATCAAGCAAGATATTTCTCTTTATTAAAGGACAGGTGGTGAACTAATGAATGTATATACCAATGAAAAGGGGAACACATAGCAATGATATTATATGGTTACAATAAACCAGGACACTGCAGCCTACCAGGACAAGTACCTGTGGTGTCGGCACATATTCTTATACAAGACGCGTCTGATCTTCCTTTACACAAACGCTACAGTAATTTTTTTCCACTTGATGACCCTACCTAGGGCAGTTTTCATAAATACTTACATAGATTTCTCAAATACACTAGACAAATAAGTAATAAAGTGAATTCAAATAACACAGAGTATGCGATAAGGCATTGATACAAGACAAATAAAGTTATTAATAACTACAAAGTAAAGAATACAGACAGCACAGAGATACATTGAATAGATTGCTTTGCCTAGGAACCTATTCAGTCTGATATTACAGTGGACCCTTGATATACTTCTCGAGATACGACCAACGTTTTCATTTACGGACAGATGTCTGCCCAGAAGACAGTGTACAGTATGGGTACATTTACATGTGCGCGATTTACTTATGGTTTCCAGGCGCCCTCCTGTGGCAGAAAGCATTAATGGCGCTTTAACACTTACAGACAGTACAAATGCTATTGCCTCTGGGTTGCACCCAAGGACCCCAGAGGTGTCCAGAAACTTGAGGCCAGATATATGAGCATATAAAGAGGTGTAACCACTAGTGATGCTCCGATTGATCGGCCGCCGATCATGATCGGCCGATATTGGCTTAAATAGCATGATTGGCGATCGGCGCAAAAAAGCCGATCACGGGGGGCGTGGCCTGACGCTGAGCTGCATGGAAGCCTGCTCTGGGGCTCCTCCACTTACCCCTGTTTTCCTGCCTGTTTTCTCGGCCATCCTTCACTCCCTGCGTCCCCAAACCTCACCATCAACCGGCTGGTAGTCACCCTCCACTCCGGTGACAGTTTGGCGGTGGCACGCTGCACTTCCGGACACGGCCCTCAATTTAGGCCCTGGCTTCGGCCTACTCGCGCCAGATCGTGGTCAGTTGCGCCCAGCCTGGAACACCTCTCAGCTACACCATCGCCTGCTACCTCGCTGGACCACGGGCGAGGCCGACTCGCTCCTGAGCGCCTCCAACGAACCACGGCAGGAGTTGGACCAATCATAAGCTCTGGCGTGTGGCGGAGCGCCTTGAGGGCCGGTGAGGGTCCTCGAGTTGGTGCCCTCACTCATGCCTGGGTCTTTGCCCCACTCTCGCACCGCGCTTCTCTGGTGAGAATGACGACGCGGCTCCATCCAGGGGTCCCCACATCCCAGCACCTCGTCGATTGCTCCTCCTCCTATCCGTAATGTGTGGTCCTCCACCCTTTGTTGACGAGATGATAGGGCAGACACGAATAGGGGGCAGTTGGAAAGTGGTCGAAGAGTGCCTGCATAACTCCCCTCCCGAGTATCTGATACAGACCATGTTCACCTCGCCCCGCAGTATTTATTACAGTGCACCCTATGACCCCCCACAATGCATGCTTTGCCACAGATCTGAAGCCCCATATTACCCAGGCACCTATGACCCTCCATTATACAGGTGACAACCTCGCCCCCCCCATATTATGCAGCGCACCTGATGTGACACCCATATAGCAGTGCGCCACTCTCTGGTGCCCCCCAGGTATACGGGGCATGTCCCCTGCCAATTTTGTGATCCGGGCAGTGTGATCAGGCACCCATCGGACAGAAGTTCGATGATTTGGTGTGACTCTGTTTGTAATCGGTGATCGGCCCCAAAAATGCTGATCGGAGCATCTCTAGTAACCACAGGGGTCTTAGAATTTCCCACTGTGCTGATCAGTGCATTTTCAGTGCATCATGGCCCCCAAAAAAGGAAAGAGGAAAATAGAGCAGAAGAGAGTCTTAAATTGGTAGGCTAGGAACATGTTAGAACTTTAACCTCCCTAGCGGTTGAGACGAACCCTGTTTGTCCGGCGTTCAGGGTCGCCCCAACCACAGGGGAAGCAGGCATCCTGCACACCCGATACCTGCCTGGAAAGCTGCAGCGCTTCCTCCATGTTAATGGAGGAGCGCCGGCTTTCCCGCCCACATAGCCAGCGTCAATAATGACACCGGCTGTGTGTTTGTACACTGCCTCAATTGCCAGTACCAATATGGGCAGTGCGCTAGGGAGGTTAATTGCTATAAAAGTAGGAATATTATTGGTGTTTCTTGTATGATACACATATTTTACAACCTTTTTTATTATGAAAAGGTAATATGAGTGATCATTTGGGAGGTCTGGAATGGAATATTGTCATTATCATAATTTCCTATGGGAAAAAACGGTTTTGACTTACAACCAACTTAACTTATAAAAGGCCCATGGTAAAATAAGACGGGGAAGTCTTATTTTACCATGAAGAATACGGAACTGGGGTATCAGAGTGGGGGCGTAAAATGACACAGGGGGGGGATCAAAGAGGGGAAAAAAATGGCACAGGAGACTCAGAGGGGGGATTACCATTTTATAAATCACCTCTGATCCTCCTGTGTCATTTTGATTGCCCCCTCTGTTCCCCCGTGTCATTTTAAGTGATCATCCCAATCCCAGTCCTGTATTCTTCTTCAAGGGAAAATAAGACATCCCCTGAAAATAAGACATCTTCGGGGTGCCTTATTTTTTGGGGGGGATGCCTTTTATTTCAGCGTGAGACAAAAATATAAGGGTGCCCTATTTTTGGGGAAACAGGGTATCATGGGTATGATTATAATTGAGAAACTAACTGCCTCACTGATAGACACCCCAGGTTTTAGAAAGTCTGGTCAGTGTGCATTGCACACCTTCTTTTGGAAGGATTTTCCCACTATCCTTCCTTCCTTACTTTCCTCTTTTTCTTCCCTACTCTTTCTTTCTCTTCTTCTTTTAACTGTATTGGTTATTATTGTAGTTACAGTTTGGTATTTCCAGACATATTGCTTTTATAAGTCTTCCAGTATTTGAATATGGTGTTTATATTTTGTATTCTTACTTTTGTAAACTTAAATAAAGATAATACCATAATTGTATATGGAACCTTGTGCAGGGAATATTCGTATCTTGTAAGTAATACGGTCACATCTAAGGGATTATTGTCCCCTAGCCAATGCAGGATGGCTGTCTATGCTGCAGTGATGTTAGTTGACATGGTTCATGACTAAGGGTCCCAATACACAGGTCAACACCCATTCAGTTGTCACGTAACCGCTCCGCGCTTTAGTGTTCGACGTGTAGATGGCGAATTGATGCCCACCACTACACAAACGATTCTCGATCAATACTTTGGCGGGGGACCGTGGTGGCAAAGAAATGGCAATCAAACACATTGGGGCTTAAAGAAAATGGTGGCTGCATTTGAGAACAACCCTAACTATTAGCTGCCAGATCCATACACTCAAAGGGCAAAAGAGGGCACGTGCACAATCACCCATGAGAACCATATTCCATCCCAAGTAATTACTCAGTAGTCTTAAGCAGGGTACAGACAGCTCGATATTGGAGCCGTCCGATGTACCTTGCAGCAGCGGGATGACATCATCATGCTGCTGTCAGATATCAGCGGAGCTGGGGAGACAGCTCTGCTCTCTTCCCGTCTCAGCCAAAGCTTTGCCTGGACACCAGCGGTCTCTATGCAAAGCATTGGACATCAGCCGTATTTACGGTCATATCCAATATGGCTGTTTGAGTGAGATTGATTGGTCCCTCTCGAAAACAGCGATGGGCTCATATTATATGAGCCAGATAGATGGCCGTGAGTGCTCACAGGGCTCAAAGCGGCCATTGAGTTGGCCCATATCTTAGCGTCTGTACCCTGCTTTAAGCCCCCCATACACGTTCCGATTTTTCGTACGAATTTTGCCCGACCGACCGATCGGGTCGGGAGATTAATCGGATTCGGAATTATGTACCCGACCAATCTCGATTTCTCAAAATCGGCCGAAAAATCGATCGGGACCGCTTCGGACCTGTCCGTAAATTTTGGGTCGATCTGCTGTTAATAAATAGGGTCGGGCTGATGGATCGGTGATAATTCAAATTCCGATTTTTCGTGCCAGGCGACCGACCGACCATAACATTTTAGGTGAAAATCGGGTGACAGGATCGGACGAAAAATCGGTCAGGAGAATAATCGGAACGTGTATGGGGGGCTTTAGTCTAGAGTTTTGCAGGTGTTGGATAAGGCTGATTAATGTTTTTAGGCGCCTTTCTTTAACCTTGTAAAGCTTGTATTTAACCCTAAAGTTAACCTGTAAAACAGCTTAATTGCAGAGCTGCCTTTTTAAATATGCACGTACTTGTGCTGCTTCCGCTTGTAGATGTGTGGTCAAAAACCCAGAGGTTCCTCATTGTGCAAATTTTAACTTTTAAAGATAAAGCTTGGAGGGACTCCATTCTCTACCGCAGCCAATAATTGGCCAGTCTTACTGCTCCACCACACAACAAAGCTAATAGCATGGCGTATATACAAGCACATAAAGACAGACTTCTGTCAGAGTGGATACACTGCTCCCCCCTTCGGCACGCGGCGCTAGAGCCAATGCACAATTGATGCGGGCTCACAGACCTCCCAGGTGATTAATCAATATCACCAAGCTTCTGGGGGTCATTAGAGCATTCACTGCTTAAACATTGCAAAGTAGCCTCAAAACACAATATATCCATTCACATTAAAAGGAGAATAATTGGCGAGTATTATAAAATGTATACACATTATAAATTAAAGTTTTGTGACTTCCATCTCAATGTAAAGTACACATTACCCTCTACATGCACTAAATACAAAAGTCAACAGAGCTGCTGTATTAGCAATGAGCTATTCTTTAGATACATTTACTGCCGACAGTAGAGTCCTCCACTCTGATAGCTGGCCATGGCTTCTTTATGATACCACCAGTGTACTTTGGGCTCAAAATTAGATCTTGACCCGATTCTTTTTTATGGGACCTGAAGACTTAAGTAGATCCTGTGATATGCTCAATGCCATGAGCTCCATCACCAGTATGCATAGCAAAGATATTTCTTATTAAAAGTAAACTTATCTTTCCACAACGGTAAGCAATAGAACACTGAGACCTGTGAGAGTTTGCCGGAGGCTGTAGTGTCGTGATAAAGGAGCTTGGACTTACCAGTGACTGGTGAGGCAATTATTCACAGCCTTCAATTACAGAAAGCTACTGTTTAGTTTTCAGGGGAAGCAGAGTTGTTGGACCTCAACTGATCGCATTTATATGAAATCTAGATGTGATTATTAAATAAGGCAATGTAGTCATGTACCCAAGAAAATTATTGAATTGGTAAGCATATCACAATCCATACCAAGAGAAGCCAAAACTAGTTCATCTGTATATTACTACAGCAACATTCTGGGATCACTTTCTCTAACAGCTAGATGGACTGTCCTTTGATGCATTTCCTGGGAGTCAATGGTCGCCTCTTGTGATATTTGGCCCTTCTCCAACTCTTCTCTTGCTTTCTCTCTTCTCTCTATCATTTCCTCTTATCCCTTACTTTTCTTCTTCCTTATTTAGGTTTATTTTCCCCCCATTTTTTTTAGGAAAGGCCCATTTCCATGTTCTTGTATCGACATACTATTTTCATATGTATCCCAGTGGCATGTAGGATGTACATGCTTCTATACAAGCATCATATTTTGCACTACAATCTCCCCCTATATGACTACTCTGCCCTGTTTTATATATTCTATGGCGATTAACACATTGGGTTTACTCTGCCTCTATTTACTACCGAGCATCCTTATTAGATCTATTCTACTATTAAAAGTGTGCTGCCAATGTCCCAAGCTATGCTTTCTATGCCTCGTTTTATATGTAATATTACATTGACGCTCCCCATCTTGCTCTCCTTTTTGTTATGTTGTTTGTCCCATTAGCATGCGTTATTCTTTGATTATTCCAGTATCCATGGTGTATTTTTTTTACTAAAGCTTACCAGTTACTGTCAGAAAAAAAAGGAATTAGGACTAGACATATTAAGTCTTTTTGGCAGCATTTGGAGTGCCCGAAACACTGACCATGAATGAACAATGAATAGGCCAGTACACAAAAGGGGAGTTGCGTCTTGTTATCGCACTTTTAAAGTCTGCAGTGCGCCCATATAGAATGTATTGGTGTGTCTAAAAGGTAAGCCCCCCCCCCCCCAGTACTTCAAATGCATAGGGTGAGGAAAAAAAAACACAAAACCAAAATGCACCCAAAGCACACTTAAAAATGCATGCTTTTTACATAGGTTTTTTTTTTAACTGAGTGGAGCCCTGGCCTTCATGTTGTTAACAATAAAATGCTTTTTCGACTATCAGTATCTATTTACAAACTGTCTACTTGGCAGCAAATGTTTTGAATTTTGGAGTTTAAAAAGTTTAGATGAGACTCCTTTGTATACCTTTGTTTTATAAGGTTGGTCAAGTTAACATTAAAATCCTGTCCGAAGCTGCAGCGACCTCTACTGGCCAAATGGAAAACTTGTATTGGCACATACACCGCTGGGCATGATGTGTATAACCTGTTACAAAATGATGATATTAACAGCTACACACAATGCAACAATTGATACATTATTATTTTCTCACCTCAAATTCCTTAGGATGGAACATATTCCTAATAATTATAACCCTCTCATGGCGTTTTCTTGCTTCACCGGCTTTCTTTTCTGGTCTCCAATCCAACTGTCTATGCAGAAAACATAAATACGAAGTCATACACCGAGCAAAAAGATGAATTACATCATGGGGAAATAAAAATTTTAATATTTCCTTTATAATCCCTAGCAGCCAAACTGCATTCCGTTCTAACAGTGTGAACACTGAACACAGCAAGGCTGAGGCTCCATTAATGTGGCTCGACAACATTTGCTTAGCCACGCTGTTTGGCTGCAAATTATTTATCTTTTGTAATTTTTTTCCATTGATTGGACTAAAAACCATGTCGGCACCTTGCCCGTTTAATAGACGCAGGCAGGTGTTTCGGACACGGTCACGGAAACATTGCAACAACCTGCGCAATGAAAATAACGTCCCTCTTAATGGAGCCTTGGCCAAAGTGCTGTTATCACTGCCTTATGCCAAGACTTTTTTCCCTTGCGTTCCCCAGGGGCCAAACAGCGCAGGGCTGATGCGGATGGGCGTAGCCAGCAATTATGGACTCCATTGATTTCCAATTTGAAATCAATTTTATAGGGTGTGTAAATGCCAATTAGGTGCTTAACCCTAAAGCATGGGTAATCCATAGATTGACAGTCATGCTGACATTCCCATGAGGCCAAGTGCCTGACTTGCCCACTGGTCAATTATCCCTAGATGCCCAGCACAAGGACAATGTAATGCTTTTATAAGGGCATTGTAAGCCTAGACAGGCGACAGTAATTGTTTTATTTTAGCATACCACCAATGTAGCCAATGATGGACAATAAACCCTGCTGTCTGAAGATGGCAGTATTCATCTGCAAGCTGAGAGCATCAGTAAACCCAAAATGAATGTTGTTATGACATTCTTTCATTGCCTGTTAATATGTGCAATTCCTTTAATGGAAATTCTTAAGTATTAGTATTTTGCTGGTGGGGGGGGGGGACTTATCAATAGAGCCACCTGCCTGTATATTGTCACTGTGTCTAAAATCCACCATACAGCATAGAGACCACCATACAACATAGTTGTTGGCAGATCTAAAGGAAATTGTATGGAGTGATCTAAAGGTGTATGGGGGGGCTTATAAATGAAGACCAATCTTTATGAAGGCTCCCCTTAAGAAATAATTCTGCATTCTTATATTTTAAGACCCCCCATAAACCTTTAAGCTGGGCATACACGTGTAGATTTCTAAATAGATTCGAGTACAATCGAGCACTGTGCCTGCTCACCGTGCAGGTCAATGAATCCCACTTAAAAAAAAGGCTAGCGGACATGACAGTAAATCACTGTTGATGTCCATTACGTCAGAAGGGGTCTGTGATTCCCCCTTCGAAGTAACAACAGCAGAGAGCGGCCGCACAGCCTACAAGCTGTGATCAGCTCAGCTGCCGGCTGTGGCAAGGGGGTGGGGCCTGTCACAACTCTGTGTACGAGGAGGGGGCCATGCTGGGCTTCCTTCTCTTGTCATGCAGCGGTCAGCCGTGTTGTCAGAAGATCTCTCACAACACGGCTGAGAACTGCATGTGTCCCAGGTCCCCTTTGAAAGGCAATCGATGTGCACTCTGGTGCACATTGATTACCGTTCGACTGACCCGCGATCAATCACAGCGTGGGAATCTACCCGTGTATGCCCAGTTTTAAATCAATCCACACAATTTCTGTTAGATCTACCAACAACTATGTAGTGCTGGGTCCTCCCTGACAGAATACATAGTGATTGGAAGGTTTAGAAAGGTCCTCATATAACATGGTTTTGGTAAAAGAAAAGTTGATTATACAAAGCTGAGCCTTTAGCGCGTCCACATACTTTTGTTGCAGTGACATTTTCTTTTTGTAGTCCTTAGATTTCTTTTTCTTCTTTGATGCATCATATTCCCCTTTCAGCTGGAACTTGGCACTTTCAACATGAAGTCTGTATCCTCTGATTTCATAATCATCAATAATTTTTAAAGCAAGTTCCACAGATTCTCTCTGGAATTAACATAAAAAACAGACATTTCTGACTTTAGGACATTTTACCTGCAGAGTAACAATACAAGATAAATAAGGATTTCACAACTTCCCTGTAATATCAAAATATCAATTTTTAAATTGCACAAATGGATCATATTGTAAAAGGATTGAAAGAATGTGGATGTGTGATTGTCTAGCTTTAGGTCACCTAGACGTCTCAGTGCTTGTGTCCACTGCTTCTCCTTCCTTGCGGTGGACGCGTGACCGCCAAGGGGAAAGAGTCGCAGAGAGGACACTTATCATTCTAATGAATGGGACAGTGTCCACTCTGTGTAACGCTGGTTTTAAATCGAGGAATCCCACGTCTTCATCGTGGTGCCATTGGAGGCACATCCATGAAAGATCAATGGACATGTCTGAAATAAGCAGAAAAGCAAGACCCGATGCTGTGAGTGTACTGTTTTTCTGGTTCTTTGCTATGTCTAGGAGAGAGTTGCTATTAACACACATAGCGAGTGGAGACCGGCAGATGAGCTGTGGAGAACAACGTGATGGCGTCATCATGCTGCTCTGCATCGCTCAGACTATCCGCACCTTTTGTGTGCCAGACGTTAGTTTGGACAGGGACGCGAGTCCCCATTCAAACAAATGGCATCGGGCAAAGATTTATGGGCATGTCCCTTGTCTGACTGAGACGTGCAGACGCACACATGGGGCGACAGAACCGAATGGGAGTGTTACGGCTGTATAGACATCAGTGGCTGGCTTGTGCACTGTGCTGAACTCTCTGCATTTGATTTTTAGATCAAAGTCTAGCCTTGCAGTTAAATGTGAGAATGTACTGCAGAAATATAAAGGTTCAGACTCCCCTCATTGCTCCGCTATGGGCTGCAGATATCGGTAGCTTTTTCTTTCATGTTAATCCACAGACAATCTGGCATTTGTTTTCACAGTGCGGATACAGGGCTCTTAGGGCTTGTTTCCACTTGTGCGGAAGCCTCTCATGCGGTTTTTAGCGCGGCCATTCACCTCTATGGCCACAGTCAGGGGTGGGCAGCAGCGGAAACGTGCGGATTGCACTCAAAAACACAGTGAACCAAGTTTCTGGGTGGTGGACCGCGCCTCAGCCACCCCTTGACCGCGGCAGGTACAAGCCCATTGCACAGAATGGGCGCGGATATATGCACCGTGGGCAACCGCAGGCTTTCGCACAAGTGGAAACAAGCCCTTACTCTTGGCCTCTGGGCACTTATAACAACTGCTCTCAAAAAGGCCAATGGTAACAATTCTCAGAGAAATATTTAGGCAATGATTGCATAGGGAAGATTAATAGGGTTGAAAAAAACTTGGAAACATAGCCTGAACAACATTTAGGGGGGGGGGAAAGAGTAGAACAGTAAAATCTGCTCTAACATATGATG
Organism: Ptychadena robeensis; assembly: GCA_036250615.1. Lineage (NCBI taxonomy): Eukaryota > Metazoa > Chordata > Amphibia > Anura > Ptychadenidae > Ptychadena > Ptychadena robeensis. Next base: position 58,553,915 of record CM070040.1, on the reverse strand, counting down.
ATGATGACTTAAAATGTAGGGGTGACTCCAAACCAGACCTAATATGGCAGATTGTTCATTAAGTTTAAAGAGATATCTGGAACAAGTAGGGGGAGCGTCCAGGAAAAGACCAGATCCTTCACAATAATTATCAGCCAGAAAATGGGCACCCCATAATGTTTTGCTGGATTATAGGTGGCAGAGCAGGTGAACATTTGGAACTCACCGATGGATTCAATAACAATTGAAGTAACTCCTGATGCCTGGTAACAACGTAACACAGAAGATATGCTAATGTTTCTGGACCTGGAAATTGCTCTCTAGGTAACTTAAAACCAAACAGGGGGCAGAGTATTGGGTGGTTACCGTCAGTGTCAGGCATGATAAATACATATGATATTTGTAGAGTATAAGCAACATTATGCCCCCTCCCCACTGATGCAAAGTAAAAGGATCTTAATGAAGCACTAACCTCCCTAGTGGTCATCCTATACCACGCGGTTTGGTTTTCCTGTCCTCCTCTCTACACATCACCTGCATCATCTATGACGCTGGCGATGTTAGTTCAGAAACAGACGCCGCTCCATTATCATGGAGGTCTATGGCGTGCCCCCCCCAGCATTACGGATGACAGAAGGGGCAGTGCCAGAACCGATTAGAGGGTGCGACTGCACATAGAATGGCTGCCACTTTCAGGACCAAAGGTACGTTTTGCCAATCCCAGCCCAGGCAGAAATTGTTTTGTTAAACTCTGGACAAGCTGGGTTCGTGTCAAACGCTAGGGAGGTTAAGATGACCATTTATGATGAGCGCTTATTCCTAAGTTGTATAACTAACCTTGAGATAGCAACACAGGCCATCACCTTTTAGGTTCCCATCCTTGTCTTTGTATAGTTTAATTTTACACTCTTCTGTTTGTGGATCTCGCATAATGATGCCGCACTTTGACATGAGTTCAGTAAATTCATCATAGGTTATGTCCAGAGGAAGCCCTGCATGGGAAAAAGGAATAATATATTAAAGGTTTAAATATTAGACATGGCAGAGACTGCGCTACTAAATGGTTTGCGAAAGATTAACCCACATTATCCCAGAGAATGTGCCATCATCCTAACAAATATAGAAAATGTAGGAAGACTAAACTTCAAAAGGTCCTACTAATAGCATTGTGTAATGCCACCGGTAGGTGAAAGATTTTTCAGGCATCATAATGGTAAACACAAGCACAAAGAATAATAATAGTAAAAACAAAATGTCCGTATTTATTCAAGTCCTTTAACGTAAGGTTCACACACTGTGAATCTTGTAAGTACAATGTTGCTGTCTCAACCGCGTTTCGCGACAAATTCGCTTCAATCATGGAGATTATAGCATCAAGAAATTCCAAATACTGGGGAGAGGTTTTGAGGAAAGACGTAAGAAGAAGAGCGTTAATTGCGTTTAGAGGGTGGTCCTAATTTGCAGAGTATTGGGGCTAACTAGATATGGGGTATGACTAACCAGTCAAAAGTTCAGTCAGGGGAGGTGGGAAATGTCTCACCTCGTATGTGTTAGGTTAACCGAAGGTTCAACGATCGATGAGACGGTCTAGTTGAGAGGGGGTTACCACGCCCGGGTGTAGACTTTCTGGGTGTATACGCCCCTATTTATGGCACTGGGAGACGTATAGAAAGGTATAGCTATTATTAATAAGTTTGTAACAATGGTTACGCTAAAGGTAATTGTACCCAGGGGGTGTATGGGGACTGTTCCGCTGTGGGTGAACCTAACGCCCAGGTGATTGAGGATGTAGAGTCCCCAGGAAGGGGGAAAAAATACCAAAGAGGAAGGGAGAGGAACGCGGGCAACACCATAGTGAGGACGGAGAGGGGTGATTAGGACTGGGGCCATGTTGATTGTTAAGTGTGGGGGATTGTGTAAGGTCTTGTGATGTGTTGTGGTGAGTGCATGTGCTAAAGGAGAGTGGGTGTGTCCCGTATGGTGTGGGCTCTGAGTGAAAATCTGTGGAGGTCCTCAGGATGTGTTAGGTTTCGTGTAGAGTGTGTTCTGGATAGGGGTCAAATATAAGTATGAGTGTGTGGGTAAGGAGGAACGGGAAGTGTTAATGAGAAATGTGTGGGAAGGAAGGAGGATTATGGGCTATGTGTGAAAACGTGTGGACCTATTGGTGAGGTGCTGTTAGTTGTGTGTGTGTGAGGGGGAGTGTGGGGTGAGAAGATAATTGATTGGGGCATGTTGTAGAAGGGACTGAATGAGAGAGATACCAATTGGGGAAGTGAGGGCGACAACGTGTAGGAGTTACAGAGAACCCAGCGTGGAGGTATTTACACGCAGTGAAGGGGTTTCAGAGAGCCCAATACTAAGATCCATCACACCACGGTCCCTGTACGCAGGGATATCCCAAAATCCGCAAGACACCATGCATAAAACATCTGGGTAAGTGTTCCCCTCATCTTGTAAGGTGCAACCCAAGGCCTTTTATCCCACCACACTTTAGTCCATCCAAATTGCCCCTGATCGCCGGACACCTTTCCCGTGAATTAAAACATTGCTGGAGTGCCCATGTTCAAAGCCAATATACACTGGCGGTATCTAAGTACGCGGACCTTACTCTGTACTGAAAAGTGCTGGAAGTCCTGGGGTAAGACGTACCTCTGGCATCCACTCAGTACTGTTCCCTCCGCCGTGATGGTCGTAGCCCCCCCCCCCTTCTACCGGTGCGGCTGGCCGCTTTGACCCTGCTCATCACACACAGGCGCGCTCTGTCCTGGTAGGGGGCTGGTCAGGATAGAGGCTCACTCTCCCTGACCAATCCCCTGAGTCAGGGTGGTGTGTCCACTTTCCTGTCTGTCTCTCCTATGACACTCCCCTGTTCCCCCCGTTCCATGAGAAGGTCTCCTACTTGGCCCTGTGTGGATCTAGGGGCGCTGTCGACGTGCCCTGGCCCTCTTGACGGTGATGCCCTATGATCTGATGAACCCAGAGAGGGGAGAGAACACCCCCATGGTTTGAGACTGGGTCCTGCCCTCGTTTGTTTTGGGTTTAATTACCCTTCCACTCCCTTGGGGTTCCCTAAGGATGTCAAACTGTCCCTAGTCTCACTCTTACCAGGGGGGGTCCCCCGCTTCGGAATTGCGGTGGCCCCGGTGTCCCACCCGCTATATAGTGAGGAGTTTGACCAAAAAGGCCGTTTTCCACCTGGGCTTGTTGAGCTTCCTGCTTCATTATTGCGAGTACTTTTTTGTCCTTTCGTGTGTTCGTTGTGTTTGTTTGGTTTTGCATCGACCGAGTTGTGATGGAGTTGGAATGAGTTGACCTTGTTTTGATTGCCTCTTCTGCCTCTTCCCCTTTGTCTGTATGTGCCCTTTGTGTGGAGGTCTTGGGAGAGGAGTCGAGTCTTTTGTCTTTATCCGTATTTTCTTTTGGGATTTAGGTGTATTTCCTTTTAGTACCCCTCCATTTGTAGGCCGGCCTTTGTTAAAGAAGGTTTGGTCCTCTAGAAATTTTTCTCCTTTCCTATCACTACATTTGAAGCGAAACCACTTCAATTTGGGTCCTTATAGCATCCTGATGGTTGTTTGCAAGTCACGGTGTTTCCAAGATGGATACGTATTGGGTATTTAGGGTGTTTTTTTATTAATTTTCCCGTGTCCATCGGTGTAAATCTCTTTCATAGTCTTCATCACAGACCAGTAGCTTGTGCGTGCATTCCATTTAGATGGCCGCTTCCCATTGGTGGTTTAAGTTGGGTCCGATAATTCTGTTTGTGGTAACAGTTGTATTCTTAGTCCCGTAGATGAATTTTTCGCTGATATATCTCTCCAGGTAGTTGCTGTGCCAATGGTACTGCATTTCTTTTGGAGGAGGCGTCTTAAGGTTTTCAAAACCCCCCACTATGTAACTGGCAAGCCAGTGGGGATTTTACTCCTCCTCTCCTGCACGAATGTGTGCGGATTCTAGGTCGGCAAGACTACTAGGCCAATTCTTTAACAAAACCGCCTGGGCGAGCACATTAGTGACATTAAAAACGGCACACTCACGTCACCGATCGCCAACATATAGCCCCTCATCATAATTACAATTACAACCTTGACACAGTTGACCTTCAACAGCTATTGGACCGGATCCACCCTTCACTACGTGGAGGACACCTGGCTAAAAAACTTCTCTCCAAATTAAATGGCGCTGGATATATCGACTAAGGTGCCACCCA
>CM070040.1:58520553-58535363 GCA_036250615.1 Ptychadena robeensis | reverse complement strand
TTTTCTGCAGAGGAGAGCTGTCATCCTGGCTGGACTGATTGGCACATGTGTCAACCAATCAGCAGCAAGGAAGGCCGGCTCTCACCTCTCCTCCACTTCCATGTGGCAAGGCAGGCTGTGACGCGTTGGTAGAGGAGCAGAAGAAAAGCAGGTAATCATATGCTCCCATAAAATCCCACAAACAAACAATACAGGACCTAATTCAACTGTCAGTATACATGGATTATATGATATTCTAAACCCTTTTCAGCTGATGCTGCAACCTTTGTGTGGCTCAATTATGGACTTCTTATTTCACACATAATTACCAATACAGTTTAGCCCAATAACAGTGATTTCAAGTAATGCATGAGGATTAGCTATAAATTGATGCTACTTTCTGGTATGGTATGTGCCCCATACAAGTCATTTAATGTCTGTTATTGTGATGTGATGAGTCCTATACAAAGTGTGACAAAGACACAATACAGGTTGCTGACCATGAATTAAGTAATATATTTTAAACATTTACAAAGTTAAACAACCTTACATACATTTCTGTCAATCAACTTTTCTCTTACCAAAACCATGTATATGAGAGCTTCTCTAATCCTTTCCAATCACTATGTATTCTATCAGGGGAGGGACCCCGTCCTACAGCAGTGATATATACCTTCCATCACTAGGTATTCTATCAGGGAAGACCCACCACTACATAACACTGATATATACCTTCCAACTCACTATGTATTCTATCGGGAGTACCGCCGGCACTACATAGCATGATATATACCTTCCAATCACGTATTTATCTATCAGGAGGACCCGCCACTACATAGGCAGTGATATTACCTTCCAATCACTATGTATTCTGATCAGGTAGGACCCCGGCACTACATCATGATGTATAACCTTCCAATCACTAGGTATTCTATCAGGTAGGACCTACACTACAGAACATGATAGATATACCTTCCAATCACTATGTATTCTATCAGGAGGACCCGATCACCATAGCAGTGATATATATCCTCCATCACTTTGTATTCTATCAGGGAGGTACCGGCACTACATAGCAGTGAATATACCTCCAATCACTATTTATCTATCAGGGAGGACCCGGCACTACATAGCAGTGATATATACCATTCCAATCACTATGTATTCTATCAGGGAACCCGGCACTACTATGCAGTGATATATACCTCCAACATTTGTATTCTATCAGGGAGGACCCGGCACTACATAGCAGTGATATACCTTCAATCACTATATATTCTATCAGGGAGGACCTGGCACTACATACAGTGATATATACCTTCCAATCACTATATATTCTATCAGGGAGGACCTGGCACTACATAGCATTGATATTATACCTTCCAATCACTTTGTATTCTATCAGGGAGGACCCGGCACAACATAGCAGTGATTATACCTTCCAATAACTATTTATTCTATATGGAGGACCCACCTACATAGTATGTGATATATACCTTCCAATCACTATGTATTCATCAGGAGGACCCAGCACTACAAAGTTGTTGGTAGATCAAAAGCAAATTGGATGGGTGTGTGTATGGGGCTGTACCACGTTTCGGTGTTTTGACAGTCCCGTAATGGAAGACGATATTTAGCAAATTTATTCTGTTTTGTTGTTAGTCGACATTCAGAAATAATTCACTAATACATTTCTTGAGCGGATTTTAACCGATTGTTTTCACAGTCTCAAAAATCTGGTTGTTCGCAGAGGGTGTAAAAAAGTGTTCTCGTAACTTAATGCTGTACAGGGTTCCGGTTTTGCCGCATTGTCTTACCTGAGCTCTGTAGTCACTACCACCACCAGAAGTAGTTGTATTGTATTGTTCAGTTGTTCAGGGTTTCTTCCTCTAGTGGACTTGGGGTTTCAGGCCCTCAGGTAGTTCATTTCCAAACTTTTTGTCCATTAGATGTGCCTAGTCCCACTTTGGAGACACTCTGCATCTGTTCGGACTGGCATCAGCACTAGTGTGCCGTCCCCGAATGGGGTTTTTTGTCTGGCTGTTGGGCTTAAGCTGGGAACACAGGTGTAGATATGGGCCAGATCGATGGCCGCATTGAGCGTCGTGTGTCGCTCACAACCATCCCATCATCTGGCCCATATCATGGTGGCAACCCCTTTTTCAGCGAACCATCAATCAACCCCCTCGAAAACAGGGATATCGGACATGACTGTAAACCACGATTAAGCAGTGCTTATTTCCAGCTCCCCGATATCGGGCAGCAGCACGTTATGTCATTGCGCTGCTGCAGGAAACCCTCGAATGGCTCCTATATATCGAGCCATGGTTTCCCTGCTTCACTCCATATTAGTAAATACTTGTCATTCTTCCTCTTAGTAAATGTTGTCACCCCACTCGGATTGCTATTGATTTCTGACTGAGGCTGCGGGCTAGTGGAAACTTGAACAGGCCACTTTGGGCACCCGGCCTGATTTTGGCCATGCCTTATCTAGTTATTATTACTTAGATGTACTGTATCTTCTGTTCTCTAAAGTGCTAGGGTCCATATAGCAGCCCATGTGGAATATGGACACTGTCTATTGACTACCAGAAGAGTCTATTCGTGGGGTCCCTTTTTGTGTCCCAATGTTTCTGCATCTAGTAGAGTTTGGGTATCATGCCCCTGGGAAAACCTCAGGTAGGTTCACAGTTCCACAACTTGTGTCCATTTAGATGTGTATATTTCCACTTTGGAAACAATATGCATACTGTCTGTACAGGATTCTCACTAGTGCCGCTGTCCCAGAAATAGAATTGTGTTTTATATCGGCTCTGGGGCTTACTCTCAAATCATAATACTTCACCCTTTAATTACATTGCAGGCCCGGGCCAACACAGAGGCCAGGCACAGGCTCGAGCCTATGGGCGTGCGGTGAGGTCTGGGTGCTGCGACTGCCGTCTGTCAGCACACTGCATAGGTCACCGTGGAGCGGGTCTCCCCGCCCCCCCAGGGGGTGGGGAGGTGTAGGGGGAGTGCTCTTGTCCTCCGCTCGTCTCTCCCTTCCCACCAGTGAGCCGACGCTGCTTGTTGGGGGCGGTCTTATGGCCGGCTGTGGGGCGGGGCTAGCACCCCACTCAGGGATGGCCCTCCCCACTGATCTCTTCTGTGCCTCTCACCATCCCCGTCTCTCTCTCAACCCCCCCGGGTTGCCCCCCCTCCCCCTCCCGCTCTACAGACATAGAGTTCTGGCTCTATAGATCTAATATATAAATCTTATTACCTCCTCTCTGCCAGTCCCAGCAATGTCTCCTCTACCTTCCCCCACAAATCACCTCAGCAGAGACACTTTCCATGGCTGGGAGGTTCTCATTCATCAATCAGGGTACATGGAGGATGAGGAGGGGGGGGGTTTACCGGGTGTTAATCAGATAATATCTTATTGCCTCTTCTGCGGCCGGTCACAGCGAGTCTCCTCTACACTTCCCCCACAATCACCTCACAGATGACAACTTCCATGTCTGCGGAAGGTTCTCAATTCATCCAGATCACATGGTACCTGGAGTGGGTGGGTGCTAGCACTTGGGCACTCATCCTCTGTGTTGTTTACCATGTCCCCGCCCGTGCTTATCCTTAAAGATATTAGTGGCAATTGCCTGCACTTAGCTAACAACTCTACCATCAAATGGGACACAAAACAACTCGAAATTAAACGGAGCAAGGACAACATAAACTTAATATTGGCACCACAAATCCCAAAATAAAAAAAATCTCAAGTTTCAGATCCACCGCAATAGGGGGTGGCAGGCCCCGGATTTTTTATGGTGCAAAGTAGGGACACCTATCAAGGATTTGGCCTAAAGGAACCTACGGAAACCTCCTATGAAATGGTCTATTTCACTTTAAATTTTATTTGGACTATTTTAACTATTGTATAGAACATTGGTTCTCCTTCAATTTTCTCACCTACGGCCTACTTTGCATGTTAAAAAAAAAAAAATATCCCTGGTCACTGTCTGCCTATCCCGCCACGTCCGACTTGAGTGTGGCTTTGGGGGGGCAACTTGAGATTGTTTTTTGGGGGGGGGGGGGGGGTTGAAGGAACAAACAAATTCCCGTACTATCAGAATCTTATTATCCTATTTCATCTACTTGTGGTTTTATGGATAGATTTAAGTTTAATGTAATATAAATTAAATTGAGGTGCCGCGTTTGTTATGTGAAATTTTCTCCAAGGGGAAATTCTACTAGACTGTTAACTTGGGCTAAGTTCCCTCTTCTCCCACTGGAGCATACCTACTCACTTTTTCTCACAGTCCCTGGATGTCGACAATCTCTTTTCCCTTCTACCACTAGTATGAAACATGCAATTTTCATAAAAGACCCCTCCTGAAAAAAAAATCCATATATGAAGAGCAGTGGAAGATCCTTGACATCCTGGGCTCACAGGAGTTGAGTATACTAACCATTATTTTTAACCAGGAGACAGGCAGCATTTGTTGATGGTTGACTAGGTGATGCTTTTATGTTTTCATGAGCGTATATTATATAGATTTTAGTTGTTTTTACCCATGCAAAACTTTGAATGGTGCATTAGTACTACCTTACAGCTTGGTTTTGAACTTAAAAACAACACATACAGTTACAGTCCCTAATAGTTATTGGTCTAGCAATCATCCCTGGAGAGAAAATCCCCTACTTACTTGTCCCTCTCTTCCTCGCTTCGGTGCCGACATGGCTTTAAAGTGTCCCGTTCCTCCAGCAGTAATTCAAAAACTCGATGGAGGAGTAAGCCTCTTCCCTGTCTTTCTGCTCCACCAATCCTAGATCTGAAATCCGGGCGGATGGCTGCCCCTCCACCTCACTGGATTCAATATCGGACTTGGCCTGTCGTGCACAAAGGGGATTATTGAGCAGACGTCAGAAATGATGTCTTCTTTCTCAATATGCACTTGTGGGGCCGGAGTCGGCCGCAGCCGCATGTCACAGTGGGGCGGGGAGCCACCCACATTTCAACAGATGCCCATTACGTAGTTTTTTTTTGGACCTCTGTGACTCGATGTGCCCCGATTATAGCATATACCGAGGTGGTAGGTTTGCTTTAAGGCAGAAATCCTTTATTCTAAAATCTTTTGGAAGATCTCCATTTGGAAAGTGGTAAGCAGAGGCTATTTCTTTTTTTTTGAATTTACAGTGTTGGAAAAGAGCTCCCATCAAGCACTAACCGAACGTTGACCCTTTAGCAAGAACGAATGTTTCTCACGGGTGGCCCCCTTCCTCGACTTCACCATTAGGTGTAAAATGAAATCGATAAACGAAATGTTAGAATATATTTACAAATTAATCCACATTTTTCTATATTGGGAAAACGGGAAAGTGCAGATGAAATCATCCCAGTAGAACCTCTTGCAATTGTGAGTTATGCAGATGGGATTCAGACTGACCAGATCGTAAAAGGATACAAGTCCATGAGTATTGAATTTACATTTATAAATTGACTTATGAGGTGTGCATGGACGATTTTAAAGTAAATGTTGGTTTTGTCCAAGTAACTACCATTGCACTCTTGGGAAAAATACTTAGTTATAAAATACCTGCCTTGCGGGCATACTTTTGCGCCTCAGCGGGCAAGGTCAATAAAGTACTTCGGTACAATGCTCTTAGCAAGGAGGGCAAATAATAGGCAAAATGATGGCTACATGGGGACGAGGTATAAGACCAGAAACGCACATCAGGAATCGAGCCCTCCTTGAAGTATCTTTTCAGAGACAGGAACTAATGAGCACAGGCTTGAAAAGACGATGTGTTTTTTTCGTTTCCGGCTTACAATGCTGAATATCATACGACTAGAAGACTGCTTCTGGTTGCCCTACATGGTCAGGACTATCCCACACCGCAAGCAGCTTTACCGAACGACTCAGCCTTATGCGCTCGATCAAGGCGTTCTTTTTGCATTTGTGGGAGTTTGCGCCCAGCATGATTTGTATTTGGTCCAAGATTGTGCCACGCCTTAAGTGGCGTCCGGCTATCGAGCTGGCTCGCATGAACAAGAGCAGGATTAAGGTGAATCAGTCGGTTGAATCGTTCATGTGCAGGACAGGGGGGGTTTGCGACCCGGCATAAGCTGTTGGAATTGCCCGAGGGGTTTTTCAGGTCAGACGGGGGTGCACCTCTCGGATTTGGGGTCAGATGTGTTCAATTCAGGGCTTAGTGAGACGTTAGAGGCGGCCCTGCTGCTTTGGTGGGGGAGGTCCCGGAGTTGAGGGGCAACGTCCTGGCCCTGTGGTGGAAGCTCGACAGTGCTGGTTTGAGAAAGCAGAGCCTTTAGGGGCGCTGGGTGACGTGTCAGTACAGTAAGGGCAGTCACAAAGTGTTGATGGGGGCGTGTTTGCCCCGGTTCATCTTGATTCGCAAACAAGGTACCCATGGAGCTGGTACTTAAGGGCTGGTGGCAGGTACGGTCTTTTTTGGAAACAAGATAATATTTGACGGTACTGTTAGTTATAATGTTTACAGGCTGTGGCCATTTTGTTATCGCACTTTCTTTATATAAACAAGTTTCCAAAGATTTATGACTCTGTCGTTATTTAATAAGTTAAGTGGTTAGAGTTACGGCTCACGAGTCCTGGGGTCCTTACTTATTTGATATGATTTGTGACTTTTGTGACGTGGAAGGTTTAGTGCCTAAAAAGCCTATTGAATATATATTGGCAGTGGGGTAGTCTCTACCTATAGGCAAAATGGTTTGCTTTTGATTTAACAAAAAGAGTGTGGCACATGTAACAATTAGACTAATTGGTGGCAACTGCATCAGTGATTATTTGATATATTTTTTAAGGTTTTCACAATTGTGTATGTTTTTATCAGATTTTGGCTTAGGAAGCTAGGAATACTGGCATTAGCTCCTATTGAACCTTACAGTATCTGTGTGTTACTCATAATCTGATATACCAGTGTGTAGGTGGACAGATGATCTAAGCAAAGCTATACATGTGGGAGTTAGTTCCAGCTGAATGAAGAGGTAAAAAAAAAAAATAATAATTGCTGAAGACTAAAATCTGTTCATTTAAGCCCATCTTCCATGAAATCATGTCTCAGCTTGAGTTTGCTAGTTGGCCGGGGCTTGTATTGTATACATTATTGCCTGAAATGTACAATAATCCAATGATTTTAGTAAATTGAGGAGAAATCATTAGTTTAATATGAAATAACAATTTATATACAGTTTACAGTATATTACATTGGATAATATATTTACAAGTAACACTTGCTTGTCCACTTTCATCATTACTTTCAGTATGTGCAATCATTGGAAGCAACCTAACAAGCTTTGTAACACAACACTTTGTCAGTGTGGTCTCTGTCAACCCAATTGGACAATTTTGTGTCTGAACATGTCTTCATGGGTAAAGCCTGCCATAGAGTTTAAGTTTTTCCCTTGATATACTGGCAAATCGAAGTCATCACGCACATCCAGTCGTGCCAGGAATCGCCACGCACCCTTTGTGTGCCAGCATTTACTTTGGATGGAGACGCTGGTCCCCATTCAAGGTAATGAAATTGTTCTAAAATTCATGGACATGTCCCTAAATTCTTAGATCGATTTCGCTGCTGATTTAAGTATAGTGTTGAGCTCGAATATTTGAATTGCAAATATATTAGGCGAATATCAGCTATTTGAAAATTCACAAATTTCGCGGATATGATGGCGGATATTCGCAATTTCGAATATTTGCGATATTCTGCATTGGGATGCTTATGCCCATGGATTGTGATTCCCAAAATAAATAGCACATGTGACCATTCATTTTGAAGGTAATTGCGATGTGATTGTAGTTGCAAATGTGTGTTTAAGGAAGGTATGTTGAGGATATCTAAAAAGTTCATAGTATATTCAATGAACTTAATCACTTTAAAATTCACATTAATAGAATAAATGGGGGTAGATAGGACTAAATGATATTTTAATTATCCTGTTGTCCACAGCTGAGTTTTAAAGCACATTGGGAAATGATGTTCAAAAAATTCACATATTCACATCTTTAACGGGCCTGTTCACATTTAAATACATGTCAGTGGGTATAAGTGTACACCAGGCCTCGAGGTTATTTAGGGTTAGTTTCCCACAAGTGCCATGTGGTACCGCTAATGAAAGATGTTTAGTACAGCACCATGTAGAAATGAAGCAATCTGAATGGCATTCTAATGTACTTTACTGATTAATGTGCATTGGCATGGTGGCTCAGTGCCTAGTACAAGCAAGCAAAGCCATGGAGTGCAAGGGTCCTTGGTTTGGATTTTGGACGGGGTGCTGTTTGCAAGGAGTTTGTATGTTTTCCTTTTCTGTATGTGTACTGGCATGTTATTCCCTGTGCCACTATGTAAATTGGAATTGTGGAATGGGGGGGGGGGCACTCCTGTCCCAGGCCCTATGGGCAGCCTCAATGCTGAGCCTTTGAGCCTGTCAGGACGTGGCTTTGAATGAACACCCCCTAACAACCCCCCAGTTGAAGAGAAAGGAAAGAGGGAGCCAAGTCAGAGTACCTTTCCCAGCAGGAATTTGGGGGTGAGGGGTGGGACTTTCCTTCTAGACCCCCCACAACCCCCCTCCTGCTGGGAAAGGCATTCTGACTTGTGTAATCTTACCTCCTTCTTTCCTTTCCCTTCAAACGTGGGGGGGGGGGGGATTCTTAGGGGGTTGTGTTCCTACTAAAGGTCCCCACACACGTGTCGAGTGGGGACCGACAGGCCAGCTCAGATGAGCACTGGAGTGCAGCGTGATGATATCATCACGCTGCTCTCCAGGGCTGACAATATCGGCCGTCACCCTTTGTGTGCCGGCCATTAGATTCAATGAAGATGCCGGTCTTCATTGAAACTAACGGCATCAGCCAGAGATTCTCGGATATGTCCATTCTCTGGCCGGCCGAGCATGTGGGAACCCCCCGATCACCGGCCGATGGGCGTGCGTGCTCGCGCATGCCCATTGGTCGGCAGCAAAATCAGCCGCCGCTCGGTGCGTGTATGGCAGCCTTAAGAAGTATTTTCTGGTGGGCCGTAAAAAAAATTCTAGTATAGGGCCCCGAGATTTCTGATGGCAGCCCTGGAAACAACTGTAATGTCCTGTGAAGATGTGCAGAGAAGGTGTGGTGCATACTATTTTTTGGTGTGGTGGATATTATGTTTTTACATTTAGTAGCCCATCCAGACCACCCCCCAAAAAATCTTGTTGTGTTAGCTTTGTAAATTTTACAAAAATAATGATGTCAAAAATAATGAAATCATGAGAAAAGGGGAAGATTGCTATTTTCATTGTAATCCATTCTCTTCCAGGCCATGACCTGACCTTTCCTCCAGCCCAGCATCCATTCTGACCCTACCTTCGGCATCAAATTTTCTCTAAAAGTCCACTTCATATCTCTTTTATCTGTTTCACAGATAGTTGACCTACATCTTCAATACAGAAATAAGTAGTATGGTTAAATAAAGCACAAAATGTATGAATAATTTAACAAAACCCTGCACATTAACAGCTTTTACAGTGAGTTTGTTTAATCGCATTAAAAGACAGCAGGGGCGATTTATCAAATAAAATAATGCTGTATAAATGTGCATAAAATTTATACAATCACTAAATGATGAAAAAAAACTGATTTAACTGACAGTAATCTGTGCAAGACTCATTTCCCAGGGTTCCTATGTGGATATTCAGTATTAATTTGCAGCACCTCCCACACCACTCACTGCTGAATTGTAAGAAACGATCTAAGCACTCTGATGAGTACTGAAAACAGTTCTCCTTCTCTGCAGCGGGATTTAAAGGCATCAGGTGAAACTCTGACTTTTCAAATCTCTCCATTAGTGATTGCAATAATGCCTCTTATCAAAATCACTTTACGCAAAGAGTACTTTTAAGAGGAAAAAAAAGACTTTGATGATGGAAAAGAATATGCCTGAAAATTTTCCATTACTCAACCAGACTTTGTCATCTGTCGCCAACAGTAGATCCTGGAACGACAGCGCGGTTTTCTACCGAGAAGAGGGTGTCGATTCGTCCCCCGGTTTGGAAGTCTTGGCGACTATTTCTATTACATATGCTCTTATCATTTCAGTCGGTCTCCTAGGGAACATGATACTTATTAAAGTGTTTTTCAAGATTAAGTCGATGCAAACGGTTCCCAATATTTTCATCACCAGCCTGGCTTTTGGAGATTTGCTTCTTCTACTGACATGTGTTCCAGTGGACGCCTCTAGGTATATGGTGGACTCGTGGCTCTTTGGAAGGGTTGGCTGCAAGGTGATCTCTTTCATACAGCTCACGTCTGTCGGTGTGTCTGTCTTTACTCTGACTGTCCTGAGTGCCGACAGGTAGGACATTCTTTATGGCTTTTACGTCTCATTGGCTTACAGAACTGAGGATGGAAGTTGTGTTGAATTTGATTATTTTTTTTGTCAAACAGGGGTTGCTTTATTGAAACATTGTAACATAAGTACACAGAATAGCAATACAGAATAAAAGTAATATATCATACATAAGTTGAATATGATCATTAAATACATTTTATACATTTACTGGTCGCCAACTTTCGACTAGTTTATTTGTGAGTTATTTGCGAAGCCCTTGTGCATGGTATCATCACAAAAATTTCTGGAGATGTGCAATAGAGAAGGGTTTTGGGAACATTATAAAGTATTACTCTAACAAATTTTTGCATAAATTAAGTTCAAATTTAAGTAAAAAAATGCAACATGAATTTGAACTTACATTTTGTTGATAATACAATGTCCAGGGGCTTTTCAATCACAAAGTCATCTATCTGAAATGTAAAAATTCTACCATCTTTATCCATTACTTACACACTGCTCAAATAAAGGAATTTCTGAATTGAATAAACGTACACCCTTAAATAACTCATTTCACTATTCTAGAACCATCCATGTGCAAGTGTATGAATACAGGCTTGATCTGCCAGCAATCCAACAGATTAAAAGCTACCCTGAAACCCCGAAATCAGGACACTGTGCAAAGACAGAAATGTCCAAAGCAATCAAAAGCTGCTTTATCGCCAGTTGATGAAGTTAATGAAGTTCACTGGTTGATCTAAAACTTTGAATGTTTAATATTAAATGTTACACATAGTCAAATATGGACATAAAAAAAAACAGCATCTAGGCTTAGAGCTACAATAAATGCTCTTTGCCACTTCTATTTGCTTTCCTTCTAAAGCCCCCCATACATACACTTTACAATCTTACCATACAATTTCTGTGCAATTAACCTTGGCTCTACCAAAACCATGTAATATGAGGACCTTTCTGAACCTTCCAATCACTATGTATTCTATCAGAAAGGCCACTATACTACAAAGTTGGTAGATCTAATGGAAATTGTATGGAAAGATCTAAAGGTGTATGGCCAGCTAAAGGGGTTAAAATGCATAAAGATAAAACTGCTTACTTTCCACCTCTGATTATTTAGCAATGGAAGATATATTTAAGTATAGTGTATTTCTGTACAAAACCATGGTCTTTCCTGGCATGTAATTGGCATTCACCACATAGATACACATGGATATGTTTTTTTTTTGTTAAATACTCATCATTAGATTCTCTACTGATATACGATTATCTACCGGTATTTGATGATGAAGAAAACCTAATTGCTAAGCAAAAAATTTATTCCGAAAGCTAAAGAACAATCCCCATAGATACCCTAGTGTGTGTATGTGTTCATTGCACAGCAAGGTTAACATTTATATTAATGCTTAATGATAGTAATTGTAGAGACGGAATAATTGAACTAATTAGATACTTTTATATTAAAAGTAGTACAGTTTTACTTAATCCATACATTGTTTCAATAAAACACAGCGGAATGTGTACATTTACTAAATTACTTAAAACACTGAATATGGGAAGATGGAAATGATATGTATGTCACTTTGAGGATGGCTTTAACTTCTTATTTTTTGGATGAACATATTAGATAAATGCTTGTCATCTGAAATGCCCCAAAATATTGATCTGCTTTCTTGGTCACTTACATGTATTAAAAAGTTCAATAATGAATGTGAAATATTTGTTTGGTTGTAATGTCAACCATTGTATCAATGCAGCACATTATCACTACATATATAGATATAGAGCACTATAGCAACAACAGTAGTAGTCAACAATAGAAGCTGTTTTTCCAAATATTGCAAAACATTTAACATGCTTTATCTTTAAAAAAGTAAAAAGTAAAAATATATTTTATATATATATATATATATATATATATATATATATATATATATATATATATATATATATATAGATATAGATATTGTCTTGCCTTTCAGAAATAAGAGGTGCCTTATATATTAGGCCATTGAATAGATTGGTGATTTTTTTGTTAGTGTCTTTGTATGACAGATGTAATTGCTGTTGTAGAAAAGTACTGAGCTGATGCCATTAGCCTTCATCTCAATTGTAATTGTTGTTTCTATTTGCATAGATATCGAGCTATAGTGAAGCCTTTGGAGCTGCAAACATCTGATGCGGTATTGAAGACGTGCGGTAAAGCTGCTTGCGTCTGGATAGTTTCCATGTTACTGGCGACTCCAGAAGCAGTCTTCTCAGATCTGTATGAATTCAGCAGTCCGGACAAAAACACGTCTTTTCAAGCCTGTGCTCCTTATCCTGTCTCTGAAAAGATACTTCAAGAGGCTCATTCCCTGATGTGCTTTCTGGTCTTTTACATCGTACCATTGGCCATCATTTCTGCCTATTATTTCCTCATTGCTAAGACACTGTACAGAAGTACATTTAACATGCCAGCTGAGGAGCAAAGTCATGCCCGCAAGCAGGTATGTACAAAGTATTTTCCAAAGAGTGCAAGGTATACTGGAAAAACACACATTTACTTTAAATAGTCCATGCACAACTAATAAGTCAATTTCTAAATTGCTAAATCAATTACTAAAATGGAATGTATCCTTTTACGATCTGGTCAGTCTGAATCCCATCTGCTAACATACAATGCAAGAGCTTCTACTTGGGAGATTTCATCTGCACTTTCCCCTGTTTCCCATATAGAAAATGTGGATAATGTAAATATAATTCTAACATTTCTTTTTATAGATTCATTTTACACCTAATGGTGAATCGAGGAAGGGGGCCACACTGTGTAGAAACATTCGTTCTTGCTAAAGGTCAACTTTAGGTTCGTGGCTTGATGGGAGCTCTTTTCCAACACTTTTAATTCAATAAAAAGAAATAGCCCTCTGCTTACCACTTTCCAAAATGGAGATCTCCCAACAAGATTTTAGAATAAAGGATTTCTGAATTAAAGCAAACCTACCACCTCGGTATCTGCTATAATCGGGCACATCGGGCACAGAGGTCCAAAAAAAAAAATACTTACCTGTGCAATCTGTTGAAATGTGGTGGCTCCCCGCCCCACCTGTGACATGCGGCTGCGGCCGACTCCGGCCACAAGTGCATATTGAGAAAGAAGACATCATTTCTGACGTCTGCCTCCAATAATCCCCTTTGTGCACGACAGCCAGTCAGATATGAATCCAGTGATGCTGGAGGGGCAGCCATCACCGGATTCAGATCTGGATTGGTGGAGAGAGCAAGACAGGAAGAGGCTTACTCCTCCATCTTACATGCTGGAGGACGGGACACTTTAAGCATGTCGGCACCGAAGCGAGGAAGAAGGGACAGTAAGTATGGGATTTTTCTCTCCAGGGATTGGTTTGCCTAGACCAATAACCTATGTAGGTAAGTAAATGTATTTGTTGTTTTTAAGTTCAAACCCGCTTAAGGTATTTACTAATGCACCATTCAAGTTTTGCATGGGTAAAAAAAACCTAAAATATTATATAATATAAGCTCATGAAAACATAAAAGCATCACCTAGTCAACCATCAACAAATGCTGCCTGTTCTCCTGGTTAAATAATGTGTACGTATACTCAACTCCTGTGAGCCCAGGATGTCAAGGATCTTCCCACTGCTCTTCATATATGGATTTTTTTTTCAAGGAGGGGTATTTTATGAAATTGCAATGTTTCACTACTAGTGGTAGAAAGGAAAAAGAGGACTTGTCGCATCAATGGACTGGACTAAAAAGTGTGTAGGATATGCTCCAGTGGGAGAAGAGGGAACTTAGCCCAAAGATTAACAGTCCTAGTAGATATTCCCCTTGGAGAAAATTTAACATAACAAAAGCGGAACCTCAATTTCATTTATATTACATTAAACTAAATCTATCCAATAAAACACAATTAGATATACATAGTATAATAAAGATTCTGAGGTACTGTAATTTGTTTTGTATCCTTCAACCCCCCCCCCCCCCCCCCCCCCCCAAAAAAAAATCTCAAGTTGCCAAAGCACACTCAAGTAGAGGGTAGCCAGACCCCAGGGATTTTTAAGATGCAAAAGTAGATACCGTAGGCTGAAGAAATTGCAGGTAGAACAATGTTTATCACAATAGTTTAAAATAGTCCAAATAAATTTAAAAGTGAAATAGACCATTTCCATAGGAGTGTTTCCGGTAAGGTTCCTTTAGGCCAAATCCTTAGATAGGTGTCCCTACTTTTGCACCCTAAAAATCCCTGGGGCCTGGCCACCCCCTACTTGAGTGTGCTTCTGAAACTTGAGATTTTTTTTATTTTGGGATGTGGTGCCAATCATATAAGTTTATGTGTGTCCTTGATAAGTTTACTTTAGAATTGTTTTGTGTCCCATTTCGAATTGTAGAGTTTTTAGATAAGTCAGGCAATTGCCACTAATATCTTTAAGGATAAGCCAGGGCCGGGACAAGGTCCACCAACAACAGAGGCTGAGCTGCCCAAGTGCGCC
>CM070040.1:58462680-58520528 GCA_036250615.1 Ptychadena robeensis | reverse complement strand
GCCCCCCCCCAAAACTCCTCATGTACCATGATCCTGGTGATGAGAACCTTCCCAGACATGGAAGTGTCATCTGTGAGGTGATTGTGGGGAAGTGTAGAGAGACATCGCTGGGACCGGCAGCAGAAGAGGCAATAAGATATTATCATATCAACACACCCGGTAACCCCCCCCCTCCTCATCCTCCATGTACCATGATCTGGATGATGAGAACCTTCCCAGCATGAAAGTGTCATCTGTGAGGTGATTGTGGGGGAAGTGGAGAGGACATTGCTGGGACTGGCAGCAGGGAAGAGGTAAAAGATATTATATATAGATATATAGAGCCAGACTTCCTGTCTGTCCCGAGCGGCGGGGGGAGGGGGCGGGGGAGAGAGCACGGGATGGTGAGCCCGCCCATACAGACTCAGGAGGCCATCCCTGAGGGGTGGCCCCCGCCCCAAAGCCGGCCAAGCCCCCGCCCCCCCACAGCAAGCGTCGATCGCTCAACGGTGGGAGAGCGAGGCCAGCACAGAGCCCCCCCTACCCTCCCCCCCCACCCCCCCCCTGGGGGGGCGAGACCGCTCCACCGAGTGACATGCACCGGACAGGCGTCAGTAGCAGCGCCCAGACACCTGCACTCGCTCCGCCCCTCCGCCCTGTTGGCCCGGCCCCTGCTGTTCACAGCGGTGAAGTCTCTCTTGATATGGAGTAAGCCCCCAGAGCCCAATATAAACACAACCCATCTCATTCTGGGACACCCACCCACCACTAGTGCATCCCCAATCCCTGCAACCGACAGATGCATATTGTCTTCCAAAGTGGAACTCCCACCTACAATCCTCCAATGGACAAAAGTGTGGAACTGAACCTACCTGAGGTTTTCCAGGGGCATGTTACCCCAAACCTTACTAGAGCAGAAACATGGGACACCAAACGGACCCCACGAATAGATCTTCTGGTAAAGGGTTTTCAAATGACAAGTGTCCATATCCAACATGTTGCTGCATATGGCATAGCACTTAGAGAACAGAAGATACAGTACATCTAATAACTAATAAAACTAGATAAGGCATGTCCAAAACAGGCCCGGCAGTGCCAAATGTGCTGGCCCGTTCAAGTTTCAACTTAGCCCGCAGCCTCAGTCGACATAAATAGGCATACGCTTGGGGTGACAACATCTTACTAACTAGAGGAAGAAGGACAAGTATTACTAATAGGAGAGTTAAGCAGGGAACACATGCTCGATATAGGAGACATTCGAGGGTTTCCGCAGCAGCGCAAGGACATAATCGTGATGCAGCCCGAATCGGAGGACGTGGAAATACAGCATGCTTCAATGTGGTTTACAGTCATGTCCAGACCCCCCCCGATCCTGTTTTTCGACGGTGTTGTTTCGGTGCAAAAACAGGGTTGGCACACAATGATTCGGGCGATAGATGGGTGTGAGCGCCACACGAAGCTCAATGCGGCCATCGATCGGCCATATCTAACACCTGTGTTCCCAGCTTAAGCCCACAGCCAGACAAAACCCAATTCGGACGGGCAACACTAGGCTGAATGCCAGTCCAGACAGAATGCAGAGTGTATCCAAAGTGGGAAGACTAGGCACATCTAAATGGACAAAAAAAGTTGCGAAATGTTTGAAGCTACCCTGAGGGGCCTGAAACCCCAAGTCTCACTAGAGGCAGATGAAGAAACCACCCTGCAACACAATACAATACAAACTACCTTCTGGTGGTTATGTGACTACAGAGCTCAAGGGTAAGAACAATGCGGCGCAAACAAGGGAACCCTGTACTCAGCCTACAGTAAAGAGACACTTTTTACCCCCGCGAACACAGAGTTTTGTGAACGTGAAAACAATCGTAAAATCCAGCTCAAAGAAAAGTATTAGTGACTTTATTCGGAAATGTCGACTCACCCAAACAGCTAATAATTTGCTGAAATATCGTTTCCATTACCGGGACTTAAAAACACCGAACGTGTTAAGCCCCATACACCTTCACTCCATACAATTCTGCTTTTGATTACCAAACAACTTTGTAGTGCTGCGGTCCTCCCTTGATAGAAATAACATAGTGATTGGAAGGTATATATCAACTACTATGTAGTGCTGGGTCCTCCCTGATTAGATACATAGTTATTGGAAGGTTTAAATCACTCTATGTAGTGCCGGGTCCTCCCTGATAGAATACAAAGTGATTGGAAGGTATATATCAATGTATGTAGTGCCAGGTCCTCCCTGAAGAAATATTATAGTGATTGAAGAGGTAATATCACCTATGTAGTGCCA
The DNA here is from genome assembly GCA_036250615.1 of Ptychadena robeensis. NCBI lineage: Eukaryota > Metazoa > Chordata > Amphibia > Anura > Ptychadenidae > Ptychadena > Ptychadena robeensis. The sequence goes on along the minus strand of CM070040.1, from coordinate 58,518,256 downwards.
GGGTCCCTCCCTGAGAGAATTTATAGTGATTGGAAGGTATATATACTGCTAGGTAGTGCCTGGGTCCTCCTGATAGAATACAAAGTGATTGGAAGGTATATTCACTGCTATGTTAGTGACGGGTCCTCCCTGATAGCATACATAGTGATGGAAGGTAATAATCATGCTATGTGTGCGGGTCTCCCACTATAGAATGAAATAGTGATTGGGTAAGGGTATTATCATGCTATGTAGTGCCCGGTCCTCCCTGATAGAATACCAAAGTGATTGGAAGGTATATATCACTGCTATGTAGTTCCGGGGTCCTCCCTATATGAATTACATAGTTGATTGGAAGGTATAATCAATGATATGTAGTGTCAGCGTCCTCCCGCCTGGAGATACATAGTTGATTGGAAGGTGATTATATCACTGCTATGTAGTGCCGGTCCTCCCGGGTTAGAAGACAGCGGTGATTGGAAGGTCTATATCATGATATGTAGTGCCGGGTCTCCCTGTAGAATAAGTAGTGATTGGAAGGTTATATATGAAATGTATGTAGTGCCGGAACCTCCTGATAGAATACATAGTGATGGACGGTATTAGCACTTGCTATGTAGTGGGGTCTTCCCTGATTAGAATCTACAAGTGATATTGGAAGGTATATATCAATGCTATGTGTGCCGGGGGTCCGGGTCCCGCCTGATAGGGAAGACATAGTGATTGGAAGGATTAGAAAAGCTCCTCATTACATGTTTGGTTTTGAAGAAAGGTGATTGTACAGAAATGGTATGGTAGGTTGTTACTTTTGTAAATAGTTTTACAAAGTATTTTACTTAATTCATTGGTCCGCACCGTATTGTGTCTTATGTCACATTGTATAGGACCTCATACCATCACATAACAGATATCATAAAATGACTTGTATCGGGGCACATACCATACCAGTAAGTAGCATCCAATTTTATAGCATAATCATCATTGCCATTACTTGAAATCACTGGTATTGGGCTAAAAACTGTATATGGTAATATGTGTGAAATAAAGAAGTCCGAATTTGACCAAACACAAGGTGCAGCATCAGTGCCACCGGGTTTAGCAATCATATCTCATGTTATGGGGACAGTTGAATTAGGTCCTGTATTTGTTTGTGGGATTTTATGGCAGCATATTTATTTACCTGTTCTTCTTTGCTCTACTACCAGAGTACAGCTTGCCCTTGCAACAGGAAGTGGAGGAAGAGGTGAGAGCGGCCGTTCCTGCCTGCATGATTGGTTGACACATGTGCCATCAGTCCAGCCAGAGGCTGACACTTCCTCTGCAGAAAAGAACGTCCGCGCGCAAGAAGCGCATAGCGCAATTACGGGGCAGAGGCAGAGCAGAGGGGATGCTTGTCTTTACATGATGATGCACTGTCATGGCATTTAAGGCACGAGCGGAGCGCAAGCGCGGAAGCGGCTGCTGACGTGACCCATGGGCCGCTCATGGGCGCTGCCGGGGGGTTAAACTTGTCCTAGTTTAACCCCCTGAGCAGCGGCCCCAGACGAGCAGCGCCCAGAGGCAAGAGCCCTGGGATTAAGCACCTAATAGGTTCAGGGTCTGATACAGTGGAATATGGAAAAAAAACTCAGTATGCATAATCCTGTACCTTGGATGGAAAATCAAATTAATAATTGGGGTTTGGGTAACCCCATATGTATCTCATTATGGAAATTACTGCAGTGACATATGTTCAAGCCGATTCAGCATGATTGTAAAATGTGCCACCAGAATATTGAATTATTTTAGTTAAACATCATACTAGGGTGACTGGAAATGCCCAAATCCTGAGCACAGCAAGTGACATTTGAACTCACTTGAACTGGTAATCATCCCACAGCCCAGTTTTTGTAGTTATAGAACAAAAATGAAAACACCATCAGAAAAAACACTACGGTTTAATTCAATGCAGACATACCACCTCTGATTTTGACTTCCATTAATAGCGGCCGCGGTGGCCCCCAGGGAACATGGGACATTAGAATCAATTGATGTATCTGAATCGAGTGAACATGGAGGGGGGTGGAGCAATTGGTGATTATAAGCGAGAAGGGGATCTTGAGCCTAAAGGAATAGACTGGCAGGCATGCAGGCATAGTGGCGCAGAGCAGCAGCCCAGGACAGAGAAGATAATTTATTATTGTTTGTAGGGTGCTTGTCCGCCACAAAGAACTGATATAGGTAAAGTAATGTTTATTTTGGTTTTTTTTTTTAATACATAATGAGAAGGATAAGGGGAATGGTAGGATGGGAACAGATCAACATTAATGTAAAGGTGTCCATTGCTACTAAATACGTGCTGAGGTTGCGTTCGACGAAGCAGGGTTAACGCAAAACCTGTGTTTGCCTTTTCACTTAAGTGTTGTGTTATGTCAGTCAATGCAATTATCGCAATCTGTAAATGTAAACGCACTTGCTGCAACAATGCATTTTTATGCCATAGCTCAAGCGTTCCTCACCAGTAGTAGCTGCATGAATAATTGCAGGGTTTATTTACCTATTTATGTGGTCAGTATATAATGCACTGGGGGGCGAGTGTTAGTGTGAAAGGACCTGAGGTTGTTTCCACGTATGCGGCCACCCACCCGCTTGCCCAAGGGAGACAAATATAACTGCCGCCCATGGTTCTTCAATGGACTAGTTCCTGCCCGCGATCGGGGGTGGCCGGTGGGTGGAGCGGCCGAGGTGCAGTCCCCGACCTAAAAAACTTGGCTCACCACGTTTTTTACAAATGGGCCGCCACCTCCGAACATTCCGCCCACCCCGACCCATGACGCGCCATAGGGGTGAATGGCCGCAGTTGAAACAGCATGAGATCGGTTCTTTAACAGTGGCCATTCAATCTGCCGCCAGGCACCGCATAAGTGAGAAACAAGCCTAACAATCATGCTTTTGGGCTTTAGTTTGTAGTAAAATATCTCTTTCACATGAACCAGAAAATAACGGATACTGCAGTACCACACACCCATGTTCAAAAAAATCGATTGATGAAGCTCGCCAGCAATACTTTTTTTTAATGTTTTTTGGGTAGTATCGTTGTCGACATGGGTTAGCTAGCCTTCAATGTATGCGGTGACCCTATAGCGATCTAACTAGGCAAGCTTGGCAACACCGGTTTGAATTTTAGCAAGATCTTCGATCTTTTCATAAAAACACCAATCGTTATCGAATCCACAATGTAGCTACCACATGGGAAGGTCGATGTAATGCGATAACATCAATGATTTCGGTTCAATCAAAAAAACAGGGAAAAGAATCATATATAAAGGTGTTCATTTAATTTACACATTCCGACCCCAGACCAACACCAAAATGGTATGACTTGTCGATCTTTGTACAATCTAACAGAAAATTTTCCCACATGTTCAGAGACCTTTTCGATCCACTGTTTTGATAATTACCGAACCATTTTCGTCGATAAAAACCATCTGTACAGTTATGGATTTACCGGATTATCAGCATAATAAGACGACTTGTTTTTACCCAGTAGTATTATACGCCTGGAGCAGGAAAAGACGGGTTTAAGAGTCAATCTATGTAAAATTAGATTGTTAAAGTGTCCAAAAAGTGTCGGCCTAGCTGTAGGGAACCAGTCAATTGGATGAAAGACGAACTAACTTATCTATGCCTTTGACTATTGCTACAGAGGTCAACATTTCAATACTAAAAAATCTCTGAGGATGATGGGTTAGATTGTAATAGTGCTCACAAATGGTATTAGAGTAGAAGTGTTAATGCGAGCTTTAAATGGTCACTTGTATCATGCTCACATAGCAACGGGCCGCCCACATCTGGTCTGACCGCAGCGAAAGCAGAGAAGGAGGCCACAGGACAAAAGCAACACTCTTGCACCCCCACCAAACTAACCCGCAAACCCCTACCGTCTTGATCTGTTTTGGAATGGTAAAATACAATATGCAAGACATTCCCCACCAAAGTCACATGTTCCCAAAGCAACCCGCCGGCCCTCTGACGCCCCGGACTTACCAACTCCCCAATGCGGAAGGCTCCGAAAAAAGCCAATGAAAAGGCCAACCCGAACAGCAGGACCTCAAAGCGATCCAAACAAACCGCCTCCAACACCCCAAAGAGCGCCTGCATCACAGAGAACGTCACCGGCCGCCGGGAGTCCTTTGAAACCTTACCCCTGCGATACCCCTTCAGCACCTGACGAAGTAGGAAATCCTTGGTGAGGTCGGCCCATCCCCGCAGTTTAAACAGGTAAGCCAGGGCGGCCATCGCCCGGCCCACCCCGGCACAGTAAACCCCTCCATCCAGCAACTGGCAAGTGAAAAGGAACAAGAGATCCCGTCGTTCCTCGTCCGAACCCGGGACCCCGACCTCCGCCCGGAACCACCGGAACCACCTGACCCACGTCGCGCTATACGAACGCCAGGTGGACGGGGCTAGAGCCCCCTTCAGCCATCCGAGCAACCGATCAGCCGAAGGTCCCACAAATGTGGTGGCACGGACACTGGCTCGAGAGCCGCCCCCCCCGGCGCCAAAATCCGGAACCTGTCCTCCTGAAAACGGGAAAGCGCGTCAGCAATATCGTTCAGTACTCCAGGCACGTGAACTGCCCGAAACTTGATATTCCCCCGTAAACAAGCCAGCACAAATTTACGAACCAGATTCACCACAGGAAAGGAGGTGGCCGACAGCGTGTTAATCGCGGGCACGACCGCCGCGTTGTCGCAATGGAACTGCACGGATCGGTTAGCCAACACCACCGGGAAGAATTCCAAGAACGCCAAGTTCCTGGTGAGACCCACCCTCCGCCAAGCCGAGGGCCATTTTCCCTGCAACCAAGCGCCCTGGAAATACGCCCCAAAATCGACCAATCCTGAGGCATCCGTGATGAGCTGCAGCTCATCATTGGGCACCGGCCCCGAGAGCCAGAGAGACTTCCCATTGAAACGCGAGAGAAAACTCTGCCAAACTTCCAAATCCTGTTTCACCAGTGCGGTAACCCGCAAAAAGTGATGGGGACGCAGAACCCCTCGCGTCATAAATGCCAGGCGCCTGCAAAATATCCGCCCCATGGGAAGGATACGGCAGGCAAAGTTAAGTTTCCCCAACAAGGATTGAGCTTCCCGCAGCGTGACGTTCTCCCTGCCCAAAAAAGACAACAAGAGCTGCCGCAAATCCAGGAGCTTGTCCTGAGGCAAGCGACACTCCATGGCCACCGTATCAATCTCAATTCCCAAAAACTTCAGGCACTCCGTCTTGTCCGGAGCCAACGGTACCCCAAACTCGCCAAAAATGCGGGTATCCGCCTGCAACAAGGCCATGCAGTCCCCCGAATCCGCCGAACCCACACATAAAAAATCGTCCAGGTAGTGCACGAGAGATTGGAGCCCCGTGTCCCGCCGGACCACCCATTCCAAGAAGGAGCTGAAGCGCTCGAAGAGAGCGCAGGAAATCGAGCACCCCATAGGGAGGCACCGGTCGACAAACCAGTGCCCCTGGAACTGACAGCCCAACAGAAACTGACTGTGCGGATGCACCGGCAGCAAGCGAAAGGCCGACTCCACATCGACCTTCGCCAACCAGGCCCCCCGGCCACAGTCCCGCACCACCGACACTGCGGAATCAAACGATGTGCACGACACGAACACAAGATCCAAGTCGATCCCATCATTAACCGAAGTCCCCTTCGGAAACGAGAGGTGATGAATCAACCGGAATTTTCCCGCCTCCCTCTTGGGCACCAGACCCAACGGAGAGACCACCAAGTCGGCATGCGGGGCCCCCCCAAAGGGGCCCCCCATCCTCCCCAGGTCCACCTCCTTGAGCAGCTTGTCCCAAACCAGATGGGGCCGTTCCCTAGCAGATATCAAATTAGAACACGAGCGCGCCCCCTCGCTAGACTGGCGTGCGGTTCTGGGCATTCATTATTTACACAAATAATATACATATAATACCAATAAAATTCTAGTGACAATATAAAATGAAAGACATAACCATATGTTATGTCCACTGGTAGGTCAAGAAAGACATTTAGCCCTTTGGACACATTCCATTCCAATATATCCCAGTCCAGGCAACTATCTATAACAAATGTATAGTATGTGTTTTGACCAAATCCATCTTAATTAAGAAGAACATACTGGTGACAGGTTCTGTAGTTATAGCTAATGATTTATAACAAGCCATCTGTATGTCATTTCTGCCCTTCATTCACATATATATATACGGCTATCATGTATGTCCTTCATTAACGTACAGATATACTGTTGCCATGTCTGCCCTATATTCACATAGAGATGTACTGCTGCCATCTCTGCCCTCCATTACATAGAGATATACTGCTATCATGTCTGCCCTTCATTCACATAGAGATGTACTGCTGCCATGTCTGCCCTTCATTCACATAGAAATATACTGCTGTCATGTCAGTCCTTCATTCACATAGAGGTATACTGCTGTCATGTCTGCCCTTCATTCACATAGAGATATACTGCTGTCATGTCTGGGCATGAGGGACTCATGCCCATAAACATACATACTGCTGCAATGTCTGTCCCTCATTTTCATAGAGATATATACTGCTGTCATGTCTGTCCCTCATTCAAATAGAGATGCATACTGCTGTCATTCCTGTCCCTCACTTTGTTAGAGATACATGCTGCTGTCAATGTGAGTAACTATATATAAAGGGGGGCTCTCTGGCAACCTCCAGGGGTTCTCACTGGCTCTCTACCTATAGGGAGTGGCAGGTCAGGGGGGGCCATAAAAACAATTTGCTATGGGGCCCAGTGATTTCAAGCTACGCCCCTAATTTACCCACTAAGTTGACTGCACTGATCATGTATGAAATAATGCGTACGGGGATGATCTGATGAAATCAGCAGTCAGTCAAATAAAGCTGTCTGACAGATCCTTCCCATTAGTGTGTTTTACTATGCACACCATCCAGTTGTTTTCCTTTGTGACCCATCGCTGACAGTCATTATAAGCTGCTATACTAACGTGGATTCATAACAAGTGGAAGTAAAGTAGCAGTATTACTCATATAAAAAATAACTGCTAAATTATCACCTATCGGCAGAATTGTTTAGGAATTTTTTACAGTGCACACATTAACAACACACATCTTCCTCTGATGTATGACAATTTTGTTTGTCAGTCTTCTTCTTCCACTTATCAATATGACAGAAAAATCTAAAGGTAGCCATACAAAGGCCGATTTTCCCTTCGATTTTTGACCGATCGATCACTGCGCGCGATCGACGATCAATAACGTTCTGCCCACCCTGAACGATCGACCAAACAAAATCGGAATCGACTAAAAATCGGATCGGACATTAAACCAACATGTTGGGTTTTTTTTGGTCCGTTTGCAATCTGAGTACGTTGGTGGACCCATAGCCCTATGCAGCAGCCTTTCAGATCGATGGATTTTGTGGAATCAGCCACCTATGTATGGCTACCTTAAGTTAACAGTTGTTTTAGATCTGACATATCAGCCAATTAAAAAATGTCAACTGTTTTTCTGATGATGTGTGTGCACCATGCTGCCCAAAAATTGCATGTATTTCAATGGCTCCTCTTCTTCTCCCCCCATTCTTCCTGTTGGCATCCTACAAGGGCTAATCCTTGGCCACTATCTTGAAGAAAGGATCTGAGACATCCCGAAAGCTTGCTTTTTCAATTACTTTAGTTAGCCAACTCCCCACTCTCTGTATTAATTGATAGCTAAACACAGTACAACACTACTCTACTACTGGGCCACTATGAGAAATAGAGATGGACAGCGGACAGTTCGTGGTGAACATCACATCTTTTTACCTGCCGGCGAACAGTACCCAAGTAAGTTTATTGTTCTTCCGCCCACCAGATGAGGAGCGGAAAGATCCGGCCGGAGTACGAATTTTTTCACTAGAGACCTCGGTCTCCGGAAATAAATCAGGCAAAAAAAAACGAAGTGACGTCAGTGACATTACTTCTGGCATATTAAATAAGGAACTGTGGGGTCCAAGCACCAGAAGTGACATCCGGTTTCGGTATATGGAACACTGCACTATGCGCTCCATGTACATGGTTTACCCGATTCAAATTCCCCCAGAGGCGGGGAATTAGAATTTCACAGCGAACATGCGAACTTTAGACTTTTCGCCTGTTCGCGAACGGACAAGGCCAATGTTTGCCCATCACTAATGAGCAACTATTATTCCTCATAATTTTAGACCAGTAGTAAACTCACATATTATTCTATATTATTGGTTGAATCCATGAATAAGCTCTTTGAGTGAAACGCGTTGGAGGACAGGGGGTCCAGAGAAGAGGGGGTGATACAACACTGGATGTACATTAACTGTATGGATACTGAATAAATTAATTGTTTAGTTATACAATGTGTGTTTGTTCACTTTTGTAACCTGTATTATTTCGACCTGAAGTACTGCAATGGGTTGTTTGTTAGTGGCCATTGTTTATTTGTGATTTATACTCAGTTTGGTCATAGTTTGTTTTTTTCCCTCCTCTTTAATTATAAATATATATTTAAATAATTTTATACATTTTCAACTAAAATTAAATTTAAAACTGGCTTATTATAAGCTGTTTTGTAGAGTCTTTAAAAAAATGTCTAGTGCTAAGAGTTAAATACATTCTTTCGCTTCATGTGGCTCATTTATGAAAAAGCCCCCTCCTTAGAATCATGAATGTAAAGGATGTTATCGTTGGTCTCTTTTCCATTCTCTATCCTAGTTTCTATTCTGGTCTAACAATTCTCTGTACTCTATTATGTAATAGGATGTCAGGATTAATGCCGCAGAAGAATGTGCTCTCCGTTCGATCTCACTTCAGGTAACGTTCACCATAAAGACAATTACACGTTTTCATTCCAAGTGACAGGTTAAACAGTTAACCATTTGGAGCGTGCAGAATACAATTTCTTCTAACTGAGAAATTTTTTACTAAGAAAATTTAGTAAAATTCCTTCTTACTAAGAAATTTTTACATAATTTCATGAATGAAAGTCACTATTGACAAGATTTGTTCCTAGAAATTTTTGGATAACAACTTCAAGCACTGGCCAGACAAAGACATTAGTTTGTCTTAGTATTAGTATAGATTAGTATGTCTTAAGCCCCCCCATACACCATTAAGGTCCCCACACATGTAATGAGCGGGGACCGACAGATGAGCTGCAAAGAGCAACGTGATGACGGCACCCTTTGTGAAAAATTATAAGATAAGTCAAGTAAAATTTGAACTTGTGCAAAAACTTGATATGCTGGAGCAATACATTTTTCTTTACAATGCTCCCACATCCCATCTCTACATCTCCAACAATTTTAGTGATGACGTCATGTTCAGGAGCTTTTTAATAAACGTACAAATCTGCTGAATTCAATAATAACTTCTCTTAACCAAGCACGTTTGCTGTGTGTTTCTGAGCCTTAGCTGCTACACCCCCCCCCCCCCCCCCCCCCCCACGGCTCATAAAAAAAAAAAAAAAGTATTGCTCTAGTATATGTCATAAATAAAAGCGGACCTTCCACCAGAAGCACATCATTAGATGAATGGCACTAGAAGTGCCGTGATTATAGGGAGAAAAGCCCAAAAAATAAAACTTACCTGTAATGAATAATTAAAGAAGATCCTGCGCAGCCATTCCTCTTTCCCTGGCTCTGATGTCATGCGGATGTCACCAGAAAGGAGACTCTGAGCGCTAAGATAGTTGCATAATTACCTGACTCGGCTCGGCATTAAAAGTAAATTCCCATTGAAACCATTAGAAACGCCCCCAGTAGCCACTCGCGATATTGCATCCAGTGTTAACTCCCAGAAGTTGGGTGAATAAAAATTGAGAGAACAGCAGGCAAGTATATTTTTTTGGAAGCCCTAAGCCACCATCATACCAGCTCAGAGGTAAGTCAAACTATAATTTTACATACAGTACAGGCTAAAAGTTTGGACACATCTTCTCATTCAATGTGTTTTTTTTATTTCATGACCATTTACATTGGTTGGTTCTCACTGAAGGCATTAAAACTATGAATGAACACATGAGGAGTTATGTAAAATAACTGAAAACATGTTTTATATTCTAGTTTCTTCAAAATACCACCACTATTTGCTCAGATTACTGCTTGGCACACTCTTGCCATTCTCTTGATGAATTTCAACAGGTAGTCAACTTAAATGGTTTTCACTTATCACTTAAGCCTTATCATGGTTATTTTGTGGATTTTCATGCTTTATAAATGGGGTGGGGACCAGCAGTTGTGTTGTGCAGTCAGGTTACTACACAGCTGACATTTCTATTGGACAACTGTTAGAATTCATATTATGGTAAGAACCAAGCAGCTAACTAAAGAAAAACGAGTGGCCAAGTGAAGGTCAGTCAGTTCGGAAAATTGCAAAAACTTTAAATGTGTCCCCAAGTGGAGTTGCAAAAACCATCAAGCGCTACAATGAAACTGGCACACATGAGGGCCGACCCAGGAAAGGAAGACCAAGAGTGACCTCTGCTTCTGAAGACAAGTTCACCCGAGTCACCAGGCTCAGACAACGCAAGTTATCTGCAGATCAGAGACCAGATAAATGCCACACAGAGTTCTAGCAGCAGACACATCTCTAGAACAACTGTTAAGAGAAGACCTTCATGGTCAAATAGCTGCCAGGAAACCACTGCTAAGGAGAGGCAACAAGCAGAAGAGATTTGTTTAGACCAAAAAACACAAGGAAGGGACATTAGACCAGTGAAAATCTGTGCTTTGGTCTGATGAGTCCAAATTTGAGATCTTTGGTTCCAACCGCCATGTCTTTTTGAGACACAGAAAAGGTGAACGGATGGATCCAACATGCCTGGTTCCCACTGTGAAGCATGGAGGAGAAGGTGTGATGGTGTGGGAGTGTTTTGCTGGTATTTATTCAAAATTGAAGGCACACTGAACCAGCATGGCTACCACAGCATCCTGCAGTGACATGCCATCCCATCCGGTTTGCGTTTAGTTGGACAATCATTTATTTTTCAACAAGACAATGACCCCAAACACACCTCCAGGCTGTGTAGGACCTGTGTAGGTCACCGGACCTGAACCAATTGAGATGGTTTGGGCTGAGCTGGATCGCAGAGTAAAGGCAAAGGGGCCAACAAGTGCTACACACCTCTGGGAACTCCTTCAAGACTGTTGGAAAACCATTTCAGGTGATTTTCTGTTGAAGTTCATCAATAGAATGCCAAAAGTGTGCCATGCTGTAATCTGAGCAAATGGTGGTGGTATTGTTAAGGAAATTGGAATATAAAACATGTTTTCAGTAGTGATGATCACGAATATTCGGATTCCGAATATTAATCGCGAATATCGGCAATTCGGAAATTCGCGAAGATGGTGAATATATTGCTGAATAATTCCGGATATTCTGTATTTTTTTCCCATTACACACACCTCTCAATGCAAGGGGACAAATGGGAAGGCTGCAACAAGAGCTTAGCAACACTCCCTGCGACCATCAACAGTTTTTAAATCCAATATTGGGGTGATGCGAATATTCGGAATATTGCGAAAATTGTCACTTTAGAATGATTCGCAATTTTTTTTTCAACACGCCCCTCAATGCAAGTTAAACATATATTCGCGAATATATAAAATTCGCGGAATTCGCATAAAACTGCCAATATTCGCAATAAGAAGAATATTGCCGAATGCGAATATTTTCCGAATGTTTTCTGAATGTTTTCCCAAAAATTTGTATATAGTCTATAATGTCCAACGTTGTGCTGAACATATTAGACAGCCCTTGCATTTAAACTGGAACCTGGGGCCTTAGGTGAATTCAAATGGTCTTAAAATTTGAGGGATACACTTATGGACAAGTATTGTCATGCATACCTAACTTATGTACATGTACTCTCATGTATCTAAAGCTAGGCATACACAGCTCGATAAAGTTACAGATTAGAGCAACATTGGTCAAAATCCATTACTTTGATTGGGCACAGAGGGTCTCCATTCAAAGTAATGGCCGGGCTGCAGCTGAATGCCACACAGGCTATGATCAGCTAGCTGCAGTCTCTGTGTGAGGGGAGGGCACACAGGCTGGCTGGGGAGAAGTAGAGGCCCGGGGGACCCCGGGGAAACTGCGTCCCCATCATGTGGTGCACATTGATTACCATTCAATTGACACGCGATCAATCACAGCATGGCGGTTGATTGCATGGGAATCTACCAGTGTATGCCCAGCTTTCCTTGTCTTAAATAGTAGAAAGTGATGGAGGAAAAGTTTGTGGTGAACAAAGCATGTTCGCAGTTCGCAATGCCGACAAACATTATGGGAGTTTTACCCGCCCCAAAATTTGACCCCTCAACCCACAATCTGGGGGGGACAGTACAGCCAATAACACATTTTCACTCCTAGAGGACACCCCCCCCCCCCGTTCTGTTACATGTAGTTCATCATTTCTCTGGGGGATGCTGAATTTTGGGACCTGTGCGCTGTGTCATAAGACTGAGCTGAGGTGTGCTGGTAGTTGTAGTTCACCATCACAAACTAAAGCAGGTAATTGCATAGAGATCTGACTAAATGTGATGCACTGCCAGGCTGGCAGCCCACTCCAGCTAACTTTAGGCAAAATCTGTAATCTAGATGTGATTTCTGGCCATTAGACCTGGAAAAAAAACAGCATTTTTAAAAATCTGTATTTTTGGGGGAAGTTTAGCCATTGATCCCCCTTTGGCATGACACTGTCCAGGTGGTTGTACCCTTTTGACACTTTTTTTATTGGTATTTTGGCAACAAATATGACCTGAAGGTTTGAGAAGTTTGCCCTCCTAGGTATGGTCAAAATACAAAATTATTTAGGTTTGAAATTAACTCTGAAGGCCCCCATACACGGGTCGGATTCCGGCCGGATTCCGGGCCGATCGATTCCGGGCGCGTGCACGTGAATCGATCGTGCCGGAATCGTGTGCAGCCAACCTTGTCCGTCCGATCACATCCGATCGTTCGGGGGCCCAGAATCGGATCCATCAGAGAACCAACATGTTGGTCTTTTTGATCCGATTCTGCACAGATCAGGGGGAGTTGCCATTTGTGAGGTGGAATCGGAGGTGGAATCGGACACGGAATCGTCCCGGAATCGTCCCGGAATCGTGCCGGAATCCGTTGGACAAGGTGGTATGCAGCGATGGATACTCTTAATTGGCCGATTGATCACACCTGCGATTCGCGGCAGAATCGACGGAATCGATCGGGTGAGTGATCAATTGGCCATGGAATCCTGCACGTGGCTAGCTTATGTTTCCTACATGTTGCAAACTGATGTACTTGCAGAGACTGCCTTGAGAATGTCTGGCATTAGAAATGATTTCCATCTCTGCAAATTGCAGAGACTGCCACAAGGACCACTTGAGTCATATGACTCTACCCTGAGAACTGTCCTTTTGCAGGATTGCCCTGAGAATATTTGTCAAATAAGGTGACTACTCCAACAAAGCCTACCTACCATGTTAAAAATCTACAATGAGAGATCCATCCATATCCCATATGTAGGGAGTCTACCCCTTGGAGTCCCAACCAGCTTAGGTACCTGCAAAATCCCACAGGGAAAGTGGAGAACTTCTATGTGTCCTCTATAACCCAATCATGTCACTGGTCATGCCACACGGATGCTATGTTTAGCACTGCATTTCTGTGGCAGTCTTCAGTTGGCAGAGAAGCTTTTCCCTAAGTGGCTCTTCAGTCAGAGAAGATGGCATTATGCATTGGGCTGCAATAATTTCATCCCATGGTACCACCTTTAGCAATCACAGGCCCTAGACCTGGAACATTTGCCAAGAGACACCACTGTAGTGAATAAAAATTTCATTTGGATTATTAACGTCTTTGCCAACCAGTGCATTCACAGGCAAAATTCAGACCCAGGAAAGCATAAGTTATAATAACATGTTTTTTTTTACTAAATTATTTAATATTCTTGTTTTAATTTTTTTTTACTGTCTCCTTAGTGGCAAGAAAATTAGGCATACCCTATTTGACATATCGTATTAGTTTTACATCAGAGAGCTTGAGAGAAGAACACATTTTATTTCACTTCATCATACACTTCAACATTAATAGAATATTTATTGTAATATTGTTTGCAACAGATTTACAAGAAGCATCAGCCAATAGAAATCATTCTGTGCTCCAGGCTAGTTAAATAATTAAACTCTCATAACATCATATACAATAATTTTATTAGGTATTATTTAATAGTTGAGATTTTACATAGATGTGTAGAGTTTTCTATGTTTAAAGCACAAATCGGACCAAAAATTACTCATTATGGTCTATGGTCACTATATTACAGCTATGAATACATTGGTATATCAGTAATATTAGTGTTACAGGTATAACAGGATATAAAACCATACATGTAACTTTATAATGTATCTCTTATTGCTGTTAAATCTCACATCTCTCGCACTGGTTCTTAGAAAATTTTGGCACATTTTTAATCTTGATGATGCCTTTAACAATCATGCGGTATCAATTGAATCCATGAACTGTGATATGCCAAGAAGTAGGTCAACTTGTTTTGTCCCCCTGTGTGTGTGTGTCAGGGTGCTATTGAATATGTATTGTAATGCACGACACAACCTTATAAGCATATGTTGTTGCAACTCCCATTAACATGCATACAATACACTGCTTCTCCTTCCTCTTCTTCTCCTTCCCCCTCCAGCACACACACACACGCTGTTCATATCTGCACGGGGAGGGACGGCACCGGATATGCGTGTGAGGGAGGTCGATGGGGGCCTCATGAGGCCCCAAGGGTCCTATGCACATGCATATTCGGCATAGCGGGCCCTGACATGCACTGTAATATGCATTACCGCAGAGTATAGTGGGCACTTATATATATTCCTTTCTTTATATCGCTTTTTTTGTTATTTTAGTTGTTTTATCACTGTAAAATTGAAATTCCTCAACAACCATACTTACCCATAAGTTTGATGTTTTGTGTAAGATCCAATATATGGTTTGTCAACCAAATTGCTCACAATCATTGTAATTATACTGTTCAACACTTTTTATTGTTATACTGACATAAGGAATCATTCATGAAAGTCAAATTATGAATTATAAATTGCTAAGTGAAAATTCCTAAATTAATAAATCTTACCATCATTCAAAAGATGAAATAAGCTGTTTGGTTGGTTTAATGATCCAACATCTATCAAAATGAAAAAATACTGACCATGTAACCCTTCTTTGAATCAGACAGTGACGCAGTATATACTGTGCAAAATGTACTAGCCAATATACATCAATCAGGTATCTTTGTAAAAGCTCAACTGAAAAATAATTGTAAAAAAATTGTTGAAAGCCATACCTTGGGTTTGGAAACACAGACACCCAGGGTCGCTGTAGGACTAGGGTGGGGTAAAACGAAAATTTGCTCATCGTTCACGTGCCCCAGTGAAAAAGGATGTGATTCTCTTGCTGCGTATTTGCATAAAGCAGTGACACCAACAACACACACATAAATATACTTCATACTGTGTTCATGAATTTAGACAGAGAGCTGATAGTTAGGAGGAATGACCATAGTGCTGAATTTGTATGATGTTCTACATCTCCTACACTACCATAACAACTCTGACTCTAACAGATACTTTAGTCAAACTTTGAGAGGTATTTTCTAAATCCCATAAAAAGAGGATCATGCAAGGCGCCCAATGATTTGTAGGTTTTAATATATGTAGGCATCAACGCATTTCGTGGCAATAAAGCGTCTTCCTTAGGATGAATATTATTAAGGTTCAGATGTTCCCTGCTTCCTCTGGGCTTTCATTTTTGATGGGATTTAGAAAATACCTATACTCTCAAGATTTTACTACAGTTCGCCGAAGCTGGAACAGATAAATTTTTACATAGATGTTCACACTCCTTATAGCCAGTGAGCAGTACGGGTGTTCACCCCCTTCGCTGGCGAGAAGGAGCTAACTATTCTTCTTCAGGATTAGGAGCAGCAAGATCCCACCGGAGGAAGAATTTTTTCACTGAAGACTGGGTAGTGAACCCGGTCTTCTAGTGAATATCTGATGTTGAAATCCGGAAGTGACTTCAGTGACGTCACATCCGGCAACCGCAACAAGGAACTATGCACTCCGGATATCGGATGTGACATCACTGATGTCACTTCCTGTTTTCCCGATTCAAATTCCCCACCGAGAGGCGGGGAATTTGAATCTGCCCACGAACAGGCGGACGTCGGAGTTCTTTAAAAGTCAGATCTTCCTGTTCGCGGACGGACCTTCCCAAAGTTTGGCCATCACTACACACAGGCATGGGGCACACAAAAACTACACACACTGTATGCACACTGTATGTCCATGTAGCATGTAGTTCAGAAGTGCCTATATCAAAGTTGGCCTGTGACTTTGTCCTCATGGGTATTTGAGTATGACACTCCTGGTGTATAGGCTGCTGTCTGAGGTTTAACTCATTAAGGTATCATATCATATAATTTGTTTAAAAAACATAAATGTGTGCAGTGAGTAGGAGGGAGAGGGGTTAAATGTTTTTTTTTTAATGAATGGTGTAGTTGGGATTTTAATTTAACCGGTTGCTATGGATACATCACTTTGTGCAAATCCTCCACACTTTCGACTGTGCTCATTGTTTCTCTCGTGCTACAAGTAATACATTTAAGGAAAAATCTGTGAATAATGGACATTAAATATACCCCACATCAAAATATAAAAGAGCAAGGATCTGCTTGAATACCACACATATTTAAATAATTTGAAAGTGAAAAAAAAAAACTCACATACTTATTGACTTATACCATCCCCGTGGGTTGACAATGACAGTTGGGATGTTGCAATGTTTTTCCACTAGTTTGAGTCCCCCCCCCCCCCCCCCCCCGATCAGATGTCCTCAGGAAGATCTGGCAGTGTGACAGTGGCTTCCGTGTAGTAACAAGCAAATGTTACTGATACAAGACGGGTAATTGGATATGTTGTCATGGCAGCAGAACTTGAGAGCACGTCTTTCTTGTGATCTATTATAGGTTCAGTTGTAGCTTTGAACATATTTTGCTGGATGAGAGAGGATTTGGCATCTCCTCTTAACCTGTCAGTGCCAAACTCTTTGCTGCTAAGTAGAAGTTGTAAGTCATTAAAAGTGCTAATACTAATCTCTTCCCCAAAAATCTACATTGTGCTATATGATCATATAATCATAGCACATGAATGAGATCTCCTGTTCCTTATAACAATGGCTTGCAAATTAGCTTGGCAACTATGACTACCTTCCTTGAGGTTAAAGCGCACCTAAACTCAAAAATAAAACAACTTTAATTAATTAATTACATTTTTACTTACCTCTAAACTGTCCCAATAGCTCAAAGTTGCTCAGTAACCTAAAAATATATATATTTTCCTGTCCTGCTGCCGTCTGTCTGAGCCGCCATTTTAGATTCAGTGTCAGCTTGAATGGGTTAAGGCTGCAATAATGCCGGCGGCCACCAGGGGCTGCGGCCACGGCGCTGGGAAAATCGATACACAGACAGGGAGGGGTGAGGGGGGGGGGGGGGGGGGGGGGGGGGGGGGCGAATACACATATATATCCTCTCAGGTAAGCATTTTTTACATTATATTTACATATTGCTCCAATAATGAGGGGTTGGCTAGCTAGGGGAAAAAGTTTGTCTGGTGGGTTTAGGTGCGCTTTAATGTAATGTTGTTAAACCAAAATAACGTACACTACAATCTACCACTACAAACTACCATGACTCTGTAGTGGCAACATTCTCTTCTTGTAATATACAATATAACATATAAAAGATGAATTTATATAACTGTTTTTTTTTTTTAGTCTTGCATGTAGCAAGTTCAATTTTAGATGCATTTACCAAATGTATTGCCTTGCATCTGTTCTTAAATAGAGATGGTCCAATTTTTTTTATTTTCACTAACTGGGAAAATATTATATACCATATACCATAAAGAGAGACCAGTGTCCCCCATAAGAATAATTGGGTCTTGGAATTGTATGTGAGCATCCATCTTTATTTGCCATTGGGGGCATTTATAATGGTTTTCTATGGAAACATTTGTCTGTGTACTTTCAATGCATAGCGGAGATTAGGGATTTACCCATCTGTCACTGCGCTCAGAGATGTCAAGCTTTTCTGGGGGCGTCATTGCCCGTCATCAGAACCGATAGAGAGGAGGAGTTGCAAGGGACCTTCTTAATTTACAGGTAGGTTGTTTTTGTTATGACATCCTTGCTATTATCAGCACTTCTAGTGCAATTCATGCATAGATGAACGTCTAGTGGTTTCGTTTTATTTATGCAAAAACTACACGTGCTAAAGCAATACTTGTTTTTTGTAATGTTCCCACAACCCTTCTCTACATCCGCAATTATGGTGATGAAACAATGTTCAGGGGCTTTTCAAATAACTCACAAATAAACTAGTCAAGATTCATGACCATCTCTACTACTTACAGATTATTGTGTAAAGGTGCCATTATCTCCTTATAATCTACAATGATATATTGATTTTTTTCTACTCTTGGGACTTTTATGCTAATTGTTATGGCGTTACATATATCAACTTCAATTGGAGATGCTTTTACCATGTGTATTTCCTTGCATTTCCATTCAATTCAAGGCATAAAAGCCAAGTACTGTAACTCTTCCGGACAATTAGCTTTTTGAAGTCACTCAAACATTTGTAAACTGGATCAGGGGTAACGCTCCTTTTCAAACATTTTTGTAGAAGGTTATTGTCTGTACCTTGAAGTTTTTTTATTCATCTCTGTATTCTCATTCCCTCTGTATTCTTATTCCTTGTATTGTTATTAGGCAAACTTTTTGAAACAACAATGGCTACTTCACCTTTCCCATTCTATCCACAATGTCAGCACGGAACATTCGGAATAAAGTTTCCTGCTAACATAACTGTCTAGTCAGCAGTTTATCCCTCCCCTTAAGATAACAGATGCAATCTTAAATTAAAGAAGATTCTTAAGAGAACAGATTGGTGGACCAGGAGTTGTGTTGCTCTACTCCCATTTCCCCTGTTGATATACCATAATACATTTAGTGTCTTTGGTCAACAATGGCAACAATGTACAGTACATCAGTTGGCACGTAAAGTGACTCCTGTAATCTCCTTTTTTGTGTCTGACATTGAATTCATTTTAAAATATTTATCATAAAATATATTGTCAAAAAAATACATTTATTTTTCTCAGAGCCCTTTCATTGTGTGCGAAAATCAAAGAAGGACAATGTTCGCCTGGAGTCAGGGTAGTTGGTTGCATGATTTGAAGGTACCGCATGAGCTGAGCTGATGAATATTCCTCCATCTACACAAAGGGAAACAATAATTTCAGTTATAGTTTTGGCTCATACTATATAGAATGGTTATATTGTTTTATATGTTGAGTTCATTGTTTTAGTTTAATAAGAACTAAGTATGGTACACTTCACAGCATTATTTTTCTATTATCAGGAGTGCAAAGATACAGCAAGGGCAGAGGAACAATCTTTCTGCCCCCTTCCATTTCACAGAACAGAATCATATTAATTGGATATCATGGTGAACAACACTTAGCACATCCTTGCAGTATATTCTGTACATATTTACTACTTATCTACATATTTACTACTTATCTACCTTTTACTTTTTAAGGGTGTGTCAAACCTTAAAGTGGATGTAAACTGTGGAAGTAAAATATTAACATAACTCACCTCACCTCGATTCAAAACACAGTACATAGACCCGCACTCCTACCCATCCATAGTCATCCAACACAGACTCCCCCTCTGGCTGGAACCAATAAGACATCTGAGTCTTAATTAATTAATTGGCTGATGCTATTGTCAATGTTCCAGTTTGGCTCATAAATTGGTAACTGTTGGATGCTTGTTTTGATACAATGTCACATTAGTCCTGAACCCAGACATGGCTACCTACCCATGTTTAATGTTACAATTAGTGATGAGCGGCAAAGGCAATATTCGAATTCGCAATATTTTGCGAATAATTCTACCAATATTCGATTGTAAATTCGCGAATATTCGCAATCGTGCATGGTTGCGCGCAAGTGCGAATTCATGCGTAATTACGCCTCGTAATTACCGTTAAAATGAATGGTCACATGTGCTATTTATTTTCGCATTGCAAATATATATTCGCAATCCATGCCCATAAGCATCCCAATGCGAATAGTCGGAATTGCGAATATCCGCGGCCATATTCGTGAAATTTGCGAATTCTCGAATAGCCGATATTCGCCGAATATATTCGAAGTTCGAATATTCGAGCTCAACACTAGTTACAATTAGTATTGACCATGAATATTCTATTTGCAAATTTTTATTGTGAATATTGTCACTTCAAGAATTCACGACGATCTCCAATATAGTTTTATATCTTTGTAATCATGAATATTCAATATTTTTTTCATCAGTACTCAGAACTACTGTGCTTTGCCTTTGCAATATGCACATGTACAGGTGCCGATTTGCACAATGAGGGTAATCTGTGGAAAGAAGCATCCACTGCATTCACAATATGCACATGTGCAAGTGCCAATTTGCGCAATGAAGGTAATAACTGAACGGATTCTAAATTCTTAAATTTATTGCAAATATTAAGCAGAAAATTTGCAATATTTTGTGAATATGAATATTGCCTATGCTGCTCATCATGAGTTACAGTTGGCAAACAGATATATTCGACTAAATAGTTGACTATGCCATTTTTGTTAGCCAGAGCTGCGGCTGGTTGAACATAGCCATCTGACAATGTCTATCATTATATTGAATATATTAAAATGGCCTATGTAGATATTGGGGCATGGAAGGCTTGCCTCTGAAGTCTCCCATTCCCCCTGAAGTTCTTTCACTTTGAGTTGGGGTTATCTTATGATTACATTATATAGTAACCAGCGGTAAGTGTCTAATTTTCATGGATGAGAAATACATATTAAGCTTGACACCATATTCTATATTTTCCACATTTAAGAATAAGGTATGTGGTGATGATAAAGCATATCATAAACTTAATACCCAAACCACTAAATTCTTGATAAACATGCGCATATCCTACACAGTAGACACAATACATCAAAATTTATGTATTTTTTATATATATTTACAAAATTTTAATTTAAAATGTTATGTCTTTAATCAGGAAAAATACTAATGCAACAAACTGAAATATAGAGATGGTCAAATTGTTTGACTTTGTGAGCTGATTGCAAAGCCTCTGAAAATGGTATCACCAAAATTGCAGGAGATGTAAAGAAGGGTTGTGGGAATATTGGGGGAAAACATTTAGCTCTAGTACATGTAATTTTTGCATAAATGAAGTTCAAAATTAAAGTCGAAATTCAGATTTTCAAAATTTTGACTTGACTTTGAACTTAATTTGTGCAAAAACTGTAATACTTTTTTTTGTAGTATACCCCAACCCTCCTCTACATCTCCAACAAGTTTGGTGAGGAAACTATGCTTAGGGACATTGAAATTAACTCAAAATCGTCGAATGTAAAAAAAAACACTGAGGAAGACAAACCAACAGAATTGTAGTTCAAATGCTTTCCTCGCTTCACCTATAAGATCTTTGCATTATGGTGGCCCCTTAGCATGGCAAGTATAGCAATACTTATCAATACTGATCAAGCTTAAGCCCCCAACACACGCAACGAGAGGCAGTGGCAAAATCGACCACAAATCGGGAATACCCACATGGGGTGACATATCCCTGTCGTCCCAAAGCTCGGTCGGCCAGAGAACGGACATGTTCGATAATCTTTGGCCGATGTCGTTAGTGCCATTGAAACTAACGGCCGGCACACAAAGGGTGACCCCCAATGCTGTGAGCAACGGAGTGCAGCATGAGGACGTCATCACGCTGCACTCCATCGTTGATCTGTCAGTCCCCACTCGCTACATGTGTAGGGGCCTTTAGATTATGAACCAGAATTCTCCACTCACCATTTCCATAGTTCCATCCAGAGGCGCCATCTCTAGATAAGCCAGACAGGGAGGATGAATTAGTAGAGGCCGTATTGTTTGATCTGGTTGACTGATAAGAATCGGAGGGTGATATGTGTATACGACCATTATATTTTGGGTCACCATTGCTCAATCTGCTCCATTCTGAAAATAAAAAAATATCAAGACTTAATTAATTTTTTAAAGAACATATTATACAGATATTAAGTATGAGACTCAAATTGCACCAGTATCCTTAAGTCATTTATTTCATTCATTTTAAAAGGAATTTAAGTTTTCTGATGGCTATGAATGCAAAACCTACCCCACATGCACCAAAATACTTGGTGCAGCACCCAATGTTCTACCTGTACTGCACAGGATTCCCAAATACCCATTCTCCCCTTCAAACCCCCTTCAACCTACAGATATATTACATCCTCCTTCATTATTCCCTTGAAATGAATGTGTTCTGTCAATAAAAGTGTTTATCACTGTACAGACATGTACGTGTAAGTATAAATGCACAACAAACAATTACTTACATTGAAATGAATCAAATATGTTGATATTGTTTAAGATAATTGCAACCAACAAGTCAAAACAGCTTATCTTTGCAACCATATCTGTTTGAACAATCAAAAATTCTTCTTGTGTGGGGGAAGTGAAAAATTTGTAGGTGTCCTGGAACAGAAGGGGATGGAATTTGTGGAGGACAGTGGAGTTGGACTGCATGTTTTATCAGAGGGTGGCCATATTCCTCTAATAGACTTTTGTGTAAGGTGCTGTTAACACATGGTGTGTTTGCCTGGTGACCCTATAGGGAAATAATACACTTCATAGGTCTTCCTTCTCCTAAAAAGGAGGTGGATCATGGAGATGTATTTTGAGAAGTATGGGACAGTGGAGCCGAACAATTGCACAGTGGTCGTTTGGGGAATTGATGTGCACCACCTTGGGGAATTGATCCCTTGCTGATTCTTTGAATAGGTACCCTCAGTCACCATCCAAAGTAATGGAGATTAAACAGGGAAATACAGACATGTCGGTTCCCCATTTGATTGATATTCGGTTGTTCCCTGAGCGGTCAATCGCCACGAACATGTACGGCGATGAAGGTTATACCACCCAAAGCTCAAGAAAACCTCCAGATTTCAGGTCCAGGACAGAACCTATAAATATCTATTACAACAAAATTTGTTTTGTACATAACACAAATCCTAGACCCTTACCATGTGTATGTGGGAAACCTAGATGACCCTACCACCCACCATTCTTATTGTTGTGGTTTAAGCAAGTGCTATTGCGTGGGCTCACATTTTACAAAGAAGGAAAAAACACACATTTCCCCAAATATATCTAATGAGTGCTCCTGTTATAAAGAAAATAAACTGTAATTTAAATTCGCAGCAACATAACTGCAGAGCCAAAATAATGACACATTTCTCTAATTGCTGCTAGAAAAAAAGGTTATGCCACCTTGTCAGATTTTCCTGTACAAATCACCACCGGAATTCTTATAAAATATATGTAAATAATAATGTTTTCTTTTCTGGTCCAATAATGCAGAATACCAAGCCAACCACCTCCGTCTTCAATATCATGCCAATATCATATGATATCTGATGATCCAGAAGTGTTCTGGAGTGTGGATGATCTGAGCTCATTGTTCAAAAAGCTGCATGTGTGTTGGTAAAAGGATTTAATTTTATATTTTTTTTATATTTAATTGTGTTGTGTGTTTCATTAATATATTTGTGATTAATTGTGTTATGTCTTACCCAGTCTTAGCCAGTACAGATGATCGGAGCCGGCCAGAACGTTGAGTATGCACTGCCGGGGCTCTGATCTTTACTGGATGGCACCATCTTGTCCAGAGCAGTATGACAGGACAGCGCTGGACAAGATAGTGCCGTCAGAAATGCTAGGGAGCTTAAGTATAATCAAGTGCACGACCGCCTGAGGCAAGAGAAGATCATGTCTAGAGGAGTGCTGGTGAGTGACAGTCAGTAAGTCTTATTAAGTAATATTAAAGGATCAGTCTGGGATAGTTGGGTAGTGAAGAACATCTATCAGATGGACAGTGTGTAACTTAGCAAAGTACTTGGTGGTCCAGGTCTGTGGAGAAATTACCAATACATCTCAGGCACATGCAGGGTCTTGTGTAGACCTCTCCTGTCAGGTTACATAAGCCAAACAAGATGGAGGCCAGTCATGCTTCATCAATTCAGGTGTATGTGCTGCAGAAAAGTCCGCCAGAAAAGTCAAGTGCAGAAGTTCATTGGGTCTAGACATATGAGATGACAGCATTCCCAAAGGGGCTTCACTACCTCCAAAGCTTTATCTATTAGTGTTCATAGCACATTGGTCTTCCCCAATTAAACGCCAATGGAAAACATACAGTGATATGGACCAGACTGTAGAGTATCAGCAAATAGTTTTTAAACTTCGATTTAACATCAAATATATTTACCTGAATAATTGTCAAGTTGGCACTTTCCGCAACACAGGTGCATCCTCCAGTGCTTTCTTACATTCTCCTTAATCAGACAGTGAAACACAAAAATAAAAAATCCTAATGGAGAAAGAAACAAATATTGTCTCTTTAAACAGTTGATATAAACAGGAATGACAGGATTGGAAGAGGTTTTGCAAATATCAAACTGCCTTGATGGGTTTATGTTGTTCTGGAGGAGTGGGTGTTCTAAAGCAGGTCAAATTTGCATACTTGCATGGGATCTTTCAAAGTCATGGGACTGACCAATATGCTAATCATTGAGTTCTCAGATGCAGTGTGGCCTAACATTGCTCTATGTAGTGGAATACACCACAGCAACATCTACTGCCTATCACAAATTGTTCACTTTTAAACTAATCTATGATTTTTTCACATTTAAATTTGTTTACGCAAATGTCAAATCAACTGTGCTATGTGATCATAATAAAGTGATGCAAATAGCCGTCATTTTACAGCCAAAGCTATGTGCTTACCTTGTAAAGTATTAAAAATAGCAAAGAGGTACAAGAAGGCAACTTGTACAGAATCCCAGGCAAAGAAGACAAAGCCCCAGGTCAATCCAAGCAAGACGGCAAGACTGAAAGTACTTTTAATGTCATGCAGGAAGAGAGCCTTCCAATCCTTTCTCCTTGTAACCTTCAGTGACTTGATTTGAAGAAGTACCACAATAAACATGGCTATGTTGGACAGGAATATGATACAGAAATAAACCACGACTGTCACATAGAAAATTATAGCGTTCTGGATCCAGCAACTGCAAAAAAACAGAAAATGTCAACTTTGTTGCAATGAAGATTTTTCTAGAGTTTTGAAGTAAAAACACACTTTCCTATTAATTTAATATATTCAAAACCATCAAGGAAACTTTTTTCTAATAAAATTAGTTGATCTAGTGTTAATCGTGAATATTGTTCTCTAAATTTTTTATTGCGAATTTTTTATTGCGAATATCCCCACTTCGAAAGTTTGCGACGATCTCATATAACACTATTTGGAGGAGAACAAGGCCTAAGAAGAAAAGAACACCTTGCCTACTGTGAAGCATGGCAGGGGGTTAATCATGCTTTGGGGCTGTTTTGCTTCTGCAGGTACAGGGAAGCTTCAGGATGTGCAAGGTACCATGAATTCTCTCCAGTACCAGGAGATATTGGAAGGAAATGTGATGCAGTCTGTCACAAACCTGAGGCTTGGGAGACGTTGGACCTTTCAACAGGACAATGATCCCAAGCATACCTCCAAGGTATCCACTAGAGCATGGTTGCAGATTAAAGGCTGGAACATTTTGGAGTGGCCAACACCAGACTTAAATGCGATTGAGAACCTCTGGTGGGACTTGAAGAAAGCAGTTGTAGCGCGCAAGCCTAAGAATGTGACTGAACTGGAGGCTTTTGCCCATGAAGAATGGGCTAAGATACCCGTAGATCGCTGCAAGACACTTGTGTCACGCTATGTTTCACGTTTAAAAGCTGTTATAACTGAAAAGGATGTTGTACTAAGTACTTAGAATGAATGTCACTTGGGGGTTGAATAAATGATAATGATGTGAGCACAGAAAAGACATTTGTGGTTATTTCATTATTAATGTTATGTTATATTTGTCTGACTTACAAGCGCCTCACTGATTTCATTGTAAACAAGATGACTGAAATGATCAAAATCAATGTCAAAATGGCCAAAACACTCAATTTCAGTGGGGGTTTAATACTTTTGAACACAACTGTATAGGGCTATATCTTCGTAATTGTCAATATTTGAGATGTTTTACATCAGTACCAGGAACTTGCATGCATTGCGTTGGCAATATGCGCATGTACCGATTTGAAGGTAATAATTTACAAATTTACAGTATACGAGTATTGCCTATGCTGCTCAATTACCAACCAGTTAAGCACTAATTTCTCAATACCTATGGTTAGGGAGCAGACATTGAACATCTGAAAGAAAAGTCTCAATAACTGCTGACAATAAAGTGCCTTGCAGCAGGTAGTGATGGCTGAACTGTACGCAAGGCGGGCAGCTGGTCTGCGAACATGGACAGCTAGAAGGATTTTATTATTTTTCCACTGGCCGGATCTAGTGCAGAAAGATCTGGCCGGAGGAAGAATTGTTTCACTAGAGACCCCAGTCGCCAGAAGTGACATTAGTGAAGCCACATCCGGTAATCTGAACTGGAACTGTGCATTCCATGTACCAGAAGTGGCATCAGTGACGTCACTTCCGTTTTTACAATTTAAATTTCCTGTGAACAGGCGGGGAATTTAAAGCCTGTTGGCGAATGGACGTGGCCGATGTTCGCCCATCACAAACAGCAGGTACAAGATTGTGGTTTGTATCCTGGGCTTTAGGGCATCTTCATGCACTAATTGAGAGGGGCAAAGTAGAGGAGGGGTGCTGTGGGGGTGCTCCATGTGACCATGCAAGGCACCACAGAGAAAAAAGGAGAGACCATTTTAAGATATAGAATCCCAACTTGTACTGAAGTCTACTGTTGTATTTGATTTTGTAAATTAGTTCTTAATAACTTTTTATGGTAGAGTATTGTTCTGCACCAAAACAGCTAGCAAGAACAATTCCCAAATACTTTATTTTTTTATATTAATGTTAAACTGGTTGCAACATAACAATAATTCAATTCTCCCATTTAAATATTCTCTGTCAGATGTTATTTTCCTCACTTTAAGTATACATAGCAAATAATATAGTGTATGGTTCTAAGCTTTTCACACACTATCAAAAGCTTAAAAATAATAATTTACTCACAATAATGTAGAGTCGATGCTTGGATCGCTGTACTTTCCATGATTAGAGTTACTGCCATAATAATCAACATTTATAGAGAGTACGATCACAATTATAACGGTAGGTATTCCTTGCAGAAGAAAAAACAAATACTGTAAATAAAATAAGGAAAAAGTATATTTCTTCGCCTAAATTAAAAACCCCTATGGAGGGTAATTATAGCATAGCAGTGGAAGATTAGTCCACTGTGTAATACCAGAGAGAGAACATATTTTCACCTCAATGCTGTAATTGCATGGGACAGTCATTATGCAATCATGGTTCTTAGCTTAGATTTAAAGGTAATCCAAAAACTAAACTTTTTCAACTTTATAACTGAACTACTCATCTAGACTGATACCCACACAGTAATGATACTGTAAATTCTTATAGTATTTAACAACAAATCAAATATCCAGTGTACCCAGAGTCTCTGATTTGTTGTGATGATTACCGTAGTTCAAGAGAATAGATAAATAATTATTGCAATCTTAGAAAGTATTGTAAACTCACCCCAGCCAGCAATGCATAATTTTAGGATGTATTTATGGATGTAGGAGCTGAAAACCTTGACAAAGGCAAAGTACATGTGTACAGCCTCCAGTCCCATCCAAGTAAAAGACGTCAGTAGAAAATAATGCTGGAGGGCACCAACAGTTATACAGAGACCACGAATTCTAAATGATGCTAACCAATCATTGACCAGGAAAATCAGATTCAGCATCAGCAGTGAAAAGGACAGATTCATTAGTATTTTGGAAGGGTAATCTCTTCTCAACTGCCTGTAAAGAAGCAAATAAAGTATTTTAATACATCTTGTAATGGTAGGTTTGGTATAGAGATTGGGAATTCCCTGTTATCCCAGACAAGGGGACCATTTTTACGCTTACCAGCAATGGAAAGGGGCCCCTCATCCACGCGACTGCATATATATGTGGGCCATTTCCCCACAACCACCAGTATACTGAATGTGGCACATACTGCCCCTTTAGGAGGTAAATGTTTCACTGTCTACTGTTTAAAAGGGATGCTAAAGTTGTAACTGTCTTTCTGAAATATTCCTATAGCTAAAAATAGAATATAGTCAAATATATAGTTATATTTATTTTAATAAACAAACCACTAATAAATGCTATAGTACTAATGGTACATAACAACCAATCAGAAATCATCCTTGTTAAGAAATCTGATTGGTGATCAAGGTGTCAGAGTACCCAGAATATCCCAGCTTTCTGTATATAGAGCTATTTAGCGGAAGACCAGCTTGACTGCTTTTGGCTTAATTCTCATTATCGATTGTCAGCCAACCTGTGTGCACACAGTGTGGGCACTTTGGATATTGTTATCCTAATGGGCAACCCTCAGAAAATATACTTGAAAACACCATAGTGTGGAGTAGCTTCAGAGGCAGTTGTCAGATATTAACAACCATCCTTATTGGCAACCAATTGAAAATCCATCAAGGGCGCTTAATGTGATTTTCCCCAGGTGGTGGTTTTTGGGTCTGTGGAAACAATGTGTGAACTAGCAATAAAGATGGTTGCAGGCCATATACACCCCTTATACACCCCTAACAGTATTTCCTTATAACAGTCTTTCATCCAGATAATACACCCAGCGAGCACACTGCAAGGTGTCGACTCTATATGACACTTGTTGACTTACAACCCTTACCTAAACATCCCATAAGTCACCAGAGTGACACCAAGAAAGAGACAGGTAATTCCACATCCCACATATGAGAGTAGGCTCATTACAAAGTCATCCCATGGATTGATGGGTTTTCTTGACAAATCCTGAAAGGTAAAGAGAAATCTGAGATGAGTTTGCTGGTCTCCATTGTCTTGTAGAATGTTGTAGCGAAATGAACATATCATTGCACTATAGGCAAAACAAATATTGTTTAATATTATTATTATTATCCTTTTATTTTTTATAGTGCCAACATATTACGCATCACTTTACAATAAATTTGAGTTGAAACAACACAAGATTATACACAGGTCCAGGTTATGACACAGTAGGGGACCCTGCCAGATCGGGCTTACAATCTAAGGGCTTGTTCCATTATACGTCGGGACCCCTCCGCTATGCATATCCACTTAGCAGGGGTCCCGACGTATCCCACAGACATTGCCTGCTCGGTGGATGGTCTGTTTACACATCCGCCGGTGCAAAGGCTGAACATACTCAGCGCAATGAAGACAGAGTCTACGCTGAGCAGGTAAGTCTATCTGCTACGTTGGCACCCAACGTTATGGAAACAAAGCCTAATAGGTTAGGGAACAAAGTATGCAATAGGTAGGGTAGGTGGCCAGAGAGGATGATGTTGCAATAGTTCAGTACATGCACACTTGGAGGTCATATTAGACTACCAAGGATGCTGAGGACATCTTCATTACAACTTTGGTCTTCTTCTGAAACAATGACAGGAAGCTTTATGACATGGCAAACTACAAGGTCAGCTTTTAAAATTTTAGTTGCAATTAGGGATGTGAAGTTCTCCTAGACAAAGTTCTCCTGCAGGAGAACTCATGGAAAAGCGCAAAATCAATATGATCAGTCGATTAGATGAATCTTCTCTACTTTCCAGTCATAATCATTTGATCAGATATTCTTTTACCTTCGTATGAAGCTTGAACAACATTAACAAATAAGAGCAGTACGAATTAATCAGAAGGTCAAACTGATCACTGCATTGGTGATAATGTCTGCAGATCACGAATTTAAGAATTTATTGTTTTTGGTGAAAAATCTACCTCTCTGAGCTCTGTTGTGCCTACTGTAGACTGCAAGAGACTGATCCCCAGAAAGAGTATTCTATTTTAGAATGATTGTTACTACAATGGTTAATGAGGTATTAAGCTAGCAATACACCAGTAAATTCCCGTGCAATTGACCCCCGATCAATCACAGCGTGGTGACGTCACCATGCTGTGATTGATCGGGGATCAATTGAATGGAAATCAATGTGCACCACATGGGCACATAGATTCCCGTTCAATTAAGACCTCCGGGTAGCAAACTTCTCCCTGGCTTCCAGCGTGTGAATCCGAACACGCTGGAAGCTGAGCAGAAATCCATCCAGCCACTCTCCACGTACAGCAGTGCTGGAGGAATGCTGACTCCACCCTCTTCACACAGTCGTCCTCGGCTGTCAGCTCTGCCTTAGCCCAGGTTATGTCAAGAAGGCAGAGTCAGCTTTTCCTATATTTTACATGAAGATTCTTCATCATGTAAAGTATTGGAGGTTGAACGGGGTTATCCAACATGTTGGAAACCCGTTCAATCGAGGACAGCACACACTGGTAGGATTGTAAGCAGATTAGAATACAATCAATCACCGTGACCACGCACCTTGATTGATTGTACTCAAATATTTTTACAAATCTACCCGTGTGTGCCTAGCTTTAGTTTAAACCCTAACCCAGCTAGTAGACAATAGACCACTCAAGCTATCAGGAGAGGGTTAATCCTTGGGGTTGATCAATCTGGGCCTGCATTTGCAAGCCTTCTGCCACTCATAGACCCTTTACTAGAGATGCTTAAATGGAACCATTAGCATGAAAATTGTATGCCGACTAAAACTGAGCCAGTCAGGTACAACAACATCTCATTGACAATCTCTACTTATAACCAGTAAGTGGAGATGAAATCTTTAGGAATCTGACTCCCATCATTTTACACCTAGCCTTACTACTTGGAGCTGTTCCTGTACACTCATCCAAGGTTGCAGGTTTTAAAACAAAACCATTGAATATTTGCTGTTGTTAACCTGAAATATAAAAATAATGCAGACACCACATCTAAAGACTTGCAACTTGTAATGTATTACATTTTTGTTGTTCAGTTTAGATATTCTAAATATAGTATTGCTTTGAGTATATTACACAATTCAAGCACTTGGGTATACTTACAAGAAGGACCCCAAAGTGTGTAAGGTGAGAGCAGTTACACAAAGTATAATCCACCTCGGTATGGTCTACTGAACAGCCATATGTACTCCATCCACCGGTATTACCTGCACCAAGAAAGAACTCAACAATAACATCAGCAATTAATTGTAAATTGTAAGAAAAACCCCGTATTCTAGTAAAAGCTGGAGCAGGAGATGGCGAAAGTGATAGAATTCACCCAACTATCTAACAACATAACATAAATATCCTAAATCAATCACTCCCTCATATAATGACCAAGAAGATAAGTGTGCAAACCGACCTAAGGAAGAATTGGGAGTTTGTAAAGAGTGCAAAACCATACTAAGGTTATGTGTTGATTATGTGTTGATGACTGTAAAGGACATCCCTACCTACGGAAGTATGTAAGTGTGTAAGTGTTGTTGAGGGCCAGAACAAGGGCCAAAGCAGGTTGAGGATAAAGCATGCACCGCCAAATGATGAGAGGAAGCCATGTGATGCTGCCTAACATTGATATGTAACTGTCTGGGACTGTCTGTTTGAATTGTGTTGTCTTGTAGGCATAATTTCACAGTAGATGATGCCTATGGTGGTAACCCATATGTGTGACACCAATGAAAATATTTTATTGTTTAAATATAGTGTATATCTTTTAATCATCTTTGAAGCCACCTTTCTCCTGTTCCAGCTTTTACTGGAATTACGTTTTTTTTCTCTTAAAGTAGTTCAGAAAGAAGAACCTGGACTGGAGGAGGATGCTACCAGCCTGTGTGGATCAGGTAAGCAATCTTAAGTGTGGCTCAATGTAACTGCTGTAAGACATTAAAATTTACCCCAGCCACACTCAGGAATACCACCATGGGGTAAAAACGAAAATGAAATGTCAAGTTGTTAATTCATGGATAAAAATAGTTTAATGTTTTACATGGGTCAGGGGTGTATGTATCAAGAACATTGTTTATGGCCATTCTAAATTAGTTTAAAAAATTTGATCTTACCATTTTTAGTAATGTCCCAAAATACACACTGTACTGGAACCATATCCTGTAGAAAAACTAAAATTACAACTTGAACAATTAGGAGCAAAAAAACAGTTACCTTGTCTTTGGGTAAGGATCCAAGTTGACAGTATTTTTATAGTAGTACACTAGAACCAGTATATCAAGATACAATCAGTTGTAATCTCATTAAGTGCTATGTTACGTGCTTATGTTACCAATACTGGAGCACTTATGGTGCCCAACACATGCCCCTAAGGGCATCTAGAGTGTATCCCTCAGGGTCACTACCAGCAGTAGTCTGTTTAATTGCCTGGGGTTTTAAGCCGCATACAAACATTCTGTTGTAAAGTTATAATTAAAATATTTCCACTTTATTTCAGAAACTTTTTCTTTATTAATTTTTACCTCAGTGACCTTTGTGGTAAGGGCAATAAGACAATGTGAATTAGACTTATATAGACACACACAACATTTTAGTAGAGTAGTTCTACAACAATTTTGTCTTTACTGACTTGTTAATACCTTGCTTTATTAATTCTTAGATACATTACATTTATTACCATTGTGCATTACTATGGCCATTTTAGATCCTTTTTCCCAAAGAATTTTTTAAATAGTTGTTGATGAAAATATTAAACAATTTTACCTCCAGAGGAGTTACACCAAACTTTCCAATGAGAGTTTTTTTGTATACAAAGGCAAATGGATTTGCAAGTCAAAAGAACTCAAAGGGGATTTGGGAAAGCCAATCCCATCCCCATAGAGGCTCTAATGTAAAGAAAATTGACCAACACAAACTGACCACACAGTAGGGACCTCTGTGAAGTGCATGTGACACACTGCTGCCATTCCTTACATCAGTGCCAAGGCACAGACTGAAAGGGCAGCCATCTAGGGCACTATGCTGAAGTAGAAAAACAATAATATCATATATTAAACATAACTTACCACATTGTTTTTTATGTGCTGCAGCTTGATTCTAACCGGCTGGTCTAATTTCTGTATGTTAGCACCTTCTACAGTGGCACTGATTATGTATGTGTTTAATACATAATCAGGTAAAGTGTAATCCTACAAAAAGACATTAGTAAATTAGACAGACAGACGAATGGACGGACAGACAGACAGACAGACAGACAGACAGACAGACAGACAGACAGACAGACAGAAAGATAGATAGATAGATAGATAGATAGATAGATAGATAGATAGATAGATAGATAGATAGATAGATAGATAGATAGATAGATAGATAGATAGATAGATAGATAGATAGATAGATAGATAGATAGATAGATAGATAGATAGATAGATAGATAGATAGATAAAAGGATTTTGTAAATTTAC
The DNA here is from genome assembly GCA_036250615.1 of Ptychadena robeensis. Lineage (NCBI taxonomy): Eukaryota > Metazoa > Chordata > Amphibia > Anura > Ptychadenidae > Ptychadena > Ptychadena robeensis. The sequence continues at coordinate 58,484,714 of CM070040.1, read as the reverse complement.
CGTAAAAAGTGATAGACTTCCTAAAAAGCTGAACTGCACTTTGGAAGCCACAAATCCAGTCTGGTCTTGTATTGCTTCAGGTAGATATATGGAGGCAACTACGTTTTCAGCCAAAGGTCTTTGCAATGAGATCTGGTAAAAGAAATCAGTTACAAAGAAATATAATGCTATTGATATATTTACCAAAAATATGTGCTTGAGATAAAACATCTAATGTTCTTGGTTGTGATTATGCTGAAATCAGCTCCTAACAGCATGTGTCATACAGGTGATGTTCCCTGACTTTGAGCTCATCTATGAGATCTGTAATTTAGTCCTGTATGGTTGAAATGCGTGAGAGGCTGACCTTTCTTGTTTTTATTGTAGTGTATTATCTGGTATCTCTTGAAATGTATGTCTTCTATAAATGTTTGGTTGAGTTTTACCCACTGTGAACAGTTTATGTGTGGCTCTTTTGGGGGTATGGAAGATCATAACACCAATGGTTGAGTTAGCCCACCATACTTCCTATTTAAAGCATTTAAGATTGGTGACCCCGGAAGTGACGTCTTAAAGTGTCACTTCCAATATTTGGAATGGCGAAGTGCCGGTTTCAAGTGTCACTTTCATGTTCCAACCACCAAAAATAAACGCTCTGCGATGTCACTTCCGACACGATCAGGTAAGTATTATGTCCCCACCATCCTATTTTCCCACCTGGCTTGTGCAAATGATATGGGGGGTGGGAAGTTAGGAGGGGAGTAACACCATATGTTATGATGGAAGGGGCGTTACTCTTCCTCCTCCGTGGCCACTGTAAAATTGTCGTTTGACCCAATGGGGATCCAAAACCACATGTTGAGGACCACTGCCATAGAACTTAAAATAATAAAGATAATGAAGACAGATGGGCTGACTATGGCAGTAGGAACAGATTGTAGAGCAATGATTGTATAGCAATAGAAGAGCATACCTCTATATTCTTTCCCTCCAGATAAGATTTTACAGTGAAGTAAAAGTTTTCAAAGCTGCTGAAGTTAACTTTCGATACAAGTAAAGCCATTAAATCAGAAGTGATGTTTGCATTGTCCTCCAGAAAATTCATTTTAAACCCAATTTCCTCTGTGAGGTTTAGGATCCTTTAAATGATAAAAGTTGCATTAGAAACATCGACATTGAAAGCAAACTCTATCTCTATCGTTTCTTCAAGTGTAGGGGAAGCTTTGAGGAACAAATGATGGCATCCTTCAGAATCCAAAATGGAATAATGTCGATATACTGAACAACAAGCAATTTGGGGTGCAGGATGGTAGATCAACCAATGATAATAGGTTTGCATGGTACATCTTTTCTTTCTATTGGTCAACACCATAGTCAGAAGAAGGGCCGTTTCTAGCATCTAGGGGGCCCTATGGGGGGGGATGTTGCTACCAGAAAAGTTGTTGAGCAAGGGGGGAAGTTGAGTGGGCAGGAGGAGGTCAGTGCTACCAGAAAATTTGTAGAGCAGGGGGCTGCTTGTAGTGAATGTGTACATGGGTGACACGATTATGTTTCCATCACAAAACACAGGAAAGAGTCATATATAAATGTGTCATTGAATATAATCGACCGACCAACATAAACAATGCTACGATTTTAGTTAGATTGTTGTACAATTGGTGAAAATTTTCCAACATGTCCAATCATTTTCCATCGAACAATTTTCATGGATCGAACCATGTGTGCAGCATACGATTTAAGTCCGATCGATGTAAACTTAGATTTTTTAAACTTTGAGTTTTAGGTCGATCCAATGCTAAAATCTAACCATGTATGCCTAGCTTTAGTCTTCTCTACAACACAGATTCTTTTTTCACAAACATAAGAAATATAAAATGCTGTAGAATGTCAAATGTTTACTCTTTTGACGTTAAGGTTATTGTAATAGTATACTTACTGGTTTGTGAATTTGTGAAGAACTGAATTAGCTTTGGCCAAGATGTCATTGATAACATTCAGATTAATCTTGGAACTTTCCACGTCATTATCTCCCAATGCCAAGATTGCAGAGATTTTGCTGAGAATGATCCTTACATCAGATTCCGGCAAGGACTGCACCTTCTTTGTCAAGTTCAAAATGTGTTCTGACAAATATTTAGCATTTTCTACAACAAAAAAAAGCCATGAACATTAGTTGAGTGAAGATATTCCTGCATAATCAAATTATAGCAAATTTCTGACCCTTGAACTTTATTATTGACCTGGACAGAACATACACAAAAATTTATCAATAGTGATAGTCAGAAAATTTTATATGGGAGTTAATTGAAAAGTTCCTGAACAATGTATCATTCCCCAATATTGCTGGAGATGTAGAGAAGGATTATGGGAATATTACAAGAATAAAGTATTGCTCTAGCAAAGTCGTTTTTGCATAAAAAATGTAAGTTAAAATTTAATGACGTTGACTTGAACCTCATTGATGCAAAAATTACATTCTTATTATAATGTTCCCACAACTCTTCTCTACGTGTCCAGCTATTTTGGTGATGACTTACAAAGTCAGGGAGTCGAAATATAAAAAACAATTTGACCATCTCTATTTATCAGCCAGAAATCCACAGTGGTCCTACCAGCCTTAGCTTCTAGAATATGAACTCCATGTGTCCCCGGATTCTTAATACCCTGGCTGTATCCACATGCTGTGTACACACAATAATGCTGCTCCTTCCTCTAGAGCCTGCCCACATACTGTGTGTAGAGAAGACAACCATAGAATATAGGTAATTAAGCTACTTTATATATTAAGTATTGCCTGGAATAATGATTGTGTCATGGGGTGCACCAAAGCAGGGGTGACATGGCTGGTGACACTGATGATATCAAGGAGTGTAGCCAGTTGCACAGTTAGCAAATGTGCATTCTGAGGTGCAGAGTGTAAAGCTTGGGAATGCATGGATTGATTTTTTTCGTTCGATAGATTTTTTTAATAGTTCAATGGAAAACAGAACAAATGTTTCAACTACAATTGATCAAAAGTGAACGATATTGAACCAAAAATCTGTTGAAAGCTGATCTATCTTTTAAAAAATGAATGGAAATCCAACGTACCATCGTTTCATTTGTTTTTTTTCTTGTTCGATATTAAACTTTACAATATGAAATTTCTGGGTAAATGTGTTGTGAGCTGGATAGAGAATACTATATAAATAATAATCGTTTGATATTTTGTTCGATTTTATTAGATTAAGTTTTCATTCAATATCGTGTGTTGTCGAACAAAAATCTAGTGTGTACATTGGAAATATTTTGAAGGATGTTTGATACATTTGTCAAACTAAATTATTGAATTGATCAGACCTGCATCGGTGGAGCGGCTCAGTGCTGTGACAGCACAGCATCCACCGAGCAGGTAAGTAGGTAAGGACCTCCCGCCAAGCAATACGCGTAGTGGAGGGGGTCCTGATGGATGTGGAACCCCCCCCCCCCTTAAGGAACCACCTGGGGTTCACCAGAGCAGGTGATGGACTTTGCTGCAGATGATTCTCTGGTTGCAGCCCTCAGGTGTACCCATTCAGTTAGCAGCTCACAGAGTGCCAAGCAAGAGTGACCTTAGAACAAGCTGTGTCCAAGAGTGTCCTTAGAACAAGCTGAGGGTCAGAAGCCTGGGTGAAACAGAGAGTAAGTATAGCATAGGCAGGAACCTGGGAGTGAAGCCATTGTTGCCTGAGGCTTCCTTAAATAGGGCTGGAAGAAGGAGCATATGACAAGGAAGGGAACTTCTAGACACCCTTTGAGGCAAAGTAATAGAACAGGAGAAACTGTTAAAGCAACAGACACAGGGCTGTGGGGATTGTGACATATTGTTTGCATGAGGATTTAATAACCCTTTAACACATAACCAAACCATGTAACATAAAACCTTATCAGGGTGAAGGGGAAATTGTTCCTTGGTAAATATACCAAACTATTTCCTGATGTTAAATTAACCCAATGACCACTCAACTGGTCAAATAAAATCTAACTTTATTGTTAATCTTCAACACTGACACAGACTCGTTTAGAAATCATGACTCAGTAAACTAAATACTGCTTTTCCCAGAAGAGCTTAATCACAGTGAATGTTTAGGGCCTTCTTCTTCTGGGTGAAATGCGTTGGAGGTTTCTGATGTTTTAATATGTCTTCTTGATGTTGAAGATTGGACCATAAATGAAAGGATTTCATTGACCCACTGTGGTCCATCCTTGAGTTAATTGATTGCAGCTGGTTGGAGGGATCTGCAGGTAGGATGATCGGTTGATTTTACTCTTTACCTGGAGCAGTGTTGTTTTGTAATATTACCTGGTGTGACTGTGACATTATCAAGACTCTGTAAAGAATCAGGAATTGGTTCCAGTAGAATGCATCTGCTGAAATCTGGGTTTTCCCACTCAGCATTGTCTGTAGTTGCACTGACAGAACTGAAGAACAAATAAAAAAGTTTATATTAGAAATAAAAAAAACAACAGCCTCAACCCCCCTAGCGGGGGGCCCAAATCTGGATCATCAAAACTTGCCTGTGCAGCCGTACCACCGATTGATTCTGGGACCACCCCTTCTGCGTCATCAATGATGCTAAAGGGGTAGGTTTCCCAGCCCACATTGCTGGCATCATCGATGTGTAGAGGGGAGGAGGGAGGGCGGGAAAATCAAGCATGCTGAGCGCTAGGGAGGTTAATTGGGGTAAATAAAAACACATTAAACTTACAAATTTAGCATAAAGCTCTTCTTGCTAAGATGGATGGACATAACATGATGAACATCAGTGAACAGGGAAGATAAATATAATACATATAGATCAATACTTTCCAATACGTTGGAGGCTTTATGGTGTTTTTTGTTTACTTATATACACTATAAAGCGCCCAACCAGGGAACATGATGGCAATTCCGTCCACTACTACGTGTTCAAAACAGATATTGCATCAATAAATGGAAGAAAATTAAACCTCTTCTGATACCCATGTTTATTGCTACTGGCACTGGAGTCCTTCTTAGACTCATTATAATTTATCTGTCTGTCAAGAGTTTTTTTCTATTCTTTTTTTCTTGACTTGTTTTAATAATACGATGTTGTTATACTGACCCCTGACCTCAGGGTGTCATTTCTGAACATACTCTTAACAAGGTGGCCTTAAAGTCCCCACGTCCTGGCCTAGTGTTAGGAAAAACTTACTGTGAATGTGGGGGGTCCTGGTGATTCTCCTACATTCATTCTGTCCTTTTTTCCTTAGATTTATTTTTGGGATGTTGTCCACCTATCGCCTTTAACTAGTTGGTATCTTCTATTTTGATATAGATCAATACTTTCCAGCACTGGGGAACTAGGTATCTTTTGCCACTAAGAGCTCCACTACCAGTTAAGGCAAGCATGGTGAGATGCAGTTTAGGTAGTCTAGGTAGTTTCAGGTTATTAGCTGGGACAAGGGTTTACAATCGTTTGTGTTTTATGATAAGAGCTAAGTTCCCAAAAAGTTTTTGTATAGTATAACTGTTCAATAATAACTTTAAACAGACAGTGGTAGTTTCACCCAAAAGTCCCCATTCTTCCAGGAAGTTACTGCCTTTTCACTTTCCCACTGAGGGGAAAAGTTCAATATCAAATTGTATGAAGGTTTTTCAGAACAATTTATGTATTACATTTACTGTTTGAAGTATCTCTAATCTTACCAGTATCTCATAACAAACTCATCTGGATCGGTGTAGCATGGCAACTTTGCTGTTTCTGTAGGGTTTGTTTCCATCCAAGGATAAATAAATGCGTTATAACTCTGTGTCTGAGCTGGACATTTCTCTAAAATGAAACATATACATAACTATTAAGGCAAGCCAAAAATACAAAATTCTTTTTTATATTTAGAAATCTATAGTTTATAGATAAGATAGATAGTTAAATATGCTATTCAGATATACTGTTTTGTTATATATATCATTGAATTAAATATGAATGTTGGGTAAAACCAAAAGGGACCACTTATCCATGAGGCTTACAAGGATGCCTTCCTTCCTTGTGAGCAATTCCTAACTCTATAAAAGCATCACAGTGAGCAGCAATGCCGATCTACTACTTGTATGAAAAAAACAACATCAACGTGTTTATGGAGATTAAACTCCTAAAAGGCAGGAGGGATGCACCTGATCTTCCCACAATTACACAACGAAAGAATGTAAACACTAAAAGGTACTTAATTTTAGATGAAATCGTACCAAGCCACATCATGCACCACTGGGAAGGTTTACTATTTAATTTTTCAAGATTATAACACTGAATACATTCACAGATACTCTTGAAACTCCATTTAAATAACTGAAAAATCTAGTCCTGTGGTAGGAAATATATTCAATTTGGTATTCCTGTGGACTGGTACAATGGGACCTTAATGACGAAATTTAAATTTATTTATTTGGGAGTTAATTGTTAAAGCTTTGAACATGGTATCATCACCAAAATGTCTGGAGATTTACAAAAAAAGGTATTGTTCTAGCACATGGAGTTTTTAGATAAATAAAGGTAAAACTTAAGTTGAAATTTTGACTGGAAAAATTATGACTTAAATTTGGGTAAAAACTAATAATGTGCTAATGCAATGCTTTCATACCATATCCACAGGCTTTACAATGAATTCACAAAATCAGCCAGTTGAAATGTAAAAAAAAATAAACTATTTCTAATGGTCAACAGCAAGCACCATTGCCACATAGCAGGGCTTAATTGTCCCCGCACCAATGTTGAATAACAACAATTGAGAAGACTTTTGATGAGAAGTTAGAGGACTGAAGAGTTTAATTGCTGGGCGCTCTAGAGCTGCTATGCTGACAATTACTCCACTTGCTCTATATTATGATTTGAAGAGAAAGCAGAACCCACTTTAGCAAAGCTAACCTGATCTTCAATGGACGTGTCTTTGGCGGCACCATGTGAATGCTGCAATTATGACCTGGCACTTCCCAATTTAAAAACAGCGGACACACTGCTTAGTTAACACATTAGAATTGGAAGTGGCATGTCCACTGCGGGGACAAAGAAGCAGTGGACACAAGCCCTTAAGGGAATCTCTACAGCTTGGACAATGACATGGTAAATGTTAACCTTTTTAGGGTTAACAGTAGAGTCCTTAGCACAGTGTGGGCTATGTAATCCCCACCAGGTGTCACCATTTCTCTCCCAGAGAAGGGTGACACCAAACTTTCCAAGGAGACCTTTTTTTGTACAAGGGCTGAAGGACTTATAGTCTCTGCATGTAGTGTGTGAGTAATAACTCCTCTATCTATTTTTGCATCTGTAAGCCTTGAGCATCCCTTTAATTATGGGGGAAGATTCATGTTTACAGTATGAGCAGGGCTAAGCAAGTTAAAAGTTAAGCTAAGTTAAAATATATCTGTACGACATTGTCATACAATTTGACACCCATATTACTTTCAGCACGCCATATACGCCACTATGTTTTTTGCACAGGGTGACACCAAACTTAGTTATGCCACTGGTATTAACTACCCATCAACAACATATGTGTCATGCCTGCCTCACAGAGGTGTATGTACATTGCAAGATGCATTGGAGCTCAAAGTTACAATTTGCATATGAAGAAGTCCTGTTTTTGAGCAGACAGATTCCATTTTAGGCTTTGTGCACAATTAACCTCCTGGGTGTTTGGCCTGAGTTACCTCGGGCTGAGTTTCATGCATCATTAAACGCAGCCCGAGTTAACTTGAGAGATACTCACCTGTCCGCCGGATTCCCCCGGTGGTCGGGAGCATCGGCGTGTATGCCGATGCTTTTCGGTCTACCCCCGATCACGTCACCGTTGACGCGAAGGGGGCAGGGGTAGGCGGCGCCATAGACCACCATGTAAATGGAGGGGCGCCTTTTTTCAGCATAACTCCAGTGTCTCCAGTGACGCTGGATTTATGCACAGAACCTCTGGCCGGGCAGGAAATCACAGCGGAGCATGTTGTGCTCCGCCGCGATTGCCCGTGGCGTGGTTATAAAAAAAACGTGCCACATGCGCAACGCCCAGAAGGTTAATGATTTTATACGCATCCTTTTACACATCTTCATAAATAAAATGTGAAATTGTTTTGCCATATGTAATAATGCATGTTAAAACTGATTGTGTGTGTGTGGCGGTACATTGTATGTATGTATATGGTAGTGTATGTGTTTGGGGGGCAATTTGTATGCATGTATATGTGTGTGTATGTGTCTGTGGAGGATATAATGCAAGCCCATGTATGTTTGAGGAGACAGTGTGTATGCGTTCTGCAGCTTGTTTGTGGGGTACATTATATGTTTGAATATGTGGGTTTGTGTGTGGCAGAACAACATTGTTTGTATGTATATGTGGGTGCATGTGTAAAGGATGCAATGCAGGCTCATGTATGTTTGAGGGGACAGTGTGTATGCGTTCTGCAGCTTGTATGTGGAGGTACATTATATGTTTGAATATGTGGGTTTGTGTGTGGCAGAATTACATTGTTTGTATGTATATGTGGGTGCATGTGTAAAGGATGCAATGCAGACTCATGTATGTTTGAGGGGACAGGCTAGATTCTACATATAGGTGTACGGATTCTATATAGGTCATTATGTGTAGAGTGTTTGTTGACCTTTTAAAAATAGGCTTAATCAGTTTGCATACATGAAATATTTACTTTATAGAAAGTGAATCAATTTCAGGAAATGTAATTTAGCAACCAATAAAATTAAATGGTAACATTTTTTACAAGGGAGCCGTCATGTAATCATGTTGGTTTCCTGACATACATAGTGAACATTGCTGGACTATTCATGGAAAAGAGGAAGAAGACTGAACAGTAAATATGTGGTTTTATAACTTAACATGTAATATTTTGTATTTAAACTATTTACCTAAGGCTTTTATACGCACGCTTTGTACAGAAAGACTTATGTTGCCCTGTTCATCTTTAAAAATCTGATTTTCCAGAAGACTGTTAAGCATCGCTGCAAGAGATCCTGGAGTGTCCGAGGAGTTTGCTTGGATGATTAATTTTGAACTGTAACTAGAGAAAGAAAATATATATATAAACAACATATCCACAATCTCATTTAACAGTAGTTTGCATGCAAAATGGAAATCTCTGCACAAATACAATAGCAGCTGTGCTGATGTCATTTCTTCTACATCATGCGTCCAAGAGATATAACAACACCACGGATTGATCCTGCAGCATGCTTAGAAACAGATGTATTTCAAAGTGGAGCTCCATTTCTTTTTTTGGCAGGTAATAGGGAGAAGTTGAAACCCTTTATCTGGTTTTATTGCTATTTATCTGATCACTGAGATAAAAGAAGAGTAGAAGTTCCACTTTAAATAACGCCTTTAAATGGCAATAAAATGATAAAAGTGACGTCACAACAACACACAATGGGTCACACAATAATTATACTAACTTGGCATCACCAGAGTTCATACTGGACTCTCTTTTCTGGCAGCACAACACAAAAAAATAAACCAAAGAATTAAAAAATAAACTCAGCATCTATATTATATATCATGGTATCATTCATATGAAGGTAAAAACAAACGAAAAGGTAACTTCACAGCACGTCGGAATAAACAAAAGACTGGTCATGCAAAGTAACAATCACAATGAACTAAAATATTTATTCCATTAGCACTGAAGGTTATTTAACACTTGAACACTTGAAAAAATATGGAGGTCATTTTATTTATTGTACAAATCTGATTTTTTACTATCTACATCAGTGGTTCTCAAATTTTTAGATCTATGACCCAGGAAGCAACACTTCCTGTATTTGGAAGAAGAAGTGCCCGGTGTGGAGTTAGGAGGAAGGGGGGCATTAGTCACCCTCCTAACGTCCCACCCTGCTTGTGGGTATCAGCACTGCTGCTTGTTAGACGCAGCTCTGATGCCTTCAGTGAACTCCGGGAAACTGTGGAATGGTTGTTTGACCTTGAGGGGGTCCCGACCCACAGGTTGAGAAACAGTGATCTACATATGACACAGTTTATTTATTTTTTTGTAAAAGAAATTGTTTTACCCATGTGAGAAGCTCAAGGTGGATGCTACCATGTCTTGAGAAAGTAAATTTGAGTTGACCTAAATAGATTTTGCTTTACAGTCCTAAAAATAATTGGCAGGTTTCTTTAAATACTTCTAAAGGCCCCCATACACTGTTCGACATTTCCTTTCGGTTCACTGATGTCAATCTTACGGGAAATTATTCCTGCCCACCTGGTTCGATTGACCGCAAGTGATCAATATTGAACAGAATTGATTGAAAAGTTATCGGATATGTTGGTAAATTTTCGGCAATCATTCAGGTATCTGCCATTTTTTCAAGATATTTTGATCAATTTATATTTGACTATATTATGAGGCATGCGCATTAACTTAGGGAAAGGTATCAATCAGTTGCAAAACGATCATACTGTGTGATGGTACAATCGATCAATGTTTGACTATCAACTTAGAATTGTGCCAAAACAATTAAATCAACAATTGAACCACAAAATAATCGACCTGTGTATGGCTACCTTTACACAAATATTTGGTTCTATTCAGGGCTTTTTTTCTCAGAGAAAAGGTGGTGGAACTCACTCACTCATTGCAACAAAATCTCTGTGTTCCACACAGGGATTTTAGTAGACATAGAGCGAGGGCTTTACATATCCCTTCTCCCTGACTTTCAACCCCCAGATGCTCCAACACCCTTTTTTGGATTAGTAATTTACAATTTGTCATCACTATCTGCAACCTTTCATCGCTATTAATTTTTCCCTGCGGTTATCCAAGTGACATAAATTGTATGCGTTTAACAATAAAAAATGAAAAAAATTGGCAAACTAAAAAATGACTACAAATGACTACATCCAAGCAATATTTGATAGGGGGTTTTTAGTAGGAAGAATTGTGCTCAGGGACCTAAAAATTTGCATGGATGTAGTCTCAGGGGTTAAGTGAAAGAATGTATGCAGCAGAGTAGTGCTTTATGCGCATGGGGAAGCAATGTCTGATAGCTGTATTTTAGCTGAAATTTAACATATAAGTGTTGTAGACAGAGGAAACTCTGGGTGTAAGTAGTAGTAGGGGAGCATTGCTGACCCTGAAAGTTTCATGATTATACTATGAATGGTTTTCGTGCTATGAATGTGTAAAATTACACTGTCACGCAGGTTTATTCAGCTAAGCTTCTACAGCAGAGCTGGAGAGGGTATGTCCTGTCCGATGTATTGATTGGCTGGGGAGGAAATATCTGACGGAGAAGCACAGAATCTGCTCACATCGGGGAGGAGGAGAGGGGGGCCAACAATAGGTGGGGGAACGCCGTTCCGGTGCTTCCCCCAGAAAAAAAAAGCCCTGGTTCTATTAAAGATTCCCTTCAATGGAGTAACCGAGACAAAAAATCACAAGCCCAGCTTCCATCTGCAATTCTCTCCCTCCTCCAATTATAGTCTTGTTTCAAACCTTGCTATTGGCATGAGTTTTGTGAATAGGCCCATTGAATATCATTTGAAGTTTTTGGACAAGCTGAACAAGTGTTGGCCATTAAGCAAAAAAATTATAGATGAGTGTGAGCCAGCTAGTTCAATGTTGTAACCTCCATATTCTTTTCTTCAAAATAACCCTCAAAGTGTGTTTTTATGTTCCCTACAGCCACATGGACCATTTCACACAATTTTCACACAATGCTGAAAAAAACCACACCATAGCTGCCCCGCAACAACTATGAAATGACCCTTAAAGAATTAGTGTAAAGATTAATATGTAAATGTTTAATATTTTGCCAAACAGTAAGAATGTACTTCAAACCTAAAGCCTGCCATAGACACCTCGATCTATGGCAGACCTTTAGCAGACTGATTACAGCGTGGTGTCACCACGCTGTGAGCAGTCTGCTAACTGTCGGACAATCCCGTGTGTTCCACTGACACACAGGACTCCCGTCAGACTAGCCGATTAACTGGGAGGGGGAGGAGACTCCCCCTCCGAGTTTACAAGCTGCAGCTGTTCTGCCTGTCAGTCCTACAGAAAAAGAACCGGCATGTCGGATCCGTGTGCGATCCGACCTGCCGGCTTTTTTTCTACGAAAGTCAAGGTGGGCAGACCAACCTTGATGTGCTCGGCGGGAGCGAGCACGCAGGTTGGTCTGCTACAACTATGGCCGGGAGTCTGCCCGTCTATGGGGGGCTTTAGAGTATATAAAAAATACCTTTGGTATTTTGGATGAAGCATGTCCTGTTGATGTGTTTTCCAATTGAAGCTAAATCAGCCTTTCCTATAAATGCTGCATTCATTCTTAATAAAACTTTTTGTTTGTGTTAATGCATTTGAAAAGAACATTCATCTGAGTTATAATTCTAAGTTATTGGCATACTTTAAGTATCTATCAGCTCCCTTTTCAAGTTGTTAATTTTCTAGGGTAAGATTAAGAAATCTAATTTTCCAATACAAAACAAACATTCACTATCACGGAGACCCAGCGGCAGGCAAGTTATTTTTACCTTTTTATTGCTTTTTACTGTTGGGACTTTCCCATGTTCATTACTGCGGCAAACATTGAAATAATAACATTAGATCAGCAGGTACAATTTGATTATAAATGATTCTTTTAAAGTAGTTGCAGCATTTTGGATTGTGTCTGACATGATAAAATAAATGAAAAATAGAGAAATTGTGTAATTTTTAAAATATTTAAATTCACTCCAATGTCACCATTTTATTGATTTTGCAGTTGACGCTTAGTTTATATTCATGATACAATGGTGTGGTTAACTGCCCGCTGACTAGACATGTATTGTAAAGGTACAGAAACCAAAAGCGCTAATCCACAGTGCTTATGAAGTCCAGTCCAAGGTTTTATAATAGTAAATACAAATTAACGAATATCCAATGTGTTCCAGAGGCTCAGTAGACCCTCTTCATTACAGCTTTGCACAGCACTAAAAGTGCCTCATACACAACAGAATGGCTGGTTTTGATGCCTAACCTCCTGGGGGTTGAGCATGTGGTTCTTTAAAAAGTGTGCGACGATCTGTCACAGCCACGATCTTCTGCCCTCCGGGAGGTCCTGATCACAACTCTGAGGTGTGCCAGGGAAAAGTGACACCTACTCCATTACATGGAGGTCAATGATGCCGCCTACACCCCGCCCCTCTGCCTGTATCCAGTATCTTAGGGGATGATACCATGTTCAAGTACACAAAGTTAGCTCACAAAGTCAGCTAACTGAAAATTCAGGAGTTTTTGTCACAATCTCTAAAGCTGACATACCCCTATTTCTGTTGCCCAGTGGTGTCCTTTCCACAGCAACAATGGTAGATGAAATTTCCCAGCACCAAATAGTAAAAAATAAAACATTTTAACTAACTATGCTAAACATTTAATACTACTAAAAACACTAGTTAAATGTATAGGTATTAATGTCTGAAGGAAAAGGCAACGCATTAATGTCTGCCATACACACGCCGATTAGCGGCCGATTTTGCCGCTGACGGGTGTTCTGGCTCGCGCCGCCAGTCGGCGGCAAAATCGGCCACCACTCGGCGCGTGCCCACATGGGGCGACAGATCCCTGTTGCCCCACAGCTCGGCCGGCCAGAGAACGGACATGTCCGATGTTCTCTGGCCGATGCCGGCCGATGCCATTAACTTCAATGAAGAACGGCGTCTTCATTGAAGGTAATGGCCGGCACACAAAAAGTGCCCGCTGATGAAGTCAGCCCGGGAATGCAGCATGATGACGTCATCACGCTGCATTCCAGAGCTCATCGGCACTCGTCTGTCAGCACCCACTCGCTGGGTGTATGGCAGGCTTAATGCAACGCATCCCACCAGTTTAAGGCCTCCATACACCTTACAATCTTTCCATACAATTTCTGTACAATTCACTTTTTTTCTACCAAAACCATGTAATACGAGGACCTTTCTAATCCTTCCAATCACTATGTATTCTATCAGGGAGGCCACTATACTACACAGTTGTTGGTAGATCTAATGGAAATTGTATGGATCGATCTTAAGGTGTATGGGGGGGCTTTAGACTCAAGCTGCTTATATGTAGAGTTTTTTTCTAGCAAAAAATTCCCACCAATTTAACTAAGGTCACTATACTAGTAAGTATCGAAGATAGTGGCAGCCAAACAACTAGTATTTTGATAGGAAGTCAATGATCGCAACATTTTAAAATGTTTTTGACTATCTAAACCAACTGAATACCAAAAGTTATACCCTCATACATTCAAAATAGATAAATTGTTGCAATTTTTAAAATGAAAGGCTTGCTTACATTAAACAATGCAGCACAATACAAAGATAAAGTGCATAATCAAATGTAATATATCTGAATTGACATTACATACTTCGGTCCCCCAGACACAGCTATTTCCACCACAGAAAAAAACGTGGGTTTAAAAAAGGAATCCATCTGGGGAAGAAAGCACAGACATTATAGAATGTTATATCTTGCAATCTCACAATGAATTCATTATCGCAAACAAGCACAGGAATTTATAGCTGAACTGTCATAAATATTTTAACATGTATATGTATTATATTTTTTGTTGCAGATGTTTTGTTTAAAAAATGTCTTATACTTTTACTTGCAAGCTTTAGGTAGTAAAATTAATATATAAAAAAGTAATTCATTGCCATGCATAACCAAGAAAAACAAAATTGTTCTACCATTTGTACTTATTTGTTGGAGATGATATATATTTAGGGGTGCACATAACTTTTCTAGTGAGCTACTCGGCTGAGTACCAGGAGAGGGTGCGTGGTACTCACCCCATATGTACCGTAGTTTTAATAAGTGCCATTTTCCTCTTCTGCATAAGCTTCCTGAATGGTAGATTCTCATGCAGATGGACCTCCCTGTTCCCAGTTCAACAGCTGGCTTTGGGTCAAATGTAGCTCTCACAGGACAACGCCGTTTGAACCCCCAGATCTCATACCTCAGTAATGCAAAATTTCCAATCCAATCTTTTTTTTTTATTAGTAATTTACATTCCCAATTTCACATCCCTAACTGCAGTTATCCAACTGACATAAATTGTATACATTTAAGACTGAGAATGTTGTTGTTTCAAAAGAAATGTACTTTTACAGTAGTGTATCTATATATGATAAGGTGAAGTTGTTTTACCAGCTATTTAATGTGTTCAAGCTTTAATCTCAACTCAATCTGCTTAATCAACTTCAGCCACAAGATGTCACTAGTAAGCACTTGCCATCAAAGCACAACATAAGTATGGCATCCTTCTCACAGATCAAGGAGGAGGGGGAAAGCTGCATGCGTCTTCCCTCTCTGTATAATATGCAGATGGCTTAGTAAGGATAATTAAAGTATGCATGGGTCATTTTTTGTCTATTTTGCGTACCAGCATACTACTTATATGCAGCCCTGTACGCAGGGATTCTCCCCCTCTAGTAAAGCAAAATAGATAAATTAATTAAGCCATTCAGATACTGTAGCTTTCAGAGAACCATTATTTCTTTTGTTTATGGTTACAACATAGTACTCATGTTTACCAGTAAGAGCCACTGGAAATTACAATTACTCACCGGCCCCTTTATCAGGCACACCTTGCTAGTACCGGGTTTAACCCCCTTTTGCCTTCAGAACTGCCTTTATCCTTTGTGGCATACATTTAACAAGGCACTGGAAACATTCCTCAGAGACATTGGTCCATATTGACATGATAGCATCACCCAGTTGCTGCAATTATGGCTGCACATCCATGATGCAAATCTCATGTTCTACCACATCCCAAATGTGCTCTATTGAATTGAGATCTGGTGACTGTGGAGGCCATTTGAGTACAGTGAACTCATTGCCATGTTCAAGAAACAAGTCTAAAATGATTTAAGCTTTATGACATGGTGCATTATCCTGCTGGAAGTAGCCATAAGAAGATGAGAACACTGTGGTCATAAAGGGATGGACATGGTCAGCAACAATACTCAGGTAGGCTGTGGTGTTGCAATGATGATCAATTAATACTAAGGGGCCCAAAGTGTGCCAAGAACATGACCCCCACATCATTACACCACCACCACATGTCTGAACCGTTGATACAAGGCAGGATGGATGGACCACATTTTGACCCTTCCATCCCAATGTCACAGCAGAAACCGAGGCTCATCAGACCAGGCAACATTTTTCCAATCCTCTATTGTACAATTTTGGTGAGCCTGTACGAATTGTAGCCTTTCTGCCTTAAGGTTTGGCGTATTGTGCGTTCAGAGATGCTTTTCTGCATACCTTGGTTGTATTGAGTGGTTATATGAGTTGCTGTTGCCTTTCTATCAGCTCAAACCTTTTGGCCATTCTCCTCTGACCTCTGGCATCAACAAGGCATTTGTGCCTACAGAACTGCCGCTCACTTGCTGTTTTCCCTTTTTCAGGGCATTCTCTGTAAACCCTAGAGATGGTTGTGTGTGTCAATCAGTTGCTCAGTTCGTCTTGACCATGTCAACATGCCTAAATGCATTGAGTTGCCACCATGTAACTGATTAGTAATATGCGTCAATGAGAAGTTGGACAGGTGTGCCTAATAAAGTGGCTGGTGAATGTATATGCTAAAATAATCTTTTTAAAAAAACTAAAATTCTAGAGCTCTGTATTTTTTTTATCCAGGAGAACCACATTTTAGGTATTTGTAGAATATACAATCGCATCAAAACAGTGCTAAGTATTTCCTGTCAGCCAGTCAGAGTAAATCTGAGGCAGGAGCGATATCAACAATTTGGTCATAAGCCAATAGTACCATGTTGCCTACTTAGGCCTAATTAGTTGGTTGATATTTGTGAAAAAGGCAATGGAACAAAGCAGCGGATTTCAATGTCTTACCATGCCTTTCACCAGCAATGCAGCCACATCTCCATCAGTCATCACTTCTGAGAATTTGAGGGCCATTTTGACAACGAAGAAACTGACTATGGGACAATTAGGAAAAGGGATAAACATATATAAAACCAGGTCAGTCATTGAGGTAATACTTTCTTATATAATCTATGCTAGGTGTGTCAGCTTAATAATTTTTAAAACATAGAATTTGTTTATTAATTACTATCTTGGAAAATAAGAACTTATAAAATGATGTATGTCTAAATCCTAGGTTGGGCCTTTGGACCAACTAAGAACTGGTTCACACCTTTCTACTTTGGATTTCTGATTTTTTTTAAATGTATAAGAATAAGGTCATAGTAGAATATAATAACTAAGGCTTAGTTAGCCTTACTTTTCACCCCTGGTGTCCTTTTATATGTGTGAACAGGCCCATTGGATGTAAAGTGAACGTTTGGGATATGTTTGCCATTCTTTGCTTAATGTACCTAAAAACAGGTCTGTCATGTCCCCATAACTGAGAATTTAATCAGAATTTTCCAGGAAATATTTTCCAGCAGAATGACATGGTCTTGTGAAGTACGCTGTTGCGGAGAGAGGTCATCTTGAGCTATACCATGTGCTTGGGAAACATTTACAGCTTTAAAAAAGTAGATAGAATATATCGATGATGAGTAACAACATAGAAGAGCATAAATAAACTGTAAATCAGGGATGCTCATGAACATTCATCACAAGGCAACACATTGACTTTTTTGCTGTTTATCTGTATTAACTGATCATTTTGACCTTAGTCATTTAGCAAGTAGCTTGCAAACCAAACCAATTGTGGTCAAATCCTGCTGTAAGTTTTCCAATCCTGACACTTGACCTGCTATTGATCTCCTCTGCCTACAGATCAACTGAAACCTCAATTTTAAAGTGAAGGAAGTGAATCTCATAGGCAGGATAAACCAACCAATAACCAGAATAAACTAAAAGAAAAAATTATAGATGGATAATAATGTATTAGATGTCTCTGAGTAACATTATTGAAACTAACTCGACACATAAACAAAATACAACTTTTGTACAGAAATGGGTTACAGGATATGGACTTTTAACCTAGCACCATACCTGTGGTTGTCTGGCCAGGGTTTGTGGTGAATTCTGGTGTAGAGTTGGTGAATCCAGAGACTAGAGATTCTGTTATCCCAGGAAGAGTGGGAGATGAAGTGGTCATTAATGAGCTGGTTGTTTCAGGGAGCATTGAAAATGACGTGGTGACTTCCAAAGAACTTGTCTCCGATGGAGAAGATGGATGGGTGGAAGAGGCTGTGGATGTCTTTGTTGTTTCTTTAAAATTACTTGAAGTGGTGAGTGATGGGTTCTTTGTCGAGGTTACGTTGCCATCAGTAGGACTTGTTCTCTCAGATGTTGCTTTATCTGGTGTGTCTGTAAATACAATTTGTTTTTACTACCCAGAATATAACTGAGGATAAAAACATGCCTGCATAGAATGCACCCCATAAAATACAATTAAAAAGGTAGAGACACTGCCATTCACACATATACAGCATGTTCCAGCAAATTGAGCAGGGCAGAACCATGCAGTATTTGCCCTATATCCCTCCAGGCAAGCCTAAAGGCCACACCCAATAGGCAGGTCCGGCGCAGGTCTAAAACATTAGCAGTAGTAGTTGCCCATTCTCTGAACCCACTGACCAACGTATGGAGAGACACATTTTACATTCTAACAACAGCTATTTATATATGGGAGGAGGGAAGAGTCTATGTCATATAATATAGTTGCCGCAACGTAGAATGAAAATGTAAATAAGCACAACTCAATCAAATCAAAATAGCTTCAACTCACTCTGCTATTGCATGGCTATTTACATTTGGGAGTAGTCACATTATAAATTCACAACACCAGAATGAGCTCATAAGTCTATTACAACAGTAATAGCTGAGTGAGTTGATGTTATTTAGAGTTGTGTATTTACATTACATTCTGCATTGCATATGTCTGGATGAATGAGAACCTTCACCGAAATTTTGCATTACAGTAAAAAAAAAACACAAACTTATCCTCCCTGCCATATGTAAATAGCTGCTTGTGGGTATGTTGTTATTGCCAGATTGTAAAATGTGTCTCTCTATAATTTGGTCAGTGAATAGAGAGAATGGATGCTACTAGACACATGCTAAAGTTTCAACCCTGCATACTGTGCTGGAGCTAATACCTTCCTCATGACCCTGTTTTTTTGGCTTGGCTGGAGGGAGTAGAATAAATCTCAGCCTCCTGATGTAGCTCAGGATTTTTCTGCATTTGCACAGATATTTTTTCCCTATTTGGAAGTGTCTTTTAGTGAGAAAAAATACATAATAGTGATTTGACAATGTTTTCTCAAATTGAAGATCTAAACAATTCTGACATTTTGGATTAACATAGGTGCAATGCTGCCTATAATTATTTTAGTATTGTAAAGTGTGTACCAGCACATTAAACATCGACATTGAAACCACATCAGATACCTCCAGCACTGAATTATCTTATGTAAGTTATAATGTGACCTTACCTGTAAATGAAGGAGAAGATGGTTTGGTGGCAGATGATATATTATTGGATGTAGAGGTAGTAACTGGTGATGACCCTAAATTTGTTGTCACATATGAAGGTGTAGTTATACGTGTACTGTAAGTTGTATGGTTTACCCATGGGGTGATAGGCACAGAGGAAGTTGTTGTTGCTCCTGGATGAATAGGATGGGTTGATGACGAGTTTACAGGTGTAGAAACATTGTTCCTGGTTGTTAGGTTACTACTAGAGTTCACTATTCCACTATTTCCAGGGATAGATTCCGTTGTAGAGGATTGTGTAGAATTATCTGATGGTCCAGGCTGGTCTGTAGACTGAGATCCTGATGGCCTTGCTGTTGTTCCCATCTCTGTTAATGTTGTTGTGGTCGTTGTTGTTTTAGACGTACTTGTGGATGTAGTTAAAGTTGCAGTAGATGACACGTTAGTATCTTTTGGCGTTGTTGTGGTTAAAGGTGATGAATCTGTAAAAAATAAAATATACTTAAACATAATCCACCTTAATATTGGTATTATAGTGAAATGTGGAAGCAACTTTTCTGTGATGTTATTTGTGCTCACTAGTGATGGCCGAACATCGACCAGGTCTGTCCGCGAACGGGCGGATCAGACTTTTAAAGATGTCCGCTGGCCGCCTGTTCGCGGACAGATTCAAATTCCCTGCCTCTAGGCAGGGAATTTGAATCAGAAAACCCAAAAGTGACATCAGTGACGTCACATCCGGTCCCTGGAACATATAGTTCCTGGTTAGGGGAGCTGGATGTGACGTCACTTCCTGTTCTTGAGCCAGTTTTTCACTTCATGCCTGGTCTTCTAGTGAAAAGATTCTTCCTCCGGCACGATCTCACTGCTTCTGATCCTGCCAGAGGAAGAATAGAGATCTCCTTCTCGCCGACTTCCTAGTGCTCACACAGTATATATATATATATATATATATATATATAAATATATACAAATATATATATAGTATATAAGAACATCAAAAGACTAGTTGACTATTTGACTTTGGACTCAACTACAGACAGTCTCCTCTGTGTTCATGCTGGTCGGCCTTCTTTCTATGTGCATAATGAGCGGCTGCATGCAGTCGCTGCCTCTGATTGGAGGGGAGCAGGGAATGGAATATGATTTTTTCACTTCCCTTCCCTGTCTAATACCATCAATGTTTTCCTATCTTAAATTTTTTATATATGTATATATATTTGTTCCTGTAACTTAAAAATACCCTGCTTAGGCAAAACAATTCTTCCTTCCTTCCAAAACTGCCAATCAGAGACAGCATGCACGCTGGTCAGCATGCACACAGAAAGAAGCACGAGACCTTTTCTCTGTGTGTGTGCACACTGACTTGTATGCATGGTGTCTCTGTCTATGACTGGCGGTCAGCACATGACCTTCTCTCTCTATCAGCGCCAGGAGGGAAGGTTTAATGTCTAATGTGTAATGACATCATGACTAGTTGATTTGACAACAGTGTTAGTGCCTGATAACTCCACTTTACAAAATTACTAGTCCATAGCTGTCAATTTTGGAAAGAAAAAAACGAGGGACATTCAGGAAGTTACTTCAGTGACGTCACTTCCGGTATACCGATCGTGGTTCTTCCATGTTCCATGTACCGGACCTCACTTCCAGTGTCGTGCTTACTTCTCTACTGATCTAGTAGGGAGAGGGTGTTACTCTCCCTGCTAATGTACCACTGTGTTTGTGCTGATAATGGGTGGGACATTACCAGGCAGAAAAATGCCCTCTTCCTGCTAGATCAGCGTGATTTCAAGAATCCGGGCAACATGCAGGATTTCTTGAAATAGAGATTTGGCCAGGAAAGCCATATAAAAAACATGACTTTCCTGGCCAAAACAGGAATGTTGACCGGTCTGCACAAGTCATTAATGCATTGATATATATATATATATATATAAGGCATGAAACGTACAGATGTAGAAATGTGTAGAATATGACAAAATTAACAAGAAAGAACTAAGTTGTACTCACTGGTAGTTGTTTGAGAAGTTGTTGATGTTTTTAATGCAGATGTTGTTATTGTAGCGGTAGTTGGATCAACAACATGGGCTGAAAATAAAAATCCAATGTAATATTATGACTTGTACACTTTAGAGACAAAAAAAACTCACAAGAAGAAAATAAAATAGGAATGTTGATATTGGACTTTAGCTATATTATATGGAAGCTTACTGAAGATCCTTTACACATAGCACTTAGATAGATTGTCGGATGCTTTTGGTCATTGGATTCAATCAAGTGGTTGAAAGGGTATAATGACACTTCCAGAAGTTTGTCAAATACAAAGTTTTTTTTAGGTAATTTTTCTTGAATGGAGAAAAGATTCTGGGTAGAGTGAGGTGTTGGCCTTTATAAGCCATGGCAAATCCATTAAAATAGTGGTTGACCAGCATTAGAAACATAGCAACTGAAGTCTAATTTCAGCTAGGCTATTACTTTCTTTTTTTAATACTTTAATACTAACATCATGTACCCTGTGTTAAATCTCTACAATAATATTGATTCCCCTAAATACATGTGAAAACATATACCTCAACACAATAACTTATTATTATTATTATCATTTATTTATATAGCGCCAACATATTACGCAGCGCTGTAC
>CM070040.1:58427256-58459328 GCA_036250615.1 Ptychadena robeensis | reverse complement strand
GATCCATGGGCCCAAACAGTTTTAATTTTGTTTCATCAGTCCACAGAACACTATCCCAAACTTTTGTGGTTTGTCCACATGAGTTTTGGCATACTGCAGTCGACTCTTCCTATACTTTGGAGACAGCAAGGGCGTGCGCCTGGGAGTTCTGGCATGGAGGCCTTCATTACGCAGTGTGCGCTTTATTGTCTGAGCTGAAACTTCAGTACCTGCATCTGACAAATCTTTTTTCAGTTCCTCAGCAGTCACACAGGGACTTTTCTCCACTTTACGCTTCAGGTAGCTCACAGCAGTCGAAGTCAGCATCTTCTTTCTGCCACGACCAGGTAGCGTTTCAATAGTGCCCTTTGCCTTGAATTTGCGAATCATGCTTCCTATGTTGTCTCTTGGTTAGTGATGGCCGAACTGTCCACAAGGCGGACAGTTCGGCCGCGAACAAGCATGTTCACCCATCCTCTCGCCGGCGGACAGTACGGGTGTTCGACCCGCCCCGTTCGCCGGCGAGAAGAAGATCTATATTCTTCCTCCGGCAGGATCAGAACCTGCGAGATCGTGCCGGAGGAAGAATCTTTTCACTACAAGACCGAGCATGAAGCCGGTCTTGTAGTGAAAATACCGGCTCGGAACAGGAAGTGACGTCAGTGACGTCACATCCGGCTCCCGTAACCAGGAACTATGCGTTCCAGGATGCGTTCCAGGGACCGGATGTGACGTCACTGACCTAGAGGCGGGGAATTTGAATGTGTTCGCGAATAATTCTACTAATATTGCAATTATAATCGCCTCGCAATTACCTTCAAAATGAATGTGCTATATATATTTGCAATCCATGCCCATAAGCATCCCGATGGCGAATCTTCGAAATTGCGAATATCCGCCACCATATTCGCAAATTCTAATAGGCGATATTTGCGGAATATATTCGCAATTTGAATATTCGAGCTCAACACTACTTATTATGCTTGATTAATGCTCGTTGACATCCACAGGTGTTTTCAATACCTGATCGAAAACACTTGAATGAACCTCTGTTCTTAAGCGTAGTAGTCTTTGAGGGGTTGAATAATTGTGTCAACGAAGAAATCACAAAAAACATTTTATACTGAATTACAAAAAAACTGATGCCATTTTAGTTGCATTTGGTTCTTTAAAAAGTCCTTGTAAGATTTCATTCTGAACACAATTACAAATGTACACTGAATTCCCTAAACCCCATTACAGCATTGGGGATTGAATAATTTTGAATACAACTGTATATATTAATTGATTTTTTATCTGTTATTTATTTTTTTTATCGGTAAACGCATAACAAAATCTTTACATTTTTAAGTTGTAAATGATTTGTTTATTATCTGTAGAATGCGCATAGGACTTCAAAACTAATTGAAAGAAAAAAAATGAGAGGGGAGTGGTTAAGCACAATTGCAAGATAGCTGCACATTGAGAGAGCTATGATTATTTGGGGAATCATAAACATGATCTTTAGCAATATGGGAAAGTTGTCACCCCACACCCTGCTGAGGAAAAAGGTACCTGCTGTCCTTTGAGGGATCCCAGGCATGTCATCATGACATCAATTCGGGTCAACCTGATCCTCGATCTTCTAAGACATTGATTTCCTACATTTATAAACTGCCTGCCTATCTTAGAGGAGATAAAGTCAACCCTAGCTGATGCAGTACATGAAGAAAAAAAGAATAGCTCTAAAGCTTCTTGAAAAGGTCTCCACACACGTATCTAGTGGGGACCAACAGATGAGCTGTGGAGAGCAGCGTGATGAGGTCATCACGCTTCTCTCCATCTCTCACAGCATCGGCAGGCACCCTTTATGTGCCGGCCATTCGTTTCAATGGTCCTCAGATTTTGCCACCGGCCTATGTGCATGCACACTCATGGCCGTCGACCGCGGGTGCCCACATGGGGCGACAAATCCCTGTCCCCCCCAAAGCCCAGTCGGCAGAGAACGGAAATGTCCGTAAATCTCTGGCCCATGTCATTAGGTTCATTAAAGTCTCTTAGAATGGCTGTACCTCTTTACTTAAGACAGCAGAGGACTTGCCTACTTTCTGTTCTACACTCCAGTTACTTATGGCCTATTTGTCTGAATAGAACCAGATAATTGGTCACACTATGTAGAGGATTTCAACAACACAATGCCCAGAACAGCAGCATGCAGGAGGATCTGACTGAGAAAGTTGTAGCCTAGAACATGGAGAGCATCTAGACATCTTTGGCGGAGGAAGTTGGAGCCCAGAACATGGAGAGCACCTAGACATCTCCCTGATGAGGCGCAATCGAGCCACTTCAATACATTTTTTTCTTTTGGACAATTTTTCTGATAACAAATTTTCTTTTATTTGTAATATTATTTTTGTCTAATAGATGAATGATAAGTTACACTTACTGGGTGCCGTTGTTTTTGTGGAGTGCGGATTATCTGTTCCACTGGCTATAATGTTAAATGAAATACATCTTGAAGATATGAGGCATTAAAAGGCATATCTGGAAAAAAGTATCTTAAAAAATATAAAAAGGAAACAAGAAAGTTGTACTCACTGTAAGTTGTTTGATAATTTTCTGTTGTTATGGTACTGGAAGGTGGATCATCAACATTGGCTGAAATTAAAAATTAGATGTAATATGAGAAAAAAGTATTCCATTCAATTTGTTTCAAAAGGCTTTTACAAAGGGGGAAATATATTGAGGACATGTTGCTAACAAATGGGAATCAACTGTCTGCCATCAAGGTTGGAGGTCATTCGGGATCTAGTGATCACCAATGTCTATGGTTTCATATTAGAACATAGATTTCATAAGTCATATACAAAATGGAAAGTTTTACATTGCAGGTCCAAGTCTTTATCAGTAACATTGTTTCCTTGTATTTCTTATATGAATATTCCGTGGATGATCTTCAGATCATCCCACAGATTTTCAATCGGATTAAGGTCTGGGCTCTAGCTGAGCCATTCCAGAATGTTCATTTTTCTGCAGAAGCCATTCTTTAGTTGAGTTGGATGTATGCTTTGGGTCGTTGTCATGCTGAAAGATGAAGTTCCTCTTCATGTTCAGCTTTCTAGCAGAAGCCTGAAGGTTTTGTGCCAATATTGACTGATATACTTAACTAAAGCCTCAGTTCCAGCTGAAGAAAAACAACCCCAAAGCATGATGCAGCCACCACCATGTTTCACGGTTTGTCTCGTGGCCCTGAAAAGCAGATGCAATTTCAGAGCTTTTAGAAGCAGATGTAGCAGTTAAACTGTCTTGATGGAAACTCAACAAAGCAATAGGGCCAAATGGCGTTCCAGATGTTAACCCTTTAACTGATTTTTTAAATCAATCTCTGTTAACAGTGGTAGTGCCCAATTAATGGTGGACGGCCAATATTGTCCCCATTCACAAAAAGGTTAGCAAGGATGGAACTGGCAACTCCAGGCCAGCAAGTTTACCATAGGTAGCAGTTAAATAAATTGCTCTTAAAATAAAAGATCAATTATCAGTTAAAAAACACACAACTTGCTGAACCCAAGACAGCATGACTTTATTGAAGGCAGAGCATGTCCAACTAATTAACCTCCCTAGCAGTTGAGACAAACCCAGTTTGTTTGAAGAAACAGACCATACCCCCGGAAAGCTGCGGCAATTCTCTATACAGCAGCAACTATTCTTGGACCCCCCTCCCTTCTGCGTCTTTGGGATGTCAATTTCCCAACCCATGACACCTGCAATAGGGGCTGACCACTAGGGAGGCTAACATTTTTCTAACTCATACAATATATAGCTTTATATAGCCTATATCCTAATTTTAGCAAGGCATATGATGCAGTTCTACACGTTGAAAAGTTATACAAGATGGTTCTAAACCCACAGGTAGTTGCTATATAAACAGCTTTCTAAAATGGAGGTGTCAGTGTGTGGTTATAAATGGAGTATATTCAATAATGAGACCAGTCACCAGCTAGGTACCACAAGGCTCTGTCCTGTTTTGTTTGAAAATTTTTGTAAACCACAACAATGCAGTAGGTGGGGACGTTTGTCTCCATACTAATGGTATACATGCACGTGCTGCATTGATAAGGTGTCTGAAGAGTGAATGTTTATAGACCGAGGTAGCCTCTAATTTTGGTGTTTGGTTGTTCTATATTGATTTTAAAGGGTGTTGGCAATCTCATTGATGTATGGTAAAAATAAGTGCTCAGGGAGTGTTTATTATCTAGCGTTATGATATTATATGGCTCAAATGAACTAAGTATGGTCCTAGGTTATCATAATTTTTTTATGCAATGACGTACAGTCTGCAAAAAAGGCTGTAGTTTTGGGCAGAATCTGGTGTATAATCCCAGGGGAAGTTTATGCAAAATTGCAGTGGTGTTTGTGACCAATGTAAACAGAGCATGTATTGAGATATTGATGAAATTCTCTATGCAATAGTGTTAACATTTTTAATGATGTATAAATAAAAAAACGTTTTTAAGAAAATGAGTATATGCTAAGTTTTGTGCTGTTAAAGCCCCAACTAGGACAGCCCTTATACTTGTAAGGACTTTCCCATTCTTACCTTTCTTTACCATACTTTGGGAGTGAGGGACGTATAAGTATCTGTACAAAGAGGCTGATCATCAACCCTTATTCTTATAGTTAAATCAATCGTGTGATCTACACAAAAACAATTGAACCCTTTCTAAAGACCTTTGCACATAATGTACAATTATGTAAAATTATAATCACGTATATTCCATCTCTTGAGATAGTTGCAAAATTTTACAAAATGTATTTATGACCTTTCCCAAAAATATGATTATTGTTCCAGAACATGTTGTTTTTGCATAGAAAATGACTTTTGACTTTTGACTTGATTTTTAATCTAATTAATGCAAAAATGGCATGTGCCAGGACAATATAAATTTTATTTTGTTATGTTCCCACAATCCTACCCTACATCTATCACAGTTGTGGTGATGATATGCCACAGATCGCAATATAGCTTATAGTTCTGTGACTACAGATGTCCTCTGTCCCTGTGATCCTTCTGTTCCTGTTCCCACAGCACAGAGGACACAGACCTTTTATTTAAGATTGGCTCCCTTTGCTGGTGGTAGCAGCAACAACCCATGATGTGGCTTCTGTTTTACCGTTGTCAACAGTTGCCGCTAAGAAAAATGCAGAAAAATGCATCACTACTTGCGGGGTGTTTTGGTGAATACCAGGGGACTCCAAAGACTGCGCCTTGGTCTGCATTTGCCTTGTCACATGGTGGGTGGTAAGTTAAAATAAAAAATAAATAAATAACCATCTCTGTCTCTAACCATCTCTAGTCAAGATTATATTTAAATTAAGGTTTTAGCTAAATGCCTTATTTGGCATCAAATTCTCCTTATGATGTGTTCTAGTCTCACACTGATTTATATGCTTGTTTAGCTTCTACCTCTAGGAATATGTAAGTAGTATTTTTACATACCCTGATTTTCTTAATGATCAGAACCTGAATAACTAGCCCTACTACAAGGGAAAATTATGATGAACATTGTATGACCTCTCGTTTCATCTGAACATACAAACTTTACAACAGTTCCTTTGTTTGCCATTTGCAAACCAAGTTATTAATCAGGCTGAGAACCCCAACAGCTGGACTATTCTGGTAATCGGGTATTATTACATTTGGATTTCCAAGAGTTTTGCCACCTCATGGTTGATAAAGTCTATTTTATTCTCATTTAATTAAAGCCTAAGCAGATTAACAAAGCTTTCTCATTAGCCCGGCTAGACTAATAGCTAATTCATTTGTTATCATGAAATGTACATTGGCAATTCTACTAAAAATAACACAACGCTTAAGAGATTACACTGTATCTGTGTTTAATATGCATGTAGAGGAAAACCACTGTTACTTATCAAACAGCAATCCCCGCTTTAACAGTAATGGAGAATTAAAAGGTTCAGTTGAGTTAGTTAATGCTCCATACTAAGAGAAAAAATATTTAGCTATTCTAAAGGCAGCCTACACATAGGGAATCGCCCTTGATAGATGAAGGACAGACTGCAACGTGATGACATCAGCTGGACCGCCCCCATCCAATGTAATAGGATCACCGTGCGATCCGATATGCAGGAGATTCCTGGTCGATCTTGCCAGGTGGGCGCACCTGATTGGCAGGAAGCGGTCAATCGGCCCAAATATTGGGCAGGAATTTTTCTGTTTATGGCTAGCTTTAGTCTTCAAGTTTGAGACTCAATAATTTTTTATAGCAAAGTTTGGTACAGAAAAAAGTGTGGTCCAAGTTTTGGTCCAACACAAACCATAGATTGTACTCACCCTGCAAAAAAAGTTAGTTTCCCGTAGCCATTTCCTCCGTGCTGTTAATCTCTGTACTTTGATCTCTTGGTGGAGCCTCTGATGTACTTTCCCACAATCTAGCACAAATAGCCCTGCATTTGATGGAGAATCCCACCTACAATTGTACAACCCCACGTTTTATATCAAAGAGTGAACTGCAAACCATCAATAGGAGCAAGGAAAGAGGTGGGGAAATGTACTATTTACATACCCATAGACCAGGGGTACCCACAATTGTTTTGGCAATATATTCCAATTATACTTTATATTTAAATATATATTTTTTTTATCTTGCATGACAACATAAACATGTTTGGCACATTAACATTCAGTACAATTTTGGACATTACCTTGGTGTGTGCTATTGAAGATGAGGAAAAAACAGACAAGGCAAGGATTGAGATCTCTCTGTTGTACACTTCTGCCTTTTTGTTTTTTTATTGTGCCAGAAGATCTTCCTTGAACCAAGCCTAAATTCAGATATGTATTTCATTTGTGTTTAATGTATCAATGTCTATTACAGTAAAAGTGTAAGGCCTGCTTCACCCTTTTCGGCCTGACAACTATTGACATGTGTCTGCACTTAAAGCGGACCTACCACCAGAAATCTATGTTTTCATGAATGGCACTAGAAGTGCGAATAATAGGGAGGAATGCAGTAAAAAAACTTAAAAACGATCCTGTAATGAGCAATTTAACAAGATTACCACACAGCTCCCTCACTTCCTGGTTCGTGGAGCCAACACATGAAACACATGGTGGTGCAATATCGCGGGTGGCCACTGGGGGCGTTCAGTGATCTTCTATGGGAATTTTCAAAGCAGCTCACTGAAAAATCAAAGCTTCTTGTGACGTGCTGCCGATTTCTGCTGAGACCATGAACCAGGAAGTGAGGAGAAATGCCGGATTATATTCCTAAATTGCTCATTACATGTATGTTTTTGGGTTTTTTCACTGCATTCCTCCCTATTATTGGCACTTCTAGTGCCATTCATGAAAACATAGATTCCTGGTGGTAGGTCCGCTTTAATATGCTTACTATGTGCTGCTCTATGTGCAAAAAATTCAATAGGTGAGTCCCAGGCATAAAACTTAAAAAAAAGTACAGAGAGGATTAGCTATCTTATTATATCCCTTGAACAGCTTCATTAGTTTCTCTGCCATTCAAACACTACAAATTAAATATAAATCCTTTAAAAGTTCATCCAAATAATTCCCACAAATATTTATTTAAATGTAAAAAACAGATGTGATTGTCATATTATACCTATGAAAAATACATACTTACAAATGTACCTGTTTTTAACTTTAACTAGAGAAACATTGATGAGCACAACAGACGGTATGCAGGTTTTGTAGTTTATATCTATTTGTGTAAGCTGAATAAACACTTGTAGTTGAATATCAGCAGTAAGCAAAGGTGAAATCTTTTATTGCATTGTATCTGAGAATACAATGAAATGTTAGCAGGGAACACATGTATAGATATGGGCCAGATCAATGGCCGCTTTGAGTGCCGTGCGCGCTAATGGCCATCTATCTGGCCCGCAGTGCTTTATCTCCAACTCCTCCGATATCGGGCAGCAGCGCCATGACATCATCTTGCTGCTGCCGGGAACCTCGAACGGCTCCTATATCAAACCATGTATTTCCGGATTTAGAGTATGTTACCTTTGTCTTCCTTCTATAGCATTTAAAAAGGAAGATTTTTTAATGGAAAGGCAAGAGCTAAGCTTAAACATTTTACTACCACGAGACATGAAAAAAAAAAGAAAAATATAATGCAGTTTGATTTCAAGCTCCTGGGCGCTTCCCCAGAGTAAGTTCAGGGTGAGTTTGTTTACAAACATAACTTCTGCAGATCCTTCCTCTTTGGTATTATCAATGACACCCAAGAGGTGTAATCCATAAGGATCAATGGGGATGCTGACATGCAAAGACACCCCAGGTTTCCCCCTGGGGAGGGGGGCGGTTCCATTGTCCTGCATTTTTATGCACACAATTTTGGTCTTTGTCATATTCACATCCCTGACATCATCAATGATGCGGGGGATGTAAAGGGAGGCAGAGTGGGTAGTCGAAACAGATTACACTGTAATCTGTTTGAACTACCCATACCACTCTTCTTAAATGTGTGGTAAATAAGCGTTAGGGCGTAAAAGACGGTAACTTAAATAACGAACAGTAACCAGTAAGAAGGTTGGTACAAACTATCTAAAGGCCCCCATACACCTTACAATCTTACCATACAATTTCTGTGCAATCAACTTTTCTTCTACCAAAACCATGTAATATGAGGAGCTTTCTAAACCTTCCAATCACTATGTATTCTGTTGTTGGTAGATCTAATGGAAATAGTATGGCGTGATCTAAAGGTGTATATCAACTTTTATGCATATAGTTAAAGCCTTTATCTCAAATGGCCAAACACAACTATTTTATCTGCCTAAATAATGGTTAGCAGTAGTTGTTATTCCATCTAATACTAGTGTCCATATGCTGTTTTCAAAAAGTGCCTAAAATTTTCCATGGAGGTCACTGTGAGCAGCCACCCTAAGCACTTGTTTCAACTATCCTTTTCTCCTTGTTCAGCGTGCGCTGACCACAGGTAAAAAGATATAAACAACCATGGATAATACACACACAATCCATGGGTTGCCCAGCATGGACGCATCACATGCACACATCCATGCCGCCATGTGTTACTGGGTAGAGAAAAAAGAATGCAGACACCACATCAAGGACTGATAAGTTTCAATATATTATATTTTCTTTCTTGGGTTTAAACACATTTAAATTTTTTTTTTTCTGTTAAATATTATATGGAGAATGTTCCCAGTTTATTCTGGAAGGGTCGTCCACTGACTCGTGATTTATCCTGCAGGTGATATGTATGGGCTTGATGTCATTACTGTGAATTTGAGGTAGAATAGACGTGGTTTCACATTACATGACAATGTAGACTGTCTGCAAACATCACCACAAAGAATACAGACGGTCTGCTGATAGTGAGTTAGTAAACCCCTATGTCTACCTCCGGATGAAAGATATTGACTAATTGGTTGGTAAGATGTAATGCTTATTACTAATGCATTAAGCCCAACAAATGCATAACTTGTTAGCCCCATAATACAAGGTATGAAAGGTATATGTTAATAAAAGCAAACCTATATTCACCTATTGTAATCCATGTCCCTCATTCTAATTCCCCATCACACAAAAAATTCGTCAAAACCCCCCATACTTTTAACATCCTGGGTGTTCTGCCTGAGTTATCTTGGGGTGAGTTTCTCAGCTGAAAAACCCGACATAACTACAATAAAACTCAGCTGTGTGCCAAATTCTCCAGGCAATTCTGCGCATCAATGCTAACCTGCCCGCCCAGATGATGCCAGAAATAATGTCAGGGTGGGGTGAAGGCAGCAAAGTTGACCTTCATGTAATGGAAGAGGTGTCCCTTTACCTGAGCACACAGAACCTCCCGGGGGCAGAAGCTTAGATCGATTTTCCGGCCGATATATGGCCGAATTTAACTTCTAATCTTTAGGTTTGCGTAGTG
This sequence comes from Ptychadena robeensis, assembly GCA_036250615.1. Classification (NCBI taxonomy): domain Eukaryota; kingdom Metazoa; phylum Chordata; class Amphibia; order Anura; family Ptychadenidae; genus Ptychadena; species Ptychadena robeensis. The sequence continues at coordinate 58,449,435 of CM070040.1, read as the reverse complement.
AGCGTTCAGCGGTCAATCAGCATCTAAATCGGCCACAAATCTAAACCTCTATGCCCAGATTAAAGAATATTATAAGCTGGGTGTCATGAAACATGTGTCTGTCGGGGATGGAGAAAGGAAGGAAGTAGGAATACTATTTCTATACCCCTAGACAAGAGGCAAGCAAACCAAAGTTCATTCCCTAACCAATAGGGTCCCCATACACCTTTAGATTTCTCTGTCAGATTTCCTTTAGGTCTCCTTTTGTTTTACCAAATCCATGTAATATGAGGGACTTTCTAAACAATCAAGTCTACCTGTGTTCAATATAGTGATGAGCGGCATAGGCAATATTCAAATTCGTGATATATTTTATGAATAATTTCGAATAAATTCGAAATTCGAATATTCGAGCTCAACACTATTCAATCTTAGAGGACCCTATACTACATAGTTGTTGGTAGATCTAAAGGAAATCTGACAGAGAGATCTAAAGGTGTATGGCCAGCTATGGAGTGGTAAGTGTACAACTCTGCAGTCCATTGACTCCACCACTGCATTAGATAGATAAGAAGATAACACACTTCTTAAATAAAACAATGATAAAATAAGACATAATTAAATACAAAAATGTTTCAAACATTACCTTCGGATGTCACTAGGTTTATGGTAAGGATCAGTAGAAGACAAAGCTTCAAGACATATTGGCTAGTTCCCAGGGCCTTCATTGTAATAAGTTTCATATCTAGAATTGAAAGAAAAGACACAGGTTGATTGCTTTCATTCTGCTTGTTTTCTCATTATGTTGTTTGAACTTCCTATCAATGCAGGATATTGAAAGAATAGACCTATAGGAAATATACAGCAGAGATATGAAAACACAGGAACAGTTCAAAGGACCAGCAACTGTACTGTAGGACGTAAAACATACAATCGTAAAATATCAAATTAAAAGAAGCTGAGGGCTCAAAGAACTGTATATTATATTATATATTTTATACAGCAAAGCCACCACTGGCACCACTAAGACTTTGGAACGGAAAATTAATCTAAAAAAAAAAATATATATATATATATATATATATATATATAATTGTGTTTATACCTATAAACAAAAAAATACATGTGTATGTATACCTATAAACAAAAAATAGACTCCAGTACAGTCTTGATGTTATTAATTTATCACAAATGACAAAGTCCATTAGACACCACAGATAGATTTCGACTTTTTGCCAATTTTGACTTTAGGAGTTACCGTATTTTTCAGACTATAAGAGGCACCTGACCATAAGAAATTTTTAGAGCAGAAAATCAGAAAAAAAATATTTAATGTGTTTAAATGAATGTGAAAAAATCTCATGCAGTACTCCTTTTTAGCCACAAAAAAATTGTCGCTAGAGAGCACACTTCGGCATCTCTTCTTCCTCACACAGAGGGAAGGGAGGGGGGCCTCCACGGGGGAATCAGCACACTGATCTCCCTGTCTCCTCCTCCTGCTGCGTGTGTGAGGAAGCTGCCAGCGAGTACAGCTCTCTCCACACACACTCTGCATTGGCTATATCTGTGGGGCTCTGCAAATATAGCCAATACAGTTCAGCTCCCCACCAGCTCTCTCGGCAAATGAGAGTTCACACAGCTGATATCCTATCTGCCGGGAGAGCTGGCGGGGAGCAAAGTTGTGATCACCGGTCGGCCAAATGGCCATGGGTGGTGGCACATTCGGATCATAAGATGCAGGGGGTGAAAAAGTGTCATCAGCCCTTAGAAGGACAATCCTGGAGCCAACAACTCAGCATAAGCATGTCTCATATATCAGTCCTTAAGATAACCATACACACATCATATTTTACTCAATCAATTTTGGAGTAGATGCTTTTAAATATTGACTGTAAGCTGGATAATAATGGATAATACAACCACATAATGTGTGTGCAAATCCAATTTGATTACTTGAATTAATTACTTTCCAAAGCCCTATGCGCATGCTTCATAGTATGATCAGATACAATTCCCTCTATACCTAGAAAACCCATCAAAAACTAACATTTTCCAACACGGCTAGTCATGGTTCATTACATTTTATGCTCCATATTTTAATCAATTGCAGGTAAAAAAATCAATTTTCAAATAGTCATTTAAGTCAATAGAATGGAAAAATAACACCATGTATGTCCCCCTTTACAGTTTACCTTCCCCTAGGCAACTTCCTCCATTACTCATTCTGTGTTTAATTTTAGATAAAGGCTTTGTGGATCTTTTGATATGGGAATATGATTGCCACAAATCTGCCTCAGACTGATGTGTTTACATTGAAATACATTCAGTTCTGATTCCTAACAAAAGACATCTACAGGGTGCAATGGACCACACAGCCCAGAGTCAGAAAGAAATGTTTACATGTATTACAGTTACTGATGAGCAAGATTTGTATTAAAAAATATCACAAATTGTTCACCTAATATTCGCCATAAATTTAAGAATTCAAGATCTCCAGTCATTATTACTTTCATTGCACATATCAGCACCTATACATGCGCTTATTGTGAAGGCAATCTTGAATATTTGTGATTACGAAGAAATAGATATATTTTCCAGATTTTCGTGAACATCTCAAAGTGCCAATATTCACAATAAAAATTTGCAATTAGGATATTCAGGATCAACACTAATTACTGTAATCAAATGCATTTTCAAATTATTATTCTTTATATTACAGTAATATTTTGTAAAAACAAATTGAATTTATAAATGGACCATTATTACCCATAATATTGCAAACTGAATGGAGTATGTTACCTTAAACAACTAAATACCAATTACCAGACTGTTATTGTAATGTAAGGTTACATAAGTAATCTGCGGACCCTAGGAAGAGAACAGAACCCATAACTGCATACTTTTTACATAACCGTATATAATACTTCGAGTATAGGCTGGATTTTTCAGCACCCAGAATGAAATTCTGAAATGAAATCAAGTTTCTTGTGGAGGTGATTGCAAATATGGTAACATCACCAAAATTGCTGGAAATAAAGAGAAGGGTTGTTCCAGCACATCCAGTTGTTGCATAAATTAAGTTAAAAGTTAAGTCAAAATTTCCACTTGATGTTAAACTTAATGTATGTAAAAGCAAAAAAGACATGTGCTAGACAGTGGTTCCCAATTTTTAACTGCAGGGCCCCCCTTTACTAGATAGGAACATTATCGAGCCCTCAGATTCAGGGCCTTATCACACTAGCCTTGTTTGCATTGCAGTATTAAGTACTAGTACTTGTGTGAAATGTCTCTCAATTTTTATTTGAAATACAACTTTATTTATTTTTTCACACCAATCATACAAAAATAATCATCTCTCACATAGAGGAAATTGAAGTTGAATTATAAACATTGCCTATGAAATTCATGGATGTAACTGTCTATCTAAAATGAGAAATGTCTGCAGTCTTCCATTCTATACCAACTCCAGAACAGGAGATGAGGGTAAATGTTCACCTGTTTGGGTGACAATAGGATAGGAAATGTCATACAGTGGAGAGATTTTCCCTTCTTTTCTTGCTGCCCCTTCAGCACAGACACTGAAGAAAAATTACCCTAATAGACAGAGCCCTTTCTAGCATCTAGGGGACCCTAGGCAATATTTTTGGGGGTGTGATTCGGTGGTTGGGGTGCTACCAGAAAAGTTGTTGAGCGGTGCGCAGGTCGCGAATATGCAGCAGGTTACAGTCATTACTCTAGTAATATAGAACAATATTTTCTGTCTTTGTTCTGGATTTGTACAGAGTTTTAACAGACTATTCTATACATTTGTATTTGCCAAATGATATTGGTATCCACAATAATTACTGTATAATCCGACAGTTTAGGATCTTCTTTGAGGTTTTGGACATCTGCATCGTTGGTTATGGCTTCTGTTATACCTTAGGGGGCTGCAAACTTTGGCACGGGGGTCATATCTGACCCAGAGCGTAATTCATTTTTTTTTTTTCTTGTTAAAAAAAAGTGAATGGCACAGATAGGTCTTTAATTTTACATTTTATCTCACAGCTTTGCTTTTTCCAAATAAAATTTTAAGTAAATCTTGCTCTCAAATTAATAAGTTCATCATTATATCTGATGAGAAGGAAAAATGTTCCTACATTAATGATAAATAGATTTTGTCTGCGTTTAAGTTTGACACCCCTGCCTTAGAACTCCCCAAACAATTCTAAATCTCACACCTTCCTTGGATCCCAATGGCAGCTTCTTATGTCTTACCATCTTTCGACTCAATGAAGGAAGTCTGAATAATATATCCTGCAAATCTTAAAAGTCTAACCATATCAAATATAAAAAGTTTGGAGTTCAAGTGATCCCCTCTTATTGGCTAACTGAAGTCATTAAGGAAGCAAGCTTTTGGGGTGTTTTAGATGCCTAAGATCCTTAGATTAAAGCCTGAAGAAGAGACCTGAGACATCCCAAATGCTTGATTCATTCTTCTTCATTGACTTTATTTATCCAATAATATATGTCAAAATATACTGAAATAGATATCCAAGGGGATCACTTGAACTCCATCCCCTTTGTAATCATAGATGGCTAACATGGTACAACACTCTTATATTGCATAACATGTAGGCAAACACTCAGGTGCCAGTGCTATAATACTGCCCAAAAAGGAAAAAATTAGGGGATATGTCCTCTCATATATATTTTCCCCCTATCATCAAACGGAGCAAGGGGACTTTTAAGGCCAAGGATCATCAGGTATTCAACTGTGCATCTGCTATGACATAATAACACATCAATTGATGATCTCTATAATACTGCCTTCAAAATATTTCAGATCTTACCTATTGAAGTCCAATCAAGTTTTCTCCGGTAAATTTAAGAAAAACATGGCCAAGATGAACAATGCAGAGTCCACAATGGAGATCCATTCAATTTTGTGTTCCAAGGTTGCCAGAAGAAGAGATAGTGTCCCGTCAGTGAGAAATCAGTTTCCTGACATACACAATGACATCATCCCATGTCTACAATAGGAAACCCGACAGAGGATGAGTGCGGAGCACTGTTATTCTCATATGTCAGCTCTCCTCTGATTAGTTGAGTGGCTTTTTCTTTCTTTATTTACAGATGGCAGATGTGTCATTATTTATTCTTGTGAGATGCTAAATATAGTTAGGGCTCTGCGTCTGATTATTGGCCTCTGCAGGTTCATTTATCATGTTGTTCTATGCATTTAACCATACCTTCTAATAAATACGTTGTTAATGCATCTGGTGAGTTTCTGATTGTCTAAGTGCTGCTTTCAGAGAACTAATCTCAGTGGGTTTAAACTCTGATAGCTTGTAGAAGACAAATAATAAAAATGTCTGTGCCGGTGCAACTGGTCCTTTACAAAGAGATTATTCACTCCTTAAAAGTTCATTACAGCGCGCCTACTATCAAAAGTCAGTGTTTGCATGAAGTGCCCATAATAGGGAGGAATGCATAAAAAAGAGTTTATGATGAATAATTTAGGAAGGTACCTATCAGCCCCTTCTCTCTCCATGACTCTTCCCACATAGGTGATTAATCGCCTCACACTAGATTTTATTCGGGTGCAGAAATCGGCGTTTATTGCGTCCATTCAGTTGAGTGGGCTTGTCCCCACCCAACTGATGGCCGTGATCGCGCGATCGGACGAAAAAAAATGAGGGTGAAAATCGCCTGGTCAATCGTGCCCGATCGCGTGAGCAAGATTTTCGAATCTAACCTCTGCATTGAAAGTACACAGATAAATTGTCCCATACAAAACCATTGTAAATACCCCCAGTGGGCACTCACGATATTGCACCCAGAGCCAGGCAAATATTTCAAGGAACCAACTCAAAGGTAAGTCAAACTTTAATTTGAAGATATGTGAACACATCCCTACTTATTCTCCATGGGCGCGATCAGGGGCAATCGGGCGCGGCTCAAAATCGCAGCAAAAAACGCTCCCAATCGCGGCCATGAAAAATCGCTCTAGTGCAAACATAGCCTTTGCTAGCATCTTTTAGGATGTGCTTGAAGCATTAAGGCTATGTCCCTACTTGAGCAATCTCCTGCGAGTTTCTAATCGGGGGCGGAGATCGCTCGTTAATTTCTGTGGCTGGGTGCAATCAGGAGCAATCAGAAGTGTTTTTGTTCACGATTTTCAGCTGCGCCTGATCACCCCTGATTGCCCCCTGATATATTGAATGCACCCAGGGCCGCCGTCAGGGGGGACAGAGGGGACTCCTGTCCCAGGCCCGGGCAGCTAGGGGGGCCCGGCGGTGAGCACTTAGGGGCCTCGACGTGCTGCCTGATCGGCAGTCCTCTGCTCCCCCCCCTCCGGTTCGACAAGTCATGTCATGGGGCACGGACATTTTTGCTGTACCGGGCCCCATGGTTTCTAATCGCGTCTGATCATGACAGCCGCAATTGAAATCAGGGCTGATCATGGATGATTATCTAAGTGGCGATAAGCACTAATAGAGAATGTGGACGGTATTCATGTTTGGATTGTACATTAGCACAAGTAAGTGAAACATATTTTTACTTGACAATTTGGGCTTAATTAGGATAGAGTATGAGAAAATAGTTACGTTGCCCATGTTAGTTGTGGAGACAAGGAATGCTTGCCCTATGGGGGCATGTGATCTACAACAAGTGACTGAACTTCACTCCCACAAAACTTTCCAACCAGAGAACAGCAATCTTCCAATAAAAGTCCTCACATATTTTTCCTCTGATTTTGGAAGGTAAATGTCTTACAGAGCGATAAATACACTAATAATTCACTTTATTTATCCAATTATGTAAAAAGCCGATTTCTGTTATATTGTCTGCACATGCATGGGTATTCAAACTTAGCACAGATACAATTTATTCAACCAAGATTCCTCAAATCATGTATCAGAGTCATGCTCAACATCTCTGTAAATCAGTGGTGGGCAACTGAGTTGATATGTAGGGCCACATGTGCGGCCCTCAGCCTCACTAAAGGCCCGCACATAACATTTTCAATCTATATTGCGTTTATAAGCATTTTTTAATGAATACATGACAGCAGGTAAGGTAAGAAGACATTGTTTTTAAATTGATACTTCAAGCATTAGGGAACACTGTAGTATGGTAATGCACATTTTGTGTAATGTGTTCATAAGGATGTGTTTTTTAATGCAGCCCAGTGTAATAAACTTAGATTAGAATGTGTAGTGACAGTCATTGTCTGTTACCTTCTTGCCTAGAGCCAGTTCCTATGCCCTATGCATTAACAGTTAGGATTCAGGGGCCACAAGTAGAGGACTAAGGGGGGGGGGGGCCACTGAAGAACGCAGGTTGGGCACCTAGGCTGTAAATGTTAATGATAGTAATATATAAACAAACATATGTAAATGTAATGTTAGTACAGGAGAATCCAGGGGAGGACCGCTATCACTACCACCATTACTACTTGATCACCCAGCCTATCTACTAACCATTGCAGCTGCCTGCTAAATGCACTTAACCTCAGCAGTGGAAAGCCCCCTGTTCCCTTTCCGTGTCTCTACACGCTGGTCTGGACCTTTACGAGGCCTACCTCTTACAACTGAATACACAAACACCTCCTGATGAAGGCGTACGAAACGCGCATCGAGGTGCTTTGATGACCGTATATCGTTTACCCAGATGAACTTATCACTTTGGAACCAGACATCATTTGGTCTGGAGATCTCTACATGTGGATCCCATTCCTGTTGTGCTTTTAACCATTTGAAGTAAAACATGGATTATGTCTTTATTCTTGATGGTTTATAATGGACTAATCTCAAGTTGACAGCTACTTGATTATTACCTTTTTGCTGTCATATATTTTGCCTATTTCATATATGATCATGTACAGTCAAATTGTTTACCTGTTTACCTATTGACATTGTATACCGTTTCAATTTTGTTTAAATCCTCCACTTGGAGGTGTAATATATATAAAATAGGATGGCCCCGCCAAAGTCCCCCAGCCTTGCTTATAGCAAGGGAAAATTGATGGTGGGTTAGGCCATTACTTGTGACCTCTCCCCCTATTATTTAGGATGGGGGCTCTATCCCTATGGGGCTAAGGTGACACTCCCTCTTCAAACATATGTAATTGTAATAAAATAAGATATACAAATATGGTACATCAAACATGTAAAATGTAAGGTACATACAAAGAGAATATCTTATGTCAGAGATTAAATTGAATCCTAAATTGTTCTGCCAACAGGTTCACTTTGATCTGTCATTCACTACAGAAGAGTTCTTTGCTGGAGGGTTTATCTCTACTGGTAAGAGAATCACTAGAGTTTAGACACATAGCCTAGTATAACAAACGTTTACAGTATTCTCCTTGTTAATCTGTATTACATATTCCAGGGATCCACTTACTATAGGAATAGTTCAAAGCTGAATCATTGCATAATAAAGATAAGAATGTTAAGTGTCAATTTCAAAGTAATCATTAAGCAATAATAGAAAGGAACAGTATTCCCTAAGATCAGAGAAAGGAAACTCAAAGATTCATAAAGATCCATACATATATTCCATACAGTATGTAATATATATAAATATCCAGCACAGGGTGACAAGTTGAAACTAATTTCCTTTTTTTTAGACCCGGTCATGTTCTTCTTGCTTGAGAGTTCTGGCTAGTTTAGGGAGTCTAATATATAAACTAAAATTAATTAAGAGGACTTATGTAAAATCTTATTTTTCAGACTATTAGACCCCCCAAAAATACTAAGGAACTAACGCTCTGACAGTCAGAGCTCCATACTCCAACTAGCAGAGCTGGAGTTAAAGGAGGTAGGAAAGCTATCAGAGGCAGCTTCCCAACTCCTTGTCTGGACGAACATGTGTATGTAACCTGGATAGCTTGTGCCCGGCTCACATACACACTTCAGAAGGTAGATCCGCAGGGGGGTGGCTTCCATCTCTGCTGGCCAGGTTCAACCCACCCAGCTTACATATAAACAGCAGTTGCATAGCCAGTGGAAAGATCTGCTGCAGAGTAAAGATTCAACATGGGCAAATCTTCCCTCTGCTCATGCTGTGTGTGTGTAAGCTGGGCAGCTTGAACCCAGGGTCGATTTTTCCTCTGTAACGTGTATGTGAGCAGGGCTCCAAGGCAGGGGTACTTCTAGCATTTGGGGTGCCATATGCAAAACATTTTTGGTTGAGCGGAGGATGGGTGGTGCTTGGGGGTTGCTAGCAGAAAAATTGCTGAGTGTGTGTGGGGGGGGGGATACTAGTCCCACGTGCAATATACATATATACAGCATACAGTCCAGGATACTGTTTGCCTTCTGACAAATAGATGAAATCTATCACTGTAATGATAGGTTTGTTGTAGTTGTCAGATAATAACAAAAAGACCCTCACAAACCAAGCTTATAAAAGTAAGAGATTGATTTGCATTCCAATGAAATAAATACTTGATCCCTTTGGAAAAGTTATCTTTACTAGAATCACAGTTGGTCACCAGGTTTACACCCATTTCAGGAGGGATTTTGGCCCTCTCATCTTTTCCAGGTCAGTACAGTTTCAAGGCTGGTGTTTGCCAACTCAATTCTTTAGCTCGCTCCACAGATGTCACAGATGGTATTAAGGTCTTGAGACTAGCCATTCCAGGATCTTAATGTGCTATTTTTTCCTCTTTTAACTTTTTTACTCTTGCCTTGGCCAAATGTTTTGAGTCATTGTCATTTACAATACCCAAGCTGAGGGAAAGAGGTGTATACCCAAGATTTGACGGTACATGATCCCATGAAACATGAAAACATATACTGTTTGAGTAGTATTATTTTAAGCAGACTGTGTTTTTGTATTGGTGTGACTTAGATGAAGATCAAAGCAGATTTTGTGACCAATTCATGCAAAACTCCACATAATCCCAAAGTTATTTTGTGTTTCGCTTTTTTGCGACCTATCCCACCAACTGTCACCTTCTTAACAAATAACTTGCCAATGGCCCTCTAGCCCAGCCATTTTGTGTAGGTGTATAGTTTTGTTCCTGACTTCCATTGGACATTGGACTTTGGTCTTGGCGATGGTGGCTAGTTTTGAATTTGATGGATTGGGGCAGCAGGGTGGCTCTGGGGGTTAGCACTCTGGCCATACAGCGATAGTGCCATAGGTTCAAATTTCAATTGTCTGCATGTTCTTCACATGTCAGTGTGGGTGTTTTCAAAGTGCGCTGGTTTCCTCCCACATTCCAAATGCATGCTGATAAGTTCATTGATTCCCTCTTAAAGAATGCCCTATATTAGCTACACTTGACTTAAGCCGGCCAAACACAGGTCGATTTCCATGCGATTGATGAAGATCGATCACACAATGGTGAAAAAGGAATAATCATTCAGTGAATTGATGCGTACCACCTTGGGCAATCGATTTCTGCCCGATACTTTGGATATGGACACTCTGTCTAAAACCGCAAGGTCAGCGCCAGAGTGTCTGGAGCATGCGGCCACGGTCGGCCAATCAGGGGGACATGCCTACGTCTCACAGGTCAAGCGGGAGCAGGTAAGGGCCCAATCGAGCTGGCACACAGACCTTAATGGGCGTGCCTGACTTACCGACATGTAGGATCCCTGTTTGATGCACGATGATCGGTCGGGAATTGAAAGCAAATTTTTTCCGTGTGTGGTGGCCTTTAGACTGTTACATATACGTAACTATGGTAGGGACATTAGATTGTGTAATATGTCAGCGCTATATAAATACAAGAATAATTGCTTCTTTGAGCAGGAGTCTGAGGCAATAGTACCCCTCCCATCCCTTACAGAGGTGGCTCCTAATTCCACATCATTACCAGCAGAAAGTAAAGATACCTGGAAGCCTGAAATTTAGCTAGTTGATAGGGGATCAAATAGTTATTTCGCTCATTGTAATGAACATCAATCTCTAAAGTCTGTGCACTGGGTTTGTGAGGGGTTTTATTTGTTGCTGTTCTGTCTACCACATTACATTAAACCTCCAATAACAATTGGTAATTTCTTTGTTGGAGGGCAAACGTTCAAAATCAGTGAAGTATCAAATACTTCTTCCCTTCATTGTACAGAGAAATGTTACTTTTAAATGCTTGTTTCCTTCTGGAAAAATTATGACGTTAGGTAACCCTGAGCAGATGCTATAATGATCACTAATATCATTTGACAAACACAGTTACAATCTACGCTAGCTTTTTATATCTGTTATGTTTATTTCAAATGTATGTTTTTTATTTCAAGCTCTACAAGAAATATAATATTCTGCAGTTAGAAGTTGTCAGATACAGTAAGTAATGGCCGGCCATTTACCTAAACCCAGCCAGGTTTACGTTAGTGAACGACACCAAATTTAGTAGGTTAAAGTTAAGATCACATATTCCCATTTGTCATTATTCTTTCACATTCTGTTTTCTATATTGGTGATATTTGCTGTATTTATAATGCAGATGATGCAAAATGTTGCATCCACCACGTGTCTAGTGCTTGTGCTGGCCAGAACTCAACATGGTCCTAGAGCCATGTTTTATGATGTATTTGTGTGGTGCTGGACCGATTTGGAGACTTACTTTAAAGTTGACCAATAGTACTCTAGGGTGTTCTATGTCCCTTTAAAGGGAAACAAATTTAATTTACAATTTATAATCAAAATAAAATGTGAATAATCATAAACTCTGTACATGCATCAAATAATAGTTGGCCAAGAAGATCACCTTGTATGTGTACAGCCGGCAGGCAAGGTTGAGTATTGATCTGTCTGGATGCATGTCTGAACAAGCATCCAACCCAATGCCTTTTGTCTTCTATGGTGCAACTCACTCATTCTACCCCCTCCCCCTCCTAAAACAGAGCTAGCACTATGTGTACAATGCTTATTCATTCTCTGAGAATTTGGCATGATCAACAATGATTCCCAAGCAACAAAACACGGAAAGTGGGTACATAGCTTGATAAAAAATTTGTACATCTCTCACCCACTCAGATAATGTTGTGGCGCCGAACCAGCATCTCTTATCTGCTGAGTGCAAGGAGACTTGCGAAGGGAGACATCACTTACTTACAGTAGTTTTAAACTCTACATAAAACAACAAACAAATCAACTTACTTACCTACATGGGTCTTGATCCAGATAAAGTGATCCCTGTAGATACAAATCTCATACTTATCTTCCCCCCTTCCTCGCTCCAGAGCCGACATGCCTGGAGTGTCAGGTCCTCCAGCATGTTAGATGAAGGAGCTAGACTCTTCATGTCTCGCTCTCTCCACCAATCCAGATCTGAATCCGGTGATGCTCCGCCCTTCCAGCATCACTGGACTCAGATCTGGTTGCAAGGCACATGGGGATTATGGGAGGCAGACATCAGAAATCACATCTACTTTCCCTAAGTCCACTTGCGGCTGGACACACGTCACAGGAGGGGTGGTGTAACTTTTTACAGATTTTACCAGGTAAGTATTTTTAAACTTCAGATCTGCTCTATTATCAGCACCTCCGATACCAATAATAGAAAACAGATACAGAGGTGGTAGGTCCGCTTTAAGCTAACCATACATAGGTTGACTATTGCAAGCTTACCAATTTGATCACCTTGTGCGGTTCAAGCGTCGATCGATCACCAAACATCGATTGATCATACTACCACACAGCATAAGAAATTTGTTTACCAGATAATTATATATATTAAAGGATTTTGGACTTCGATGATGTAGGCAGGGTATACACTACAGCGCCCCAGGAACCGGCCCATAGCACCCGCCCGCTGTTTGGCAATATACACATAGACATCTATTGGCAAACCGTGGTAAACAATGTGTCCCTGGTGCGGCCGCGGGACCCCCCCCCCTCTGATCTCCAATGCCCGCACAAGCGTTATGAATCCGCTGCCGCGCCACCCCCAACCGCAGGATTGACGAGCCAGTATAGACTGGGGATTACAGGGGGCGGCTGCACTGCGCGGTTTACCCCGCAGTCTACGTGCAGTAAAACCGCGAAGTTTTCCTTAGTGTAGACACAGCCTCAATGTGTTTTATTTGCTCTTCTTTTTTTTATACAGATCAACCACTTATTTCAATAATAAAGATTCTTGTTAGGTTTACATCTGTCCATTTAGGTGTGTTGACATATATTTTTATGTAATAATGTATATTGGATGCAACCCTAATACAATTCCTATCATATTAAAAAATATTGCATAAAAGGCAAATGTTAGTGTGCATACAGAGCTAATTCTATTAATTAAAGGAGGGGGGGGGGGCGTGAGCAGTGGACAACCCACCATGTTCTCACCCTTAAGAAACCACAGCGGTTATGAGTGACTGGTCACTAATAGAGCAATTTGATACAACAGATCACTATTTGACTCTGGAGGACAACTGTATACACCCTAGATATTCACCCACAATCACTATGAACATCAGGAGACAACAATGTCTATACAATCCTTTACTTTCTTACACTTTCCACTTTAACAGATTACAGAATATTTGATTCATTTACAATTTTTATTAGGTAAGTAAGTTGACAGCAGTAAAAAAAAATTCTTGGGTGTAAATAGTGGACCTTGCTAGTATATTTTTTTCAACGTCATTAGAAGCAATGAGAAATATGGTAATGTAGACTTCTTGTAAAGTTACAAGAAATAGGCGTGTTTTACTAGTTTACCAACAATCCTTCCTGCAATGTAACAGTCAAAAGTTTCTCCAATTCCATATAATGTTTTAAAATAAATCATTGTAACATAAACAACACTTCATCTGAGAACTTATGGTTTACATTAGACAGCAATATACCCACCGATACCCATAAATTAACTGGTTTCTTATTCGTAACAGACGCATGCTTACAAAAGGTATTCAAATCTATTACAGAGCTCTTACTCTCTATCTCTCCAAAAAGCATGAAAATGTAAATATACATTTGTACCTGAGTTGGTCTTTAGGTTATCATGGTCGATGAAAAGATTAATCCGGCTTTTAGACCCTCTGAAGGGAATAATGGACCCCGTAGATTTCCACGTAAACACTGTAAGAATGCAGGAAGGTGAACACTATGTGAACTTTGATCACTTCAACTGATACAGTTGAGAGTAGATTTATGACTTAGCACAGGTTATAAAACATTCTTGTCTGAGCCATATTGATAATAAATGCGAGGCAAGTTACATTTCACAATGGAAGCACCAAACTTATCTGTCATAGTACAAAGTAGAGACCCCAACTAGTCAGATCACCTATTGTCAATATACAATGCATGATGCTAAAGTTTCAATGTATTGCTAAGGTGCGTTGTTTATCTTATTTAATTCATGTACCTTAGCCAATAGTTATATAACTGAAAATTTTGCCCTGGAATTGGGTGGATTTCCCCACCGAAAACCTAACAACTAAAAAATTACAGGTACGTCAAGTAACATAAGAATTTACTTAAAAGGTCTTTATTAGCATATTTATGACCAACGTTAGAAGAGTACAACGTATGAGTCCTAGTACCCATAGAGTATAGATTCATAAAACATGTATGTGACAGTTACATCCAATAAAGATACAGAAAGAAATATGTCATATACAAGAAGTTATTCATCACATTGGTGTAATTGGTTCCATTGAATAGCACAATGCCAAAACCCCTATTTGAATCCTCCAACGCGTTTCGCCCTTGGGGCTTCCTCAGGGAGGAATTTTGATCATCATAGAATAGTCCAATGGTTGCCATGATGAGTGTGACCAATAGCAATGTGAAGGCAGCCGTGTGTCTTGATGGGGGAGACCAAACGCCCAATCCCCAACTCAAGGACCATTCCGGGTTACAGAACCAGAAATGTACTTGCGTCAATACAGGTCTAGGTATAAATGTTCCTAGGGGCACAAGAGAGGTATCAGGATAATTGGCGGGATCATCATCATGCTAAAGTGTAAAGCTATATATGGTTTGATTTTTCTGTTTGATCATCTTAAAAAACAGGAAAAATAATATTATTGAACAGATTGACCAAAAGTGATGGAAATGGAGCATAAAATGAAAAGAATACATTTCCAAGAAAAGTCCAGTAATTGGCAGGTTGTTCAAATGATTTGTTATCTAATGGTATTTTGGACCATGCACACACATCTTTATCTTAATAACTGGAAAGGAATCGAATTTAGGGATCAGTTTTGCAGTGATTACAGTATGTTGTAGCACTGTAGTATAAAGGAAATCCAATGAGGCTTGACCTAAAAGTCTCTCTCCAAGAAAAGACCCACCTTGGTGCTGTAAAAATACACCCAAAGAAGAACCCAAAGCCCTGGTGCACGCTTTTCTGTTGTTTTTAGGTTGGGCATCACAGGTTGAGCATAGTCAAGAAGTTCACATTATGTTGCCATCATATGCCAATGGGCCTGATCATTTGAAAAAGCATGTTGTGTGCAGATAGGTGGGAATCAGGTCTGGCGATAGCTCAATGCACTGCTAGAACTGTATGCTGTGGGATCAGTCCAAATGAAGTGCCAATTTACTTTGAAAACCTTAAAACCATTAAATATGTGGAAAGAAACTGCAAATATGAAGCGGGCTTGAAATAGCTCAGTGACGAAGTTAAGGGACAACAGATGTCGTGTCCTGATGTAACTTGATGCGTTGATGAAAAGTCTTCTCTGGGAAGAGTTTGTGTCAGTTTAATTAAAAAATAATTGCCATCCTCCACTGACTGTAGGAAGCTCTTTACATGCCATCTGCTAATTGCTAAATGAATGTTTTACTATTAGAAATGCTACAATATGACTCATTTAATTTAATGTTTTAAGTTTGTTTAAAGAACAACTCCAAGCAATAAGGGAATCAGTCGGTAAACGGATAATGCAATCCATTTGTGACTCAATTTATGTTTAGGCTCATATAAACATTTTCATTTTTTTTATTATAGATTCGAACATTTTGTAGGTGTCTACTGCTTTTACATTATATTATATATTATATTTATATTATTTTAATCTTCACATCTTGTTCCAAGTTAAAGTTTGCCAATAATAAACCTTTCCTGTTTCATCCTTTCCCTTTCATTACCATGTTGCGTAAACCGAGCCGATGTGGTTCTGGGCGCGGTTTGTTAATAAAAATGCATAGGACACAGCAATACAGCACCCAAATATGGACAAGCACACCCGACATGCCCATAACACAACCCCCCCCCCCCCCCCCCCCCCCCCCCCCCCCCCCCACCACCCCCACGGTTGCTGGGACGATATAGTGTAGACCCAGCCTAAAACAATAGGTACCGTATGGAGGAAGTTTGCTTTTTGGAAACACTAAACCATTGTTTATTATACCTGGGACATGCAGCCAGGTGATAGGAGCTGGTCATACATCGCTGGGGGGCTTGCATGGATAAAAATAAAACGCAGCAGTGCACTAGTAGCAAAAATGCTCATGCGCTAGGGACGTGAGCGGTCGACTGCCCATGGACGCTGGTTTAAAACTGCGCCGCCCCGTGGCCATCCACCACAGTGGGAAAAGCCCTAAGTAATCTTGGGTAGATTCCAGCTAGGCTGGGTTGGCTTATCAATAGGTCCTAAAAACTCTATGTTTGGGCAGACCTGGTTGCAACATTAATGTCTGCCGTGCCTGATGTAACACAATACAGGACTCCTATAAGCACATTTATAGCATAGAGCAGGGGTGTCAAACTCAAATATAGTCGCAGGCCAACATTGATATTATTAAAAGTGTAATCACACTTCGGACCTCTTTTGGTCGATAGGCCAGACTTTGACACCCCTGGGCTACACACACTGTATACATAGGAATGGAGGGCACACATGAACTACAAATAAACTACAGTGATTGTAGTCATTATATGCCCCCATCCCTATGTGTAAAGTTTGAGAACTTTGCCTTTCCCCAGATCAATCCTTGTACCCCTCTCCCCAGCTCTGCAGCCCCCTTCCAATTCTGGTTTTGAACTATGGATCCCAGCATACTCTGGGCAGCTGGCGTTCACTATGATGAAACTGGAACACATCGCTGAGCAACCAGGACTTGTAGATCTTTACTCCCAGAGTGATAGGACAGAGGGGCAGTGAATGTAGCTGGCAGGGGTACTGCCAGGAAGGCTGATCCGAACCGATAAAATCTTCAAATTTGGCCCCCGGGCAAGAGTTTGACATCTATGGCATAGAGGGACTGCAGGCCTCCTTCAAATTGCTTCTGGGTCATGGTGACCATGGTGGGACAGTTACAATCCACACGAAAAGCATTGTACTAAATATGTATATATTTTATTTATCACAGATTTCCTTAAATGACTATAACACTGGCAATATTTGTATTACTGGTTGTATTACTAGGAAAATGTTAGCATTGTTTTGCACTATGCTATGTTATTAATATAAAGACAAATTTTTTCATGAACATTTTGTTTTTTGGGGTTGTTTTGTTACTAGTTTCTTTTTTTCTGACATTTAGGCGCATTGCAATTTTAGATCATTAAACTGTCAGCACTGCTGCACAAATAAATGTGAGATGCTCCTTGATGTATCCATAGCAATACTTTCTTCTTGCGTCATTGTTGGTAGCAGAATGCAGATACTAAACCTAAAGTAAAACCTTATCATTTACTTATATATTCAAAAAGAAAACATTCTTGTCTTATTTTCTTATTTGTTAAAGGTCTTTGTTCTTCTATTAAGTAATCTGCTTTCTTGTCTTTCTAATTATTCATTATGAATAAAATGAGAAACAAAAGCAAATTGGTCACCTAGGGATAGCAAACAGATTTTTAAGGCCCCCATACACAATGATGGTTGAGGGATTGACTGGAGACATCCGGTCTCCCAGAGGATCGGCACCTTTTGTGTGCCGGCCATTACTTTGGATAGGGGTTTCCCCTGTAATCCTCTATGGGGAATGACGTCTGGGCCTGGGGGTGACCTGTGGCCACACCGAAGACACGTGTGTGACGTGCGCAAACCGTGCCCAATGTGTTTCCAGGTGCAGTTTGCTAATAGAAATGTAAAGGACACGGCAATACAGCGCCCAAATAGCGGGCGGCTGCAATGGACAAGTTTGTTTTGATGTCCCCTAATGCAAGATAATTTGGCGAAACCCTTTGGACCCTGCACAATATACCATGGGACCTGTACATGTACATGTACATGTTTATGTACAATAGATGCTGTAATACATTGTCTCCCCATACAGCCTATGGTGTACCCCAACTGGGAGCATCGATTCATCCTTATGCAGTATTACCAGGTGTACACAATCTTTTTTTTTTACAATACATTTTTATTGGAGATTGTTACAAAATTCCAGGTGTACACAATCTTACCATGCATGTAGGTCTGACATCCCGCTTGGGAATGTTAATCCTACTACACAGGGTCCTAACTTTCTACCTGCCTACTTCCAAATATTCATAAAATTTTTCATTTCCACCAAGGTAGGAGCATTGATGAAGGACTAAATATAAGGGTCTGTGTAAGGAGGAGTTCATCCAGCACACTAAGGGAATGGTTTGAAGACTTAGTGAGTGAGTATTCTTGTTCATGCTTTCATACTGTGTTTATGACAAGATATAAATAGCCACCCGTGGGTGGGAACTCTCCATGGAAGTTAGTACCCACATGGGTAAAACTTGATAACTTTATGTGTATATGTTTGTGTTGATTAGATACTCATCGCCTGGACCATCATTTACAATACCAACCGACTTATTACCATACCAATCTTCACTTGGACAAGGGTCTGCTACCCCCTCCTGAGGAGGCCCACCAGTAGAGGCCGAAACGCATCGAGGGGGGCCCATCCACCATTGTTTTGTGGACTAACAGTTGGCATATTATGGACGTAATTGCACTTTATAGGGGTGGCTAACCAGAGGATGTTTTATCTGGATAATTTTTTAAAATTTACTTGCTGATGACATTTTATATATATATTCGAATAAAATTGTTTATTGTTTATGTGTGGCCCCCAATGGTTGGCTCCCAGTCACGTTAAGTTCCCTGAGGATGGCCACCTCGGTTATTCTACCCTCCGGTAGATTTGTTTCATAATTTATTTTTTTCTAGCACATTGCATACATTTTTTTTATAAATAAATTTCATAATTAATGCAAAAACCTCAAGTGCTAGAGCAATGCTTTTTTAGTTTTTATGGAATTAGCAAACTTATTGAAATGGAAATCAATATACAGTGGCTTGAACTTTTCCACATTTTGTCACATTACAGCCACAAACATGAATCAATATTATTGGAATTCAACATGAAAGACCAATACAAAGTGGTGTACACGTGAGAAGTGGAACGAAAATCATACATGATTCCAAACATTTTTTACAAATAAATAACTGCAAAGTGGGGTATGCGTAATTATTCAGCCCCCTTTGGTCTGAGTGCAGTCAGCTGCCCATAGACATTGCCTGATGAGTGCTAATGACTAAATAGAGTGCACCTGTGTGTAATCTAATGTCAGTACAAATACAGCTGCTCTGTGACAGCCTCAGAGGATGTCTATGAGAATATTGGGAGCAACAACACCATGAAGTCCAAAGAACACACCAAACAGGTCAGGGATAAAGTTATTGAGAAATGTAAAGCAGGCTTAGGCTACAAAAAGATTTCCAAAGCCTTGAACATCCCACAGAGCACTGTTCAAGCGATCATTCAGAAATGGAAGGAGTATGGCACAACTGTAAACCTACCAAGACAAGGCCGTCCACCTAAACTCACAGGCCGAACAAGAAGAGCGCTGATCAGAAATGCAGTCAAGAGGCCCATGGTGACTCTGGACGAGCTGCAGAGATCTACAGCTCAGGTGGGGGAATCTGTCCATAGGACAACTATTAGTCGTGCACTGCACAAAGTTGGCCTTAATGGAAGAGTGGCAAGAAGAAAGCCATTGTAAACAGAAAAGCATAAAAAGTCCCGTTTGCAGTTTGCCACAAGCCATGTGGAGGACACAGCAAACATGTGAAAGAAGGTGATCTGGTCAGATGAGACCAAAATTGAACTTTTCGGTCAAAATGCAAAACGCTATGTGTGGCGAAAACTAACACTGTGCATCACTCTAAACACACCATCCCCACTGTGAAATATGGTGGTGGCAGCATCATGCTCTGAGGGCGCTTCTCTTCAGCAGGGACAGGGAAGCTGGTCAGAGTTGATGGGAAGATGGATGGAGCCAAATACAGGGCAATCTTGGAAGAAAACCTCTTGGAGTCTGCAAAAGACTTGAGACTGGGGAGGAGGTTCACCTTCCAGCAGGACAACGACCCTAAACATAAAGCCAGGGAAACAATGAAATGGTTTAAAACAAAATATATCCATGTGTTAGAATGGCCCAGTCAAAGTCCAGATCTAAATCCAATCGAGAATCTGTGGCAAGATCTGAACACTGCTTTTCACAAACCCTGTCCATCTAACCTGACGGAGCTGGAGCTGTTTTGCAAAGAAGAATAGGCAAGGATTTCAGTCTCTAGATGTGCAAAGCTGGTAGAGACATCCCTAAAAGACTGGCAGCTGGAATTGCAGCAAAAGGTGCTTCTACAAAGTATTGACTCAGGGGGCTGAATAATTACGCACACCGCACTTTGCAGTTATTTATTTGTAAAAAAAATTTGAAATCATGTATGATTTCGTTCCACTTCTCACGTATATATCACTTTGTATTGGTCTTTCACGTGGAATTCCAATAAAATGTATTCATGTTTGTGGCTGTAATGTGACAAAATGTGGAAAACTTTTGCAAGCCACTGTATATTTTCAGTCTGACCAACGCCTTACCTGGTCCCCATCTTACTTCCCTATTCTGATTGGCTTACTTATTGTTTGTCAAAGATGTAAGAAGACTTCTTCATGGCACTATCGGGTCCGTCGGCACCCCCTGCTCAAAGCGCATTGCTTGCTGCGGGTGCCGACAGACCCGATCCACATGACTTGCCTACAGCACCAGCTGTTTCCAGCTGTTTTACCGATCCGTCGACCAGAGGTTGATGTACTGCACTACGTTGACCTTCCAGCCGGCGTATCGGCAGAACACCATGGGAACAGCCGGTGCTTTAGGCAGGTAATGTGGATCGGGTCCGCTGGCACCCCTTGCGCTAAACACATTGCTTGGTGGGGATGCCGACGTACCCGATAGCTCCGTGGAGACAAAGCCTTAGTGGCCAACTTTTATTCAAAGGATACTATCAGCTCACTTTATTTATTTATTTTTTTGCTTAGTAACCTGGACAATTTTTTCATATTAAGGCTTATATAGGATACTTGTGATTGGGTTTAGACACTCATTAACCAACTCTTTAATTACAGAACATGTTTGACAATGACACATGAATATCCTGCTCTTTAGCTGACTCATATCCCTGTTAGATGTGTCATTCAGCGTGTTTATGTTGAACTATTTCCTATGGCATTGTGAACGCTCACTCTGCTACCTGCTTCCTACCTGATTATCTAAAACCATGCTTTGTTACGGAAGCACACAGTGTTAAAAAAAAAAAAAAACTTTTTGTTAACAGACAGATAGAACTGACCTTACTTAAGGCCCCTATACACGTCTATATTTTTCTTTCAATCAACTTAAAAAGATAAAAAATTTTGAATCAGAGAAATCGGTGATTGATTGTAATGTATGCCAACTGTAGTAACAGTTTTTTGATAACAATATATTATAATAATAATAATATAACATGGATAAAAAAATATATCCATGTGTTAGAATGGCCCAGTCAAAGTCCAGATCTAAATTCAATCGAGAATCTGTGGCAAGATCTGAACACTGCTGTTCACAAACAGTTTTTTGATCGAATTTTTTTGGATCGACTGAAAGCGGAATTGAATTTCGATAAAAAATTTCCCAATTTTTATTGTTTTAGGTCGATCTAACCATGTGGGCTGCAATAGTTTTTCAATCAATCAACCAAAGAAATTGATTGAATTAAGTTGATTGAACGAAAAATCTAGACGTGTATGGGGGCCTTTACATTGATTGTGCTATACAACACATTTCAGGTTGTATTTGGAGATCAGCTTTAACCACAGTAGGTGGTCTGAATAAAGAAGGTTTAATGGAAAAGAGAAGCACTTTTCAGTGGTGTTTCCTTGTATATTTCCAATACATTATTTCACTTTTGGCATTTTATATACATACAAATATATAAAACTACAACCCAAAAAAAATAGATAGATAGATAGATAGATAGATAGATAGATAGATAGATAGATAGATAG